>CP139504.1:323440034-324066184 GCA_021014915.2 Artemisia tridentata subsp. tridentata | reverse complement strand
TTTATATGTTGATGTCTTTGGTGACTTTTATTAGTGCATTGATAACCTCTGTGTCTAGCTGAGCATTGCTTGGGTCGCCATGCCCCTTCCTCGCCTGTCTATTCTAGCGTATACGAAACGTGGGCATCACAAATGCTCAATATTCTAGGATAGTGGGATAGACATAAGTGATCATTAAGGGTTTACTCGCCGATAAGATTAGAGCCAACGAGAAAGGGTTAATTACATACACTTCATATAAAACTAGCAATAAAACAAGTGACAAGCTACTTAATTATCAGGACAGGTCTTCTTATTGTCTCAAGTATCTATATGTGTACGTGTGTGCTAATCGCTGATTCGTGCTCATTAGTTTAGTTTTCTATTTAATCATAACCAAACCGTGCCAGTCTCTCAGGCTGAACCCCCTTGCGTTAGATTAGGTTGTACAGCTAACTTAAGATATTAAAATACTGATTAGAATAATTAGATAATACGTTCCACTCTTAGTGATCGACACTCTACTTACCATTATATTCATACTGACCGGGTACACTGCTCGTTAAGTGTGTGTGTTATGGATAAGTCGGCTAAATATAAATTTAAAACTTGAGTAGGCGTTAATACTGCTAAACCACAACGACACGCGACACGCATCAAGTTTTTGGCGCCGTTGCCGGGGAGTGAATTGTTATTATCTGTTAATTTGATTAGTATTTTAATTAGGTTTTTCTTTTCTTTTTAATTTTTAGATTCTAACCGCTAACTCTGTTATATATTAGATAAATTGCATTCATTGTAATATTTGCATATTTTCTGTTTTTGTGTGTTTTTTTTATTTTCTTTATTTTTTGTTTCTTTTTGTTTATTTTTATTTTAGTTTTTTGTTTTTCTATTTTTCTGCATTCTGCTATCGTTGTACTGTGCTGATACAAATGATACGGCGCATCTGTTTTCACAGATACGGCGTATTGCGTTTAATTTTTATAAAATACAATGCGTTTAATAAATTCGAGTACGACACATCTTTCCCCAAGATACGGCGTATTCTGTTTGTAATAAGAAATTTTTCTAAACCCTAACGTCATACGACGCATCTGTTTTAACAGATACGGCGTATTGTCTATTTAAATTAAAAATAGTTTTTGAATTATTAAACAGATACGACGCATCGATTTCAATCGATACGGCGCATCTTCTGAATCAAAAATCTTGTATTTTGAAATGTAATGAAAATACGGCACATTAGCTTCTGTTAATACGACGCATTTAATTTTAATAAATATAATCGATTTTTATAATTAAAACTGATACGGCGCATTCTAAAATTCTAAGCGGCATATCTATTTTCTGAATAAAAGTCTGATTAAATTTTAACGTAATAAGATACGGCGTATCCAACTTTCTGGATACGGCGCATCGTCTACAGATATCAGCAACTTTTATTTTTCTTATTTCCGAACGAAAAATATTCTAACCCTTATACTAGGAAGTTTTTACTTTGAAATCTACCTGTTTTAATTTTCAGGAAGAATGTTCGATATTTTCCCCAACTGGTTCGGAAGACCCCAAAGAAACCCTACCATGGAAGAGTTTGCACTACTAATCGCTCAAGCAAATGAAAAAGAACATCATGAAGCAAGAAACTTTATTAATGAATTCAAAGGCAGTCATGAGCTGTTACTAAAGGAACAAAACAACATGATTAATGGATTGGCAATTGAAGTGCACCAATTGTCAACGGTGCTTAACAAGATTCTTTTGGTAAAACACGATTTGAAAGGGATTACAACTAGAGGCGGAAAGTCAACCTTTCAAATCGGAGAGACACCCGAGGATAACAACACAAACAAGATTTCCCCTGAATCTATATCATCTGAGCAGGAGCAACCAAAAGAGACTAATCCAGAACCTGTGATTAAAGAAGAACCTTCTGTTGAACTTAAACGATCAACACTACCTTTTCCACATAGGGTAAGAAAGGAGAAAGAAGATGCCTATCAAAGGAAGTTCCTGGAAAATCTCAAGCAGCTGCAACTAAGCATACCATTATTGGAAGCCCTAGTGCAAATGCCAAAATATGCTAAATATCTGAAGAGCTTACTTACAAACAAGTCCAAACTTGAAGAGGCTTGCACTGTAACAATGGGGGAAAGAAGCTCAGCAGCATTGCTCAACAAACTTCCATCTAAGGAAAAAGATCCAGGGAGTTTCACTATTCCTTGTCAAATTAAAAATTTACATATTGGAAATGCTTTAGCCGACCTAGGAGCTAGTATAAGTCTTATGCCCTCTTCTATGTATGAAAAATTAGGCCTTGGTGAACCAAAACCTACTAGGATGTGTTTAGAGCTAGCTGATAGGTCCATACAATACCCATTAGGAATAGCTGAAAATATATTAATAAAAATTGATAAATTTGAACTACCTATTGACTTTGTTATCCTCGGTATGCCCGAAAATTCTAGAACTCCTATAATATTAGGACGACCATTTTTAGCTACTGCTAGGGCCATGATTGATGTTTTTAATAAAAAGATAACTCTTACCATAGGAAAAGATGAGGTTGAATTTAATATGGAACAATCTATGAGTAAAACTAATTCTGAAGATGATGAATGCTATAATATCGATGTTTCTGATGACACGATTAATCAATTTACTCAGAAATTGTTAAAAAGTAATTTGCTTGATTCTTTTCTGCTTAAAAATTTAGAAAACACAATTGCTATAGAAGATCAAGTTGATGAAAATACTATTGATAATTATTTCGCTGTTGATTCTGCTGTTTGTAACGCCATACGGCGCATCGGAAATATCGATGCGGCGCATTTATCTGATGACAGCAACGAAATAATAAAAGAACAAGTTTATTCCGCTAGTGCTAATGAAATTGATGATGTTAAACCTGTGCTTAAGGATCTCCCTTCTACTTTGGAATATGCCTATTTAAATGGGAACACTAATTCGCCCGTTATTATTGCATCTGACTTAACGCCAAAAGAAAAAGAATCCCTTTTGCAGGTACTATATAAACGAAGAGGAGCATTAGCATGGAGTATGTCTGATATTAAGGGAATTAGCCCGTCATTCTGTACACATAAAATCCTTATGGAGGATGAATTCAAACCAACTATCCAACCCCAAAGGCGTTTGAATCCAAAAGTCCAAGATGTGGTGAAAAATGAAATTGTGAAATTACTTGACTCCGGACTTATCTACCCAATTTCCGACAGCTCGTGGGTCAGTCCTATCCACGTTGTACCAAAAAAGGGAGGAATGACGGTAGTACTCAATGACGACAATGAGCTAATCCCTTCAAGAACTGTTACTGGATGGAGAGTTTGCATCGACTACCGCAAACTCAATGATGCTACGCGAAAAGATCACTTCCCTCTTCCATTTATTGATCAAATGTTAGAAAGACTATCAGGATATGATTATTATTGTTTTTTAGATGGTTTTTCAGGTTTCTTCCAAATACCCATTGCCCCCGAGGATCAAGAGAAGACGACTTTCACCTGCCCTTATGGAACCTTCGCCTATAGGAGAATGCCGTTCGGACTATGCAACGCCCCTGCTACTTTCCAACGTTGTATGACGGCTATCTTCCATGATATGGTAGAAGACTTTATGGAAGTCTTCATGGACGACTTCTCGTTGTTCTTTGAAGTATTTGTTCAATAAACAGGATGCCAAGCCAAGGCTTATTAGGTGGGTTTTATTGCTCCAAGGATTCGATATTGAAATTAAAGATAAAAAGGGTGCCGAGAATCTAGCTGCTGACCACTTATCTAGACTTGAAAACCCTGATATGGAGGTGCTTGATGAAAGGGAAATCGCTGATGACTTTCCTGATGAACACCTTATGATGGTAAGAATTAAGAGCAATAATAATAGACCATGGTATGCCGACTATATAAACTTTATTGTTGTAAATGAAATTCCAAAAGGGCTAACATCCGACGAGAAAAGAAGGTTTCTAAATCGCGCTAGTGAGTATATTTGGGATGAACCTTATGCCTTTAAATTATGCCCTGACAATATTATACGAAGATGCGTAGATGGTGATGATATCCCAGCAATATTGGCACATTGCCATTCAGGGCCGACGGGGGGACATCACGGTGCAGTTATTACAAGAAGAAAAATCCTTGATGCAGGATTCTATTGGCCCACTATGTTGGATGATGCAAAAGATTATATAAAAGGATGTGATGCGTGTCAACGATCCGGAAATATAACATCAAGAAACGAAATGCCGCAAAACTATATCCATGTATGTGAAGTTTTTGACATATGGGGATTGGACTTCATGGGACCGTTTCCTGAATCTAAAGGTAATAAGTATATTTTGGTTGCTGTTGATTACGTATCAAAATGGTTCGAAGCGCAAGCATTACCAACAAACGACAGCAAGGTTGTACTTAAATTTTTGCAAAGTTTGTTCGCTAGGTTTGGAGTTCCTAAAGCATTGATTAGTGATAGGGGAACACACTTTTGTAATCACCATCTGGGAAGAGCCTTGCAAAAATATGGAGTGTATCATAGGGTTTCCACTGCATACCATCCTCAATCCAATGGGCAAACTGAAGTAACCAATAGGGCTATAAAACGGATTTTAGAAAAAACGACTGGATATAATCCGAAAGGGTGGTCTGACAAGTTAAATGATGCTTTATGGGCATTTCGTACAGCCTATAAGACACCGACGGGATGCACTCCATTTCGTCTCGTATACGGAAAAGCATGCCACCTACCGTCGAAATAGAACAAAGTGCATATTGGGCTTTGACGAAATGTAACATGGATATGGAAGCTGCGACGAAGAACCGTTTCATGGAACTTAATGAACTCTACGAACTAAGAGATGAGGCCTACAGAAATACTAAGATCTACAAAGAAAGAACTAAAAGATGGCATGACTCGAGGTTACATGGGGATAAAACGTTTACTATTGGAGAGAAAGTGCTGCTGTTTAATTCTCGATTAAAAATGTATCCAGGTAAACTTAAATCAAGATGGACGGGTCATTCGTTGTCATGAAAGTGTATCCATACGGGACTATTGAAATATGCGATAAAAATGGTTATATATTCAAGGTAAACGGGCAACGAGTAAAGAAATACTTTGATAATAAAATTGAGGATACTGAGAACGAGGTGGTGGAGTTTGAACCCGAAGTATTGGAATAAGGAGCTGAACGTGAGTCTAACTTGAAGACTCTGGAATAAAGACAAGTGCTGACCGGGAGACAACCCGGAAATTTTTTTACTTTTCTGTTCTGTGTCGAGTCTGTCAGACCTGCAGAAGATACGGCGCATCTCCATCATAAGATGTGGCGCATCGCCTGCAATGGTCATATCTTATTTAATTTTCTGCATTTTTTTTTACTTTAAAATTTCTGTCAGTTTATTTAATGCGGCGCATCCCTGGTTAAGGATGCGACGCATCTTTTATTCTGATTCGTATTTATTCCAGGCTCGATACGGCGTATCTTTTTCCATAAGATACGGCGTATCGACTGACCTGATGATTTTCGTTTTAATTTTTTATGTTTTATTTTTACTAACTACTAATGTATTATGCAAGTTTGAACCTTCTTAATTCAGGTGTGTTAAAGTCTTAATGGTATTATAGATTCCTGCATTCTTGTGGATACATCATTTTTGAAGCTTAAACGTTCTCATCCACAAGAAAGTTGATTTTTGCTCTTATACAAATAATGGTGGATCATACCGAGCAAATCTCAGGGAGTTTTTCTGTTCTAATTCTTTTATTTTCCAGTTTTTAACCTTTGACACAAACAACGAGGGCGTTGTTTAACTTAAGTGGGGGGATTGGAGAATTAGAACACTTACTTGTCCTTATTTTTCAAAATATGCTTAAAATGCGCTTAATATATCAAAATTTAAAATTTTTTAGCATGTTTTTGTTTAAAGTCTAATTACATAGCTGCACACATAACATTATTTCCAAAAATTGTGAACTTTTCAAAATTCACAAATCTATGAGTGTGCCGGTGACTTGTAAACTTTAGAACTTGGCTTATATACTATTCGAGACCACCATAATAAGTATTATCTATATAATTGGAATGACTTGTCTAAATTGGTAAATTTCTAGGATTACACCCAAATAGCCTTTATATGTTATGTGATATTAACTAACTACATTGGTTAGTTAACCCCGTATAAACCTTTTGTTACTCTCACTTTTAGAGTAAGATACCCCTAGAAAAACACTCAGAGCCATTCCTTTCGTTTCTTACACCTTTGTTATAATGTTTCGATACACCCTTACACCTTAGCCTACCCTGTAGATTAAAATCCGTGGTTAATTGCTTTAGGAAAAGTGTGTTTCCTTACATTACTTGTGTTCGCGTGCGTAATTCATTATCTTTGGTTAGGTCAGGAAATTGCACAATGCAATTGGTATGAAAGTAAATATTGTATAACTTTTAGTTTATTTTTCGTGTGTTTACATACTTTCGCTATTACAGTTATTTCTGAAAGTATGAAGAGTATGAAAAAATTATCCGGAAAAATAGTGATAGAAAAGTTGTGAAATTTTACACATATATGTTGATGTCAAAAAAAAAAAATCGAAAAAATAGAAAAGAAAAAGAAAAAGAAAAAGTTGGAAGTTTGTTTTAACCAACTTATGTAGAGTTTTGTATTAAGTGGTCGATATCACCACTAGTTGTTGTATATTATATTTATGGATTGAATGGGAGTTGGCCGTTATGGGAATGCCAACTAAGGTTATTCTTTGATTGAGATCTTGTTGAGTATAATTCGTGTCTACCTAAAGCGTGTGTTTCAAGTGTTAAAGTGTGACTTATTCAATGATATGAGTCTTATTCATGGGATGGTTGGGAAAGTAATTTACCACACTTAGGATTTTAATTTATCTGTTTTGTTTATTTTTCATTTTACACCAATTTGTATCCCAAATATTATCCATACCCTATATCATTCTTCATCCAAACCTTTGATTTATTGAGATTAGGGATTTGAGCAATCTTAAGTATCGTAGTCGTGGATTCGGCTATGTATTTATGATTTTGTCGCCCTTTTTGATATAATATTATTGGTGAAGATTACTTGGTCCTATCTTTAGCCTATTCGAGTTAAGGATTTGAGCAATTGCAAGTATCGTGGTCGTGGATTCGATCATGTATTTGTAATTTTGTCGCCTTTTCTGGAATTTGAGATCGATAGAGATTAAAAAGGATGATTAACCCTTAACCAACAAACCCATTTTACCGCTTTAGACTTGTTACTCCTTGGCTTTAGCGGGGGAGATGCGTATACTTGCCAAGCTTATGATAGAATATTCGTCATGACCGGACAGTTAAACGATTAGATTTGCTTTTATCGAAATATTTTATTTTATTTCTAATTCGTTAAGTGTTTGGTTGTGCAATTATGACAAAACGAATACATGCTTTAATATAAAAATAAATCCTAATATCATTTCGGATACATTTTCATAAAATTCATTCTAAGGTTTACTTGGGACAAGTAAAGTTCAAGTGGGGGGATATTTGATGAACTCAAATAAGTACATTTTATTATCATCATTTGTCCTATTTATTTGACTTGTTTTATTATATTATATATGAGAATTGATACGTTAATGTTTACTTTTGTAATTCTCAGGTAAAAACAAGTATTATGTGAAACTTGGCGATTTTGGACTAATTTTGGAGCAAAACAAGCAAGATGTTAAGAGTCTACTGAAATGTACAAGATCAAGATCATTCTGCTCCAGATACGCCGCAACATACTTCTTACATACGGCGCATCACTATCAAGATTTCACAAGTTACAATCCAAGACAGCAAAGGACATGCGCCGCATAGAGAAATGGAGTTACGCCGCATCTTAAGGCGGCGTACGAATATTCCTGAATATATTAATCTTGGACCCCACGCGAAGTTAAGTCAATGCGCCGCATCTACTTATCCTATGCGCCGCATCTAACCCTCAGACAGAAACTATAAATACCCCAAGGCCAGACGAATTTCGGGACAGCTAGCTAAACTCAGAAGAGAGAGACAGAAACCATAAAGCCGAATTCAGACGTATTAGCAGCACAAGACACACCCTAAACGAAGATACAAGAGCTGTAAGAAGGTCCTGCATGTATTCAATTCATTAAGTAGTTTTGTTTTATTGTATTAGTACACTTTAATTCATCAGGATTGATGGGCTGATGTCATGTGACTACGGAATATCATGTCCACCCCTTAAAATTGCTTTCCCATTAATTAAAGTTTATATGTTGATGTCTTTGGTGACTTTTATTAGTGCATTGATAACCTCTGTGTCTAGCTGAGCATTGCTTGGGTCACCATGCCCCTTCCTCGCCTGTCTATTCTAGCGTATACGAAACGTGGGCATCACAAATGCTCAATATTCTAGGATAGTGGGATAGACATAAGTGATCATTAAGGGTTTACTCGCCGATAAGATTAGAGCCAACGAGAAAGGGTTAATTACATACACTTCATATAAAACTAGCAATAAAACAAGTGACAAGCTACTTAATTATCAGGACAGGTCTTCTTATTGTCTCGAGTATCTATCTGTGTACGTGTGTGCTAATCGTTGATTCGTGCTCATTAGTTTAGTTTTCTATTTAATCATAACCAAACCGTGCCAGTCTCTCAGGCTGAACCCCCTTGCGTTAGATTAGGTTGTACAGCTAAGTTAAGATATTAAAATACTGATTAGAATAATTAGATAATACCTTCCACTCTTAGTGATCGACACTCTACTTACCATTATATTCATACTGACCGGGTACACTGCTCGTTAAGTGTGTGTGTTATTGATAAGTCGGCTAAATATAAATTTAAAACTTGAGTAGGCATTAATACTGCTAAACCGCAACGACACGCGACACGCATCATGTACCTAGAATAGTCATCAACTATTACTAAGGTGTAGTAGTTTCCTCCATAACTCCGTACGGCGGATGGACCGAATAGATCCATATGAATGAGTTCTAGGCATCTAGAGGTTGAGACCATGTTCTTAGCTTTGTGACTAGAATGAGCTTGTTTTCCAACTTTACAAGCATCACAAAAGTGTTTATCAAAACTTAAGTTTAGGTAGGTTTCTAACTAATTCCTTAGATGCTAAAGATTGTATTAAACGCATATTTGCGTGACCTAGTCTCCTATGCCATAGAGTGGAATTATCATCTATGGTTGCTAGACAAATCTTATCCTAAGGTTTATTTCCTATTTTCATAACAAATAAACCATTTTTCCTAAGTCCTTTGCCTATGGTCTTGTCATCCTTAGTAATCTCGCTACCCTCTTAGGAAAATATCACTCTACACTTATTGTCAACCATTTGACTAATACTAAGCAAGTTAAATCCTAAGTTATCTACATGCTCAACATTTCTAATAGTGAGGGAGTCTTGAGTAATCGTACCTTTGCCTATGATGTTGCCTTTAAGTTTGCTACCGAAAGTGATATTACCTCCGTTGTAAGCCTTGTATGATGTGAATAGACTTCCGTTGTAAGTCTTGTATGATGTGAATAGGCTCCAAGTCAATTCCCAAGCATATCTATTGAGTAAGCCAAAGATTCAAACATTTGGTCCCCAATATCTCATGGGTCCAAAGTTGTTAGTATTAAACATCTCATGCATTTGTTGCATTTGGTTAGGATGTTGGAACGGAGGACAAATTTCCCATGGCAAGTGATGAAGCGAAAAGTGTACCGCTTTTAGGGGGTCATTTAAGCCCTAAATCGTATTTATTTGATCAAATATTGCCCTAAATCGTTCCTTCTGTCATTTTAGGTACTTTGAAGAAGAAATCTTGAAAAGGAAGCATTTTGGACATTTTTGGAGCATAAAAGTGAAGAAAACGACAAAGTCTCAAAATTATGCTGGAAAGTACCTTTGACGGCGTTAGGGATTGGTCCAGACGGCGTCATGGCTTGGAAAAAGTGGTGGATATGAAAATTACTCATGATAAGCCAAAGAAATTTACACAGGAAAGTCTGACGGCGTCACCCTTTAATGTGATCAAGGCCATCACGGCTTAACTTAAAGAGGGACGGCGTCAAGCCATATTCTGACGGCGTCAAGCTTTGATAAGCCAGAGCGGATTTTGGAGGTCTAAAGAGGGACAGCGTCAGGAAGGCCATCCGGGAACCCTAGACACGGCGAGGTGACGGCGTCAAGTCCTATAACGTGACGCCGTCAGCCCTTAAACTCTATATATAGTTTTGCAATTTTTTGTCATTAGTGTGCAACTTTGTGAGGAGAAACCCTAATGACGAATTTCTGCCATTTTTAAGGGTTTTCATACCCTTGGATCTCCCATGTTTAATTGAAGATAAGTAATCGTTTAATCAATCAATATGTCTATGTGTTGTTTGATTACGTCTTGTTCTTGTCTTTTGATTAACATGCTAGGCTAGATTTATCTTGTGTTTGCTTAGATCTAATGAAACCTAGCTATTGATTATTGGTTATTAGTGTGTTATTAGTTGTATTGGATGATTGTTTATCTATGTTAGGCTTAAGAAAACTGGCTAACCTCCTATTCGGTAACTTGCTTGAACGTCTTAAGAAACATGAACCAATGCGTACTAAGGTTTTATGGTTGTATTTAATGCATGAGCGAATTCTAGTGATCCCATGTTAGGAGCTTCCTAGCCGGCTCGACATAGGAGTGAAGTAGGAGCTTGTAGAGTTGGGGAAGTACGTACGCCACCCCACGATTGGTATTAAGGAATACACCCGTCATCCACGCAATTCATACACACTAATCAACCGGTAAAAGATAGTTAGGAAGTAAGGAAATCTAAGTAAACACATTTCTCTCCACATAAGTTTCACAACCTTTTCATTTTCATTATTTTATTTTATTTGCATTCGTAGTTATTTGGGTTAGTTGACTAGCAACTAATTCCGCCCACTCCTTCAAACCCGAGATTTTTACTTGCTTTCATAAAAAATATAAAAATACAAAAAGAATCTTCCCTCACCCTTAGACCTACTAAAGTAGTTTTTCATACCTAACGAACACTATTCCCTGTGGAGAACGATCAATCCCCCGTACTTACCACTACACTATACTACATCGGTCAGGTACACTGCCTGGTGGGGTTGTAAGCCTCTTGAGATCCCTCGAGAGGTAAAACCTGTTGTAAGGTTGCAAAACCACGCATCAATTTCCCATGGCAAGTAACTTCGTTGTTGAAGGTTATTCCAAGTTACGGGATAGTTACTTGGATAACTTGGTCTTCTAAAGTTACTTCTCGGTTGAGGATTTCTTGACCGAGGTTTAGGAACATTTGTTTTACTAGGTGGAGGAGTCTTTGATCTAGTATCGGGTTTTACAAAGCCAAGTCCGGGGGTTGATAAAGGTTTGTAAAAACGTTTTACCTCCTTTTAGACACGACTCAGTTCTGTCTTTTGCACCAGACAAAACCACGGTACTACTAATTTTAGTGGTGTCGTCTATACCTTTAATGGTACCGTCCTATGTTTCGACAAAACTTGTGGGTTTGACAAATTTTACTTGTTTTGTTTTACTTCTCAAAGCTTCATTTGGATTAAAACCTAGACCCGCACCGACATGCTCACTATATCTAATATTATCTAACATGTCATCTAGTGCTTTTGTTCCTTTTTTGAACTTAATGATCCTTAACGCATTTTTCTTAAGTTCTACATTTTCTAATCTAAGATTATGGCATGATTCACATCCAACATCACATTCTTTCCTTTTCTCAAGTCTTTTGACTTGGTCTTTTAGTTCTAAAATTTCTGTTTCGAGTTCATGCATAGTTGCTTTTAGCATTTTGTTTCTAGTTATAATTTTAGAACTTACTTCACATAATTTATTATATTCATCATATAATATATTATCATCTATTGACGAATTATCATCACTATAGTAAGAAGAGTCGGAATGTACCTTATTTGAAGCTTGAGCCATAAGACATGTTTCGACATTTGGCTTCTCCTCTTCTTCCTCACCGCTATCACTCCAAGAACCTCCTACGAGTGCTCGTTGGTTCTTGGTTCTCGGTGGTTTAGTACATTCTCCGATTAGATGGTTTGGATCTCCGCATCTAAAGCATTTTCTATCACTCTTTTCTTTCTTGTCATTCCGGTTCTTTTGGAACGACTTCTTTTCGTCACAAGGTTGTCTTAAAAATCTACCTCTTCTTCTAAAGAACTTCTTAAAGTCTCTAACCGCTAATGCATACTCTTCGCCTTCACTATCAGAATCCGAACTTTCCTCATCACTAGACTCCTTCTTGGCTTTCAATGCTAGAGATCTAACTTTTTCACTTTTGCCTTTGACTATGTCGAAGTCTTTCTTGATTATCATTTCATGAACTTTCAAGTTTCCTATTAGTTCATCAAGTGATAATGTCGCCAAGTTCCTTGACTCTTCAATGGCGGTGACCTTTGCTCTCCATTTGGGATGTAGAGCCCTAAGAAATTTCCTATCATATTTCTTGCTAGAGTAACCTTCATCAAGAGCTTTAAGAGTGATAATAGTATTAAATCTAGCAAAAGCATTATCTATAGTTTCATCTTTCGGAATGGAAAATTATTCATATTGTTGCACAAGATGATCAATCTTTTTTTCCTTGACTTGATTATTACCTTGATGGGTGACTAACAAAGTTTTCCAAATATCTTTTGCCGTATTACACATAAAAATTCTTTCAAATTCCTTTTTCGGCAAAGCATTGTAAATCATCATTTTAGCCTCATTATTTTTGGCTAGTTTTCATTTAAGATTATCACTTTGTTGGTCATAAGGAATAATTTCATCCTTTTTAGTTACCGGATTCTTTTCAACAGGTTTAAAGTCACCCTCAGTAATAACATGCCAAAGATCAATGTATTTTGATTTCACATACGTTTCGAATCTTGTTTTCCAATAGATAAAATAATCGGTTTCAAAAAGTGGTGGTCTTTGCATAGATTGCCTTTCTTGATATTTGTCGAAATCCATTGATCAATTCAAGTTTTAAAATACAATTTATTTTAAAATCTTGTCTGACGTGGCTCTGTTACCAATTGTGGAAAACTAGAAGGGGGAGGGGTTGAATAGTTTTACCATTTTTCGTTAGTTATAAAAGTTTACTTGTGAAAAACTTTGATTCGATTATTTGTGAAATCAACCAACACCAATATGAAAGCTTATCTATACTATCAAGTCTAAACAATAAAAATAAAGAGTAGAGATGGAAAGATCAAACCGAGACAACGATATTTATAGTGGCTCGGAAACGAAGCTCTTCTTCGCCCTACTCTACTCCCCGAGTACCCAACTCGAGAATTCTAAGCACTTTGTCAACAAGCTCCCATCAAGCGGAGAAAACCTTACAACGTCGCTTATCACAATTTCCGACACTAAGCTAAATGTCGAGTACTAGTCTAGCTAGTACCAATCTCACTCACGATCCACACGATCCTTACTAATCACACGATCCACACGATCCACATACTCTACTTTAGATCCATTTGATCTAGACACTCTCTACACAATCAACACAAGATCCACATGATCTCTACACGATCACAATGATCCACACATCTCTACACAATCAACACAAGATCCACATGATCTCTACACGATCACAATGATCCACACAAGATAACTAAATAACACAATGACAACTTGATGAATGACAAGATACAACAAGTAAACTACAAGTAATGCAAGTGCACTACACAATGACTCTAACACCTTGTATCTTCTTGATACTTTGTGTTCTTCTCTTGGACTAATAGAGGAATGAAGATGATCTTTGGTTGGATGAAAGAATCACTCTTAAACAAAAGAAAACTATCTAAATGATCAAGGAAATGTAAGTGTGAATAGGGGATTAAACATAGAAAGTTTTGTGTGAAAAATGATGCCTAAAAACTGTGAAGTGGACTGGTATTTATAGGCAAAGAAAATTTGTCTGTTACAGGGCGCCGGCACAACTAAATACCCGACGGTACCACTAAATTTAGTTGTACCGTGGTACCGTGCCGGACAAAAATTCTTATGTTTTTGTTTTTAGTGGTGAAAGTTTATTTGTGGAAGTTAGAGCTGATTTGAGGGGGAAAATAGTTATAAATTTTAAACTTATTTTTCCAATTTAAACATCTCTTTATAATTCAAAAATAATTTGTAAAGTATATTTTTGAAAAAATATTTTGTCACATTAAAAATGTGAAGTTTGAAACACAAATTCACTTCTTTGATCATTTGTCAAGTTGTAAATTTGTTTGTTCTTACCTAGTGATTTACGTAGAAATGGGATATTTCGACTAAAAACTTGTTTACGTTAATTTTGATGTAAAGTGTTTTTACATTTTGTTGTCATCAAAACGTAAGGATATCGAAAGATATAAATAACGTTTTTAGAAATTATTTGTATCAACAATAGGAATTGTTGGAAGGATTGTTGTTGAAGGTATGGTTCGAAGACGAACCCTTTGATTGGAAACGATTAGGTGGATTTGAAAAATTGTTTTGAGGAGAATTTTGGTTTTGTTTCCACCTAAAATTTGGGTGATTCTTCCACGATGGGTTATATGAATCACCATAAGTGTTTTGCTCAGGTTTGAAAGTGAACCACTTGTCTCCCGCTTCATCGGTACGCGAGGAAGCATAATCCGCAAAAGCTTGTTCGGTGAGTTCCATGCAATCTCGAGTGTCATGGGGACCACTACATAACTCACATGAAGAAGTAATTTTGTTCACTTGACTTGAAGGTTTAGGAGCTTCGTAGAAGTTCAAGAGAAACTTGACTTGCTCTTCGAGTTCCATGATCATACGGTTGGGAATGCTTGAGTTATTCGAAGGCAAGGATATTGTCTGGACCGTTTTGCTCAACTCGCGGGGGTCATTCCAACATTCGTTGTCATAGAAAGCAAGATCTTCTATGATTCCCCATGATTCCTCCACATTCTTGTCACATAGCTTACCACTGGCCGCTTGGTCAATGGTTTGCCTTGTGGATTGATTGACATGATCATAGAAGATTTGGACTTGTAGCCAAAGCTCAATGCCGTAATGAGGGACTTTTTGGATTAAGTCCTTGAAATGAGTCCAAGCCTCATAAAGAGTTTCACCTTGACGTTGTTGGAACATCAAGATGTCATTCCTTAATTTGGTAGTTCTCCCCGATGGGAAGAATTGAGCAAGGAAACGAGAAGTGAGATCATCCCAAGATGTGATGGATCCCGCGGGTAAATGCTCAAGCCATTGACTAGCTTGCTCACGTAGAGAGAATTGGAAGAGACGCAACCGTGTCATCTCTTGAATGTCAACATCAAGGTCTATGGAATCTACGATTTTGAGTAAATCCTTGAGATGTTGATTTGGATCTTCGGAACGAAGTCCATGGAATGCACATCCGCTTTGCACCAACCGGATGGTGTTGGATCGCAAGGGAGACACATTGGCACTTTGGGGGAGCTCAATGGTGTTTCGATAGCCTTGGTGGCTAGGTCGGGAGTACTTACCTAGAGTACGAGCTCGAGGTGGATCTTGGTTAATTGGTGGGTCTTGGTGTGGTTGTTGTTGTTGGTTTGGTGGAGCTTGGTGTTGTTGGTTGATAGGTTCAAAGATGGCTTCACTCACCATGATGGCGAATGAAGGGATACGAACAAAGGGAACGAAGAAAAGATAGACTAAAGAAAGCTAATAAAAAGAAAATAAAAATCTCACTTGATAGGAATCTAGTGAGTAGACCTAAATGAGATAGAAATTGAACCTAAAAAATAAATATTCCCCGGCAGCGGCGCAAAAACTTGATGCGAGGATTGCGTCCACGCAAAAGGTTTTACTTCTCAAGGGATATTGAGAAGCTTGCAATCCTCCAGGCAGTGTACCTAGAGGTGGCAAAACGGGCGGGCCGGGCGGGAACGGGCTACGCTGGCATGGCTAAACGGGCTACGGGCTAAACGGGCACGGGCGCATTTTATACGAATTGCTTTAGAAATGACCCAAAATGACGAAATAAAAGTCCTCAAACGTAACACCTCATTTATATTTAAAAAATTAAATATATTACAACTATAAGTTTTTCTTTAAAAACAATTTTAATGTTCTCCAATTGAGAGAAAATATGTGCCCTTACTTTATGGGCAATATATGCCCATTTCAAAAAAAGAATGGGGCTAAATGTGCCCAAATCTTTTAAAAATTTGCCCAAATTAGCCCATTTTTTTATTTTGGGCACAAATTGGTACCTGATCGTTGTAGTGTAATATAGGTAGGTCTGGGTGATTGATCGTTCTCTAGGAGAATAATGTCGTTAGGTCAAGATGTATGACGAGATAGGTCTAGAGGTGAGGGATGATTCTTTTTGTATTTTTATATTTTTTAGAAAGCAATTAAAATCTCGGTTTTGAAGGAGTGGGCGGAATTAGTTGTTAATCAACTAACCCAAAAACAAATTATAAAACTAAAATTAAACAAAAAATCAAGAAAAAGTAAATTGGTGAACTTCCTATGATAGGAAAAGCGTGTTTACTTAGATTTAATTACTCCCAAGTTATCTCCAATTGATTCGTTGAATGGTCACGTCCTTGTTTTAGTTGAAGCATCGTATTCCTTATTATTGGTCGTGGGGAGGTGTCGAAGTCCCCAACTCTATGAATATTAGTCTTCCCTAAATCCCTTAACATCCATTAAGTTTTCTAAGATCTACAAGCTGCAATTCACGCGATAAATACAACGAACAAAACCAATAGTGCACTCTACGGTTGCGGTTTTAAGACGTTCAAGCTAGTAACATATAAGAGGTCAGCCAGTTTTCTTAACCTAACGTGATAACAATCAACTAAACATGTAACACCCCAACCCAACAAGGGTCAAAATGCCACATTATGGCGTCAATCAGAACATACAAACGCAAGAGGAAGACTTATAAACATAATAATTACAAAGGTATTCTAAGATGATAATAAAATACTAACTCTAAACATGATGAGTTCCAAAACTGAAGTACAAAACGAAACTAAATTTAACTGAAGCTATATCCAAGTCTAATCCAGAAGCAAATGGGTATCTATCGTCAGGGTGGTCCACTAAGAGCTCCTATGCACTCTTCACTCAAACCCAGCTTCTAAACTAAAACCTGCTGCAGGAAAAGAAATGCGGCTGAGCTTAAAAATCCCAGTGAACAGATATAAACAAAACGAATAATCGAACATATATAAGTATAAGGAAAAGGAACATAAGCTCCTGCTGAACAAATATCATCTGCCAAACGAATAAGAGATCAAGGATCAACTGAACAAAATGTCATATACCATAAGAAGCAAATCGTAGCGAAACAAATGGAGATCATAATGAAGTTAAAGGAATCAAACAAAGGATAAATATCATATAACATAACTGAAATGGCCATCGAGCTCGAAAAGCATGCCACATGCTTAGTCACATAATCATATCATATCAGATCCATATATCCGTCAAATCATAAGTTGTACAAGGAGTAGCTAGCTCCAGTGTACCAGAAGTGAAATGGGGTGCATGGCACGCACTACCAATCACTAAGTCAAACCATATCCAAACAGAAAAATACCTAGGATGCATCCATACGCTCCCTGCAAAACAGAATACATATGCAAGTACGAGACTATACATACATATAACAGAATGGCCATGTGCGCAATAATCATATATATATCAGAATAGAAGGGAATGGCGTAGATCAATCACACCTCCACAGAAAGTGTCATGCTACTGGTACCTCAATGACATGGAATGGTACCTCCATGGCTAGGAATACAGATACAGAAGCTACTATAGCATAATCAATCAGAGCAAATCAACAGAACAGAATCTCATATCAATGAGATAATATATAGATCATCATAACAGAATGGATAGCAAACAGAATCATATCAAATGATAATATCAAACGGATCATATCAACGAATCATATCAAACGGAATCATATCAAAGCAAATGAATCAAGTTAAAGATCGAGAAGTCATGAGATCAGAACCCTTACTGAGAAAGGGTAGAATATATGTACCTTATGCAAAGCAAGCAAAACAAATCAGGAAAGCACACTAAAACCGGAACTACTCCTTCCCAAAATCTACACAAATTAATGTTCATGTATTACTTATAAACTCATTTTATAAGTTTAGTGCGTATAGTTATCCAGATTAGGGTTACTTTCTATTCTTAGAAACTTTCCATTTTTAGTAACTTTTCGAATTTAGTAACTTTTCGTATTTAGTAAGTTTCCCAAATTAGTAACTTTCCATATTTAGTAAGTTTCCAAATTAATCAACTTTCAAAAATAAGTAACTTTCTAATTTAAGAAAGTTTGATACTTTAAAGCTACCATTTATAATTAAGTTAAGTTAAAGGCTTATTATGACCAATATTATAGTTTAAGGTTTAATATGTCATTTTTAAAAGTTTAGGGTCTAATGTGTAATTTATCAAAGTTTAGGGTTTATATCGTAATTAATTCCGTAAATGACCAAATTAGGGTTTCGCCTTTTTAATAACCATTTCAACATATGCCGGATTACTTAAACTTGAAACAACCCATTCTCGGTACCGTTTTTAACGAGACAAGACAAAACCTCAACACGACTCAAGTCACTTTTCCATTTAGTTTATACACACATTAAGTGACTACCTTAGACTACACACCAAGCACATCCTTTTACCAGCCACAATAAACGAGACACAAATAGCTTGACGAGACTAAAATAAATTCCACAAGTGACCCACGTTTAACGAAATGATCTCATGACTCAAACCTGGTAATTATCAGCTTAGTACACACGTTTTTAGATTTCTGTTGACCACTAAAAAATAGACACGACAACTACACCCTTCGATGCCCATAATAACGAGACATATACATGAAATAACAAGGCAAAACACTTCAATATTTAATTCATTTTAGATCTAATCACACCCACGTCTTTTACTAGTTTACTATATCATATATACCCATATTGCAGTCTTTACCTTCGACACACAATCACACACTCAAAACAAAATTTAATGAGTACACAATGCACATGAAATAATACTAAACGATCCCTCATCCATGCAAACAAACATGTACGCCCCATCTTTTATTTCTCATGTTTTATTCCAGATTTTATTCGTACTAATGAGGTCATATTATGACTTGAAGACCAGATTGAACAGCGTATATTGCACACATCTCGAATGATCCCAAACTAGAAATAGAGATCGATACATGCTTGTTTCTTTGTTTCATGATTTCATGTGACCAAAACATATATGTTATTCGTATACTTATATGTCCATTCGTATAGTTATATTTAACAAATCAAGAGCTTAGGTTAAATGTTATAAACGCATATGTATGTTGTATGCATGTCGACTGAATAGAACAAAGAGATCGATATACCTCGAGTCGGACTTAAGAGCGAAACAAAGAACACAAAGAACCTAACCCAACACCTATCGAACCCAAAGTCACACGATCACTTCAAGCAACTAAACCCCAACGATCACCCACCTTGGAACACCACGAATTGATCACCACCTTAGCTAAATACCCAAGTACCTACTTCGAATCTTGGAGAGCAAATATAGAGGCTGACGTCTCTTAAACTTGTTTAGGGTTTGTGTGTGAGTTTAAAATGATATACGAATGGGGAGGAATGAGCAACAAATGTGGGAATATATCATGGGGAGGTTGACGAGTTCTAGGGAAGATAAGGAAGACTTCTTCTCTTTCTATTATTTCAAAATATTTGGTATATATCTTATACCATGTTGTGTACAATTTTATAAAAATCCATTTGTCCCTTACATGACTTATTATACGTGTGACACAAAAGAGAAGGAAATTAGATCCTTATGGACATAATGAACGTGTGGTGTTTCTAGGATATTAGGTTGTGTCGCTTTTATTTGTCGCTTAGGTTTAGGAATTTTATATTTTGTAGTTTCACATTATTCTCATTCAAAGGTTCAAATGTTATCTCGTATCATAAATATTCGAATGTCGTATCGTAAGTTCAGGTTATTATAATTCTTCCTCTCTAAAAGAAAAAATTTCATCCTCGAAATTTGAAGTAGGAAAAGTTAGATGGAGATGTATCAATCACGAAAAGAAATGACAATAACTAGCCTCACGCTCGAAGAGGTTTTTCCAAAAGCATCTTCACAAACGGAATAGTTTTATTTTTCATGATCCGATCCTGACGCTCCAAAATAGCCTCAGGCTCTTCAACAAAAGACATATCATAACAAATCTCGATCCAACAAATACGGAACATATATGTAACAGATGATAGTTGTAATCTCACTGCGAGATACATGAAACACATATACACATGAGGCAAATACAGAGGTAGTGCTAAACGATAAAACTTCATCAACTCTTTCCAAATTCTGAATGAACTAAAGAACTTGCTAATAATCAGAGAAGCACATACCGAATCATCAAACGTATCAAGAGTTTCATAAAGAGGTGGGTAACATATTCGTGTCGACGATCAACTAAGCACATATCGGAATATAAAAACGTATCAGAAGACATAACGGAATAGGTAGAATAATCGTACGGATAGGAATTAATCTAAGGTCTAATGTATTGCGAACTAAATCTTCCTTATATGCCAAAACGTCTAACTCATCTGTACGGAAAAATCATACGGAACACACCAATTCCCGGTCTAAGTTTCAAAATTTCTCTTCCACAATGATAACTAATCAATTAGTCAGTGTAATCAACTCCAGACCTTCAATAAGTAACTCTCCGACTTAAATCAACCAAAAGGTGCTCTACATCTCCGATCATACAAAACTTCAAAAGGAAAACTCTTGTCACTTGCATGCCATCAATCTTGGTGAGTAAATATAACCTGGCCGAACACTTGTCGAATTTTCTGCTCAACACGTCTTCCAAATTCAAATAGTTTTTTTGTCCGTCCATCCGTCTGAAGGTGAAAAGCCATACTAAAACTTGAGTCCAATTCCGATAGTCTTCTGTATCTTTTTTCTAGAAGTGTGAAGCAAAACGCGATTCTCTGACACAATCATTGCAGGTGCGCCATGTAGCTTGAATAATCTTCTGCCGAAAGAAATCTCTGCGGATCTTCCAAGTGAGCCGACTTAGTCAAACGATTCACTACCACTCAATTCGTTTTGTCCTACCTAAATGTACGTGGAAATCCCGTTACAACGTCCATGAAGGTTTAATCCCACTTCCACATAAGAACATCCAAGATAAGGAAAACAACTTGCACGCTGATGCTAAATCTTAATCTGTTGACGCGCTAAACACTTCGCCACCAATGTAGTCACATTCATCTTCATATCCTTCCATCAAAATTCTGCTACAAATCTCTATGCATAATAGTACAGCCAAGATGAATATAGCAAAATAGAACTGTGTGCTTCAATCAAAACCGCTCCCTTAAAGTCTCTAACATAGATCATATCCCACCGTCTTGCTCTTGAGCTTCTTCATGTCTGTCTCAAATCACTCGAAAGTCATGTGTCAGATAGTTCACATACGGTTCTAGTTCTCTTGGTGCATAACCAAATCTTCCCGTGTTGCATAAAGACATAACCAAGTCTCCTTCTTGAGCAGAAACAAATCTCTTTTCAGCATTTAAAAATTCTCCTCTCATTTTCATCCCAACCAAAATTTACACTTCAAGAATGTTACATAGAGCTTCTTCTGACGTAGAAATTTCAACACAAAATACGAAGATGATTCCCGTGTTTCTCTTTCGTCTTTGAATATACCAATATGTCATATCATGAAAAATTGTCTAAGTATTCATGAAAGACACGATTCATCAAGTTCATATGGACAGTCGGAGCAGTTGCCAATACAATTGGCTTCACAACGCTCATAGAGATCGTAACGAATACGAAAAGCAATTCTAGGAACAACTCGCACCTTTACACGTAACTGAAAATAATCGGATCTGAAACCAATCATAACAAAAACTTCACACCTGGAGTTGATTAAACAAATCTTCGATTCGAGGTAACGGATAACGGTTCTAACCAAAATACGATTCAGTTTCCAGAATTCAATACACAGTCTCATATTATCATCACTCTTCTTTACGAATAAAACGGGAGCACACCACGGATACACACACAAACAGTTAAAAGCACTTCCAAAAAGATGGACCTTCAATTCTTTCCATTCAACTGATTTCATAAGATACAGTGTTTCAAAATCAGGCAAAACATCATTCAATACGGATAGGATTCTGAATCAAATAACTTACTATTCTCAGGCACTGCTCAAGACATCCTATGACTCCAATAAGTTTAAGTTATATGATGTAACTAGTATCATGTTGGTCAGGCGTCATAATACTTGCATCATATACACATGCCTTTATTGCAATCACATTCTACCTCGAGTCGTGACTAAACAAATTCTCATAACCAGATCAAGGCAACTTCACATTCAGATGGAAATCTTGGTAGTTCATTCAGGAATACATCGTGAACATTTCAAACAACCGAATTAACTCTCGAGGCGAGTTTCATCAAACGAAATATCTTCATAACCGCGAGGGATTAACGTACGAGTTTTCAAAGCAAGGTGATCATAATTGTTTACCAGGTTGGGAACCATGGTACAAAATTTTGAGTTTCATAAATCGCCAAAGATGACTAATCTAGTATGACTGTTGTTAGCATCTCGATGCTCAGTCAACAAATCCATATCCAGAATAATATCGAATCAAACATTCCCAAAGAAAACATATTAGCAGAACGAATTTTATCTTCAAATATCTTTAAAACGTACTGGAAAATCCCGATACTCGTAGTTAATAACCACAAGATTTCTCATAAGGATAGAAATGAGTATAGCAATTTCTTAAAGTGCAGAGGGGACCTTAATATGCTTAGCAATAACAAGAGAGACCAAAGAATGTGTCAAACACATCGGATTTATATAAATCAGAATTCTCTGAATGGACGAAAAGGCATCTAAACGATTATCAAAGGAATCAAAGATTGAAGTTCGAAAGAGTACGGTCACATCAGAAAGTGAAACCTATAAGGCATTACTACAAAATTCTCAAAGCATTCTAAACTTATTTGAACACTAAGCTTATGTTGCGTATCCTGATAAATTTTCTAAATCTCCGGAATGAATGATCTTACTGGGGCTTAACTAAAAGCAGAGGCACAAATCAGAGTGATGTGGAAGAAAGATATCTAACAAACACCTTAACGCATAATCTACCCAATCCTCACCGGTCATAACTAAAGTTTCTTCAGGGGAAGCTTAAGGCAAAATTTCAAGGGTTGTTCCATAAGCTCCTATAGTGCAAACCTAACGGTCCAAATCTTCACATGCCATAACTTATTTGATACAAATCGAAACCTAAAGCTTTGATACCATAATCGTAACACCCCAACCCGACAAGGGTCAAAATGCCACATTATGGTGTCAATCAGAACATACAAACGCAAGCGGAAGACTTATAAACATAATAATTACAAAGGTATTCTAAGATGATAATAAAATACTAACTCTAAACATGATGAGTTCCAAAACTGAAGTACAAAAGCAAACTAAATTTAACTGAAGCTATATCCAAGTCTAATCCAGAAGCAAATGGGTATCTGTCATCAGGGTGGTCCACTAAGAGCTCCTATGCACTCTTCACTCAAACCCAGCTTCCAACCTAAAACCTGTCACAGGAAAAGAAATGCGGCTGAGCTTAAAAAGCCCAGTGAACAGATATAAACAAAACGAATAATCGAACATATATAAGTATAGGGAAAAGGAACATAAGCTCCTGCTGAATGAATATCATCTGCCAAACGAATAAGAGATCAAGGATCAACTGAACAAAATGTCATATACCATAAGAAGCAAATCTTAGCGAAACATATAGAGATCATAATGAAGTCAAAGGAATCAAACAGAGGATAAATATCATATAACATAACTGAAATGCCCATCGAGCTCGAAAAGCATGCCACATGCTTAGTCACATAATCCCATCATATCATATCCATATATCCGTCAAATCATAAGTTGTACAAGGAGTAGCTAGCTCCAATATACCAGAAGTGAAATGGGGGGCGTGGCACGCACTACCAATAATTAAGTCAAACCAAATCCAAATAGACAAATACCTAGGATGCATCCATACGCTCCCTTAAAAACAGAATACATATGCAAGTACAAGACTATAACTACATATAACAGAATGGCCATGTGCGCAATAATCATATATATATATATATATATATATATATATATATATATATATATATATATATATATATATATATTGCGCAGCGCAATAATCATATATATATCAGAACAGAAGTGAACGTCGTGGATCAATCACACCTCCACAGAAAGTGTCATACCATTGGTCCCTCAATGACATTGCCATGAAACCTTCATGGCTAGGAATACAGATACAGAAACTCAGGCAACAGAACAGAACAAGCAAAGTAAAGCAAAGCAAAGCTATCCATAATCATAACAGAGCTACTATAGCATAATTAATCAGAGCATATTAACAGAACAGAATCTTATATCAATGAGATAATATATAGATCATCATAACAGAATGGATAGCAAACAGAATCATATCAAATAATAATATCAAACGGACCATATCAATGAATCATATCAAACGGAATCATATTAAAGCAAATGAATCAAGTCAATGATCGAGAAGTCATGAGATCAGAACCCTTACTGAGAAAGGGTAGAATATCTCTACCTTATGTAAAGCAAGCAAAACAAATCAAGAAAGCACACTGAAACCGGACCTACTCCTTCTTCACAGAATCTAAACAAAATAATGATCATGTATTACTTATAAACTCATTTTATAAGTTTAGTACATATAGTTATGCAGATTAGGGTTTCTTTCTATTCTTAGAAACTTTCCATTTTTAGTAACTTTTCGAATTTAGTAACTTTCCGTATTTAGTAAGTTTCCCAAATTAGTAACTTTCCATATTTAGTAAGTTTCCAATTTAAGTAACTTTCCAAAATACGTAACTTTCTAATTTAAGTAAGTTTGATACATTAAAGCTACCATTGATAATTAAGTTAAGTTAAAGGCTTATTATGATCAATATTATAGTTTAAGGCTTAATATGTCATTTTAACAAATTTTAGGGTCTAATGTGTAATTTATCAAAGTTTAGGGTTTATATCGTAATTAATTCCATAAATGACCAAATTAGGGATTCGCCTTTTTAATAACCATTTCAACATATGCCGGATTACTTAAACTTGAAACAACCCACTCACACACCCTTTTTAACTTCAAATTTATGTGAGAAACAAACATTCTCTAACCCATTCTCGATACCGTCTTTAACGAGACAAGACAAAACCTCAACACGACTCAAGTCTCTTTTCCATTTAGTTTATACACACATTAAGTGACTACCTTGTAACACCTCCAATTTCGTGATACGCAACGGAATTCAAAATGGGTGTTACTCGACGGCACAACAGTCATAATAATAGAAAACGATCTCTAACTGAGTCATTTTAAAAGGAATTATCATTCAAATTATTATAATATATCAGAGTTTACAAAATGAGGTCCCAGATGGTTCCATGTTTACAAAATACATCAAATGAGTTTTCAAATGATAATAAAATTTATAACCCTCTTGAATATCTGTGCTCTTCCGTGCCAGCCTCGATCATTATGGACCTGAGATGAACATGCTAAAGTGTCAACACAAAGGTTGGTGAGTTCATAGAGTTTATAGGAAATAAATGAGAAAACCTTGTAAAAATCATCGTGACAAGTATAGGTAAATACTAAATGTAGATTTCTAGGATTCCAAGTGTATGACTATTGTACTAACTACAATATCACATGTAGGTAGCGTTTCCATTGCTCTTAGTTCTTGACATCGAAACCTTAAGTTTCTGTTTCTGACTGGTTCACAATTTGTACCAAGTCTATTGGTTTCTTATTATACCAATTCTATTAGTTTCGAGATTACACCAAGTCCATTAGATCTCATAGTTTGTACCAAGTACATGAAATTATTATTGGACCAAGTCCTGTTTGTTCTGTACGGCTGCCCAAGTATTTGATACTTGGGTCCGCAATGAGTTCTGTACGGCTGCCCAAGTATTTGATACTTGGGTCCGCAATGAGTTATGTACGGCTGCCCAAGTATTTGATACTTGGGTCCGCAATGAGTTATGTACGGCTGCCCAAGTATTTAATACTTGGGTCCACAATGAGTTATGTACGGCTGCCCTAGTATTTGATACTTGGGTCCGCAATGAGTTATGTATGGCTGCCCAAGTATTTGATACTTGGGTCCGCAATGAGTTCTGTGTATGGGTTACGTTGTTATACACCCAAAGCATTGAACATTGTTTGTTATCTCGAACATTGTTTGTTATTGCACTATCATTATGAAAACCAAAATGTAAATCTCGTACTAATAGAAATTGGAATAGTTTTTGTAATCATATCCTAGTAGGTAATCTGTTGTTGTACCTAGTGTTCTCAAATGTTTGTTGCGTTTGTTTGCTTTAACTGAGTCAACTTAATGGATACATTAATCCCAAAAGATCTAACCATAATATTCGTACTCACTACTCATAGTGCTTAATGGTTCATGATATAGAAACTCTAAGTATGACAATAATGTTATCTAGCATAAATAAACATTCAGTTCAGATAAACATGTAGTTGCAAATAATAGTGATTGTCAAAAATAGTTAAGCATGTATCTCCCCCAAAGAGTTTAATAAATAGTAAAGTAAAACTGGGGCTACAAACTCACGGTAATCATTAAAAGTTTAGAGTACTTGTAAAAGTAAATGAAAATAGTTGAGCATGTATCTCCCCCAAAAGTAATTCAAAACGTATAAAAGTAGGGGCTATGAAATCTCACCTTAGAGTAAATGATGTCAGGGATATAATGAAATCGCTGGATAAGCCGGGGGAATCTCTACGAGCAACCTTTGTTTAGAATGCTTGAGTATTATGGAAAAAGGGAATATAAGCGGAGCTTCGACGTGAAATTTGTAATCTTCATAAATTCGAGGCTACTTGAAGATTATAACATCGCCTTCTTGAAAACCCGAAGCTATTTGAAGATAATAACAAAGTCTTTTTGGAGACTTGAAGTTATTTGAAGATTATAACGACTCTTTCTTGAAAACTTAGAGAAAATAAGATCAAATGCTAGCTTTTCTCAAGAACACATGAACTTTCTTACAAAATATAAGAGAAGTGCCTTTGGTTTTAGGTCTTTGAAGATATAAGAAGGTGTGGTGCAAGGATTTATGAAGTTTTTAGCTTAGTATTTATAGGAAAAATTTAGGAGTTAACTATATATTAGGTTAATATTTAATATTTAACCATGGTTAAGTTTACATTTGTAAACATCCTATAGATCAATGGTCAAGATCAAGACACATGCCTTTGGTTCCTTCCTTTATAAGTTTCATGAGGCTTTCATGAGAAGCTTGATACGTTTCTTGCATTATCTTGCTTTTACGGAGTCAGTTTTGTCCCGGTAATTGCTAACTGTAAGTTGTTAAGTCACGAAACGTAAAACCGGGTATCGTAAAAATACGAAACTTATAGGAATGATTTAACTTATCATTATACTCCATAATAAAATATAAAATGAGTGGTAAGTTTCATCGGGTTGCTTCAACGCTGTTAAAACTGGAAACGCGGGTCTAAAACGCGTAAAACGTAAAACGTACGAAAGTTGCGTAATGTAACACCCCAACCCGATAAGGGTAGAAGTATTACGTTATGGTGACATATCAAAGCAAACACATGCATATGACCTAAGTAATACAAATGAATTTCAAAGGTTACAAGGGGAAAATTTGAATTACAAGGTTACAAAGGAGAACAACAATAACTATTGTGTCTAAAAATATAAACACTTTTATTCATCTCTAATCCAGGATAGCTATCAAAGTATAGTCTTCTAAGTCCCAAGTGCTCTCCACTCATAACCCAGCTTCCAACTAAAACCTGCCGCAGGAAAAGAAATGCGGCTGAGCTTAAAAAGCCCAGTGAAAAGATATGTATAAACGAAGCAAAAGATAAGGAGCAAGAATATAATATGGTGTATTGGGGAAAAGCATAAGGTATAAATAAATGGATATCAAGAGTAAGAAAAGGGGTCAGTAATCTACCACGAGCACAAACAAATTAAATCTAATCTCATAGTAACCATAGAGGAGCGACCTCTAAAATATGTGAAGGACGTGTATTGCACACAGCATCAATCATCAAATCAAGTTATATCATATCATATCATATCATATACAAAGCAAATCTAGGATGCATCCATACGCCCCTGCAAAGATATTAGTGGCCAAACATATATATAATAATTAAGTTCATAATAAATAACAGAAAAGGGACGGTGTGGAACATCACTCGACCACACTAGAGTCATGCCATTGGTGCATCAACGACACGGCCATGGAACCCCCATGACTAGGAAAACATAATGGCTCAGGTATCAAACCGACTGGTCAAAGGCAAATTCAAAGTTTGGAAAGTGTCTAAATTATCGGAATATCAAAGGTTCATAATCAAAGGTTCGAAATCAAATGGTTCATAGCAAGGTTCAATTCAAAGGTTTCTATCAAATGTTCATTTAAAGAAATCTTTTAATAATGGTTTTCATAAAAATGATCTTTAATAACGGTTTTCATAAAGGTAGTCTTTAAAAGTAGTTTTCATAAAAGTTAGTAAAATTTCATATAAAAGTGGTATCGCATCGTGCTTATAAACATCATTTTAAAATAGTTTTTCTCAAAACATTTCCATGATATAATTAAGAAAGGTTTTCACATCCAGCTACACTATCAATGGTTTACAAATCTAAGGGAGCATAGCAAAGGCATAGATCAAATAAGAAAGCCATAATAAGAAGGCTCAGATCAAAGGCATCATAATCAAAACTAATATCAAACCGATGTGAACGAATCATGAGAAACCTTAAGAGATAAGGTCAGAATATCTGTACCTTAGACCGCAAGTGAAAACACAATTAGAAACATAAAGATCAGAAGCAAACTCCTTCTTCAGCGAATCTACACGAATTCATGATCGTCAGATTAATAACTTATTTTAAATCAGATTACTCATTTTAGTCGGCTTTCCATTTTAAGTAACTTTCTATTTTTAGTAACTTTCTATTTTTAGTAAGTTTCCACTTTAAGTAAGTTAACCGTTTTAAGTAACTTTCTATTTTTAGCAGGTTTCCCGAATTAGTAAGTTTCCATAATTAGTAGGTTTCCATATATGGTATCTTAGGGTTACTTTTATCTTAATTAGGGTTTTAATCTTATGTTTAACATTTAATACATGTACTAATCATGTCATAGGCCAATTTAAGTTATGAAATGTATTAAGGTATCTTAATTACGCCTTTAGAGGTTATAATAATGATAAAGTGTAATTAGGTTAAAACATGTTAGTGACAATTAGGTTTAAATCATTTATTTAGCCTTTTTAACTTTTTATCAGCTTTTACCCATAAACAGATCACAACTTGTCGAATTTTTCTACCACATCCGAACTCAAGGATAAATTCCACAAAAATTCACACAGGTACTTTCATGTCTTTAGAACCCACACGAATTTTCCCAGAATTTATTAGTTAGTCTAACCCCACACGAAAAAAATGCTCCAACACAGACTACCCAGAAAACGTATCTGCTGTGGTACCCAGAAAGTATCCACTTGGTTGACCCACCAAAACATCCAGGAAAAATCCCCAAAAATTCATGACATTACTAGGCATATAGAAGTTAAATACTGGAAAGTTTTATGACCCAAATCCTCATGGTTTGAAAATGAAAAATCGGCAAAACGGACTGATTTCCAGACCCTCGAATTCAGATTCAACACTTAATCATACAAAAATCGAAAACACGACCAAATCAACTCAAAATCACTCCAAATCAATTGGAGAACTTTACTAAGACAGAAAAATAAGTTTTCATGAAAAGAAACCGAATCAAACCACTCTATATCATGACCCAAGCTCGTTCACAAAATTGGTTATACATGCTGTCCAGGTTTAGGGTTTCATTTTAGACCATTATAACGATTGTTATACATGTTGTTCAATTCAGCTCCTTGCAGGACCCTGCTAACGAAGTAGATGGGGATTTGTTTCTTTTCCCTTTCCGCCAAGAGCACAGCGCTGATGCTTTCGAAGGATGCTGCGATGTACATGAATAACACTTCGCCTTTGATTTGGGCTGTAAGTGTTGGTAGTATCTCCATAAACTCTTTCAACTTTTGAAAAGCAGCTTCTGCCTCTGAACTCCATTGAAAAGCCTTTTTATCTACACACCCTTTGAGTGTCTTGAAAAATGGCAAAGATCGGTCTGCACCCTTCGACAGGAACCTGCTAAGTGCTGCGAGCTTTCCATTTAGACTTTGTACGTCTTTCAGTGACTTCGGAGCCTGTAGATCTGTGATGGCTTTGACCTTCAAAGGGTTAGCTTTAATCCCTTGCTTTGTAATTAAATGTACCAAAAATTGTCCTTCTTCAACACTAAAAGAACATTTCTTTGGGTTTAGCTTCATGTTGATTGCCCTTAATTGATCGAAGGTTTCCTGGATGTCGGAGAGTAAGTCTTCCTCGGTCCTGCTTTTGATAACCATATCATCAACGTAAGCCTCCAAGTTTCTTCCTATCTGTTTGTTGAAAGCTTTGTCTACCAATCGTTGATATGTTGCTCCTGCGTTCTTTAAACTGAAGGGCATTTTCTTGTAACAATAGACACCCTTTCCTGTGTAGAAAGTTGTCTTCTCTTCATCTTCCTCTACCATTTGTATCTGATGATACCCTTTGTACGCATCTAAAAAATACTTCAAACGGAACCCCAAGAGAGATTCGACCTTACAATCAATTTCTGGCAAAGGGTAGCAGTCTTTTGTGCAGGCTTTGTTGATGTCGGTGAAGTCGACACACATGCGCCACCCTCCATCACACTTTTTTACCTTAAACGGATTTGCTACCCAGGTTTGGTATTTCACTTCTCTAAGTATTCCTGCTCATACAAGCTCATCCACCTCTTTGCCAGCGGTTGCGTTCCTTTCAGGCGCTAGGCTCCGTCGCTTTTGCTTAATTGGTTCAATATGTTTGAATTCATTAAGCTTGTGCTCTATGCCGGAAGGCTTGCCTTCGATCATAAGTGTCCTAGGGACCCCTATCATGTCTGAGTACGTCCATGCAAAGACATCTTTGTTGGATTTGGGCAGTTTCTCCAAATCTGTCTTGAAGTTAGTAGGGAGTTGCTTCCCGATTACCACTGTTTGCTCCGAATAGAGCTCATTTATCACAATGCGCTCTTCAGCATCTGCACAACTTATAATGACTTTCGAAGGCTCTTTAGAACTTTCTTTGATCTTCTTACCAACATCTCTCGCCTTTCCCTGGTTGTAGCTGGAAAGTACGGTTCCTATTCCATACGGTGTATGAAATTTTACCGCTGCGTGTATGGTGGAGACTACGATACCCATCTTCTGCATGGCGGTTCTTCCTATCAATAAATTGTAAGGAGAATTGGACCATACAATTGTGAAAATGAGGGTTTCTGTTCTTGCGAGCTTTCCTTCTCCAATCGTTATGTCTAATGGCACTTCTCCCAAAGGCCACAAATGTTCACCTGAAAAACCCTGCCAAAGGTATCTTTGAATCAACTCGCTGCGACCTGATCGAAGGCTTCAGTTTTAAGAAACAATGCTCATATATGATCTCGCAGGTGCTTCCGCAGTCCATGTAGGCCCTATTTACTTCCCGGATGGAAATTAAAACTTTGATGACTACTGGATCATTCGAAGGGACTTGACCTGTAATGGAGGGAAACATTACTTCCCCTACCTCGTTTATCTCCTTCTCCGTCACTTTTCTTTTCAAGCTTATCTCGCCCCAATGAACCATAAGTATTGGGGCTTCGGGAGGAGTGGTGTCTTTAGCCAATTGAGTATCAGAGGCTTTCTCCTTGCCCTTCTTTATGCCTTTCACTAAATGTGCCAACTGTCCAGACTTTGCGGCTTCTTCTATCTGCCTCTTTAGCTCTCTGCAACTATTCGTTTCATGGCCATAATCTTCGTGAAAGTAACAATACTTGGTTGTATCTCTGTTTTTGCCCTTGCTTGTCATGCGAGGGGGCGGTTCAAAAGCCTTAGCAGCCCTCTCCGTTGCGAGTATTTCTTTCAAAGATTTAGTCAGGCTTCCTAGTAACCCATGGTTAGGACCTTTGTTGTACGGAGTGAACCTGTCTCTGTTTTTGTTTTTGTTCTTCGATCCATCCCACGCAGAGTGCTTCGAGAACTTGTTGTGGCTTTCCCTATTTTCGATCGGAGCCCCACTGGTAGATACTTCCTTCGCTTCTATCCAAGTATACGTCTTTTCCATTAAACCCTTATAAGTCGCCGGAAGGTCAGTGGACAAGAATTCCACCAAGCTTTGATTTCGTAAGCCATGTACGAAACCAGAGATATGTTGATCTTCATGTAGACCCAAGATCTGTAGAGTGTCATCAGTGTACCTTGTGACAAAAGCTCTTGTGCTTTCATTGTCCCTTTTTTTAATGTTGTGCACCGTTAAATGGTTCCTTGTGAACTTCTTTTGCTGGCTAAAGTGTGATCGGAACTTAGCCTTTAGATCATCAAGGTTGACAATACTACCTGGCTTTTGCCCATTCCACCAGATATGAGCAGAATCTCGTAGGGTGTATGTAAACATGTGATAGGCTACAGGCATGACCCACTTTTGCATTCTAATGGCCCTTTCGAACAAATGTAAAAAATTGTCCGGATCCCCCTTCCCATCATAAGTGCCAATGTGTGCAGGCATTTTCAACCCATCGGGTAAAGGGTATTCTTCTATCCATCTTACAAAGGGTGTAGCAGAATCCATAGGCTCCGAACACATGCAATTATAAGGTGGTGCATACATAGGGATAGCATTATATGGATTATGGTTTGAGGTCCCATAGGAGTTTGGTTAGGGTAAGATGGGTAGGATGCATTCATGCCATAAGGATAACTATTTCCCATGGTATACAGGGGGTATACCATAGGGTGCCCGAAGGGTATGTTCCCATAATGTTGAGGGACACTATGGTTGTTAGACTGTCCATTTATCGGTGGATATAAACCCTGAGGGTAAGACTGAGTTTGGAACGGGGGGTACATGCCATTGGGAGGAAGATTTCCTCCCATATTAAATGGAGGAGGATTGCCTTCTACGCCTGATACGTAAGAAGGCTGCAATGGAACCCCTGTTTCAGTCCTTCCAAGATGAGCTGCTAACAACGGAGGTAGATTCACCTCTGTCTCTTCCCTTCGTTGGCTTCTTCCATTTGAACCTTCGGTTACCGCTCCTTCTCTTCTTGACGGAGCCTGCTCAGGAACTCCTTCAAACCCCACAGACCTTTTACTTAGCCTTCGACCAACAGGGGACCCTATCCTCAGTGCTGAGTGTGTTGTCCCCTGTGCCAGAGGCCTAGGCTCCATTTCCATCTCTTCATCGTAATCATCACTAGAGTATTCCAAATCCCTTCGCATTTTCGCATTCAGAACTTGCCTCTTGCGAGCCCTTAAGAGAGATTCCAATGCCTCAAGGTTAGCTTCGACAAAGGCTGGGCTATTGACAGGTTCCGGGTTGGCTGATGTCAAAGCATGATGATTAGGTGTTACTTATGGATGAGATCGTGTTGTGAACGTGGAAGCGGTAATAGGGAGAAGATGTTAGGGTCATTAACTGGTATTGGCGTTAAGGTCGAGAAACCTGGTGGGGGAGTATCTCCTCTCCCTAGATCCATGCTGGAAATGTAGTGAATGTAGTTGACTGGTTATAAACTTGGGAATAACGAGACCAATTGTAGCGGGTCCCACGGATGGCGCCACTGATTATACAATAAATTGCACGACCAGGCCTTGCGATGATGATCGAAGGATATAAGGGGTGTTGAGGTTGCGCCAAGCTTGTCGTTAACCTGAAATAAGAAATACGAAGACACTACGTTAAGTGATTGCGCAGGGGTTGGACCCTGCGAACCACCTTCGGCGTGCGAATGAGTATGTGATATGATAAGTTGGTAAGTTTGTAGTGAAATGAGAGGGTCGAGTTTGCATACCCTTGTTCACAGCCCGTCCAAGCTATTTATAGGGGAGGAAATAACCTTGGAGAGCTCTAGCACGATTTTAGGAGATCATGGGGGCGTCTCATGATTTGTGGTAACCGCTAGGGCTTAATGTCCCACTCTCCCTATCTTGGCGAGAAAGCCAAAGAGAAAGAGAGGACGTAGGTGAGTTTAAGTCATAGCTATATTCCATCCTAATATCATCGGAGGCCATACCCCGAAGGGCTTAAGGCTTGATTGGCGAGTTCCCAACTAGTAACCATGTCACACATGAATGGTTTGACGCCAATGAATATTTTAGGAGGCTTACTTAGGCCTTCGAGATGAAGGTTGCGACCAGGTTCGAAGGGTTGTCGTTCGGCCTGTTTGGAGGTACATCATCATAAGTGTTCCCAGATGCCCTTGTATTCCCAGATACCATCCTTTCCCCTTGATGGTAATTGCAATAAGCCTACAAATTTTCAAAACTACCACAAACAAAACAGGCTTTATTGTACATTAAAAATTCACTTCCTAGTTTCTAGGACTTTTGATTATTCCAATTTCTCTGATTTCCCCTAGGACTATGTGACATGTACATCTCTGCATACTTAACTGTTTTCCTAGCTGGTTTCTCTTGTTGTTTAGGTTTAACAGATTCTACCTTAGCAACAGCAGGAAAGACAATTTTCTTCTCTACCTTATCATCTGACACCAACGTCTCAACTAATAGGGTATCAAATGATTCACTAACCTCTTTAAAACTCTCTTCACTATCACTTTTACATTCAGTCTCACGCTTTTTGAGCTCCTCTATACTAGTATTTGACAAATCAAGTTTTGGGGTTAGAAATAACCCAGTATGAGGAGGTGCAACAGCCATATATCCTATACCTGTCTTAAATTTATCAATAAGCTGACACTGAACAATCCTATCTATACTTTTAGATGACCTTGCATATCTCTATATATTAACTTCAATGCTGTCTTTTTCCTTTTTAAGCTTTTCTAATTCATTTTTAAGCTCATTGATTTCTAAGTCTTTAAAAGTAATATCTCTTTTTAACATAGCTATATCCTCAGTAAATACAGTTTCATTTTTTATATAAAAAAACAAGTTGTTCTTCTACAACAGTTAAACCTCTCTTATAATTTGCCAAATTAAACTCAAATTGGTTAAACTCTACTTTTAGATCATCATAATGCTTTTTAAGAGTTTCATAGCTTTTTAAAGCTACACAAGATTTTGAACAAGCATTATTTGTGTATACCTCTGAGTCAGAAAAAGCCATCAGTGCCGTGTTGGTAGGAGCTTCCGCTTCAGCCATAAAGCTCCAATCAAATCCAAGGCCATCAATGGCCACCATAGATTTGGAAGAAGATTCTTCCAAACTCACAGCCTTCCTGGTGCTTTCTTCATTCCTAGAACCTCTGTTGTCTTGATTCCTGCTCATGTTGTCCTGGTTCCTTGGCCCTCTGCATTCCCTAGCAAAGTGTCCCAACTTATGACAGTTGTAACACTCTACTTTTGATTTATTATACCGAGCAGTATCACTTCCATTGATGGTGATCTTCTTTCCAGTCTTCTGGAAAAACCTCTTGGCCCTCATGCTTAGCAAAGCTAACTGCCACTTCAAATCCATCTCCTCCAGGTCATCTTCATGGATTTGTATAAGGTCTTCTTGCACAAGCAGAGACCCATTAGCTTGACTGGCCAGGAATGTATAGATAGTATCATCACTCAAGCTAGCAGTACTAGTTTGTGAACTAGCAGTACTAACTTTAGAGTTAGCAGTACTAATTCCATAAGCAGTATTAACCTCCTCAGTACTGCTTGTGCTTGGAGATGACACAAAAGCCATGTTCTGAGAGCTTGCGCTTGATCCTGCTGGCCTTTTCACCTCTTGTTCTACAATCTTGAAGTTTTTGTAGAGATCATCAAAACTCATAGTGTCTAGATCGGGCTTGTTTCTCCAGACCACCACATGAGTATTCCATTCAGAAGGTAGACTTATCAAGAATTTTAAATTGATATCTTCTTCTGAAATCTCTACACCCAAGACAGCCAGTTGGCTCGCAATCTTCTAAAGCTTGTTGAAGATAGAATCAAGAGACTCAGTGCTTGAAGCACTAAAGTTCTCATACATCTATTTAAGAAGAGTCTTATGTGTCTTCTTAGTTGCTTCATTGCCTCCAAACCTTGTTGTTATAGCCTCAAACAAGGTCTTTGCATCCTTGTGCTTGCTAAAAGTCAACAGTTGCTCATTGGGGAGAGCCATCAGCAACATACTTCTAGCCTTGACATCATTCTTCTTCTGAAGCTTCTCTTCTGCAGTAATAGGACCTGATACAGTTGGGGCACCACCTTCACTTGTACCAGCTTTGATTGTAGGTTTGAATGAGTTGCTATTCTTTATGATATCCCATAGAGCATAGTCCTGCACTTGAAAGTATTGCTCAATTCTGAGCCTCCACATCTCATAGTCACCCTGCTTGAGAATATGCAGTTTAGCAGTGGTAGTGGTCTGAGTTGTTTCGAGATCCATTGCTTCAATGAAAGTAGAGAGTTCTTCTGGTATGTTTCTTCTAGATCAAAGTTTCAGAACCTAAGCTCTGATACCACTTGTTGATCCCAAACACAAACAGATTCCTTGAGCTTGTAAGGTTAAGTTACCTTGGATGAATCCAAAACAACTTTGTTTGAAACTTTGTGAATGCCAAAGAGTATGCGGAATCTACTCTTTAATACTTAGAAGAATATAAAAAATGTTAATGAAACAGTAAACTTGAACAAACAATATAACCAAACGCTTCAATATTATTAGAATAATAATACGAGTACTCTGAATAGCACTAGGGTTTACAACCTTGAAGCTTATACGTGAGAGATTAAATGATGATTCTAACAGCTTAACCTAGGACCTCCTTTTATAGGCACAAGGAGTCCTTTACAAGATAACTATAAATCTACAATATACGTATATTTCTAAGCATATAAGATATACACTAAATATCTTATACACATCACACGTCTTCATAACCTAGGCAGTACCATCTTCATCAGCAGTCTTCTGTTAGTCTGGCAGTACTAATATTTACACTAGCAGTACTCACTCAGTTAGTATTGTGATGCGTGGTTTTGCAACCTTACAACAGGTTTTACCTCTCGAGGGATCTCAAGAGGCTTGCAATCCCCACCAGGCAGTGTACCTGACCGATGTAGTATAGTGTAGTGGCAAGTACCGGGGGATTGATCGTTCTCTAGGGGAATAGTGTCGTTAGGATTGAAAAACTACTCTAATAGGTCTAAGGGTGAGGGAAGATTCTTTTTGTATTTTTATATTTTTTATGAAAGCAAGTAAAATCTCGGGTTTGAAGGAGTGGGCGAAATTAGTTGCTAGTCAACTAACACAAATAACTACAAATGCAAATAAAATAAAATAACTGAAAATAAAAAGGTCGTGGAACTTATATGGGGAGAAATATGTTTACTTAGATTTCCTTACTCCCTAACTATCTTTTACCGGTTGATTAGTGTGTATTAATTGCGTGGATGACGGGTGTATTCCTTAATACCAATCGTGGGGTGGCGTACGTACTTCCCTAACTCTACAAGCTCCTACTTCACTCCTATGTCGAGCCGGCTAAGAAGCTCCTAACATGGGATCACTAGAATTCGCTCATGCATTAAATACAACCATAAAAACCTTAGTACGCATTGGTTCATGTTTCTTAAGACGTTCAAGACAAGTTACCGTATAGGAGGTTAGCCAGTTTTCTTAAGCCTAACATCGATAAACAATCATCCAATACAATTAATTACACACCAACAACTAATAATCAATAGTTAGGTTTCATTAGATCTAAACAAACACAAGATAAATCTAGCCTAGCATGTTAAATAAAAGACAAGAACAAGACATAATCAAACAACACATAGACATATTGAATGATTAATTGATTACTTATCTTCAATTGAACATGGGAGATCCAAGGGTATAAAACCCTTAAAAATGGCAGAAAAATCGTCTAGGTTTTTCCTCACAAAGTTGCACACTAATGACCAAAAATTATGAAAGTATATATAGGAAAATAGATCTTGACGGCGTCACCCTTTGGGCCGTGACGCCGTCACCCTCGCCGCGGTTAGGGTTTCTTGATGGCCTTCTTGACGCCGTCCCTCTTTAATCCTCCAAAATCCTCTCTGGCTTATCAAGGCTTGACGACCTTCTTGACGCCGTCCCCCTTTAATCGTCCAAAATCCTCTCTGGCTTATCAAGGGCTGACGGTGTCACACTAGGGCTTGACGCCGTCAAAGGTACTTTTCCAGCAGATTTAGAGGCTTTGTCGTTTTCTTCACTCTTATGCTCCAAAAACGTCCAAAATGCTTCCTTTTCCAGATTTCTTCTCCAAAGTACCTAAAATGACAAAAGGAACGATTTAGGGCAATATTTGATCAAATAAATACGATTTAGGGCTTAAATGACCCCCTAAAAGCGGTACACTTTTCGCTTCATCATATTGTTACTTATAACTTCAACAGTTTTAACTTTTGGCTTGATAGTACCTTCTTGGCTTGGCAGTACTAAGTGTGAAGTACTATAATTCCCAACAAAGTAGCATATAGTCGTCTCTATCCCGACATGTTCTTCGTTGATGACAATTGGTGTCTTTACTTCATTGTTCACTTAACCACATGTTGTTCACGGTATTCAGTGTGTTTAAGTGGTGTTTTGTGGATGAATGTGATATATGTCCAGTGATGGATTTGATATATGCTTTGCAGATTTTGATGGTCAGGTGTGTTTGAGGTTTTCTCAAGGATATCTTTGTTTGATGAATGACCAACAAACATTGGGTTTACTTCTTCAGTTTTGGTCATATGGTATTCCATCAGCATCATCGTGATTGATAGCAGAAGTTGTTGATATTTAAGATGATTTTTGATGAAGGACGTTTTTCATGAAAGGATGCATAGTGAGTTATACGGCGGAAGCGTTTGTAACACCTAAAAACATGTTTTTCTAACAAGACATTGATCACCATATCAAAGAGATGTTGCTTGTGGAATCATGAGCAATTAGGTTGTTAAATCCAGGTTCTAAGCTGATTTGCTCAGAAGTCATAGCCGTAACTAAAAAAAATCCTTGAAACCTTAGTTGAACCAAGGTGAATGTATCCAAGTCTGACCATATCAATCATATGTTGAACAGAAATTTCTTGCATTTTGAGATTCCAGATCATGAGCTTGGAGTAACCATTCTTGTAGATCTAAGGATTTGTTGAATCACCTGCGATGGCAGAAGAAGACATAGCAGTAAGAGTTGCAGAACTTGGTTCTGTGTGGTTAGAGTTAATTGGATAAACTTTCTTAGGAGTCCACTTATACGTTGGGTTGCGTTCGAGCCATTGCTGCCAAATCCTACTGGTAGTTTCCTTAATCTTTGTGAACGCACTAACAGTTTTAGATGTCCTAATCTTGGCAACTACAGGTATGTCTATAGACTTCTTAGAATCTATAGTGGTCTTAGAAGCAATAGTGTTAGCTAGAGTGGGCTTAGAGACTACTGGATTCTTAGAAGCACTGAACTTTAGGAAATATTTAACACATGCATTGATCATGACAACCACTGATAACACATGTACCACAAGAAACACATAAGGTAACATTAGACGAATTAACAACATTTTCAAAGGTTTATCATTCGTTACATCAACTTTCCTATTACATTTATCCAATGCAACATTTAAGCAAGAAATAACATAATCCTTATTCGATTTCCTAGTGTGATCCTCCACTCCCTATAACGTTAGGCGAGATCCTATTCTTCCATGTAGTGCTCTTAAGCTATGACCCGCTAACACTAGTGGAGGCATTTACTCCTATGGAAGTGGAAGCAATCACGTTAGGACTAGACCTTTGTGTTTGTGATTTTGTGTCTATTCTGTACATTCCTGGTGTCATGACGTTGTTGATGTTGTTTTTGTTTGGTGAAGTCTGCGGAGTGACTGGTTTTGATAAAGCATTTTGTCTATTATCTGTAGGAGCAAACCGGGATTTTGAAAAAGATGAGGTCTTTATCATTGTATTTTGAGATGCTTTGCCTACAAATATAGGTTTGTCAAACTTAGTGTCCACAAACTTACCTTTTTCAACCATTCGCATCCTTTCATTTAATTCTTGGATGAGTAATTCTTGATCCTGATTTTTGGTTCTCAATCTCGCATTCTCATATTTTAACTCATTTAAGGATTCAATCAACTCATTAACATCACTCTCTGACTGAGAACGTGTCCTTTTTAATGAATCGGAAATGGTTTTCTTTTCATTTTTTAGATGTTCAATTTCCTTTTCGTAATTTAAAACTTTAAGCTTCGGAGACTCGTGCTCATTGTCAGGTTTTACCACATTTGATGTCCATGTTTGTTAAAAATTTTCCTTTTCTACTCTGTTTTGCAATTCAAGTTCAAGATTGTTGCAATGATTTTGACATCTTTGAAAATTTCGTTCAATTCTGGGCAATTTTGTTTAAAAGACTTTCATGGACATCATTTGACTCATTTGAAATCCGTTCGTTTTCAGCTTTTAATGTGTCATTTTCCAATTCTAATGCATGATAATATGAAGGTTCACATGGATACATAGCAGCATACATCACATTAGTAATCATGATAGCTTTTTGGAGTCGGTCGATCTTATTTTCAAAACATTTATTTTTCCATTATGCATCTTGAAATTCTTTTTCAAATGCATGAAATACCTTTAACATCTCTTCTACTTCCGTTATTAGTTCCGATTCAAAGTGAGTTTCACACAGACGTAAGTCGTCAACAGTTGGCTTAACTTCATTTTTGAACATGTTTCGAATTTCTTTGAAATTGGGTGATTGAAAATTTGAAGCAGTGACTTCCATTTTTGTTGAAATTACTTGTTCAAGTAGACTTACGTCTTCTTTAAAAGTTGCCATGTACCGTTTGACACAACTTTTTCTTGGTAACTCAGGTAAAGGATTTTGTTTGTTTTGAAAAGGCCGTTTGCTCGGAATAACATCGGTTGTGGAGTAAGAGGATAAAGACCATTGATCATCAGCAATTTCACGTTTTGGCACGAAATGCTCATAAAGAGAATTTAATTTGGAATAATCAATCGGTGGTACTTCAGCATGGAGATCACTTGATCGACTCCCGTCGGCCCATTCCTCATATTCATCATCTTCATACACATACATTTTTGTTGATGTGTAATAAAGTGAAACAACATTATACAACTTGGGTTGACTCTGAATGGCTTGTCGAAGGAAACGTGGATTTTTGTAACCGAGTGCAAATCTATGTTTACCATCATAATACAGGCGAGGCTCATGATTAAGCATATGAATCGTTTGAATCGATTGGCCTGTTTTATAAATGATATTTTCGAGAGAATTTACTTTATGTTGCAACTCGATCACTTCGTCATGGTATTTGTCAATTTTGTCACGTGAATTCTTTTTATATTCTGAAAACTTTTCATAAGAAATCAACATTGAATATCGTTGTTCATTTATTTTAGCTTTTAGATCCAGATTTTCTTTTTCAATCTTTGACCGTTTTCCATTACCAAGAACGAGTTCATGATCAAGATTTTCTTTAATTTTTGTTCACGTGAAAAAGACTCTTGAAAAGCATTTTCAAAACATTTTTGTTTGTCAATGATTGTTTCCAAATATTTCACACGTTCCTTGTAGTTAGCCAGATCAGTGGTCAAAGCATTATTTGCTTTTGTGATATTCAGATTGACCAAATTGCACTTATCGACCTCAGACTTCAAATTATTGACGATTGATTCGATAAGTGCTTAATTTTGATCATTTGAATTTTCATGCCGTGCAGCATTGTTGTCGTTGATGTCCACATATGTTGGGTGATGAAGCGAAAAGTGTACCGCTTTTAGGGGGTCATTTAAGCCCTAAATCGTATTTATTTGATCAAATATTGCCCTAAATCGTTCCTTTTGTCATTTTAGGTACTTTGGAGAAGAAATCTGGAAAAGGAAGCATTTTGGACGTTTTTGGAGCATAAAAGTGAAGAAAACGACAAAGTCTCCAAAGCTGCTGGAAAAGTACACATGACGGCGTCAAGAATTGCTCCTGACGGCGTCACGGCTTGGCAAAAGAGGTGGATATGACAAATACACGTGACGCGCCAAAAATTTTACAATGGAAAGTCTGACGGCGTCACCCTTTAAGGTGATCAAGGCCATCACGGTTTAAGTTAAAGAGAGACGGCGTCAAGCACAATCCTGACGGCGTCAACCCGTGATAGGCCAGAGCGGATTTTGGAGGATTAAAAAGGGACGGCGTCAGAAGACCATCCGGGAACCCTAGCCGCGGCGAGGTGACGGCGTCACCTCCTATAACGTGACGCCGTCAGCCCCTAAACTCTATATATAGTTTTGCAATTTTTAGTCATTAGTGTGCAACTTTGTGAGGAGAAACCTGATCGGCGCATTTTACATACACCTTAATATTGTTTAATTGCTTAATTATGTATTGGTATTATCCTTTATATATGTTACTTTAAGGTGTTTTGTGTTTATGTAGGCTATGCGCACAAAGGAGCTAAACTTGGTCATATTACAAGTTTAATATAAAGACATAAGAGATTTGGACGTTGTTGCACTATTTTGGTCATAATTTCTTCGTCCGAGCTCCGTTTTAAGTGATTCAAAAGGCCACGGAAAGAGAAAAGAGAAAGCTACACTTTTAAGTCATAAATGGGACAAAAAGCTGGAATAAACTCATGCGTTTATCTGCTGGAACAGCCGGCTCATGGTTTGGCTTATTATTTAGGAATTGGGCTCAAATTTATTAAATGAGAAAAAAGGCCTGGTGGACTTCTTTTGGCTTAAGACTTGGACGCAGCGACAAAAGTAAAAGAAAGGCCTTTGGCCTGTTTTTTTGGGACGTGAAGCAAAAGAAAAAAAAGTTTTGATTTCCCTTGTGATATATATACACATTCGGAGGGACAGTTGTAAACCACAAAAGAATCCCACTTTTATTCTTTTTCAGCCGCTATTCTTTTCATTGACAGCCGACCATTCACATATATATATTATTCTTGTCTCGACGATCGTGCAATATAATGAAGATGAGGTCTACCATTGTGATGCGCGGCTAAACCTTTTTGTAATCTCTCCCGGTAAAAGATATATTTGGTTTGATTATGTGTATGGATTCTACATTGTTTGTCATACATTGATTCATATGATTTTAATGCATATCTTTTATTTGATTTCAATGTTTTAATATAATTAGTTGATTGAATTATCGTAAGACAAGTTATTGCGAGGCAACGATTCGTGCCGAGTCCAACTAGTTAAGGATTAAGACGGTCGTGTGGTAAACATAACTTGTGCCCAAAATTGTTCTTTTCAATTAATACAAAGCAAACATTAGTCATAATCCATAACTTAGTTATATTAATATATCCGGAGCCGGGAGGGATTGCTTTTTATCCAACTGTTTACAAACTTTACTTTTATTTGCTTCTTTATTTTTATTGCTTATTTACTTTCTAGTTAATTAGTATTTTAATTATTAAGTTATTAAACCAAACAATCAATCAATTATTTATTTCGTTAAACTTAGCTATAACCACATACTCCTCGTGGATACGATACCCGCTTGCCCTATCTAGTATAAGGTAATTAGGTTTATTTTTGATCGGTACAACGACATCGGTCAAATTTTGGCGCCGTTGCCGGGGAGTTAGTGCGCTTATAGATTATTTATTTATTATTTTTTTTTTTGTTTTAAATTAGTTGTTTTTATTTTTATTTGAAAAAAAAAAACAAAAACAAAAAAAAAACAAAAAAAAACCAAAAATATTTTATTTTCTGTTTTTGGTTGTTTAAATTGTTTAGTTCGTCTTTACGCGTTTTTTTTGTTTAGTGGTTCATTTGCAGAGTTAGATTTCTTGTATGCGTACAAGATATTCCGGACGCACATCACCACCTGCTTTTGACGAGGAAATTGAGAAGACAGCTAGGAAGAATCGTGTGTCACAGCGAGCAACCATTACATCTTCGTCGGGGAATATCGATTTGGAAGATACACATTTGGACAATTTTGAAGGTGAGAATTCGGAGAGATTTTCTGAAAGTGAAGCCGAGTCTGAAGAAGAAGTAAAAATTGTGATCATGGCAAGAGGAGTTGATACTTACCATAGGCCGGGAACATTTGAGGATCCAACACCAATCGTTTATCGCACAGGTGATAATGTTCCAACTTTTAATTTGAAGCATTCAATTTTAAATATTTTACCTACATTTAGAGGGTCAACAATTGAGGAACCATATGATTTTATTTCTTGAATTTTTCGCAATTGCTGACACCCATGAGATAACTGGTTTGACTAAGGATGACATTAGGTTACGTTTGTTTCCATATACACTTAAAGATAGAGCTAAACATTGGTTTAATTCTCTTCCACGCCAAAGTATTACCACTTGGGCGGATATGCAAAAACTATTTTTGGAAGAATTTTATCCAATTAGTAAAACAAGTGATGTTAGAAACAAGATAAAAGCTTTTCGTCAAATTCCAGGTGAACTTTTTCACGAGTCGTTTGAGCGGTTAAATGATTTGTTAAGGGTCATGTCATCATCATGATATACCTAAATGGGAACTTGTGAAAATATTTTATGATAGTTTGGATGCATCAAATAGACAATTTTTACTAGCTGCTAGTGATGGTCTTTTCTTAACTCGTCCAAGTGACGAAGAATGGACATTTTTCGGTACGCTGAGTAAAGGTTCTAAAACCCAAGCTTTAGTGGATCGAACAAACAACCACTCTTCTTCTATTAATTCAGTTTCAAACCCAGATGGCTTTCAAAAAGAAGTGAAATCTGAAATAGGTGAACTAAATAAAAAGTTTGATCTTTTACTCCGAAATATCGGGAAGGGTAGTTCAAATGTTTCGCAGGTATCGCAGGTACAAGAATCTTGTTCGATGTGTGGAGATCCTCGTCACCTGGCTAATAGATATCAATCTTCGGGATCACCACCACCATATGACGAACAGGTATATGAAGCATATGGAAGTCGTCCGAGAAATGACCCATTTTCTGAGAGTTACAACCCGGGATGGAGAAATCACCCTAATTTTAGGTGGAGGACTGAAGATGAAACTCGCCCAAATAATGCACAACAATCTAACTCGGGCTACAAACCGAGATATGAGGGGGGCGGGTCATCAAATTATCAACAACAACAACGTTCTTACCAACAAAGGCCACAACAAGGTGACAACCAACACTCAAGTTTTGAACAAAAACTTGAGAAGTTTATGGATTCAATGGTGAAATCCAACGATGTGGTCAATCAAAGATTCGAGAGCACCAACAAATCTATTGCAGCTCTTGAAAGACAGGTTGGTCAGTTGGCAGACCAATTGAACAAAAGAGATGACGGAAAGCTACCGAGCTACACCAGTCTCAATCCGGCTCACAAGAAGAATGGAAATGAGCATGTGAATATGATTACATCTCTTCGTAGTGGTAAGACTTACAACAACAAGGTAAAAATCCCAGGTACGTCTGAATTTACACAAGATGATGTGGATTTTAATACTGAAAATGAAAATGTTGTTGATTTTGATAAAGTTGAGAATGATGAACCGGAACATATAATGGTAGATGAACTTAAAAAGGATAAAAGTATTCAAAACCCACTAAAAAGCCCTTTTGAAACCACTGAATCATCTAAAGTTGGGGAGGATGGTGTGAAGAACACTACAACACCATACCCTTCGGCTTTAGAAAAACCGGCTTCTATGCCATTTGGGAAAAAGGGGCCTCATTCGGAAGATATGTGGGAAACTTTTAAACAAGTAAAAATAAATCTTCCACTTATCGATGCAATTAAGCAAATTCCAGCTTATGCTAAGTTTTTAAAATATTTGTGCACTCAAAAGAGAAAGCTTAAAGCATCATTGCCTAAAAAGATTGATTTAACTGAACATGTGAGTGCTGTTTTGTCTAGTCCTCTTCCTCCTAAATTTAAAGACCCAGGAGCACCTTTAATTTCTGTAATGGTAGGTAACATCATCATTAAAAAGGCACTCTAGGATCTTGGAGCAAGCATTAATATACTTCCGGCTTGTCTTGTTGATCGGTATGATTTAGGCACTCTACAACAAATAGATACTATTATTTATTTAGCTGATCGATCAACTAAGATTCCTAGGGGTATATTGGAGGATGTGATTGTCAAAGTTGATGATTTTTACTACCCGGTAGATTTTCTTGTGATGGACACCGAACCATCATACAAGGATACTCAACCGACCATTATTCTTGGTCGCCCTTTCTTAGCCACCATTGATGCTAGGATTAATTGTCGAACAGGCGCCATGGATATTGCCTTTGGTAATAGGAAGCTTCGACTTAATGTGTTTAATTCATGGAATTCTCCTACTTTAAATGAGTGTTACCAGGTTGATACTATTGATGAGGAAGTTCAAAAGCATGCACCTCGTATGCTTAAGGACGACCTGTTTGAGTTGTATGTTTCAGGTGAAAATGAAGAGCTTCTTGAAGTGGAGGAAGTGAAACAAATTGAAGAACACGTGGTGAAATCATTTGACCAACAAAAACCACCATGGTCTCATAAAGTGGAGGCATTACCACATAGTTTTGACACGGCAACAAAGCCGTCATTGGAGATACCTCCAACACTTGAATTGAAATCTTTACCATCTCATTTAAAGTATGCATTTTTAGGTGATAATGATAGCTTACCTGTTATAATTGCTTCTGATCTTTCAGGTTTACAGGAGGAAGCATTACTGAAGGTGCTCACCAAGTATAAAGAGGCAATTGGATGGACAATAGCAGATTTGAAAGGGATAAGTCCATCATTATGCATGCATAGGATTGTCACAGAACCTGAAATAAAGCCATCTCGAGATGCTCAAAGGAGGTTGAATCCTAATATGAAAGATGTGGTGAAAAAGGAGGTGCTAAAATGGTTGGACGCGGGGATCATTTATCCTATCTCAGATAGCGAATGGGTAAGTCCGACCCAGACGGTGCCGAAGAAAGCGGGCATCACCATTGTTGAAATGGATAATGGGGAAAAACTCACAACTCGGCCGGTAACGGGTTGGAGAGTCTGCATTGACTACCGTAAGCTTAACGCCGCTACTTCGAAAGACCACTTTCCTTTACCATTCATTGACCAAATCATCGAGAAACTATCAGGTCAGAAATTTTATTGCTTTTTGGATGGGTATTCAGGTTATAATCAAATACCCATCCACCCCGAGGACCAAGCCAAAATGACTTTCACCTGCCCATATGGCACATTTGCATTCCGAAGAATGCCATTTGGTTTATGTAATGCACCCGCTACTTTTCAGCGTTGCATGATGAGTATTTTTTCTGATATGGTAGGAGAGTCATTAGAAATTTTTATGGATGATTTTTCTATATTTGGTCAATCTTTTGAGGGTTGTTTGGGGCAATTAGAAAATGTTTTAAAAAGGTGCACCGAGACTAACCTTGTTCTTAGTTGGGAAAAGAGTCATTTTATGGTTCGGGAAGGAGTTGTTCTAGGGCACGTTGTCTCTGAGAAGGGATTCGAGGTTGACCGTGCCAAAGTAAAAGTAATTTCCACACTCCCACCACCTACTAGTGTCAAAGGGGTTCGCTCATTTTTAGGACATGCTGGCTTTTATAGGAGATTTATTAAAGACTTTAGTGCAATTTCAAAACCTCTATGTAATTTGCTTTCAAAAGATGCATTATTTGACTTTGATGAATCATGTATAAAGGCCTTCAACTTGCTCAAACAAAAACTTATAGAAGCCCCCATTTTACAGTCACCTGACAGGACTAAACCTTTTGAAATTATGTGTGATGCAAGTGACTATGCAGCAGGGGCGGTTTTGGGGCAACGGGTGGAAAAGAAACCCGTTGTGATTTATTATGCTAGTAAAACCTTTTCGGATACTCAATTAAATTATACGACTACCAAAAAAGAGTTACTTGCTGTTGTTTTTTGCCCTTGACAAATTTCTTTCTTATGTTTTGGGTTCTAAGGTTATTGTATTTTCTAACCATAGTGCCTTAAGACATTTATTAGCGAAGAAAGATGCAAAACCTAGGTTGATTAGGTGGATTTTATAGCTACAAGAATTTAATCTAGAGATTCGTGACAAAAAGGGTTGTGAAAATGTTGTCGCGGATCATCTATCTAGAATTACTCCACCTCCATTTAACCCTGCTGATGCTATTAAGGAAAGCTTTCCTGACGAGAGTTTATTTTCTATTTTAAAACTTCCTTGGTATGCTAATATTGTTAACTATCTTGCAGTTAAAAAGCTTCCAGAACATTGGTCTAAGCAACAAAAGAATTACTTCTTTTCACAATTGAAGTATTATATTTGGGAAGACCCTGAGTTATATAAGATGTGTGCGGACCAAGTGATTCGTCGTTGTGTCCCCGACCATGAACATATGGATATTCTAGCTCATTGTCATCTTATGCTTGTGGGGGACACTTTAGTGCAAAGAAAACTGGGCATAAAGTGCTTCAAAGCGGTTTCTTTTGGCCAACAATATTTAAGGATGCACATTTATTTGTTAAATCATGTACACGTTGCCAACAAGTAGGGGGTATCACTAGGCGTGATCAAATGCCAATGAACCCCATACTTGTGGTTGAAATTTTTGACGTGTGGGGAATAGACTTTATGGGACCATTTCCCACCTCATATGGCAACTTGTACATCTTAGTGGCCGTTGATTATGTGTCCAAGTGGGTCGAAGCCGAAGCCACTAGGACGAATGACCATAGTGTAGTTTTAAAATTTCTCAAAAAGAATATTTTTGTGAGACATGGAATTCCTAAAGCTATCATTAGTGATGGGGGTTCCCATTTTAAAAACTTTAAGTTTGGAAAATTACTTAAACACTATGGTGTTAATCATCGGATTGCCACTCCATATCATCCACAAACAAGTGGACAAGTTGAAGTGTCAAATAGGGAAATTAAACGGATTTTAGAAAAAACCGTTCGTACTGATCGCAAAGACTGGTCTCTACGACTAGATGATGCGCTTTGGGCGTATCGAACGGCATTTAAAACCCCTATTGGCATGTCACCTTATAGAATTGTTTATGGTAAAGCTTGTCACTTACCTGTTGAACTTGAGCATCGTGCAGAATGGGCTATTAAACAGGTGAACATGGATTTGGATGAAGCTGGAATCGCAAGGAAGCTTCAATTGTCAGAACTTGATGAAATACGGCGAGATGCATATGAAAGTTCAAGAATATACAAGGACAAAACCAAAGCTTTTCATGATCGACATATTTCCAAGAAATCCTTCACGGTAGATCAAAAGGTTTGGTTGTTTAATTCTCGTCTTAAGCTTTTTCCAGGTAAGCTCAAGAGCAAGTGGACGGGTCCATACGTTGTGACACAAGTTTTTCCACATGGAGCGGTGAAAATAAAAAACATGGACAGTGGTGAACCTTTCAAGGTTAATGGACATCGACTCAAACCATACATCATGTTGGAAAATGGTAATGTGGAAACTGTCGAGCTGGTTCACTTGGAGCCATCTCAATCTTGCAATTAACTCCAACGAGGTACTGTCTGGCTGAAGACGTTAAACTTAGCGCTATTTAGGAGGCAACCCATGTTTGTTTAAAAAAAAATTTTCTTTATTTTTTTTTTGTCAGGTCGTGAATACGGCGTATTCCACTTCCATAGATACGGCGTATTCACCCTCTAGCCTGTATTTTATTTCTTTATTTATTTTACTTTGTTGAACGTTGTGGGTGTGTTCACTATAAACCCTTACGAGACTACAACTCGTCCACTCGGGCTACCGAGGGGTTTAAAGGCTTGTTGCATGCGCTAAATGCAACCGTGATTCCTACGAAAGTGAGTTTTAGGAAATTTATTTTTATTTTCATTTTTCTTTTTCTTTTCCAAATCATTAATTTTTAACTAGATTTCAACTTGGAGTTTGCATTGGGGACAATGCAATGCTTTAATTTGGAGAGGGGGGGTACCATAATATTTTAATTAGAAAATGTGGTTAAAAATGCGAAAATTAAATATAATATTAATATATAATAATATATATATATATATATATATATATATATATATATATATATATATATATACGGACTGCCATCCTGCTTATGTTTAAGTCAAGAAAGAGTCGAGAAAATTAAAGAAAAAGTTGTTTTATTGTTTTTTGTTTGTTATTATTTATTGTGTCTTGGCTTAGCAACGCCACGTTTATACATGTAACTATTTAGATGATTAACTTGGCACCAGTGAAAAAAATCCCCCATTATCCTAACCCGTTTTTCCATACCCTACACCTTACGTTATAACCCATTATAAGACCATCTGAGTTGCGCATGTGTAATCTTAAGTAGTGGCGAATGAGATTATTTGCAAGCCTATGGAGAATCATCTCTTGAGGAATGACAATGAGTGAAACACATAACCCCATTAAACACTTGAGAGATGAGTGATTATCCTTGTGAGGGCCTTCAATTCTAAGTTGCTTTATCTTTAAGTTGATTATCGTTCACTATTAGTTGCAAATGATGGATATTATCGGTGTACTTGTTATGTGCTTTGAAGATCCATGTGCTTAAAATGATTTCTATCTAAACTATTTTTAATGTCTTTCTCGGGACGAGTAAGAGTCAAGTTGGGGAGGTTTGATCGGCGCATTTTACATACACCTTAATATTGTTTAATTGCTTAATTATGTATTGGTATTATCCTTTATATATGTTACTTTAAGGTGTTTTGTGTTTATGTAGGCTATGCGCACAAAGGAGCTAAACTTGGTGATATTACAAGTTTAATATAAAGACATAAGAGATTTGGACGTTGTTGCACTATTTTGGTCATAATTTCTTCGTCCGAGCTCCGTTTTAAGTGATTCAAAAGGCCACGGAAAGAGAAAAGAGAAAGCTACACTTTTAAGTCATAAATGGGACAAAAAGCTGGATTAAACTCATGCGTTTATCTGCTGGAACAGCCGGCTCATGGTTTGGCTTATTATTTAGGAATTGGGCTCAAATTTATTAAATGAGAAAAAAGGCCTGGTGGACTTCTTTTGGCTTAAGACTTGGACGCAGCGACAAAAGTAAAAGAAAGGCCTTTGGCCTGTTTTTTTTGGGACGTGAAGCAAAAGAAAAAAAAGGGTTTTGATTTCCCTTGTGATATATATACACATTCGGAGGGACAGTTGTAAACCACAAAAGAATCCCACTTTTATACTTTTTCAGCCGCTATTCTTTTCATTGACAGCCGACCATTCACATATATATATTATTCTTGTCTCGACGATCGTGCAATATAATGAAGATGAGGTCTACCATTGTGATGCGCGGCTAAACCTTTTTGTAATCTCTCCCGGTAAAAGATATATTTGGTTTGATTATGTGTATGGATTCTACATTGTTTGTCATACATTGATTCATATGATTTTAATGCATATCTTTTATTTGATTTCAATGTTTTAATATAATTAGTTGATTGAATTATCGTAAGACAAGTTATTGCGAGGCAACGATTCGTGCCGAGTCCAACTAGTTAAGGATTAAGACGGTCGTGTGGTAAACATAACTTGTGCCCAAAATTGTTCTTTTCAATTAATACAAAGCAAACATTAGTCATAATCCATAACTTAGTTATATTAATATATCCGGAGCCGGGAGGGATTGCTTTTTATCCAACTGTTTACAAACTTTGCTTTTATTTGCTTCTTTATTTTTATTGCTTATTTACTTTCTAGTTAATTAGTATTTTAATTATTAAGTTATTAAACCAAACAATCAATCAATTATTTATTTCGTTAAACTTAGCTATAACCACATACTCCTCGTGGATACGATACCCGCTTGCCCTATCTAGTATAAGGTAATTAGGTTTATTTTTTATCGGTACAACGACATCGGTCAAAACCCTAAGACGAATTTTCTGCCATTTTTAAGGGTTTTATACCCTTGGATCTCCCATGTTTAATTGAAGATAAGTAATCAATTAATCATTCAATATGTCTATGTGTTGTTTGATTATATCTTGTTCTTGTCTTTTGATTAACATGCTAGGCTAGATTTATCTTGTGTTTGCTTAGATCTAATGAAACCTAACTATTGATTATTGGTTATTAGTGTGTTATTAATTATATTGGATGATTGTTTATCGATGTTAGGCTTAAGAAAACTGGCTAACCTCCTATACGGTAACTTGCTTGAACGTCTTAAGAAACATGAACCAATGCGTACTAGGTTTATTTGGTTGTATTTAATGCATGAGCGAATTCTAGTGATCCCATGTTAGGAGCTTCTTAGCCAGCTCGACATAGGAGTGAAGTAGGAGCTTGTAGAGTTGGGGAAGTACGTACGCCACCCCACGATTGGTATTAAGGAATACACCCGTCATCCACGCAATTAATACACACTAATCAACCGGTAAAAGATAGTTAGGGAGTAAGGAAGTCTAAGTAAACACATTTCTCCCCATATAAGTTCCACAACCTTTTCATTTTCAGTTATTTTATTTTATTTGCATTTGTAGTTATTTGGGTTAGTTGACTAGCAACTAATTCCGCCCACTCGTTCAAACCCGAGATTTTACTTGCTTTTATAAAAATATAAAAATAAAAAAAAGAATCTTCCCTCACCCTTAGACCTATTAGAGTAGTTTTTCAATCCTAACGACACTATTTCCTAGAGAACGATCAATCCCCCGGTACTTGCCACTTCACTATACTACATCGGTCAGGTACACTGCTTGGTGGGGATTGCAAGCTTCTCTAGATCCCTCGAGAGGTAAAACCTGTTGTAAGGTCGCAAAACCACGCATCATTGTTGTCGTTGATGTCCACATATGTTGGGTCATCGAATATAATATTGCTATTTATTTGATCATCCCCTTGTGAGTGCTCATCTTCGTGATCGGGCAGTGATGTTATATTATGCATGCAGCAAAAATCAAAACACAGAATCTTATCGTTGTCTTGATAGTCTGCAGAGTCAAGAGGCATCTGCATAGTCTCAGCATCATCATATTCATTATCCATGCATAATCTTGTCAAGAAACCAATCTCTTCGGTGCTTAGAACATTTCCAACCCCAACGTTAGTATCGGTCATGAGTTCAACTTCATCATCTGTGTCATTTTGAAAGATGAGTTCTTCTTTATTCAATTTATTTCCCGATTCCTCCTTCAAAGCAATCAACATTTTCTTCTTTTAGTATTGTAACAACCCGTAATCTTCCATGTCAACATTTATTTCCAAACTCGAATTTATTTTCTTGACATTTATTCGAAAACAATTTACATGTAATTTTTACTTGAACCAACGTGAAACTTAGAACATACTCCAAGTACACTAGGACTTATGCTATATTTAGTCCACAACGCTCCAGTACCTTGCTCCTACCCCGGTTCATAATTTTAAACCATAAAACAAATTCCTATTCTTAAATTACTTACGGTTGTCAATTCAACAAACACCATTCGTAATTAAAAATTTAACACCCGATATACCCAATTCTCCCAACAATTATTTCTAATGTATTTTTATACTTCCAAAAAGATTACAAAAGTTCCAAAAATATTTCCTTACGCCTAAGGTAAATTCTTTATAACTTACGTTTAATTACGTATAACTTTCGTTAATCACCAAACCAACAACCAATACATATTTTTAACACCCAATACATACAACACATACACTTTTGTATCAAAAGTACTCATTTAATCCAAATTTTAACCCATTGCCGCCCCCCCCCCCCCCTTCTTGTATTATAGATATTTTTAGACAAAATTAGCACATGACCATTTAATGAGCCATCAAAATCCATAAAACAAGGAATGAAACTTCAACTTGGAGGCTTAGCCTCCCTTTTGTCCCCCCTAATACCCAATCCCCCCCCCTCCAAGATAGCCAAGATAATTGCCTTGACCACACTATTTAACAATTGGCTAGCTCAAGTATAAATACAAGCCAACTAGTCTCATTTTTGCTCTATTAGTGCAAGTAAAGAAAAAAAAATATATCACCTCCTATATATATACTACAAATCGACACACTCTTGGAGCCAAGGGAAGGAGAAATCTTGTTGTGGTTAAGATCAAGCATACTTAGGGTATTCTAGCAAGGATTTGGAGCACAAATCTTGGGTTAGTAAACTTGTAGATTTAAACATTCTTGATGATTATTACATAGATCTTTGAATATTGTTAAGTTTATGGTTAGATCATTATTATTATGTTGAGAAGTTGATGGAGGAACTAGGACTAGATTTGAAGTGGTTGTCAAGTGGTTAAAATGACTAGAAGACTTGTAAAAATAGTTTGGCATTCTTAAAAGAGGTTCTGTCCCGTTTTGATAAATACAGCAAACTCAGTAACTTGGTAACCATTTTAGGCTATAAATATAGAAAATATACTCAATAACGAAAACGTAGCCGCTTGAATGAGTTAAAACGGGCTTGTAACGAAAAAGATACGCTAGTTTCAATTTTTACGACGAAAACTACATTTTACGAAAATTGTCAAAGCTGTTAAGGATTTTGAGTAATAAAAACTGATGCTAAATGGTATCTAGACTAGCCGAGACCTTACAAATCCGATAATACACTTAAATACCTTCGCGGGGATAGGTCAAACTTAAGAAACAATGCTACGACGCAAAAGTTATGGCCTAACGAATGTTTACATCAACATATACGTTGACAGCCTATTATTTTTCTCTATTAGAAAAGCTGATAAAATGTGTAAAATAGAATTTTCGACCCTTTTGAGTACATTTTGGCTAAAATGACGTAAACGGAAATGGTAGAACATTATATAGAATTATTAGGCGCGTTAGAGATTTTTGAAATAGCCATTAACATGACGACTAAAATTTGGTCGCAAGATTTACAAGTTACGTTTTCTAAAGTGGAAATTTTCTAAATAAAGGATCAAATTGACGCAACTATATTTTGACGACAAATATTACAACAACATGTACAAGTGATAAAGTAAAGTATGAACTTTGCGTGCATGGCCTTGTTTTCGAACCTAAGACACATGTAATATTTAGGTCGCGATTAGAGTTATCGGACTTAAATTTCCGTTTACAAATTTATCAATCGGAATTTGCTTTTGCTAAGGTGAGTTTCATAGCCCCACTTTTTACTGTTTTACTATTCTATTTGAAATACTTGAGGTGGGAATACATCCCTTGTTTTTATATATGGACACAAGTGTATTAAACATTTATTGATTACCTAAGTGGTTGTCGTTTGCCATAAATTATCCACGATCATGAACCGTTAATTACGTTGTAAGCGCGAATGTTGTGAATAGATCTATTGGGGGTAAACTCCCCCGTCCGGGTTGGTCGCTCCAACTAGTCAAACGGACGCATTTCATTTGATGTCGTACAGGTGTTTGGCAAAGCACCTGTTTGGGGTGATAACATGATCTAACTGTTAAGGCTTCGGTGTCATGAGCTTAGTGCAACAGTAGTCTTTTTCATGAACATGTTTTAACATATTGTCTTTGAAATCTTGTGGTCCATGCATAACTTGTTTACTTAAACCTATGAACTCACCAGCTTTATGCTGACCCTTTTAGCGTGTATTCTCAGGTGTAGGTCTTTACTACGGCACAATCTATTGTTGGAGGCGCTTGGCAAGAGCACAGTCGTAGGCTACTTTGATATATTTGGGACCAATTTTTTATTTTATATGGGCCATATTTCCGCATCAAATTAAATGTTGTAAACTGGTTTACTATGATTATGTAACTAATTTTTCTAAATGTATAAGGAAAATCTGTTCTCTTTACTTTGTGTTGTGATCCAATTTAGTAGCACCCCAATGACATGTATGCTTCCGCTGGACCGGTTTTGAGGGTGTTACAGATTGGTACCAGAGCCTTGGTTATAGAGAACTGGGTATATTTTTAAACCCTAGACTATAACTACTTTTTACAAAAACAAAACCCTATGACCGCCACGTGCTCGCCTGCCAAGCCTTCTGTCTCACTACTGTTTGCTTGTCATAACTATGCATTATACGTTACTATTTGATCACTTATATTGATTTGACTTCGAGTTAGGACCACCCATCTAGGTCTTTAAAATCAACTTTTAAAAGCTAGAAAAGTATTACTGGCATAACTGAAATAACATACACACTAGTACTTTTTGAATATCCTCTAAACCTTCCGAGTTATCATAATTAATACAAATGGTCTCTAAAAATTTTCACAATCATATATAAAATCGTTTTACGTAACATTAAAACCCATTATAGTCTGTCAATTTCCCTAAATCTCCCGTGATAGTCTGCCAATTTCCCTAAATCTCCCGTGATAGTCTACCAATTTCCCTAACTCTTCCGTTTAATCTGCCAATTTCCTTGATCACCTTATTAACCGTTTCTGAAAACTAGTTTGAACGCTCGTCCCATACTTCAGAACATTTACATCATCTCGTAAACCACCGCCCAGAAGTACGCCAGTTAATCATAACCCGACCTCAAGCTTTCATCTTATGACATACCATCTTAGAGCACCTACTTTTAGGAAATGTCTTTATTACGTCTCACTCTTCTTTTCTTATTTTGAAGAAAAATGCCACCAAAGAAACAAAGCATGAGTGAAGCTGCTATCGATCGACTTGTTGCTCAACAAGTCGTTGCACAAGTTGCTGCTGCTATGGCTGAATACAAGACCCAATGCAATAGTGGAAACTGCAGAGAAGCCAGTGGAACGGCAACCAGGGTTGAACCCACGGCTCGTGGGTGTACTTACAAGGAATTTTCGAGTTGCAAGCCCCAGACTTTCAGTGGCACGAAAAGAGCTGTCGGGTTGGTACGATGGTTTGAAAAGTTGGAATCGAATTTCCGTATGTGCAACTGTGCGGAGAACTGTAAGGTGAAATATGCTACAGGTACCTTGTTGGATGGTGCTTTATCTTGGGGGAATGCTTATGCCCAATCAGTGGGAATCGATGCTGCTTTTGAATTACCATGGGCTGAATTCAAGGAGATGGTAATAGCTGAGTATTGTCCGAGGAATGAGGTTCAAAAGTTGGAAGTTGAATTTTGGAACTTAACAGTGAAAGGGTATGATATTGCAGCTTATAAACAATACCATGAATTGGCTACTCTCTGTCCTGAGATGGTTTCTACTATACAGAAAAAGATTGAAAGGTACATCTGGGGACTTCCATCTAATATTCAAGGAAATGTCACATCTTCTAAGCCAAGTACTCTGGATGAAACAATCCGAATGTCTCACAATCTGATGGACCAAGTTGTTCGAGCAAGGGCTGCTCGAGATGTCAACGACAACAATAGCAACAAAAGGAAGAGGCATGATGACCAGGGGGACAAGCATACTCTACAACAAGATAAGAGACAACAAGTGGTGAAAGCCTATGCTACTGGGCCAGGTGGTAAGAAAAGGTATGTTAGAAACCTACCTGAGTACAACAAATGTAAGTATCACCACATTGGACCTTGCCCCGCTACATGTTGGAATTGCAAAAGGGTCGGTCATCAAGCTAAAAATTATAAGGTCCCTACCCCGGTAACTTGCTTTGAATGTGGTAAAAAAGGACACCTCAGGAGTGATGGCCCAAAGCTGGGGAATCAAAATGGAGGAAGAACTCGTGGGGGAGCATACGCAGTAATAGAAGGAGAAGCTTGCCAGGATCCTGTCGATGTTACGAGCAAGGATGATGTTTAAGGGAAAGTTATGCTTGTATAATAAAACTGAAGTCTAAACCCTCTAGGGTTATATTTCTTTTGCGTTTTACATTAAGTACTTTCGTCTAAGTTTCATGTATTATTACGAATTTCTGTCTAATGAATGTTCTATCTTTTATTATCGCCGCGATACGACAACTCTCGTTCATTACACTCTTAATTTCGCTACCTTTCTTCAATTGTTTTATGATAATACGATACTACTCTGCTATAAACTAATTTATTTATATCCTGTAAAATGACTAAATTTTATCCTATAGACTATTGCCACCATTTAAAATGTTTTGCTAATTACCGTATAAATCTATTTTGTTACCCTTTTACAATCTACTTTACAACTACCTTATAAACTATTTTTGCTATCGCCCCACAAACTGTATTACTCCTTTGAAAACTATCTTGACCGTCATTTTATAAACAAAATGATTAATACTATTAAACTTTAAGAAACATAATGTTGTTTTGACTAAACCAAGCATTACATCATTAGTCCTCAATTATACATAGACTGGCCACCTATGTCTAATTCCGGAAGAATCATGTTATGATTGGAATAGTCACCCTTAAACCTTACCTAAAAATAAACTTTCGATGGGCAAAAACTTATAAGCCATTCATTGGCACTCGCCTCAAAAAGCACCGTAACCGAGGAAACTTTTAACTCAACCCTGTCTTGAAAAGCTAGCCCCATTTCATACCATGTTCTAATCCAACAAAGTTGAATTCCTATCGTCAAGGTTCGCTGGAATTCTCAAAGAGGTCCCAAGTTCACTTGGGAACGAGAAGACCAGATCCGTCAAAAGTATCCGCACCTCTTCACTGACACCACTACAACGACCAACACTGATTGAATCTCGCGAATGAGATTCCTTTAAGGGTGGCAGACTGTAACAACCCGTAATCTTCCATGTCAACATTTATTTCCAAACTCAAATTTATTTTCTTGACATTTATTCGAAAACAATTTACATGTAATTTTTACTTGAACCAACGTGAAACTTAGAACATACTCCAAGTACACTAGGACTTATGCTATATTTAGTCCACAACGCTCCAGTACCTTGCTCCTACCCCGGTTCACAATTTTAAACCATAAAACAAATTCCTATTCTTAAATTACTTACGGTTGTCAATTCAACAAACACCATTCGTAATTAAAAATTTAACACCCGATATACCCAATTCTCCCAACAATTATTTCTAATGTATTTTTATACTTCCAAAAAGATTACAAAAGTTCCAAAAATATTTCCTTACGCCTAAGGTAAATTCTTTATAACTTACGTTTAATTACGTATAACTTTCGTTAATCACCAAACCAACAACCAATACATATTTTTAACACCCAATACATACACCACATACACTTTTGTATCAAAACTACTCATTTAATCCAAATTTTTACCCATTGCCCCCCCCCCCCTTCTTGTATTATAGATATTTTTAGACAAAATTAGCACATGATCATTTAATGAGCCATCAAAATCCATAAAACAAGGAATGAAACTTCAACTTGGAGGCTTAGCCTCCCTTTTGTCCCCCCTAATACCCAATCCCCCCCTCCCCCTCCAAGATAGCCAAGATAATTGCCTTGACCACACTATTTAACAATTAGCTAGCTCAAGTATAAATACAAGCCAACTAATCTCATTTTTGCTCTATTAGTGCAAGTAAAGAAGAAAAAAAAACATATCATCTCCTATATATATACTACAAATCGACACGCTCTTGGAGCCAAGGGAAGGAGAAATCTTGTTGTGGTTAAGATCAAGCATACTTAGGGCATTCTAGCAAGGATTTGGAACACAAATCTTGGGTTAATCAAGAATCTTACACTCACATCTCACTAATTACTTTTGTAAGTAATCTTACACTACAAAAATTTCATGTTTTCTTTATGTCATATTGCTAGTCAAGTAGATATACTTAGTTATCACTTGGTACATGTTGATAAAGTTTTACATTTACAATTATCCTTTAACAAAAGATTATGTTTTGAACAAGTTTTGATTACAAGAAAACTAGTTAGTAAAAATCTCCACAAGAAAGTGATGAAAACATTATATATACTTGTATGTTAGTAAACTTGTAGATTTAAACATTCTTGATGATTATTACATGGATCTTTGAATATTGTTAAGTTTATGGTTAGATCATTATTATTATGTTGAGAAGTTGATGGAGGAACTAGGACTAGATTTGAAGTGGTTGTCAAGTGGTTAAAATGACTAGAAGACTTGTAAAAATAGTTTGGCATTCTTAAAAGAGGTTCTGTCCCGTTTTGATAAATACAGCAAACTCAATAACTTGGTAACCATTTTAGGCTAGAAATATAGAAAATAGACTCAATAACGAAAACGTAGCCGCTTGAATGAGTTAAAACGGGCTTGTAACGAAAAAGATACGCTAGTTTTAATTTTTACGACGAAAACTACATTTTCAGAAAATTGTCAAAGCTGTTAAGGATTTTGAGTAATAAAAACTGATGTTAAATTGTAACTAGACTAGCCGAGACCTTACAAATCTGATAGTACACTTAAATACATTCGCGAGGATAGGTCAAACTTAAGAAACGAAGCTACAACGCAAAAGTTATGGCCTAACGAATGTTTACGTCAACATATACGTTGACAGCTTATTATTTTTCTCTATTAGAAAAGCTGATAAAATGTGTAAAATGGAATTTTGGACCCTTTTGAGTACATTTTGGCTAAAATGACGTAAACAGAATTGGTAGAACATTATATAGACTTATTAGGCGCGTTAGAGATTTTTGAAATAGCCATTAACATGACGACTAAAATTTGATCGCAAGATTTACAAGTTACGTTTTCTAAAGTGGAAATTTTCTAAATAAAGGATCAAATTGACGCAACTATATTTTGACGACAAATATTACAACAACATGTACAAGTGATAAAGTAAAGTATGAACTTGCGTGCATGGCCTTGTTTTCGAACCTAAGACACAAGTAATATTTAGGTCGCGATTAGAGTTATCGGACTTAAATTGCCGTTTACAAATTTATCAATCGGAATTTGCTTTTGCTAAGGTAAGTTTCATAGCCCCACTTTTTACTGTTTTACTATTCGATTTGAAATACTTGGGGTGGGAATACATCGCTTGTTTTTATATATGGACACAAGTGTATTAAACATTTATTGATTGCCTAAGTTGTTGTCGTTTGCCATAAATTCCCCACTATCATGAACTGTTAATTACGTTGTAAGCGCGAATGTTGTGAATAGATCTATTGGGGGTAAACTCCCCCGTCCGGGTTGGTCGCTCCAAATAGTCAAACGGGCGCATTTCATTTGATGTCGTACAGGGGTAATAACATGAACTAACTGTTAAGGCTTCGGTGTCATGAGCTTAGTGCAACAGTAGTCTTTTTCATGAACATGTTTTAACATATTGTCTTTGAAATCTTGTGGTCCATGCATAACTTGTTTACTTAAACCTATGAACTCACCAGCTTTATGCTGACCCTTTTAGCGTATATTCTCAGGTGTAGGTCTTTACTACGGCACAATCTATTGTTGGAGGCACTTGGCAAGAGCACAGTCGTAGGCTACTATGATATATTTGGGACCAATTGTTTATTTTATATTGGTCATATTTCCGCATCAAATTAAATGTTGTAAACTGGTTTACAATGATTATGTAACTAATTTTTCTAAATGTATAAGGAAAATCCGTTCTCTTTACTTTATGTTGTGATCCAATTTAGTAGCACCCCAGCGACATGTATGCTTCCGCTAGACCCATTTTGGGGGTGTTACAAGTATTCAGAGTTATGAATATTTCGTTTGGGACAGATTCTTGAGCAATGGGTAGATTCATTACAAGAAGAACATGCAGAGGCTCCAACAATCTTCTCTTTTCCATTGCTGGTAAGATTGTATTTCTCAAGTGAGTTGCCAATCTTGACCAGGTTGTTAATAAGTGAATGCTCATTATTAGAGATTGTTGTAGGATGATATCGTGGGATAATCACTTGATGAGTTTCCAGTGAGAAGAAGATCCCTTCTTTGGAGTAGGTTATGAAGCCACGACTAACCACATGCGTTGGGTTTGTTTGAACTGATGAAGTGACCTCAGAGATAGTCTCTGGATAAGTGATTGTGGGAATTGGATGATTTGGTGAGGAGGAAAGTACAATCATTTTCGTTTGAGGATCAACTTTGAGGTAGATATCACTTTCTAGTTTTTCTTTGATTTGTTGTTTTTCCTCTTCACGATGAAAAGATGCAAGAGCATTCCACAAATCCTTAGCAGTATCACAGAGTTGCACATGTTTGTAGATTTCATTTAGAAGGGCAAGCACAATGAAGAATTTTGCTCTGAAATCAGCAGTGTATTGTACAAGTTCAGTCTCAGTCAACTCTTTATCACTCTGTTTTCTAGTAATTGTTGGGTTTTGTGGATCAGTGATGGTTTTCATGACCATAAGGACCATTTACAATTGATTTAAGCATTAAAGCTCCATCATCGAAATGTGTGAGCCAAAGCTTGAATCTCAATGACCATTGAGTATATGTGCCAGGAAGAAGCATTAGTAGTCTTGAGTCGGTGCCGATAGTCAGAAAATCATGAGCAGGTGAGGTGGGACTCATGGAATGTTTGGATGAGTGAGACATTTTGTTATGTGTGAATTAAATGATTTTATGGATCTTGTTAATGATAAAGATATGTGTTTTCAAAATGATGTAGTAAATCTCCGTAAAAAGTTGAAGTTATAGCAACGAGATAGTATAAGGGTATAATAGTAATTTTGGTATAACAACGAGGTAGTAGCAACGAGGTAACTTAAATCCTACTGAGCTGGATTAGGGTTTTGACTTTTTGACTTTTTCTACTGAGCTGGTTTGGTCCTACTGAGCTGATTTTCCTACTGAGCTGGTGATCCTACTGAGCTGGTTTGAATAATCTCTCTACTTCGCTAACGACGCGTAAACCAAAATAACAAAAATTCGATTTAAAGACAACTAATTTAGATGTTTAAAACGATTCCACCCATTAAGATACTTGTAAAATCACTAGTTAAACTATAAAAATGATGACTTTTTGAAAATTAACCGTGAAATAAACAAGTTTTAATCTTAAACTTAACGCAGCGAGGTAATACATGATAGAAAATGCACCAAATTTTGGACTTTGATTATTTTCAGTTTTTGAAGATACATAAGTAGTGTAAATCAAGTCACAAGTAATCAATAATGATTAAATGTAACAAGAAAACAACCACCAAATTGTTTTGACACAATATCTTACTTCGCTGTTTTAAACAAACGCTAAAACTTGAATTTTGAAAACAAAAAACACATCTAAATCATCACCATGGTGCTCTGATACCAATTATAGGTTTCCCTTCAATCATTATCATCACATAATGTCAATAAGTTAGAAGTTAAGTTATGAGATGAGACGGAGCGAGGTAGAAAGAAAGGCTATGAGACAAATGATTATTTCGTAGTGAAAAGTGAAACTACACAACCTATCCAACCCCACCCCTTACTATAGAGTGAGGGTGTATTTTTACTAGTGAGCCATCGAGGTAGGCAGGGTGAAGCGAGGTAGAGTTGGGCTTATATTGGGCCCAAATCTATTACATAATTTACGTTACTATGCTGCCTACCTTGTTTCTCTTATTACAATTAAACTAAACTAATATTGTTCTAAGTATTACAATAACAAGACCTAGAATAATAACACTTCTAGAATGATTCCTAACAAAAGCCATGTTCCAATACACACACATACACATGTGTATGTGTTTGGTAATTTTCAACATTTTCAAAACTTATTGAGCATAAAGGGTAAAAGGGTAATTTTTAAAGCTTAACTGTCGTTAGTCTTTGTCGTTAAATCTTTTGCACTGTTAGTCCTTTTTTGTTAACTATTTGCACTGAAAGTCCTTATTTCTAATAAAAACTAATGGGAACACTTTTCTAATATTTTAATAGCCATATAAAAATATATTACTAAAAGTTATAAAAATCGGGGTGTTACACAATATGAATACATCCGAAGTACTAAATGTTTATTTGGACCATTTTCCATCTATGTTTAGACTTTAGAGAGAAAGAGAATAAAAAAAACTACAAGAGCCCATCTACAAAAGTATATACCCTTTCATAAAGAGATACCAAATACACATGATTTTACTCCAAACCTAGCGACCATTTATATATACAAAAAGGCCTAAATTGGCTATCGCTTTATGCATGTCATCTTAAATAAGTTCCATGATATGATAGTTTTCAAAAAGGTTAGAGTCGAAATATGAGAAAATGTGCGAACGATAAAGATAAGAGGCTTGCCTGTATAAATTATTTCAGGAAACTCATCGACACTTTGAATGTAGTCACGAAGATAAGAGAACGGGGAGTGGGTGACATTCTTCTTCTCCCTGGTCTACACTATTTTATAATGTCACATTAGCGTCATTTAAGCCATCATCTTCATCTTTCAACTCCTGGACAATGATCTCGTATATTTCTCCCACTTTTATCGTTATTAAAAACACACAACATACAAATAAAGAGAACGGGAGAGCTTGGAAAACCTCAGCCACTAGGAACAAATTTTCGGAAAAGGGTGAGGGGAGTTGTATTCCTATTCGAGAGGGACCTCCACAACATTTCTTTTTTGAGCCTGTACAAGGTTTATCCGTTTATGCATCTTCGGTCTTAGAATTTGGAGTAGAGAGAAATTCCCTCATGTCCTAATTTCGCCTAAAGCTTATAGACATGGCATGAAAAGTGAAAAACTTGGTTACATTTACTGTCATTGTTTATTTTTGAGCTTTTAGTTTCTTTTGGATTAGGTAAATGTTATAAACCTCCTATTGGGTCCATTCAGTACCCAAGTATCCCTTAACTAGGATTTAAATAGAAAATAACCTAAGTGTTGCATAACCATAAACATTAACCAAGTCACTGAGTGAACAGTCACTCAGTGAGTCACCTTCAGGAAGCTCAGGACAAGCCTAAGAAGAAAGACTTTCCATTCAGTGAGGCGGGACTCAGTGAATGATACCTGAGCCAAAGAAGAAAGTGATGGGTTCAGTGAGTGATGAAAATAGCTCACTGAACCCCAAGTCTCCTCAACAATAATGAAGACTGAAGACTTAGAGACTGAAGAAATGGCGGAACAAGCCGGGATAAGTTTGAAACGTATAAGGAAGAGTCCTTATAAAGCAAATGTCAAACTTACCCTGAATGGTTAAAGATCAGAACAATGTCATTATTGCTATTCAGAAAGCAATGTTGTCCCATACTCAAAATAGGATATTGTAACAGAGACAAAATACGCATGTATTTTGTACAAATTAGCATAGGTCATCTTTGTCTTCATTGTAACGGTTGTCAACCATACTTGTGTATAAATAGGATCATATAGTGGGAGTAAAAGATTTAAGTTTGTGCACTAAATGCTTAGACATTCACAAGCACTTTTACTCCTTCAAAGACAACTAAGTCTCTGAGGTTAGCTCAGTTGGTTAGCATAGTTGCACCTAAGCTAAACTTAAGTTTAGAGAGAAGATTACACCACACTTGTCATTTCAATCCCAAGTGTTGTTCCGCAAACACTTGGGTATAATTCTTTGTTAATTGCAAATAGAATTAAACGTTGAAAAATCTTTGTGTCTATTTTACTTTACGTTTTTCTTTTATTAACAAAGTATCTCTTCAGATTAACTTTGTAGTTAAGCTAATCGTGAAAAGGGCACAACACCTCCACCTAATTTCTTATAATTATCATAAAAAGACATTTTTTGTTCTTCTTAATTTTTTTGTGCTTTTAGCATTTTGAAATATAGACGAATAGTCGCGCAAAAATGACAATATATAGCGATAAATAATTATACTTACGAACTTGTGATTCTGGTGTTACTCTTAATGCAACACTTACGAGGTTAAATTTTTAGTCATTCTTTTTAAGTATTCATTTTCATAGGACAAAAATGTTTCCATTCAAATTTCGTAAACCATGTAGCTTTGCGTAAAAATTAAAAACCGTGTCTTATTAAAAAGTTTTCATTCAAATTATAAACCGTGTAGCTGATTTTTTAATTTTACATTCTTTGTCTAAGTTGTCATTTAAGATTAAAATTTAGGGTACTATCCACTTTGTTTTAATATGACTAAGATACTTTCAAATTATATGAGATTACTAGTGAACTTTCAAATTTCAAATATTATGCCCATCCATTATAAACGTCAGTTAAAAAAATTGCACCGTTAGTCCTCAATACATAATCCCAGTTAAAAAAATTGCACCGTTGGTCCATAATACATAACCTCAATTAGTCCCACCACCACACTACCAATCACCACCACCACTTACCACCGCTACCCACTACCACCACCACCGCCACTCACCACCACCACCACCAACCCTTACCACCACCACTTATCACCACCACCACTTATCACCACCACCACCACTCACCACCGCCACCCACTGCCACCACCACCACCCATCACCACCACCAATCACCACCGCCATTCACCACCACCCATCACCACCAACCACCACCACCCACCACCACCACCCACCACCACCACTTACCACCACCATTCACCACCATCAATCATCACCACCGCCACCCACTGCCACCACCACCACCTACCACCACTTACTACCATCACCACCGATCACCACCGCTACTCACCACCACCACCACCACTAATCAACACACCACTCACCGCCGCCACCCGCTGCTACTACCACCACCACCACCACATATTACCAGTTACCACCACCACCAATAATGTAACACCCCAACCCGACAAGGGTAGAAGTGTCACGCAAATGGTGACATATCAAAGGCAAGCATAACATACGACTTAAATAATACAATAGAAATTCAAAGGTTACAATTGATATATTGAAACTACAAGGTTACAAATGGGAACAAAACTAAATACTACGTCTGTCAATGCAAATCCTTATAAAAACTTCTACTTCGGAAAATCTATCAAGGTCTTCTAAGTCCAAAGGTCTCTTCACTCATAACCAGCTTCCAACTAAAACCTGCCGCACACGAAAAGAAAACGTGCGGCTGAGCTTAAAAAGCCCAGTGAACAGATATATAATAAACGGAAACAAAAGCAAACGGAAATGAACAGGCATATCATAATGAGTGAGAAATAGGAAAAGGAAATAAAGAGTAAGGTTTAGGACAGTCATCCACCACGAGCCCACATATCACATCACATATCACATCGTAACCATAATCTTCAAATCATATAGAGGGGAGACCTCTCAGATAATCAGATAATATGAGGGGTGTCCTCATTCTTCGAATGGAGTAGCTAGCTCCCACATTTTGTGAAAGACGTGGATTGCACCCATCATCAGTCACCACATATCACATATCACAATATCACAATCACAATACAAATCTAGGATGCATCCATACGCCCCCCACATATCACATTGGCCATAATAATAATAATAATCGCATGCCTTTCACAAATCACAATGGGGACGGTGTGGTTAATCACTCTGACCACACAAGAGTCATGTCAGTGGTGCATCACAGACACGGCCATGTTACCTTCATGGCTAGGAAACACATTTGGCTCGTAGTATCAAACTGGGGTCAAAGGTCACAGGTTCATATCAAAGCAAAGGTTCACATGGTCATAATCACAGTTCAAATGTCAAGGTTCATATCAAAGGGTTCATATCAAAGGTTCACAAATCGAAAGGGTCACATCAAGTGTAGGGAACATAGCAATGGTATAGGGAAACCCTAATACGAATCAAAATAGAGACCGAAGGCTCCTCATACAAAGAGCAGAATATCTGTACCTCATTCCAAAGCAAGCACAAACCAAAAGAATTAGATGCAAAGGATCATGTCCTCTCCTTCTTCACACCTAGAGGGGTAGAAAAGAATTACAAACCTTTCCATTTTAAGTATTACAGATGATCGTATTCATAGTTTAGGATTCATAATGTCTTTTACAAAGTTTTAGTGTTCATATAGTAGTTTTCATACTTTAGGGTTCATTAGGTAATTATCATAAGTTTAGGGACGAATATGAAATTCTCATAATATTAGGGTGTAAAATGTATTTACTATGAAGTTACAGGTTCTTACAAGTTTAGTCCTTTAGTATTACCAAAATATCAATATAGACCCTTTAGTCTTTGGAAATAAACACTTAACCCTTTTATATATCATAATACACTTTTCTCAGCTTTTAAGGCTCTTCTGGACCCGTTTCATTAAATTTAAAAATCATAGTAGAACTCAGTAATAAAATCCAAAAAAATTCAAAGAGATACCTCAATGCCCCTAGTATTTTAGCTAATTTTTCCAGATTTTATTAGTTAGTGTAAGTATGACATAAAAATCCACTTTTACAACTTGTTCTGAAAACGTATCTGATGGAACACCGAAAAGTTATCACTTGTTAACCCCTTTAGAAAAATTCAAAAAAATCTATAAAAATTCAAGCTACTAGCACACATCCCAAATATTATCCAGTTCAAAGGAATCTTTCTAATTCGACACGGTTTGGAAATTAAAAATCAAAAACCCGAACTGATTTTCCAGACTTTTACGTACGACCAGACACTTAATTTTCTAAAAATCAAAAAGTAACCTTCCCGGCCTCTAGAAATTACAAACTAAATTTTCCCAGGTAGCCAATTCAATGAACTTATTTTTAGACTCCAGAAACATGAAAAATATACGTTCGTATGATTAATTTATGGTCAGTTAAGGTTGGTTAAAATTTCACCTCAGAACCTGTTTTCATTATCACATGTGATTTCTTAGGGTTTTATGATCCCAATCATTAACTCTTGATACTAAACAATATTGGTGAGTTTAAAACACATTTAGGTCAGATTATAATTGCTTATAACATAATCAAAATCGAATTACACCTCACATATATGCAGATCGATCCATAGTTATTACATATTAGGGTTTTCTTGTTGTTATTTTATGTGACACTATATTTTTCCTCCATGATTCTTATATAACTATAATTATTGAACAAGGATTCGAGTGAACAATACCCTTGATGAACAATATGAAGAACACAACCCCACGAAATCAAAAACACCACACGAGGAAAAACTTTCTTCCTTCTTCCTTCCTTTTGTGCGATCGGCAGCCCACAAACACCAACAAAACGCACCCTTTTGTTAGTTTATGATTCGTACAACTATGTATTGATGTAAGATTAGTTAATTACCTTAGAATGGGATCAAGAGGGGAGGTTTTTGGGGCTTCTTTGGCTCGATTTGGCAGCAGCAGGTAGGCGGCAGCAGCAGGTAGAAAAGGAGCAGAAAAATGGCAGCCTAGGGTTTTCTTTTGGAGCTAAAATAGGGTCGACATATGTGGGATGGGCCAAGCAAGGTATGGGCTGGTTTTGGGGCTTGTGTAGTCGACATTTAGGAGTGCAAAGACACGTGGTTCGGCCCAAAGTTAAGACTCACAACTCGTACCATTTAACTTGACGTTATTCCTTCATATTGTGTAATATATATTCGGCATTGTTTTTATTAATTAAGATGCATACGCAATATGAGATTTTTGGTTTACTTGGACTCGTAATGTGCTTTAATATTATTGGTAGCTTGAAAAATTATATCGTGATGACTCAAAATTATTTCGCGTCATAATTGTTTTGTTATCATAAGTTTTGTGATTTATGCGTAAGTTATATAAATTTTAATTAAGTTTCAAAGTTACGAGGGTATTTTGGTCTTTTAATAAGTTTTAGATTTTCGGGTTTTACAAATAACCAGCACCACTCACCACCGCCACACACTGCCACCACCACTGACCACCACCACAACCTCAGTTAGTCCAACCACCTACCATCAGTTACCACTAGTTACCACTAGTTACCACCAGTTACCACCACCAATAACCACCACCACTCACCACCGCCACCCACTGCTATCACCACCACTAACCACCACTACCACCAATCACCACAACCTTAGTTAGTCCTCAATATATAATCCCAGTTAAAAAAATTAAACCATTGACCCTCAATACATAACCTTAGTTAGTCCCACCACCACCACTACCAATCACCATCACCACTTGCCACCGACACCCACCACCACCACCACCCACCACCACCAACACCAATCACCACCGCCACTCACCACCATCACCCACCACCATCACCCACCACCACCAATCACCACCACCAATCACCACCACCACTCACCGGCACCACCTACTGCCACCACCACTACCACCACCAATCACCACCGCCACTCATCACCATCACCCACCACCACCACTTACGACCACCAATCACCACCACCACTCACCACCACCAATCACCACCATCACTCACTGTCGCCACCCACTGCTACCACCTCCACCACTGATGAACTCAAATAAGTACATTTTATTACCATCATTTATCCTATTTATTTGACTTGTTTTATTATATTATATATGAGAATTGATACGTTAATGTTTACTTTTGTAATTCTCAGGTAAAAACAAGTATTATGTGAAACTTGGCGATTTTGGACTAATTATGGAGCAAAACAAGCAAGATGTTAAGAGTCTACTGAAATGTACAAGATCAAGATCATTCTGCTCCAGATACGCCGCAACATACTTCTTACATACGGCGTATCACTATCAAGATTTCACAAGTTACAATCCAAGACAGCAAAGGACATGCGCCGCATAGAGAAATGGAGTTACGCCGCATTTTAAGGCGGTGTACGAATATTCCTGAATATATTAATCTTGGACCCCACGCGAAGTTAAGTCAATGCGCCGCATCTATCAATTAGATGCGCCGCATCTATCCCTCAGACAGAAACTATAAATACCCCAAGGCCAGACGAATTTCGAGAGACTAGACTTTAGAGACCGAAAACAGAAGAACCCTAGTAGCCGAATTCAGACGACCAAGCAGCACAAGACACACCCTAAACGAAGATACAAGAGTTGTAAGAAGGTCCTGCATGTATTCAATTCATTAAGTAGTTTTGTTTTATTGTATTAGTACACTTTAATTCATCAGGATTGATGGGCTGATGTCATGTGACTACGGAATATCATGTCCACCCCTTAAAATTGCTTTCTCATTAATTAAAGTTTATATGTTGATGTCTTTGGTGACTTTTATTAGTGCATTGATAACCTCTATGTCTAGCTGAGCATTGCTTGGGTCGCCATGCCCCTTCCTCGCCTATTTAAGAGACGCTAAATAAATAGGATAGACATAAGTAATCATTAAGGGTTTACTCACCGATAAGATTAGAGCCAACGAGAAAGGGTTAATTATATACACTTCATATAAAACTAGCAATAAAACAAGTGACAAGCTACTTAATTATCAGGACAGGTCTTCTTATTGTCTCAAGTATCTATCTGTGTACGTGTGTGCTAATCGCTGATTCGTGCTCATTAGTTTAGTTTTCTATTTAATCATAACCAAACCGTGCCAGCCTCTCAGGCTGAACCCCCTTGCGTTAGATTAGGTTGTTTAGCTAACTTAAGATATTAAAATACTGATTAGAATAACTAGATAATACGTTCCACTCTTAGTGATCGACACTCTACTTACCATTATATTCATACTGACCGGTACACTGCTCGTTAAGTGTGTGTGTTATTGATAAGTCGGCTAAATATAAATTTAAAACTTGAGTAGGCATTAATACTGCTAAACCGCAACGACACATCACGCGCATCAACCACCAATCATCACCACCACCACCCATCACCACCACTACCACTTACCACCACTAATCACCACCACCATTCACCGCCGCCACCCACTGCTACCACCACTACCACATACCACCACCTACCGCCAGTAACCACTACCACTACCAATAACCATCACCACTGACCACCGCCACCCACTACCACCACCACCACTGACCACCACCACCAACAATCACCACAACCACTCACCACTACCACCCACCACCACTACCACCACCCACCACCACTCACCACCATCACCATCAAGCGGTGGTGGGTGGTGGTGGCATTAGGTGGCGTGATGAGTGGTGGTATTGATAGGTGATGGGTGGTGGTAGTGGTTGTGGTAGTGGGTAACGGTGGTGAGTGGTGGTGGTGGTGATAGGTGGTGGTGAGTGGTGGTGATGGGTGGTGGTAAGCGGTGGTGGTGGTGGGTGGTGGTGGTTAGTGGCGGTGGTGATTGGTGGTGTTAGTAGTGGCAGTAGGTAGCGGTGGTGAGTGACGTGGTGGTGAGTTGTGGTGGTGATTGGTGGTGCTAAATGGTGGTGGTGGTTGGTTGTGGTCGTTGGTGGTGTTGATTGGTGGTGGTGGCAGTCGGTTGCGGTGGTGAGTGGTGGTGGTGGTGGTGAGACTAATTGAGGTTATGTATTGAGGATCAAAACTGCAATTTTTTTAACTTGGATTACGAATTAAGGACCAATGGTGCAATTTTTTTTAACTGACGTTAATAATGAATGGACATAATATTTGGAATTAGAAAGTTAACGAGTAATCTCATATAATTTAAAAGCATGTTAATTATATTGAAACAAAGTGGATAGTAACTTTGCCCTAAAATTTAATAAGCATTAAGGGATATTAACAACAGGTATTTTAGTGAAACCACTTTAATCATTTTTAAGCATTTTTTTAGTTTTCAAAATTAAGCATGAATACTTTATAAGTAGTATAGATAGGTCAAATGTCAGAAATTTTTGTAATTGTCAAAAATAACCATTATATACTCCCTTCGTTCTATAAAGTGTTTATTTTAATAATGCACAAAATTTTAGGAAACCACACTTACTCCACTCTTCAAAATTCAAATATCAAATCTACCCACTAATGTCTGTTTTCATTAGTTGGAATATAAAATAGACACTTGTTATGGGATATCTTAAAATAGCAATGTGAACACTTAATATGTGACGGAAAAAAGTAATATTTTCTGTCAATCGAAGTTAAGAATAAGGTACTTTTGAAAAATTCAATTACAACAAAAAACACTTCTCACACTCAATTAAAAAAATAAACACTTTCAAATAGCTTTACCAAAATTGACACTTCGAGCAAATGGTATTGCCCAAACCCTCAGTTTGCTCACCTATATTGCATTAAATTTTAGCCACATATTGCCATAAAATTTATGATTCCAGGAGAGCAAAAGCATTTCTCGCCACTTTTGTTTGGTCGCTAATATTAACTTCTGTATTTCCTTGCTCATAATGTTTTACAATGAGAGAATATATAATAAGTACATATGGGCCACAATATGGCTACAAACAAAGATCAGGCTAAGCCCATACAAGAACTACGCTAACAGCCCCCCGCATTTGGAGCGGGAGAGGAACGAAGGCTCAAACTAGAGCGAAATTCATCAAATAAAGCAGTAGGAAGGCCCTTCGTAAAAATATCCGCACACTGATAGCGAGAGGGAACATGAAGCACCCGAATATGACCCATAGCCACCAAGTCACGAACGAAATGAAGATCAATCTCAATGTGCTTCGTTCGTTGATGTTGTACTGGTTTAGATAAGAAATAAACAGCACTAACATTATCACAATAAACAAGGGTAGCAGTAGATAATGGTGAATGAAGCTCCCGCAATAAATTGCGTAACCAACAAGTCTCAGCAACAGCATTAGCCACACCCCGATATTCAGCCTCAGCACTCGATCGAGATAGAGTAACCTGACGTTTTGAAGACCATGAAAGAAGATTGTTGCCAAGAAATACACAGTATCCTGAAGTAGACCGACGTGTAGTGGGGCAACCAGCCTAATCAGCATCTGAATAAGCAACCAAAGATGATGTTGATGACGAGTAAAGCTGTAATCCATAATCAAGACTGCCTCGAACATAACGTAAGATTCGTTTGAGAGCAGAGAAATGCGGCTCTCGAGGATCATGCATAAATAGACAAATCTGCTGAACAGCATAAGAAATATCCGGTCTAGTAAAAGTGAGATACTGAAGAGCACCAGCCAAACTGCGATATAAGGTAGGATCAGCAACCGGATCACCATCAGCGGCAAGCTTGGAATCCGTGTCAACAGGAGTACGACATGGATTACAAGTAAGCATACCAGCACGCTCAAGCACCTCAGTGGCATTACGGGTCACAGAAACACCTAAAAAATAATTAAGCGGGCCAAGATCTATCATGGAGAATTCCTTATGTAAGGAAGTAATAACCTGCTGAAGAAAAGTTGTAGTAGATGCAGTCAAGACAATATCATCAACATATAACAGTAAATAAGTTGTATCAGTCCCCCGTCGGTAAATGAATAGTGAAGTGTCACAACGACTATGATGAAAACCAACGCGAGTAGCATAAGCAGCAAACCGTTGAAACCAAGCTCGAGGTGCCTGTTTAAGTCCATAAAGAGATCGCTGCAAAAGACAAACATAATCGGGATGCTGAGGGTCACGAAAACGCGGTGGCTGATGCATATATACTGTCTCTGACAAAGACCCATGTAAGAAGGCATTCTTGACATCAAGCTAGTGAACATGCCAATGTCGAGAAATGGCAAGACTAAGGACAGTACGTATAGTAGTTGGCTTGACAACCGGGTTAAAAGTCTCATCAACATCAATACCTGCAATCTGTGTGCTACCATTCGCCATAAGGCGAGCCTTGTAACGATTAAGACTACCATATGCATTATGTTTATGTCGAAAGAGCCACATGGAATGAACAATGTTCGCGTCCAGTGGCTTAGGCACAAGAGTCCAAGTATTATTTTTAATTAAAGCATTATATTCATCAAGCATAACACGAGACCAGTTGGGGTCTTTAAACGCATGGGTGTAAGACTTGGGAAGCAGGGAAATGGTGGACACATGCATAGTGAAACGTTGAGTGGGACGGTTAGAACCAATACAAAATCGAGTGATCATGGAGTGAGTTGACACAGGATTCGGGTTCAGGTTTAAAGGTTGGGGAATAATGACCATAGGAGGTGAGATGATGTTCGGGGATTGTTGAGCTGAGGTAGTTGGCTGATTTTCAAATGGTGGGCCGGTGGGAGTGGAAGTAGGGTGGGTTGTTAGGCCGGGCAGTTGAGGCCGGCAAGGGCGTGTGTGGAGCATGCTCAACAGGTTGTATAGGACGAAGGTGTTGAGTGAGAATGCGTTGTTGAATTAAGTTAGGCGAGTTATCAAGAAGGTGTATGATGGCGAGGACCCATAGGGAAATATTGTCTCGTCAAAAGTAACATGACGAGAGATTAGGATTTTGTTTGTGTTGAGGTCGAGACACCGATACCCACTGTGATTGATGGGATATCCAAGAAAGATAGAGGGTGTAGAGCGAGGTCCAAGTTTGTGGTTGGTGTCGATGTGGGGGTAACAAAGGCAACCGAATATACGGATATATGTATAGTTTAGGTTGGTTTTATAAAGGCGACCATGAGGGGTTTCATTATTGATGGTGGTGGAGGGTAAAATATTCAAAAGGTAAACGGCCATGTGAAGTGCTTCGACCCAAAAAGTAGGTGGTAAATGTGCTTGAAATAAAAGTTTGTGAATTAGGTTGTTAATGGTGCGTATCATACGTTCGGATTTTCCATTTTGTTGGGACGTAAGAGGGCAAGAAAACCGAATAGTGATGCCATTTGTTTCAAATAATTTGTGTAGGTCATTGTTGTCGAATTCACCGCCATTATCATATTGAAAGGATTTGATATCACAATTTGTTGATATAAATAATGCCTAAACACGTTATTAATATTTTTCGATATCTCTACGTTTTGATAATCACAAAATGTAAAATCATTAAACGAAAGATTATGACGTAAACAAGTATTTAGTTGTAAATATCTATTTTGACAACTAAATCACTTAAGGTATGAATAAACAAATGCTTAAAGCATTATATGATCAAAGGAACTTTTTCTTAATCACTAAACTTTTTATAAAATGTCACAAACATTTTATATTTTTTAGAAAAACATTTTTGGTATTAAATAAATATATTTAATCTATTATAAATATATGAATTCAAATTTTCAACCAAAAATGGCAAAAATGTTCCAGAAAAATCTTCCTCACAAAAAGACAAATCTGAGCAACGTACATATTTGGGCGGCCCCTTTAATTCACTAGGAGGTCCCCTTAAAATTAAGGGGACCGGCCACCTATTTAAGGGGACCGCCCCGCTCCTCTAGGTTCTCAGATTTGCCTATAAATACTGGTTCATCTATGGACTTTTTTCCTCACCTTTTGCACCTCAAACTTTTTGTTCTAAATCTCTTCTTCTATCTTTCTAAATCCTTTGATCATATATTCTTATGCTTTTGTTTCAAGTGATCCAAAGCTTCAACCTCTCAAGTGCAAAAGAAGAATACTTCTATCCTTCAAGACAAGAAGTATTACAACTTGGTGTATCTCTTCCATCCAAGTTGTTGGTGTATCATAATTGTAAATCATTCATTTATTTGTATAAGTTGTGAATACTTGTTAGATAGGTGTGAGCATAGTTGGTTAGGCTAGATTAGTGTGTAAGTAGTGAAGGTGTGAAGAAGTTAAGGTGTGTAAGTAGTGAAGGTGTGAAGAAGTAGAAGAGTATATAAGTAGTGTAGAAGTTGTGAAGCCGTCGTGAAGAAGTCGTGAAGTAGCCGTGAAGAAGTTGTGAAGCCGGTGTGAAGAAGTTGTGAATAAGTTGTGTGAAGTTGTGAGATTGGTTCTAGCTACGATTAGAACTCGACATTTAGCTTTGTGTCGTTAAACCGGTGTAAGCGAAAGTTGTGTAAGGTTTTCTCCGCCATATGGAAGCTTGTTGATATAGTGAAGAAAACTCTCGAGTTAGGTGCTCGGGGAGTGGAGTAGGGCAAGGAAGGTGTCCTTGTAGCGGAACCACTATAAATCCTTTGTCTCGCAGTTAGATCTTTCCATCTCTATCTTTCATTTCATTTCATTACTTTACTTGCATTGTTAATTTAGATCTACTTATATTTGTTCTTATTGTTCAAGAGTTGAGTTCACATAAATTCGAATTTAAGTCTTTAAATGTTAACAAAGTTCTTATAATAAATTAAAAAGACGTAAAACTATTCAACCCCCCCTTCTAGTTTTCCACAATTGGTATCAAAGACAGGTCAAACAAGATTTTTAAAATAAATTGTATTTTAAAACTTGAAACGATCTATGGAATCAGAAAAATATTTAGAAGGGTAATCCATGCAAAGACCACCATTATTCGAGAATGATGGTTTTCTTTATTGGAAAAATAGATTCGAAACTTATGTGAAATCAAAAGATCTTGATCTTTGGCATGTTATTATCTATGGTGATTTTCCTCCTATTCAAAATAATCCTTTAACTAAAATAGATGAAATTGTATCTTTTGAAAAACAAAATGATGATTTGAAAAAGAGACTAGCAAAAAATAATGAGGCTAAAATGGTAATTTATAATGCATTACCACGCAAAGAATATGAACCAATTTTTATATGTCAAACCGCAAAAGAAATTTTGGATTCTTTATTAATCACTCACCAAGGTAATAGTCAAGTCAAAGATAACAAAATAGATCTTCTTGTTCAACAATATGAACAATTTACAATTCCTGAAGAGGAATCTATTGATAATGCATTTTCTAAATTTAACATATCATCACAAGTTTAAAAGCACTTGATGAGACTTTTTCTAGCAAAAATTGTGTAAGGAAATTTCTTAGGGCATTACATCCAAAATGGCACGCGAAGGTCACGGCTATTGAAGAATCGAAGAACTTGATGACGTTATCGCTTGATGAACTTATCGGCAACTTGAAGGTTCATGAAGAAATTATAAAGTGAGACTCGGAAACGGTCAAGAGCAAGAAAGATCAAATCAAATCTCTTGCACTAAAAGCCAAAAAGGAACTTAGTGATGATGAAGATTCAAGTGACGATAGTGAAGACGAAGAATATGCAATGGCCGTAAGAGAGTTCAAGAAATTTTTCAAGAGACGAGGAAGACTCACAAGACAATCACGAGATGAAAGTAGATCGCTTCAAAGAAATAGGAATAATAACTACGGGAAAAGAAAGTGATTTAGATGTGGAAGCCCAAACCATCTCATTGGCGAATGTCCAAAGCCACCGGGTTATGATTACCAAAGCGCCTTTGTTAGTGGAACATGGAGCGATAGTGACAAAGACGAAGTGGACAAAGCAAAAGAAGAAAAATGTCTTGTAGCTCAAGCTACCGATGAAATATGTCTAGGAATAAATTTGGAGCCCGACGAATGGATTAAGGATAGTGGATGCTCGAAGCACATGACGGGAAACCGCAAGTTATTCTCCTCCTACAAGGCATACAACGGAGGTAATGTTATTTTCGGTAGTGACTTTCATGGAAAAATCATTGGCAAAGGTACGGTTTCTCAAGACTCCCTAACTATTGAAAATGTTGAGCATGTAGATAATTTAACATACAACCTGCTTAGTATAGGACAAATATGTGATAATAAGTGTAGGGTTACCTTTACAAATAAAGATAGCGAAATAGTTAAGGACGGAAAGGTCATAGGTAGAGGTATTAGGAAAGGTGGCGTTTATGTCATGAAACTAGGAAATAAACCGGAAGATAAAATATGTCTAGCAACCTTAGATGAAAACTCTACATTGTGGCATAGGAGATTAGGTCACGCAAATATGCAACAAATACAATCCCTAGCCTCTAAGGAATTAGTTAGAAATTTGCCAAACCTAAGATATGACCAACACTTTTGCGATGCTTGTAAAATGGGAAAACAAGCACACGCTAGTCACAAAGCTAAGAATATAGTCTCCACTACTAGATGCCTAGAATTATTACACATGGACCTTTTTGGTCCATCCGCAGTGCGGAGTTACGGAGGTAACCGATATACCTTAGTAATTGTAGACGACTATTCACGATACACGTGGACTAGATTTTTAAGTGATAAAACCGAAGCCTTTAATAAGTTTGAAATATTTAGTAAAATTATTCAAAACAAATTAGGATGTTCTATAGTATCTATTAGGACGGAACATGGTCGGGAATTTGATAACGAAGTACAGTTCGGAAAATATTGTGATTTAAATGGAATACTACCTCCGTCCCAAAATAAGTGTCCAGTTTGACTTTTCAGAGTCAAACTGGTTCAACTTTGACCTTAACTATTTTTGTGGGTGTTATATAATACTTGATGCAAAATATATAAATGGATTGGGTTTTAAGTGTACTTTTCATTGGTATAATTTTTCATCAAGTAGTATATAACACAAAAAAAATATTTAGGGTCAAAGTTGAACCAGTTTGACTCTGAAAAGTCAAACTGGACACTTATTTTGGGACAGAGGGAGTATCTCACAATTTCTCCGCTCCTCGCACTCCACAATCAAATGGGATAGTAGAAAGAAAGAATCGCTCCTTACAAGAAATGAGTAGAACAATGCTAAATGAACAATCTATCCCACAAAAATTTTGGTGTCACGCCGTAGATACATCAACATATATAATAAATAGAGTCTCAATTAGGCGAATTTTAGGAAAGACCCCATATGAGTTATTAAGAGGTAGAAAACCTAATTTAAATTACTTTAGGGTATTCGGGAGCAAATGTTTTGTTCTCAATACAAAAGATTACCTTACTAAGTTTGATCCTAAGTCGTACGAAGGAATTTTTCTAGGGTATTCGCAAAATAGTAAAGCTTATATAATACTTAATAAACACACTATGAAAGTAGAAGAGTCCTTGAATGTAACATTTGATGAAACTCCACCACCACCTAAGACATTGCCCCTAGAAGATGATGACCTAGTGGAAGAAGAAGCTATTGAGGTTAGTAAAACTAAACCCTTAGGTGATGATAATGAAGATACAACACTAGGAGAAAATGAAATTGTAAATGTTAAGGAATCTAAATCACACCCATTAGATAATATTATAGGAAACCTAAATCAAAGAACTCTTAGATCACAAGCTCAAGATAAAAATAACTTCTTTTGTTTTCTCTCAACAATAGAACCTAAAAATATAAATGAGGAATTAAAAGATGAAAGTTGGGTTATGGCTATGCAAGAAGAACTAAATCAATTTAAGACTAATGACGTTTGGGAACTAGTCCCACAAAATTTTTGGTGTCACGCCGTAGATACATCAACATATATAATAAATAGAGTCTCAATTAGGCGAATTTTAGGAAAGACCCCATATGAGTTATTAAGAGGTAGAAAACCTAATTTAAATTACTTTAGGGTATTCGGGAGCAAATGTTTTGTTCTCAATACAAAAGATTACCTTACTAAGTTTGATCCTAAGTCGTACGAAGGAATTTTTCTAGGGTATTGGCAAAATAGTAAAGCTTATATAATACTTAATAAACACACTATGAAAGTAGAAGAGTCCTTGAATGTAACATTTGATGAAACTCTACCACCACCTAAGACATTGCCCCTAGAAGATGATGACCTAGTGGAAGAAGAAGCTATTGAGGTTAGTAAAACTAAACCCTTAGGTGATGATAATGAAGATACAACACTAGGAGAAAATGAAATTGTAAATGTTAAGGAATCTAAATCACACCCATTAGATAATATTATAGGAAACCTAAATCAAAGAACTCTTAGATCACAAGCTCAAGATAAAAATAACTTCTTTTGTTTCCTCTCAACAATAGAACCTAAAAATATAAATGAGGCATTAAAAGATGAAAGTTGAGTTATGGCTATGCAAGAAGAACTAAATCAATTTAAGACTAATGACGTTTGGGAACTAGTCCCACAAAATTTTTGGTGTCACGCCGTAGATACATCAACATATATAATAAATAGAGTCTCAATTAGGCAAATTTTAGGAAAGACCCCATATGAGTTATTAAGAGGTAGAAAACCTAATTTAAATTACTTTAGGGTATTCGGGAGCAAATGTTTTGTTCTCAATACAAAAGATTACCTTACTAAGTTTGATCCTAAGTCGTACGAAGGAATTTTTCTAGGGTATTCGCAAAATAGTAAAGCTTATATAATACTTAATAAACACACTATGAAAGTAGAAGAGTCCTTGAATGTAACATTTGATGAAACTCTACCACCACCTAAGACATTTCCCCTAGAAGATGATGACCTAGTGGAAGAAGAAGCTATTGAGGTTGGTAAAACTAAACCCTTAGGTGATGATAATGAAGATACAACACTAGGAGAAAATGAAATTGTAAATGTTAAGGAATCTAAATCACACCCATTAGATAATATTATAGGAAACCTAAATCAAAGAACTCTTAGATCACAAGCTCAAGATAAAAATAACTTCTTTTGTTTCCTCTCAACAATAGAACCTAAAAATAAAAATGAGGAATTAAAAGATGAAAGTTGGGTTATGGCTATGCAAGAAGAACTAAATCAATTTAAGACTAATGACGTTTGGGAACTAGTCCCAAATCCCATAAACATGACCATCATAGGAACTAAATGGGTATATAGAAATAAGTTGGATGAAAATGGAATTGTTACTAGGAACAAAGCTAGGTTAGTCGCCCAAGGTTATAATCAACAAGAAGGAATTGATTATGACGAAACTTATGCCCCCGTAGCTAGATTAGAATCTATAAGAATACTCCTTGCCTATGCATGCGCCCTAGACTTTAAGTTATTTCAAATGGACGTGAAAAGTGCATTCCTTAACGGTTTTATCAATGAGGAGGTATACGTGGCACAACCTCCAGGATTCATTGACTTCACAAAACCTGATTATGTTTATAAACTCAAGAAAGCTTTATATGGACTTAAACAAGCTCCTAAGGCTTGGTATGATCGATTAAAAGCTTTTCTTATTAAACATGATTATTCCATGGGAATGGTAGATAACACTCTTTTCACGAAAAGGAAAAGCCCAAATCTCATCATTGTCCAAATATATGTCGATGACATTATATTTGGATCGACTTGTCAAGATATGTGTGATGAATTCTCCAAAATCATGCATGATGAGTTTGAGATGAGCATGATGGGTGAACTAAATTTCTTTCTAGGATTACAGATAAAACAATTAGAAGATGGAATATTTTTTAATCAATCTAAGTACATTAAGGAGATGCTTAAGAAATTTGGATTAGAAGACTCTAAGCCTATGAAGACACCGATGTCTACGGAAGTAAAACTCACAAGAGATGAAGAAGGTGAGTCCGTAGAAAACACTAAGTATAGAGGGATGATAGGTAGTTTACTATACCTAACGGCAAGTAGACCGGATATCATGTTTAGTGTCTGCCTTTGTGCTCGCTTTCAAGAGGATCCCAAAACCTCTCACCTAGAAGCGGTTAAGCGTATCTTCCGATATATTAAAGGCACTATACACTTAGGATTATGGTATCCTAAGGGATCCGGCATAGAAACCATCGTCTATGCGGATTCGGATCATGCGGGAGACTACGTGGATAGAAAGATCACTAGTAGTATTTGCACGTTCATGGGATGTTGTCTAACATCTTGGTTTTCGAAGAAGCAAACCGCTCTTGCAATTTCTACTACAGAAGCCGAATATGTAAGCGCTGGAAAGGCATGTCAACAAGCACTATGGATGAAATAAGCTCTCGTAGATTATGGCATTAGGTTAGATAATGTCCCAATTATGTGCGATAACAAAGGTGCTATAGATTTAAGTAAGAATCGCGTTCAACACTCTAGGACTAAACATATAGAAATACGTCACCACTTCCTTCGCGATAACGTTCAAAAAGGAAACATATCTATAGAAAAAGTTGCATCGGAAGATAACATAGCGGATATATTCACTAAACCCCTTAAGCGCGAACTCTTTAACCACTTACGTTTAGGCCTAGGAATGATGGAACAAATTGACTAAATTTTCTGCATTTTTGATACATCTTTTCATCAGATGGGCGGACCCCTTAATGTTATAAAGGCGGCCCCCTTAATTATTAAGGGGACCGGCCTTCATTAAGGGGACCGGCCATCTGTCTGGCAAATTTTTTTTTTCTTCCTCACATCTGTGTCTAGGAATCTATTTTGCACAAAATTAAAGATTGGGAAACATTTTCATTTTGCATGAACATATTTATATACAAAACCCAATCTATTTTATTCAAATCATTCTCACATCTAGGAAAACACATGAAAACCATTTTTCTTGCATTGTTGAATAATGCTAAAAACACTTTTCTTTCATGCATAGAATCTCACATGAATTGTCAAAATATATAATCTAATATATATCTTTGATATTCATATATTGAGCAAAATCAAATCAAGGAGACTTTGGATTGTTTCTTAGGAAATTTTTGCATTTAGGAGTCGAAACAATCACATCTCCACATTTGTTGCATATAGGCACACACTAGAACCAAATTGCATATCACATCTCCACTTTTGTTCCATCACCTTCTTGTTAGTTTCTAGTGCCTTTATTCTATTACCCCCTTGCCTTATGTGATTAATAGTTTCAATATTCTTGATTGCTAGATATAATTGCTTGCTTATTTGCTTAATTAATATGTCTTGCATGCATAATTATTAATATGTTACATACCTTCTTGCCTCAAAGAGTGGGACTTGCCTAAAACCAAAAGCTCAAAACATAGCCCTCCTTACCTATTTCTGCAGAAAAACCCAATTCTGGAACTCAGAATGATACCAGATGGGCGCCCCCCTTAATTCATAAGGCGGCCCCCTTAATAATTAAGGGGACCGGCCCTAATTAAGGGGACCGGCCATCTGCAGGACGGGTTCACATAATCTTTTTCTGCTTTTTAGCCCATTTCATCCTACTCTTCCCTAAATTTACAAACATATTCTGTCCTGATCACCCCAACAAGTTTATCTATCCTTAATCACATCAATCCTCCACTATAAATAACCCCATTCCTCACCATATTCTCTCATCTCATCATGTCTTCTCCCATCAACTCAAAACCAAAAACCTCAAAGCTAGCAAGGATGACCATGAAACCCGGGTGGAAAAGAAAACCTAACCCTCACAACAAGTCCATCACAAATGGTGTGACTAGACAACCAACACCTCCATCCACATTCATTCCCAACTACTCCCCAAGATCTCAACATCATTCCATTGAACCATTTCACAAACCCTATCATGTTGGCCAAACATCCACATTCATTCCAAACTAAACTTCTAAACCTCAAACCAACTTCAATGAAACCTTTGAAAACCCTCATCATTTTGGTCAAACATCAAACTTTACCTCAAACCACACACCCCAATTTCATCCATTCCCACCAAATGATCAAATCCACATTCCCACGGAAAGGCAAAAGTTTCATGAAGAGATTAACCAAATCCATGATCTTAGTGATCTCCTTGCTATGCATCTTGCACAACGCAACAAGGGACAACCTCCATCCTCACCCTACTCAAATTGCTTACCCCACTCTCTCAACTTGGATCAAGTTACAAACCACACCCACTATTGCCCTTGTTGCATCTTCCTTCAAAAACAAATTCTCCACTTGAGTGAAGATATTTCTTGGATCGAATATCTACTCACCCGTTCTAATCCTATTCCTCCCCTAAAACGATATAATATTGTTAGATCCACTTCATCCGCTCCATTTCATTCACCATCAAATATCTAAGCCCCACTCACAAGCTTTCCGCCTCAAAATAAAATCCCTCACCCTTTTGTGTCGCAAGCAAGTCCAATCGCTCTCTTTGGCAATATTAGGACCATTAGTATCTTTTACTTATGTTGTAACCTTTATGTTTTAAGCATATTGTGTGATGTAATGATGATTCATGTGATCATCTTGAATGAATAAGATTAGTTGTTTGTTCTAAATATTTTTGCTATGCATATATATGTCTTGTGTTCTTAACTTGTTTTTGCAACCAAGATTTCCATAGCTCGTCTCCTTGGTGCCCTCAAACGAGGGGGAGTTCTCGTCCCGACAAATTTTATTTCTAAAACTTGTCGGCATAACCTTTTTGATTCTACAAAAAGGGGGAGAAGTAGATATAAACTCATTAAATACTTGTCTAAAAATTAATTTTTCAATTTAATGAGTTTAGATTTTGTAATCATCAAAAAGGGGGAGATTGTTGATATAAATAATGCCTAAACACGTTATTAATATTTTTCGATATCTCTACGTTTTGATAATCACAAAATGTAAAATCATTAAACGAAAGATTATGACGTAAACAAGTATTTAGTTGTAAATATCTATTTTGACAACTAAATCACTTAAGGTATGAATAAACAAATGCTTAAAGCATTATATGATCAAAGGAACTTTTTCTTAATCACTAAACTTTTTATAAAATGTCACAAATATTTTATATTTTTTAGAAAAACATATTTGGTATTAAATAAATATATTTAATCTATTATAAATATATGAATTCAAATTTTTAACCAAAAATGGCAAAAATATTCCAGAAAAATCTTCCCCACAAAAAGACAAATCTGAGCAACGTTCGGATTTGGGCGGCCCCCTTAATTCACTAGGCGGTCCCCTTAAAATTAAGGGGACCGGCCACCTATTTAAGGGGACCGCCCCGCTCCTCTAGGTCCTCAGATTTGCCTATAAATACTGGTTCATCTCTGAACTTTTTTCCTCACCTTTTGCACCTCAAACTTTCTGTTCTAAATCTCTTCTTCTATCTTTCTAAATCATTTGATCATATATTCTTAAGCTTTTGTTTCAAGTGATCCAAAGCTTCAACCTCTCAAGTGCAAAAGAAGAATACTTCTATCCTTCAAGACAAGAAGTATTACAACTTGGTGTATCTCTTCCATCCAAGTTGTTGGTGTATCATAATTGTAAATCATTCATTTATTTGTATAAGTTGTGAATACTTGTTAGATAGGTGTGAGCATAGTTGGTTAGGCTAGATTAGTGTGTAAGTAGTGAAGGTGTGAAGAAGTTAAGGTGTGTAAGTAGTGAAGGTGTGAAGAAGTAGAAGAGTATATAAGTAGTGTAGAAGTTGTGAAGCCGTCGTGAAGAAGTCATGAAGTAGCCGTGAAGAAGTTGTGAAGCCGGTGTGAAGAAGTTGTGAATAAGTTGTGTGAAGTTGTGAGATTGGTTCTAGCTACGATTAGAACTCGACATTTAGCTTTGTGTCGTTAAACCGGTGTAAGCGAAAGTTGTGTAAGGTTTTCTCCGCCATAAGGGAGCTTGTTGATATAGTGAAGAAAACTCTCGAGTTAGGTGCTCGGGGAGTGGAGTAGGGCAAGGAAGGTGTCCTTGTAGCCGAACCACTATAAATCCTTTGTCTCGCGGTTAGATCATTCCATCTCTGTCTTTCATTTCATTTCATTACTTTACTTGCATTGTTAATTTAGATCTACTTATATTTGTTCATATTGTTCAAGAGTTGAGTTCACATAAATTCGAATCTAAGTCTTTAAATGTAAACAAAGTTTTTATAATAAATTAAAAAGACGTAAAACTATTCAACCCCCCCTTCTAGTTTTCCACACAATTAAATTAGTTCTTAACAAATGCATGAAAATACAGAAATTTAGATAAAGTGTCAGATTTGTTACGTAGTGGATACACCCATAAATAATGTGAAAAATGATCAAGAAACAAGACATAATATTTAATACCCGTAACACTCGAAATTGGAGAAGTCCACAAATCAGAATGAACAATATCAAAAGGTTTTTCAACAATAGTCTCAGAAATTGAAAAAGGAAGTCGCACGTGCTTGCCAAGCTGACAAGCATGACATAATACGAGAGACTTAGTCTTATTACATGAAATGGATTTATTGGAAACTAAGGATCGTAGCACATCACTTCCTGTATGTCCAAGTCGTTGATGCCACGTGTGTTGGCTAACAAGGTAGGCTTGAGGAGTTGTTGGAGTGGTGACAGGATAGAGATCCCCGATGCTATCACATCTGAGTAGTATTTGACGGGTCCAGAAGTCCTTCACAGAAAAACCGAACTCATCAAATTCAATGGTGCATTTATTTTCGCGAACAAATTAGCGAACGAAAATCAAGTTTTTAACAATATTAGGAGTAAATAAGACATTGTTTAAATGAAGGGTTCGATGTGGTGTAGGTAGCGTGCTATGGCCCGTGTTGGTGACAAAAATTGACTTCCCATCACCAACAAAGACAGATGGATATTTGCAAGAATTAAAAACAGTACTTAGATTATTAGCAGATGAGTTAAGATGAGAGGACGCACCAGTATCCATGTTCCAATTTGAATTGGCCGGGTCTTGAAGCATCAACGTGTTGAAGGCCTGAGGGAGAACCGTTTCCTAAGAACCCGAACCATTCACAGCTTGTGTGAGAAGTGCCTGTTGCTGTGGAGAAATATTATTTGGTACCTGTTGTGAACCGAGTGTCCCAAAAACACTTTGCGTAGCCTGTTGTGAAGTTGACAGCCCAAAACCAGGTGGTGTGGGTCTAGAGCCCAAAAGGGAACCCGTCTGATGGAGTAAAGGATGTGACTGGGCTTGTGTTAACTGAGCTATGATTTGTTGTTAGGCTTGCAAGAGAGCCAATAAATTATTTTGGGCTGCTAAGTTTGTTGATTGATGACTAAGCCCAGTGGCCAAAGTATTACCCAAAAGGCCACGATTAGAATTGTTGTGCATTCTAGTACCATGGCGTGTTATATTGTTTGTCCCATAATTAGTTCCCACACGTTGTGAATCATGTATAAAGCGACAGGTATTGCCCCATCTACAAAAACCACGTGAAAAATTACGGCATACCTCAGTCTTTGTGTTGTTACGAGAGTCACGTTCCCGATTTGTATAAGAGTTGGAAGCGTTGGACGAAGTTTCATCCAAGAGAACTTGCGGAGCACTTGAAGTTGTGTTGAGTTGTTGCACATGTGACTTGGATCGAACCCTTAGTTCCTCAGTCATGACCATTGACCGTACGGTAGCGAGATCCGAAAACGGATCCTTATGGGCAATGATCATAGCAAGGTTTTGATACTTGTCACTTAAGCCATTTATGGCATACGTGACAACATCATCATCACTCATAGTTGATCCCAGATCAGTAAGTAACGTAAGGATCAAGTCAATTTTCAAGAAGTAGGCATCCGCTGTTTGTTCCCCCATTTGGATCACTCGTAGTTCACCTTTTAAGGTGATCACTCGTGTTCGTTTGTTATCTTGAAGGATGGTTTTAATAGCGTCCCAAGCGGATTTAGCCGTTGTAGGGTTTGTTTTGATCAACCTTTTTCGAAGGGTTGAAGAAAGAGTAAGAAAGATCCACGACTTAACTATTGAATTAGCCGTGAGTCATTCGTCCGTTGTTGGTGTTGATGTAGAAGCCTGGGCAGTAGGTCCTTCGATGCATGTTAGGACACCGAAGTTGGTGCAATGGCCTTTGAAAAAGTAACACCACGAGGAATAGTTTGTTTCATCGAGATCAAGCTTCTCGGGTACAGGAGAGTTGATGTTGTGGACAACATATAGTTTCTCAACCAATGTGAGAGTAGGAGTCGAGGGAGGTGTGTTTGAGTTAACCATTGTGATGGTGTTGTGTTAACGAACAGGATCGTGTTTTTAGGGTTTGAGGTTGTGTTGGGTTTTTATATATTTCATAGATTTGATGATCAAAAACAAGAAGAATGAAACACAAGAAGTTGTAGACACAGATACATGTTGTAGATAATATCTTTCATATGTGATCAGTCAACAAGTTGTAGACACAGATACATGTTGTATCTTAATGACTGACACACACAAACAAGTAGTAGACAAGACTTATCAACTTTGTAATGATCTCCTTTGTTCTATAAAAAGGAGATCTTACCCTTAGATAAAAAGTGTGGTTAGAAGTTAATCACCAGAGTGTTTTACTGTGCTTAGAACTCAAAAACACAAAGTGTGTTACAAATGTAAAACATCAAACAGTGAGTGTGTGTGGGAACATCAGACGAGGGGTCTGATGTTGTTAGGTTTGTTAAGCCTCAAGGTAATCAAGGTTTTCCTTGATCCCCGTTATTGTTGTAGAGTAACCGTGCTATATTTGATCACATAGCATTGGGGCTGATTTTAATAACAAAGAGAAAGTTTGACAAAACCTTGTTGTGATAGTATTGATTCTTTCATTTGAATATTCCGCCAATATTATCATTATGTTAATCATAGCTAACCCTAGATCAAGGTCTAAACAACCTAGAGTCCAAAATCGGTTCAGAAAACTTATATTAAGTGTGTGCTCAATCGTTTATTAAAGTTTTCACAGGTTGGAAGAAGAGTCGACTTTTAAGTCGGCTGTGTTTAGTGTTTTATTTAGAGGATCGGTGTTAGTTAATTTGGCCTGATACCATATTAACTTCTGTGTTTTCTTGCTCATTATGTTTTACAATGAGAAAATATATAATAAGTACACATGGGCCATAATATGGCTACAAACAAAGATCGGGCTAAGCCCATATAAGAACTACGCTAACAGCTAATTCATTACAGCCACATATTGCATTAAAATTATGATTTTGGGAGAGCAAAAGCATGCATATTGCATTAAATTTATGATTTTGGGAGAGCAAAAGTAATTCTCGCCACTTGTGTTTGCTCGCCAATTCAAAAGAAGACGGTAGGATTCGGGTGCTAAAAGACAAGGAACATAGCGAGCAAACCCTTGCTCGCCCCCTCAGTTTGCTCGTTTCGTCGATTTCTGTAACACTACTTTCGATGGTTCATTTTGGTAATCGGTCTTCAATAGTGGTCATTTAAAAAAGGGCTAATTTTGAGACTAGCCCGGTCGCTCAAAGTGGTGGGTTTTTGTATACTCACTAGAGCCCACTATGTGGTACTTTTGTAAGAGCCCACTATGTGTACTTTTTAAGCGAAATTTTTCTAATGACTTTTCGTACTTTGAGCGACCTTCTATTTTGTCATTTTTCACAAAAAATTTCAAACTTCGAAAAATATTATTTTATTATTTTTGCCCCTTCTCAATGTTGAGCAACCTAAGCGACTTATGGCTTGTTACTTTGAGCGATTTTTTTTATTTTTCATCTTTTTGTACTTGCATCAGTACTTTTGTAAAAAGTATTACTTTTTAAATACTTTATAAACACTTGTTTTCTTTTAAATGTAAAATAATAAAAGGGTATTTAGGTAATCTCAAATTCCTTAATTTACTCTATTTTCCCATAAACCTAAAATTAAAACTGCCATCACTTTTTTATATCATTCATATCACATGAATACCACATTAAAGAGCAAACTTCCATCTCTTTCAATACCACAGCAAAAATATCTACAGATCTAGAGTCGCCTTTGATTCTCGTTCGCCGGTGACGAACCACAAACATCTTCGTCTTTATCAGATTTGTTTTCCGGCGACGTTATCCCATTGCCATCCTGCCGATCTCGTTAACCACTTGTCGTGACAAGAACTATTGTTTATAAATGAAATTTTATAATAATTGTCTGGGTTGGGTATGATTCAGTCTTCATTAGCAGACTTATATGATTTGGTTTTTGTGAACAACTACATCCACATCCATCAATACCACTATCTCAGATATGAGTGTTTGTGTTTTTGAAAATGAAAGAGTGAGGTAATTGGTATATGAGATAAATATTGGTCTGTTATGTGAGTAATAATGTTTTTGTATGTAAATAAAATAAAGATATATTAATAATAATACTCCCTTCGTCCCAATTTTATTGTTTTTTTTTCTTTTTTTGAGTGGAGTTTGTTAAAGTTTACTATATTACTTTTGGTTGAAATTAACATTACAAACTTTAAAGAAGTGTTAATTAATTGGTTAACGGTAAACTTGTCATTTGATAAAAAAGTAAGAGAGAAAGCAGTATTAATTATGTTTTTCTTAAACTGTGTGTTTTTTGTCGGGGGACAATTATTTTGAGACGGAGGGAGTAATAATCAGTATTATAATTAAAAAGTAAAATCGAAAAAGTACTGACGCAAGTACAAAAATGTGAAAAGTAAAAAAAGTCGCTCAAAGTATGAAGGCGTAAATCGCTTAGGTTGCTCAACATTGTGAATGGGCAAAAAGAATAAAATAATATTTTCCGAAATTTTATTTTTTTGGTGGAAAAATACAAAATAGAAGGTCAATTAAAGTATGAAAAGTCGCTGGAAATATTTCGCTTAAAAAGTACACATAGTAGACTTTTACAAAAGTACCACAACAATGATTGGGCGCGACTTCCCCATGTGGCACATGTCGCCTTCATATTAAAACTTAAAAAGTCGCAAGTCGCTCGGTCTAGTTAAAGAAAGTCAATAAAGTGAGTCTACAAAAACCCACCACTTTGAGCGACCGGTCTAGTCTCAGAATTAGCCCTTTAAAAAATTCACACTATTTTTATTTTTTTTTTTGGACGGTGACTTTCATTTTTTGGATTAGAGTCGCACCCGCCACCTTGGCAGACCCTCATCCACCACATACCCAGACTATGTTGTCTGAACCGGGTCCACGCTGGCGCAGTGGGGATTTTTAGCGTCATCCACCCGGAAACCGTACCGCCTCCACACGAGTATTTACTCGCTGGAGTAACGGCCGAATGAAACCGGGGCCGGCACGAATTCGAACCTGCGCAGCATTAGCTTACAGGTTCTCCTCTTCATAAACGCTGTAACTAATTATAAGTATATATTAAAACCGGTGACGACGACGCCGTTTTGCGTCGCTTTTTTCCCGCCAAAACCACCAGGCCTTCTCTAGCCCAGCCCTGCGCTACCAGTGATCCACCACATAAAGCCCAAAAACGTTTCCAGATCCAAATCTCGGTGTGGGGGTTTTTTTTCCCTTATCTTCATATAACTCCAGCCACACACATAAACACACCAGAAGTTTCCAGAGGCATACGCATACACCGGATGGCAGAAGATGAAGAAGATGATCGGAGATGCCAATTAGGGGTCGGTTAATTAAGGTATGTTTTTTTTTATCCTTAACAAAACAGCAAATCAAAAAATATTTACTTTATGTTTTTTTTTGCAGTATGTTGTTTTATGAAACCTTAGTCATGTTAGTTCCTTGAATTTTTTTTTTGTTGATTATTCATATGATTTGTGGGTTTGTGAAAAAAATATGAAACTAAGTGTTTGGTTATGATTTTAGGGCTCACTTTTGTTATTAATATCTTTGTTGGATTTGCTGCCTACCATGTGTTTGATGAATTGCTTCAGAAGATTGCGTTTGTGGTAACTTTTTGTAAATTTTATTTAAACTTTGAGATTCAGCAGTAGTTTATCAAGGGGAAAAAGTTAGGGTTTTGACTTTTCGATATTTTTGTTGTGTTTTTGGTGCCGGCGGATTTGTGTATCGAGAAGGTATATAGGTGTTAATGGTTGTATTTGTTTGTTTTGATTTGGTTGTTATGAGTGTTTGGATTGTTTATTTCAGGATGATGAATCTCTGCGTTTATATGTTTTGTAGGTACAACATACCAGCAACGGTACTTTGGCGGAGTAACTTGACTGGGATTATTGTTGCGGACGACAATGCTGCTGTCTTGGCAACGTAACATGATACTCCTCCATTTTTTTATTTTGTCTGATCTTCCTTCACAAACTAAAGTCATAGTAACTTCTTGCAACTAACCTCTTGCATTCTAATGTAGTTACAGCTGTTAGCCACCATCGCGTTCCATCCATTTTATCTATTGTCTTTGCGGATACAGTCACAATGTATTTGTAAGCAATATGGCCATTATTGTAACACCTAAAATCCGAAAGCATGTAAAATGACCATAATGCCCCTATAAGTTTAAAATTTTATTTAAAAGCTTGTAAAGTATACAATAAATTCCAAACTTCTGACAATGCACAAGTAATGCTCCCAAATAATTTCAACAACTTCATTTAACATTTATACAAGTAGTAAAATTACCAAAATGCCCCTAGCATTGCCGAATGATTTATAGTTAATTATATTGTGATTTTAAAATGTATTAAATTATGTAAATGAGGAAATAATCAATCAAATCAATTTGGCCAACCTATAATCCGAAAATTCTGGTCCAAGCCCACCCCTAGGACTCGGTATTCCATGTTTAAAGTCAATCCACATCCTTTTCTCTCAAACCCTAATTACCGATTGAATAAAACACACACAAATAAATCCTATAGCCTCCATCCGATCCACTAAAAGTACCAAAGCAATTTTCTGATCTTGAACATCATCTAAGGAGTCCTATAAAAATCAGGTTGAGTTCGTTTGTGGCTTGGTTCGTTCGTTGGGGATTTATTCTTGTCGCTATATCGTTTTTAAGGTAAAATTCGTTAAAATTCAACCAAGCTTTGTAAAATTCGTTTCTCATTTTTCCTGGAGTTCTTATATCATGTGTGATCTGCGAAAATCATGTACAAGGTGAATTGGTTCCATTCGAAGCTGTGGGAAATTCTTTTGGTCGATAGCCTATCCGAGAAGCAACAAAATCGTGTGGCCTTATTCACTCGTTCTAAAAATCTTCTGGTATTTTTCCCAGCCTCTAATGATCGTATATATCCTAAGAAAAATAATAAAAATGACCCATGCATCGTATATAATTCGTATGGTAATTCTTGTATTTATAAACCCTAAATCGAACTAAAATCTAAATAACATGCATTCGAATTTTTTGGACCAGACCATTATTTTTCATGGCCTCTATGATCATAATACAACACTAGAAAAATGCTCATTTGAATTGTTGAGGCCTAAAACTATTTTGGTGGAATTATCTTATTATCGGCAAAAGGAAATAAGAACACAAAAATACCTAGCGAGCCATCTAGGGCTCAAAACTAATAAGATCTGATCTTAAATGAACTTTAATGATGTGTAAATGATTGCATAATTATTGGGAATCGATTAGGGTTTTATTTGGTTAAAAATGGTAGTTAACAATTTGTAATTAAATATAAAAGGGGGTGTTTTGTCAATATTAAAACTCATGGGCTATTTTTGTCATGTTCTATATATCATGTGTGACCTGTAAAAATTATTAAACGGAGGGCCTATATGTAAAATTCGTGAGATAATGAATTAAGTTGTAATTGTTAATTCGAAATGGAAATTAAATAAATATAAGGACTAAACATGTAATTTCTGAAAAGTAGAGGTCGATTTGTGTTATGAATGATATTCAGGGGCTAATATGAAAATTTGGATAATTATTGGACTAAAGTGTAATTATTATTAATTAATGATTGAAAATGTAAACCTTAAGGACTTAATATGTAACTTTACTAGATGAAGGGACCTATTGTGTAAATATTGAATAATTGAAGGTCAAATCGTATAACTCACTAAAATAAGTACTCATTGTGTAAATTTGATAAACGAAGGGTTTAATATGTGATTATGCATGTTTGAAGGTTTAAAATGTAAATTTGGAAATACAGGGGTGTAAAATGTAAATTGTGAAAACTGAGGACCAAAGGTGTAAATATGATAAAGATACTTTATTTCCAGCAAATATTGATCTAATTAAGCTATGCACTAAATATTTCTAAAAGTGGAAACCTTCTAATTATGGAAACTTTCTAAAAGTGGAAACCTACTAAAAAGGGAAAGTTACTTAAAATGGAAAGATGGTTAATTAAGAATGATTTGTAATCCCCTTCTACTCCTTTAGGTGTGAAGAAGGAGAGACCTTGAGCTTTCCCTCATTTCTGTGCTTGTTTCTATTTTTGCTTTCGTCATAAGGTACGGATACTCTGCCCTTGTTTTCTGTAAGGGTTCCTATACACTATACAGTGATGTTGACTTATGATTCTGTTAAGTTTTCCCCAAGCCATTGCTATGATCCCCATTTATTTATGATCCTTTGCTTGTGAACCTTGATCTGTTGAACCTTTGATTTGGACCTTTGACACTAGTTCTGAACCTTTGATATGAACCCTCTGTTATGAACCTATTATGATGAACCTTGTGATATGACACATCTGATATGATATGATATGTGACTCTTAGTTTGATACCCGAGCCACCTTTCTGTTACCTAGCCAGGAAGGTAACCTGGCCGTGTCTGTGATGCACCACTGGCATGACTCATGTGTGGGTGAGTGATTCCTCACACCGTCCCCATTCTGATTATGATATGCGCATTACTATGATTATGGATTATATATATTTCTGGGGGGGCGTATGGATTGCAATCCTAGATCTGTTCTGTTTAGTGGATTTAACTGTATATGCTATGATATGATTTGTCTGGTGACTGGTGCTGTGTGCAATACACGCCTTTCATAATTATCTGGGAGCTGATCACTCCATTTGATACATGAGGTCACCCCTCATATTATCTGGTTGCCTAAGAGGTATCCCCTCTGCATGTGTATGATTATGAGTATGATATGATATGTTTCTGGGCTCGTGGTAGATGACTATCCTATTCTTCTCTTTTACCCATTTTGTTCTGATTTATACCTCATGATATTTCCCAGTGCTTCAGTATATTTCTGCTTCATTATCTTTGTTGTATTATGTATCTGTTCACTGAGCTTTGTAAGCTCAGCCGCACGTTTTTTTCTTTTCCGTGTGCGGCAGGTATCTAGCTGGGAGATGGATTTATGCTTGGGATGAGAGTTAGAGGAGCTTTTGCCTTAGATGATGTCCTACCCTAGTTTTACCATTTTGTTTCAGCATTTTGATATTGGATCTATTTCGTTATGTATTTCCTTGGGATTATTTCTTCCTTTTATTTGAGACTTATGTATTGAATTCCAGTCGTGTTGACTTGGTTTATTTAATGATTATGTTTATTGGCTTCCGCTGTGAATATGTATGTATGCTTTGATTTGTCACCATAATGTGATGCTTCTACCCTTGCCGGGTTGGGGTGTTACAATTATGGTATCAGAGCCCAGGTTGCGACCTGTCGTACATAAGCTTTGGCCTGTGAAACATGTGGACCATAGGATTTGACCCTTAAGTTTTAAGTTTTGACTGGTGAGGCTTTGGGTAGGCATAGGTTTCTGTTTCGTCTTCCATTTCGTGCTTATTTTCCCTTATGTTTTGCTAATTCTTTTCATGATCATTCAGATGGTGAACACTCGTTTTACTCAGTACACTAATGGGGATGATGGCCCCAATTTTGAAGAGATGATAGCCGCTGCTGTGGCTGCTGCTATGCCTAAAGTGGTGGCTGAGGTCACCACTAACATCAAGAATGGGGCTAGTTCTTCTGGAGGTGGTGGTGGTGGCGATGCTCAACCCACTGCTCCACCCGCTGCTCCTCCAGCTGGTATCCACGTGTGGATCGAGAGGTTTAATAAGCTAAAGCCTCTCTCTTTCAGGTCCGCTGCTACTCCCCATGAAGCGGAGGACTGGATCACGCATATCGAGAAGTTGTTTCGTGTTCTGGGATGTGCTGACGAGTTTAAAACTCGTTTGGCCACATTCAAACTAAGGGTGATGCTCAGAATTGGTGGACTGCTCTTGTTCAGGCCAAAGGGGATGATTTTGCTGAGACTTGTTCGTGGGCGGATTTTATTGAGGCGTTTTATAAGCAGTACATTCCTATGGCAGAGCAGCTAAGGTATGAGAGGGAATACGGGTCTATTCGTCAGGGTGACCATGAGTCTTCTGGAGATTTCATGCAGCGTTTCTTACGTCTGGCTAGTTTCGTGGGGCCAGAGGTTACTGGGGATTCTGTTCGACAGGCTCGTCACTTCAAGTGGGCTCTTAAGAGATGGGTGTTAGACCGGATCGTTAACACTCCATTTGATGATGTGGCTAGTGTTCAGGATGCCGCGCGTAACATCGAGTTGTTACATGCGGACAGGGGATCTAATAAGCGTGATAGGGATGGTAACCGGGTAGATTTTCGGGGTCGGCAGGACCAAAGGCAGGATTCTCGGGGTCATGGTCGTCAGGACCAGAGACAGGATTTTCGGGGTCGTCAGGACCATGGGCATGATCAGCAGGGTCGCCAGGACCGAGGTGGTGATTATAGGCGACAGGATTCTAGGAACCAGGGCCGACAGGATTATGGTCGGTATGGTGGTGACCGTCAGGGTCAGGGTCAGGGTGGTAATAACCGGCGTAGGGATTCTCAGCAGTATCAGCAGTCGGGATCTGCAGGTCAGAGAGGTTCTGTTCAGGCTCTACCTCCTCCTCCTTTGTGTACTACATGTGGGAAACCACATCCGGGTCCTTGTTACAAAGCTTCTGGTGGTTGCTTCTCTTGTGGATCTACATCGCACAAAGTCAGGGACTGTCCTAAGAAGAATGTTGGTGAACCTAAAGTCGATACTAGGACCGCTCCTAATTCAGGCCGGGTGTATTCTTTGACACGTGATCAGGCAGCTAGCACCTCAGGTACTATTACGGGTTTTCTGTATATTGGAGATCGTATTGTTTTCGTTTTATTTGACACCGGTGCTACGCATTCAATAATATCCACATCACTTGCAAATAAAATAAACGTAACCCCAACTCAATTAATGAACCGAATATCTATTGCTACCCCGATGAAAACTCATGTGATTATTGATGTTGAGTATGTTAATTGCCCTCTCCGTTTCGATGATCGTATTCGTCCTGCGAACCTTCTTCCCATTGATATGGTTGATTTTGATATCATTCTGGGCATGGACTGGTTAACTGCCCATAAGGCGACTATTGATTGTTATGCTCGTAAGGTGATCTTTGGTGATCTTCATTATCCTGATTATGTTTATTCTGGTTCCCAACCTCTGAAATCTGTAAAGATTATTTCAGCTATGAAAGCCCGGACATTGATTTCGCATGGCTGTCTTGGTTTTCTTGCTTCTATTAAAGATACTTCTGTTGATGTTCCGAGCATTGATAGTATTCGTATTGTGCGCGATTTCGCCAATGTATTTCCGGATGAACTTCCTGGCATTCCTCCTGTCAGGGAAGTCGAATTTAGCATTGATCTGATTCCGGGTGCTGAACCCATATCTAAAGCTCCCTATCGTATGGCACCGATTGAATTAAAAGAATTAAAGGAGCAATTGCAAGAACTGTTGGAAAACGGTTTTATTCGTCCGAGCGTATCTCCTTGGGGTGCTCCCGTGTTGTTTGTTAAGAAGAAAGACGGGAGCATGCGTCTTTGTATCGATTATCGGGAGCTTAACCGCATTACTATTCGTAACCGCTATCCTCTTCCTCGCATTGATGATCTGTTCGACCAGTTGCAAGGGGCGAGGCATTTCTCTAAAATCGATCTAAGGTCGGGCTATCACCAGCTTAGGGTGAGGGAGCAGGACGTTCCCAAAACGGCTTTTCGGACTCGGTATGGTCATTATGAATTTTTGGTTATGCCTTTCGGGTTGACCAATGCTCCGGCTGTATTTATGGACCTCATGAACCGGGTATTCCATGAATTTCTCGATAAGTTCGTCATTGTCTTCATAGATGATATCCTTGTGTACTCAAAAACCGAGGCGGAGCACGAGCAACATCTTAGTAAGGTTCTGGAGATTCTTCGACAGCAGCGATTGTATGCAAAGTTTTCGAAGTGCGAGTTTTGGTTGGATCGAGTGGCTTTCTTGGGTCACGTTGTTTCTGCAGACGGCATCACGATGGATCCGGCGAAGGTTGAGGCTATCACAAAATGGCCAAGACCTACAAATGTGACGGAAGTGAGAAGTTTTCTGGGGCTCGCTGGGTATTATCGGAGATTTGTTGAGGGCTTTTCGCGTCTTGCTTTGCCGTTGACACAGTTGATGAGGAAAGGGGAAAAGTTTATTTGGACGGATGAGCGAGATAGTAGTTTTGAGGAGTTGAAGAAACGTTTAGTGTCGGCACCTATCTTGACTCTTCCATCGGGTTCCGGTGGGTTTCAGATTTATAGCGACGCATCGAAGAAAGGTTTAGGATGTGTTTTGATGCAGCATGGGAAGGTTATCGCCTATGCTTCGAGGCAGCTGAAGCCTTACGAAGTGAACTATCCGACGCATGATCTTGAGTTAGCGGCTGTGGTCTTCGCGCTAAAGATTTGGCGCCACTATTTGTATGGAGAGTCTTGTGATATTTTTACCGATCATAAGAGTCTTAAATACATCTTCACCCAGAAAGAGTTGAATATGAGACAGAGGCGTTGGTTGGAGCTTCTGAAAGATTATGATGCTAACATCCAGTATCATCCCGGTAAAGCAAATGTAGTCGCTGATGCTCTGAGTAGGAAATCCGGTATGATTGCGAGTTTGGAGTTTGAGCCCCGTATTTTGCATGATTTAGAGCTTCTTGATGTGGAGTTTTGTGTTCGTGGTCATGGCGGTTATTGGGCTAGCCTTACGGTGGAGTCCAATCTTATTTTGCGAATTAAGGAAGCTCAGAAAGAGGATGGTGAGTTGTGGTCTATAGTTCAAAATGTTGAGGACGGCAAGCAATCAGAGTTTGGAGTTGATGATTCCGGTGTAGTGTGGTTTGAGGATCGTCTCTGTGTTCCCAACGATCCTGAGCTTAGGGAGGCTGTTCTATCAGAGGCTCATAGTTCCCCTTTTACTATACATCCTGGTTCTACCAAGATGTACCGGGACCTTAAGCAACATTTCTGGTGGAGTGGCATGAAACAGGATGTGGCTTCGTTTGTGTCTAAGTGTTTGACTTGCCAGTAGGTCAAGATTGAGCACCAGAGAGCTAGTGGGTTGCTTCAGCCGTTGGAGATTCCGAAGTGAAAATGGGAGGAAATTTCTATGGACTTTGTTACTGGTTTACCTCTTACTCGTAGGAAGCATGATGCGATTTGGGTGGTCGTCGATCGACTAACCAAGTCTGCTCACTTCCTCCCTATTCGTGTGGACTACAGTGTTAGTAAATTGGCGGACATATTTCAGCAGGAAATCGTTAGGCTTCATGGTATGCCTACGGCCATTATATCAGATAGGGATCCACGGTTTACGTCACGTTTCTGGAAGGGATTGCATAAGGCATGGGATACGCGCCTTAAGTTCAGTACAACTTTTCACCCTCAGACGGATGGTCAGTCGGAGAGGACCATTCAGACTTTAGAGGACATGTTGAGGGCATGTGCCTTAGAGTGGACTGGTAGCTGGGACGATTATTTGTGTTTGGTAGAGTTTGCTTATAATAACAGTTGGCACGTGAGTATTCGTATGGCTCCTTTCGAGATGTTATATGGTCGGAAATGTAGGGCTCCGGTTTGTTGGAACGAAGTAGGTGAACGCGTTATTGAGGGTCCAGAGTTAGTTCAGATCGCAACTGAGAAAGTGGATGTTGCCAGGGAGAAGTTGAGGGAAGCTCGTGCGCGTCAAAAGAGTTACGCTGATAAGCATAGGCGTGACTTGGAGTTTCGCGTTGGTGATCGGGTATTTCTTAAGGTTTCGCCGTTTCGAGGAGTTAAACGTTTTGGAATTAAGGGCAAGCTCAGTCCTCGATTCATCGGACCGTTTGAGATTTTGGATCGCATCGGAGAAGTTTCGTATCGTTTGGCTCTTCCTCCGCAGTTATCACATGTTCACGACGTCTTTCATGTATCTCTCCTGAGGGGATACAACTACCATCCTCTGCATGTGGTGTCTTATCCTTTTGATCAGATCCAGCCAGATATGTCTCTTCCGGAAGAGCCGGAAGCTGTCCTTGATCGCCAAGAGCGAGTTATGAGACGTAAGGTCATTCCTTTTGTTAAGATTCTTTGGCGGAACCACCCAGAGCGGGAAGCTACCTGGGAGACCGAGGAGTCTATTCGAGCTAGTTATCCTCATTTTGTTTTCTGATTCTGGTATGTCTCTATTTTGTTCCGATCCGTTTCATTTTGATTCTTTGCAAATTTCAGGGACGAAATTTTTCTGTTAGAGGGGAAGAAGTTGTAACACCTAAAATCCGAAAGCATGTAAAATGACCATAATGCCCCTATAAGTTTAAAAATTTATTTAAAAGCTTGTAAAGTATACAATAAATTCCAAACTTCAGACAATGCACAAGTAATGCTCCCAAATAATTTCAACAACTTCATTTAACATTTATACAAGTAGTAAAATTACCAAAATGCCCCTAGCATTGCCGAATGATTTATAGTTAATTATATTGTGATTTTAAAATGTATTAAATTATGTAAATGAGGAAATAATCAATCAAATCAATTTGGCCAACCTATAATCCGAAAATTCTGGTCCAAGCCCACCCCTAGGACTCGGTATTCCATGTTTAAAGTCAATCCACATCCTTTTCTCTCAAACCCTAATTACCGATTGAATAAAACACACACAAATAAATCCTATAGCCTCCATCCGATCCACTAAAAGTACCAAAGCAATTTTCTGATCTTGAACATCATCTAAGGAGTCCTAGAAAAATCAGGTTGAGTTCGTTTGTGGCTTGGTTCGTTCGTTGGGGATTTATTCTTGTCGCTATATCGTTTTTAAGGTAAAATTCGTTAAAATTCAACCAAGCTTTGTAAAATTCGTTTCTCATTTTTCCTGGAGTTCTTATATCATGTGTGATCTGCGAAAATTATGTACAAGGTGAATTGGTTCCATTCGAAGCTGTGGGAAATTCTTTTGGTCGATAGCCTATCCGAGAAGCAACAAAATCGTGTGGCCTTATTCACTCGTTCTAAAAATCTTCTGGTATTTTTCCCAGCCTCTAATGATCGTATATATCCTAAGAAAAATAATAAAAACGACCCATGCATCGTATATAATTCGTATGGTAATTCTTGTATTTATAAACCCTAAATCGAACTAAAATCTAAATAACATGCATTCGAATTTTCTGGACCAGACCATTATTTTTCGTGGCCTCTATGATCATAATACAACACTATAAAAATGCTCATTTGAATTTTTGAGGCCTAAAACTATTTTGGTGGAATTATCTTATTATCGGCAAAAGGAAATAAGAACACAAAAATACCTAGCGAGCCATCTAGGGCTCAAAACTAATAAGATCTGATCTTAAATGAACTTTAATGATGTGTAAATGATTGCATAATTATTGGGAATCGATTAGGGTTTTATTTGGTTAAAAATGGTAGTTAACGATTTGTAATTAAATATAAAAGGGGGTGTTTTGCCAATATTAAAACTCATGGGCTATTTTTGTCATGTTCTATATATCATGTGTGACCTGTAAAAATTATTAAACGGAGGGCCTATATGTAAAATTCGTGAGATAATGAATTAAGTTGTAATTGTTAATTCGAAATGGAAATTAAATAAATATAAGGACTAAACATGTAATTTCTGAAAAGTAGAGGTCGATTTGTGTTATGAATGATATTCAGGGGCTAATATGAAAATTTGGATAATTATTGGACTAAAGTGTAATTATTATTAATTAATGATTGAAAATGTAAACCTTAAGGACTTAATATGTAACTTTACTAGATGAAGGGACCTATTGTGTAAATATTGAATAATTGAAGGTCAAATCGTATAACTCACTAAAATAAGTACTCATTGTGTAAATTTGATAAACCAAGGGTTTAATATGTAATTATGCATGTTTGAAGGTTTAAAATGTAAATTTGGAAATACAGGGGTGTAAAATGTAAATTGTGAAAACCTGAGGACCAAAGGTGTAAATATGATAAAGATACTTTATTTCCAGCAAATATTGATCTAATTAAGCTATGCACTAAATATTTCTAAAAGTGGAAACCTTCTAATTATGGAAACTTTCTAAAAGTGGAAACCTACTAAAAAAGGAAAGTTACTTAAAATGGAAAGATGGTTAATTAAGAATGATTTGTAATCCCCTTCTACTCCTTTAGGTGTGAAGAAGGAGAGACCTTGAGCTTTCCCTCATTTCTGTGCTTGTTTCTATTTTTGCTTTCGTCATAAGGTACGGATACTCTGCCCTTGTTTTCTGTAAGGGTTCCTATACACTATACAGTGATGTTGACTTATGATTCTGTTAAGTTTTCCCCAAGCCATTGCTATGATCCCCATTTGTTTATGATCCTTTGCTTGTGAACCTTGATCTGTTGAACCTTTGATTTGGACCTTTGACACTAGTTCTGAACCTTTGATATGAACCCTCTGTTATGAACCTATTATGATGAACCTTGTGATATGACACATCTGATATGATATGATATGTGACTCTTAGTTTGATACCCGAGCCACCTTTCTGTTACCTAGCCAGGAAGGTAACCTGGCCGTGTCTGTGATGCACCACTGGCATGACTCATGTGTGGGTGAGTGATTCCTCACACCGTCCCCATTCTGATTATGATATGCGCATTACTATGATTATGGATTATATATATTTCTGGGGGGGCGTATGGATTGCAATCCTAGATCTGTTCTGTTTAGTGGATTTAACTGTATATGCTATGATATGATTTGTCTGGTGACTGGTGCTGTGTGCAATACACGCCTTTCATAATTATCTGGGAGCTGATCACTCCATTTGATACATGAGGTCACCCCTCATATTATCTGGTTGCCTAAGAGGTATCCCCTCTGCATGTGTATGATTATGAGTATGATATGATATGTTTCTGGGCTCGTGGTAGATGACTATCCTATTCTTCTCTTTTACCCATTTTGTTCTGATTTATACCTCATGATATTTCCCAGTGCTTCAGTATATTTCTGCTTCATTATCTTTGTTGTATTATGTATCTGTTCACTGAGCTTTGTAAGCTCAGCCGCACGTTTTTTTCTTTTCCGTGTGCGGCAGGTATCTAGCTGGGAGATGGATTTATGCTTGGGATGAGAGTTAGAGGAGCTTTTGCCTTAGATGATGTCCTACCCTAGTTTTACCATTTTGTTTCACCATTTTGATATTGGATCTATTTCGTTATGTATTTCCTTGGGATTATTTCTTCCTTTTATTTGAGACTTATGTATTGAATTCCAGTCGTGTTGACTTGGTTTATTTAATGATTATGTTTATTGGCTTCCGCTGTGAATATGTATGTATGCTTTGATTTGTCACCATAATGTGATGCTTCTACCCTTGCCGGGTTGGGGTGTTACAATTATTATTACCAAAAAATTTATTCATACAAATTTATAGACAATGGTTTGATTTGCGTTATTTTTTTTGCAGGTAGCTTTCTATTGTACAATGGTGTCACAGTTTGTTATCGAAACCGTTTCCCGTTGAGTTTAACTGTTATAGGTATGGAAATAGCAATGTACTATTTTTTTCATCTAATAATAAACATTGCTACCAATAGAGACAATAAGATTACAGGTTCATGGTTGTCAATTTTGTAGCTCGCAACAAACATCAATTGAAAAATCCTTTAACATAAGCAAATACACACACATCAATTTTGTAGTGACAACTTCTAAGGAAGGTCTTCATTCCCCTTTGAAAGAAGTAAAAAAAATTGTTAAAATCCCGATTACATTAGGTGTCATATTACTATTGGCTATACTATCTTTCCGATTTTCTTTTTGTCCATTGCAACGTCTCCTGTTTATCTATTCTTACATCTTTGATCATTATACAGGCCCAACGCTGGAATATATGCATTTAGGGCCATGTAACCAGATGTGTCGTAATTGTGGAGCGTTACTAGAATGTGCTTGAACCAATAGATGATGTAAACGATGCGATACTAACAGGTACTCCTAACTATTATCTAAATTATATGCATATGGGATGTTTGTTTGTTTATTTTCTCCTTGGGAACTGTATTTTCGATTGGAATTCGATTCCTATTTTTGGGCGGTTGTGAGCTACCAAGGGAGAGGGAGATCAGAAAAAAGGATAGGGAAAGAGAACGTGCGAAGAAAGGAACGACAGATGTTTTATGCTCCTTTTTTGGTTGCTATTTAATATGTCATTTTTTAAATGCTCATGTGTTTATAATGTGTTACATGTCTTTTGGGTTTCAGCAGAAGAACAGATGGATGAAACGGGAATAAAGGATACAACTGCTTTACATGGACACCGCATCGAAGGTGAGTTGGTGCAGGGATGTTATTACCTTCCAGATAAGTATAACATTCTGTATTTCTGTTGCAGTTGAATCCTATTCAGGAGCCAATGGCAGCCACGATATAAGTACACATGCCAATCGATCAAGGTGTCTTACACAAGGTTTGACAACTGATTACTATTTTCATATTTTGAAAACTTACTTAATGGTATTATTGTGTAATGTCATCATGTGGTGCTTATCACATGATTCTAACACTCCTTATTCTTCTTGCAGTTGAACCCGGTTCATCAGCCACCGGTATTTAGCGTGTGACACTGTGACTACACGGTCCAAAAAACCAAGCCGGCTTAGAAAAGATGCCAGCAACAGGTAATAAGTATGGAATATCGATTGCAAATGCAGCTACCTTTTGCTTGCAACAGCAGTTTACTCTTTCATTATTTATGTATGCAACTTTGTCAGGTGTCGGTGTGCTCTGCTCAAGATCGCGTAAATACAAAAGGGAAGTAGAAGGTGGACAAAAGGAACCTTGCTGTTACACTTCTTACGATGTCCCTTACACCTACACTTTGGCTCTGTTTCTTTAGCCCAAGGTGAATGTTAATGTTCGTTTCACTACGCTGTAGCATGCCAACATTTGCACTGACCCTTTTTATAACAGTGTGTGCAGACGTTCTTCTGGAAGTGACCATATTGGAGGTGCCACTCAAAACTTTGAAGGCATCCAGATAGTCACCATCCCGTGCATCAGCTGACCTACAACAGGCGTAACCGACCAATGGAAGGTACTATTTGGAATTCCAGAACTGCGCAGAATTAATGCAGACATTAACATTTGCATTAATTTTTTGTTTAGTTCTTAAATAGCTTGCCTTTCTCATGTAATAATACAAATAAGTTCTATTTGCTTATTCACTTTTCAAATACAATATTCAATAAGCCCATAAGCTGAAAAAATAGGGCAAATTAAATACCCCCTTGGTGTTACAATGTTAACTATAATAAATTATATGAATGTACCACTACATTTTTGTGGTATTAAATGAATATTGATTTTATCATGGTGGTAAATTGTTAGGTGGAAGAGAAATTCGAACAGGTTCAAAAAGTGAGTGGTCATGTCATGTTTACGTGTTTGCTGAGGGTGCCATTAAAACGTTGGTGGAGTTCCTAAAGCCAGCTGCTGACATGCCAATGCCAGTGCTACAACAAGCGGGTGGAGAAGCGGTGAAGATTGTTATGCCCGTGATGTCAGAGGCAACAAAGAAAGCACAAGAAGCTATTCAAAGCGCTGAGTTGTTGATTGTTAAAGTTGTAAAAATGCTGATCCTGCTTATTTTTCAGTTTCTTAGGCTTAATGTCTCACTCTTGATGTTCTTTTTTTTTAAAGATATTAAATAGGAATTCCTTTTTTTATGACAGGTACTGTACTTCGATCTGATGTAACGGGTAAGGTTCTTATGAAATGGCTTCTTTCTGGAATGCCTGATTTAAAGCTGGGATTGGATGACAAAAATTGGACTCGAGAAAGAGTGAAATTAAGTCGCGTCCAGAGGTAATTTCTGTTTTTGCGTTGAATTAGTTTTGACTCTTTGATATTTGATTTGTTGGATAAGTAAATCTTTATTTACTACGAATAAACCAATTTTTAAATAAATGGGCCGAAACTCGCTACCAATATTAGTATAACTAAGTAAATAAACTTTTTTTAAAGGCCATTTCATTTAAGTAATACCCTCCGTAGCTCTCACTTACAGCTCTTATTTGCGGCTCCGGTCTATGGTGTAATCGGTAGGTTTGAGTGATAAAGTGGGGGCTGAAATGGGTGGGTTTGGGAGCTGAAATCAGGCCGTTTGGGTGTTGAGATTAGGACTGAAACGGGTAGGTTTGGATGCTGAAGCCGGGACTGAAATGTGGTTGAAACGTGTGCATTTGGGGGCTGAGGCAGGGCTGAAACGGATGCGTTTGTGTACTGAAATGGGTAGCTTTGCCTGCTGAAACGGAAGCTGAAACAAGTGCGTTTGGGAGCTCAAGTGGGTGTCAGTTTGGGCGCTGAATTGGAAGCTGAAACAGGTGAGTTTTGGTGCTCAAACAGGGGATGAAATGGGTGTGTTTATGAGTTGAAGTGGGTGGCTTTTATACTGAAACGGCGCTGAAGTGGGTACGCTTGGGTGCTGACGTGGGGGCTGAGTTAGTCGGGTTTTGGTGCTGAAACGCGGTATTGCTTTTCTTTGATTTAGTAATGGTAACTATCGATACAAGTTGTTAGAGTTTATAAGCTATAGATATTCCACCTAGAATTCTAAATAGACAGGTGCAGAATGGGTTTTCTTACATGTTTCCGCTTTATTGTAAATAAAATGCTTTTCAAGTTTTTTCATATTGCAACGAGTAAAAATTCTACTTTATTTGTGCAAAATCGACTCAGCCAAAAAACAGGCCCGCCCGCAACGCGGCGGACCGCTGCCATTCTCGTTATAATTATATATTAATGTTTTATAAATAAGCAAATAATCAAAGTTTTCTAAGACGATAAACACTGCAAAAATTTATACTACGCACATTTCACAATAATAGACCATTCAATTAGGGGTGGCAATCGAGTCGTGTTCGTGTCGATCCATTCGGGTTGGCGGGTTGGTAAAGCCTCAACCCAAACACGACCCATTTATTAATCGTGTCAAAGACCTCAACCTTAACCCGCACACACCTAACATGTGTAACCCATTTATGACCCGTGTAACCCGTTTAAATAAACTAGTTAAAAGGTTTAATTAGTTTGAGTGTTGAAGAGTGTAAGTGTTCAAATAATAACATATAGATACTAATATATATTATAGTAGCACTTAAGAAAACATAGATCCACATCCTAAATAAGTACATATATCATATTAGGTAGTTATATATTTTATTGATTAAAAGTTTATATATTTAAACGGGTTCACGGGTTGACCTGTTTAAAATTAGTAAACCCATACACGACTCATTTATTAAACGGGTTATACGGGTTAACCTGTTTTCGACCCAAACCCATTTATCTTCGTGTCGTGTCCATATCGATTAGCGTGTCGTGTCGAAAATTGACACCCTTACATTCAATGAGCTTTCATACTATTCGTCATTTTGGTATCCCTCATGTGAATTATCCTTTCATGTCCTTACGTTCGCTTTCAAGTGACATTCTATTTTGTTGTTATCCTTCTTATACTATCGATAAAAAGATTCTTTCAAACATATGCCCAGCTTGAAAACACGTGCTAGAGTCTTGTATGTCCTTTATTTATTTAAACTTACTACTACATCAGTTAACTTAGGTTTAAAATTTAAGGCCTGCTACATCAGCTTTTTCACCCTTTAACTTAATTCAGCTTTAACTCACACATCAATAACTCAGCTTTAACACCTTAACTCAACTTTACACATAAATTTTCATATTCAACCCCTAACTTATAAATAACTTCTTTTTTTTTAAAACAACACATTTATTAAAACATAACATTACATTAACACACTTAAAAAAAACGTTACAACGAAATTAAAGAAATAAATAAAAATAACGACGAAATTAAAATTTACATCATAAAAATAAAGACAATCCTAAATCTACTCTGGAATATAATTCCCGAGCTTGTATTTTGCCACGATGCGAGCCTTTTCTTGGTTGATCACCACACCACCTCTGGTGGCTCCCCGGCGGTCTTCTCCTTCAAAAACTTTATTTCTTCCAGCCTTGTTATCGCCTCCTCCTTTTCTTTTGTAGCCCGATACGCGGCTATTGCCATTTCCCGTTTGTGACGATACTCGACTGTCATACTCTCCACGAATTGCACTGACGACATACTTCCTCCCGTACTCGCTCCCGTGCTCGTTCCTCCCATGCTCTCGGATCGAGCTTTCTTTGCAGCACGCCTCCCCATTGGCCTTGGTATTTTATTTTGACCAAACAACGCCTCATTTGTTTGGTTGGTGGTTCATCGCCGGTTAAATCAACTGGCTCCGGCGTGTCCCACTTCACATGATCACGTAAAACCTCCCAAGCCTCCTCGTTGCTAAAAGGAGCGGTTTTGTGCTCGTCCCGGTACATTTCTCGGGCACGTTTCAGGATATCAAGTTCACTTTCGCCGCTTCTTTCTTGGCGTTTGGAACGTTTGTAGTACGCGTTGAACTTTGAACAGTCACGGTTCAAAGTTCTCCACTTACTTTGGAGCATATCCTTGTTCCTTGGTTGGTAATTGACTCGGTTAAACTCATTCTGCACTCGTTGCCAAAACGTATCCCGGCTTCGATTTTTCCCCACATGTGGGTCTTCCGACGCTGCAACATAACACTGAGCAAACAATTTTTCCTCTTGTCCGTTCCAACGTTTGCACTTGTTGGCAACGAGTTCTTCATCATCATCCAACGGTTTCCGGTTCGGGGTTTTTAGATTTTCTCGCCTTTCGTTTGGTACGCCCGAACTTGGTTTTCTTTGCAGGAGACGTTGGAGTGTCGGGAACTTCATTGGTTGCGGTTTGAGATTGTTGTGAATTGTTGTGAATGTGAATGAAGTTGAGATTGGAGAAATTTTGGGTGTTTAGGTCGGCTTGTTGTTCCGAATAGAGCATTTGTTGATGTTGTTGGTAATCCGACAAGCCAAGTGGGCTCGGGATTGAAGATAAGCCGGCGTTCGGGTTAGAAGATGAGCCGACATTGGGGTTATTAAAACCGGTTGCTAAGAGATCCAAGAACGTTTCGTTATCGTCATCGTTTAGGTTGAATCGAGACATTTTTTTTGGGTTGAAGGTTGCAAAGATAGTGTAAATATGTAGTGTATTGAGTTGTGGAAGTGTGAAAAAAAATATGGTGTGAAATGGTTATTTATAGGGGATTGAAAATGGTTTTGAATTTTTTTTTTTTTTTTTTTTAGACAAACCCGCGCCTCCCCAACGGTTAGAAATTATAGGGGGCAGAAGTGAAACAAATCAAAGTTGCAACGGATAGAATGTAGGGGGCGGAAGTGTAAAAAAAAAATTTTTTTTGGCAGAAACAACCCTTAACGCTGCGTTAGGGTGTTAACGCAGCCCCTAACGCAGCGTTAACGCCTAACGCTTCCATCAAGTAACGCCCCTTAACGCGCGTTAAGCTTGCAAAATTCGTCCTTTAATGCAAGTTTGACGAGATCGATGTAAGTGGTCTAACAAAGAGACGAGGTTTGAAGGGTGAATACGTCTCCTAAATTTAATTAAAGATAGGAAAGCGTTTGCACTCGTACTGCTATTAATGGTCCATACGCTTATATACCTACCTTCGCATTCTAGTTACACAAGCTTAGTCTCGTTTAAACTATTTGAACTTCTATGAGATAAAGTATTTGATCGTGTATAGTATCCCCGGACCCAGCATACTGGGCCGGGCATGCTCATACAATAACCGCGGCAGATTCAATACACTCTATAGACTCCAGTCTTGCCATGCCAAGACAAGAACGCGCCCCGGCCTCTCTAGGCCGGGGCAGAACATATATTCAGCCGCGGTAATCCCGCCGAAACCCAGATCTCGTGGGATTATGTCTCCCACTTGATCTAACATTCACCTACTATGGTAAGGTGAAGGTTGACTTCCGCTCTAACATTTACCTACTCGTAAGGCGTGTGTCAGCCCGCACATTCCCGAGGCATCTACAATAAGTATATGGGTAGTATTGTAAAACCCAAAAATCTAAAACATGCAAAATGACCAAATTGCCCCTGAAACTTTAAAATTCAATTAAAGCATAAATAAAGCACCAAATTAATTCCAAACTTCTGGTAATGAACTACATATGAAGTAAAATAATTTTGAGGCAACATTCTAACATTTTTGCATGTCCAAAAAAATTATTATTGCACACAAATATATCTACCTAAATCGAAAATGTTATATAAGTTATTTATTTAATATTTAAATAAATTTACAAAGAGATAATTTACCAATAATTAGGAAATAAAATTATACATTCAAAAATATGATTTTGTCAAGCTTGGACCGAATCTCCAACCCATTTCCCCCCCCCCACCCTAATCTCGGTAATTTCATTATTTAATTATCTTCCATTATTTCCTCTCCCAAAACCCAAAATCGACACACACAAATTCACACACACTTCATCCGATTTTCTGGAAGAGATCTAGCATTTTTTTGGTGTTCATCAAGGTCTAAGGAGGCTGGGAAAAATAAGTTTTGGGTCGTGGAATAGCTGATTTGATCGGTGGTAATTTTATTGTGTCGCGTTTTAAATCCGAGAGGTACAAATTCATACGCCTAATTCTACACGTTCTAAAATTGATTTGGTATTTTTTTGATGTTACTTACATCCTATATGACGTATATAAAATGGTAGATCTGAATCATGCATACTCTTTTGATCATACGAAAATTAATGAGAAGTAGACCCTAAAAACACAAATAAATTCGATATGGCTCATACGATTTTTCTGGGTCTTGTTCATAATTTTTCTGGGTTCTAATATCATCATAACACTCTGGAAAAATGATCTTTTGATTTGTTAAAGCTTAGATCGATTGTGGTTAATTTGTGTTCAATCGGGTTTTTGAGAAAAATAAGGAAAAAGGTGAAAACCCTAATGGAACAATTAGGGTTATGCTTTTATGATTGAATCTGGACATTTAATGCATTTTAATGATGATGTGATGATTGTTGGGTGATTGGAACAATTAGGGTTGAGTTTTGATGGGTTAAAATGGTTACCGATTGGGAATAAAATAAGGAGGGTGTGTTTTGCCAATTTTGAAACTTGTGGGATATTTTTGTAATGTTATATAGATCTGGGATAATGTATAAAAATTATAACATGAGGGTCCTATGTGTAAAATTTGCAAGAAAAGGATTTAATTGGTAATTATGGTGTCGAATTGAAATAAATTAGAGGGACTAAAAGTGTAAATTCTGGAAACTTGAAGGTGTCTCGTGTAAAAAATGATATAAAGGGTGTAATGTGTAATTTTGAATATTTAAGGGCTTAATATGTAATTATGGATAAATTATTATTCGAATTGTATTTTGGAAACTATAAGGACTAGTTTTGTAATTTATGAAACTTAAGGGGGCTGTCGTACCAAATATTAATTTGAGCGGTATATTCTGTAAATTGGTGAAATAAAGTGCTTGATGTATAAATATAAATGTGGTAAGGATTAAATTGTGATTTATGTAATTATAAGGTTTATTTTGTAAATTAAATAACTAAAGGGGTATAAATTGTAAATTCCTAAACTTAAGGGATTAAAAGTTTCATTCTGAATAACTTCTGTATTAAATGAGTAAATTGAGGTGTATTTCCATAATAATCTTAATTAATGACTTAACCTAACTGATAATATAGAAATCTGCTAATTATGGAAACTTACTAAATAAGGAAACATTCTAAAAATAGAAATCTGCTAAAAATAGAAAGTTACTTAAAATGGAAAGATAAACTAATATAGTAATCTGAGTTAGAACCTTTTGTAATTCCGTCTTCTACTTCTTTAGGTGTGAAGAAGGAGAAGCATTGACTCTGTTCCGTGCTTGTTTCTTTTGGTTGTTTACTTTGCCTTGCTAATAAGGTACAGATATTCTGCCCTTTTTCAGTAAGGGTGTTTTCCCTCTATTAAACTTTGATTTTGATCTTGTATTAAGATTCCCTAAGCCATTGCTATGCTCCCTTTTGTTGTGAACCTTTGCTATGATCCTTTGTTCTGTGAACCTTGATTTGAACCTTATTGTAAACCTTGATCTGATAAACTCTGATTTAAACCTAATTTATTTTGAACCACTGATATTACTTCTAAAATAATTGACATGAACCTTATGCCATGAACCTTTATTTATGACACTCTAATTTTGATATGATATCTGACCTTGACCACGGTTTGATACCCGAGCCATTTCACTAGGCATGAGGGTTTCATGTCCTTGTCATTGATGCACCGATGACTTGACTCTAGGGTAGGAGAGTGATGACCTATCCCGTCCCTGATTTTATCTGTTATGTAGGAGAAGAATTTGGCCTACTGGGGCGTATGGATGCATCCTAGATTTGATCTGTTTCTGTTTATCTGTATTTGTTTATCTGTTATATATATCTGGTGACTGATGGTGTGTCCGATACACGTCTTTCACATATCCGGGAGCTGATCACTCCATATACATTTGATACATGAGGACACCCCTCATATTATCTGGTTACTTGAGAGGTATCCCCTCTAGATTGCTTATATGGTTACATTATTCTGATATTATCTGTTCTGGGCTCGTGGTGGATTACTGTTTCCTTATTCTATAACCTTTTCTGATCTCCTTTTTCTTTTCCTTTATACTTTTCCCTTACTCTTATTCCTTCACTCTGATTATGTCTGAATGATCTGTATTTCTGATTATTTATACTTTTATCCGTTACTGCTTTGTTATTGTTATATCTGTTCACTGAGCTCTCGTAGCTCAGCCGCATTTCTTTTCCTGCGGCAGGTACTTAAGCTAGGAGCTGGGTTTAGCTTTGGGATGAGAGCGATCTGTGTGGAGTCTAGACCTTAGTCATTCTAGTTTACCATTTGGATATTGCTTTGTTATGCCATTGTTTGGGCATTTGGATTTTGTTATGTACTTCATTTATTTCTGTCTTACATTTGATATAAGTCTTGTTGACTTATGTTGCTTTGATTATTAATGTTAAGACTTCCGCTGTTTTATTTATTGAATACTTTGATCTGATATGAAACCATTGTTGTGATATCTTTACCCTTGTCGGGTTGGGGTGTTACAATTTATGGTATCAGAGAATAGGCTTCAGAAACCTTTAGAGCTTAGGCTATGACCTGTGAGGATTGGGTAGACATTAGGTTTCCTTTCGCGCACTCTCTTTTCTTGTTCTGCTCTGTCATATTTTCTTGATATGCTCTGTCATATTCTGTTTGATTTGCTAATCGTTTTGATAATCGTTCAGATGGTTGTCACCCGCCATAATGAGTATTCCGGAGGTAACCCTGAAGTGGAGGATGAGATCCATAACTTAGAGGCTTTGGTTGCTAATTCTGTAGCCAACATGTTACCGGGGCTTAACTCCAATGAGGTGATCACTCGGATCATCAATGATATTCGTAATGGAGCTTTTAAGCTGGAAGGGGATGCGCTGAACTGGTGGAAAGCGCATAAGGAGGCTAAAGGGGGTGATCCGTATGTGCTTGCTTGTACTTGGACCGAGTTTCGTACTACTTTCTATAATCGGTATTTTCCTGATTCTGAGCAGCAGAGGTTTATTCGAGAGTACAACACGATTTCCCAGTTGGATTCTGAGCATGCAGGGGAATATTTGCAGCGGTTTCAGAGGTTGGTTAGTTTTGTGCGACCAAGTGCTGGTGATGCTAGCCGCCAGGCTAAGCATTACAAATGGGGTCTTAAGAAATGGGTTCTTGATCGTTTGCTTAATTCTGAGTTTGCGGATTCGTCAGCATGTTGCGATGCAGCTCGCAACATTGAGATCTTCCATGAGGGTGTTGGGTATAAGCGGAACCGTGACGGGGACAGAGTTCAGCCACGGGGACAGAATGGGGACAATAAGGGGCAGACTGGTAGGAGTTTTGAGTCACGAGGTCAGGCGGATCGTGGATATGATCATCGGGGTCAGTCGGGTAGGAGCTTTGATCAGCGGAGACCGGATTCGAGGGGTCAGGATTCTAGGTCGGCTTCTAGACAGGGTAATGATCGTCAGGGGCGCAATGATAGTCAGAGGCAGTGGAAGGATCAGTCTTCCAGGGGTTATCAGCAGAATCGGGCTTCTGGATCGAACTCTCAGAGGGGACCATCTGAGAACTTACCTCCCCCACTTATTTGTGTTACTTGTGGGAAGAGTCATCCTGGAGCTTGTCGTAAGGCTTCTGGTGCTTGTTTCATATGTGGTTCTACTGAGCATCGGGTGAAGGATTGCCCTAAGCAGAATCCGGCACCTGTTGTGAACTATCTTCCTCCTCCTCCGAATACAGGTCGTGTGTATTCGACTACTCGTGACCAGGCAGCTAAGGCGTCAGGTACCATTACTGGCATTCTGTATATCGGTGATTGTACTGTATTCGCATTATTTGATACTGGCGCAACACACTCTATTATATCTTTAAAACTTGCTAAGAAACTTAAAATGACTCCAACTCCATTAATAAATCAAATAGCTATCTCTACCCCAATGAAGAATCTTCTTCTCATCGATCATGAATACGTAAACTGTCCTTTGCGCTTTGATGACCGGATTCGTCCGGCGAACTTGCTTCCTCTGGATATGATTGATTTTGATGTAATCCTGGGTATGGATTGGTTGGCTTCCCATAGAGCTACCATCGACTGACATGCTAGGAAGGTGATATTTGGTGATCTGAATCGTCCCGAATTTGTCTATCATGAATCTCGCCCTCTGAAATCTGTTAAAATCATCTCTGCTATGAAAGCACGAACTATGATATCTCATGGTTGCCAAGGTTATTTGGCTTCTGTTAAAGATTCATCTGTTGAAATTCTTGATATTGCTAGCGTTCCTATTGTTTGGGATTTTGCTGATGTTTTTCCTGAAGAACTTCCTGGTCTTCCTCCGGCTAGAGAAGTTGAATTTGGTATTGAACTGATTCCCGGTGCCGAACCTATCTCTAAGGCTCCGTACCGGATGGCACCTGTTGAACTGAAGGAGTTAAAGGAGCAATTGGAAGAATTGTTGGAAAATGGTTTTATTCGACCTAGTGTTTCGCCATGGGGTGCTCCTGTTCTTTTTGTGAAGAAGAAGGATGGTACTATGCGTTTGTGCATTGATTATCGTGAGCTTAATCGTATTACTATCCGAAACCGTTATCCTCTTCCTCGTATTGATGATTTGTTTGATCAATTGCAAGGAGCTAAAGTCTTTTCTAAAATTGACTTGCGATCTGGTTATCACCAATTACGGGTTAAAGAGCAGGATGTTTCTAAGACTGCTTTCCGTACCCGATATGGTCATTATGAGTTTCTGGTTATGCCATTTGGTTTAACAAATGCTCCTGCGGTGTTTATGGACTTGATGAACCGGGTTTTCCATGAATTTCTTGATAAGTTCGTTATCGTTTTCATTGATGATATTCTGGTGTATTCTAAATCGGCGGAAGAGCACGAGCAGCACCTGCGTATCGTTTTGGGTATTCTGAGACAGCATAAATTGTTCGCAAAATTTTCGAAGTGTGAGTTCTGGTTGAACCAAGTCGCTTTCCTTGGTCATACTGTGTCTGCAGATGGTATCACCATGGATCCATCTAAGGTTTAGGCTATCACCAAGTGGCCGAGACCTACCACCGTGACTGAAGTTCGGAGTTTTCTGGGATTAGCTGGTTACTACAGGCGTTTTGTCGAGGGATTCTCGAAGTTGGCTTTACCTTTGACTCAGTTGATGCGGAAGGGTGAAAAGTTTGTATGGACAGATGAGCGTGAGCAGAGTTTCGAGGAGTTGAAACGGAGATTGGTTTCCGCTCCTATTTTGACTTTACCATCGGGTTCTGGAGGTTTCCAGATTTATAGTGATGCTTCTAAGAAGGGTTTAGGCTGTGTGCTTATGTAACACGGTAAGGTGATTGCCTATGCTTCCAGGCAATTAAAACCCTACGAAGAAAACTATCCGACCCATGATCTGGAATTGGCGGCTGTTGTGTTTGCTTTGAAAATCTGGAGACATTACTTGTATGGTGAATCATGTGATATCTTCACAGATCACAAGAGTCTCAAGTACATCTTTACTCAAAAGGAGTTGAATATGAGACAGAGGCGATGGTTAGAGCTTCTTAAGGATTATGACACGAATATCCAGTATCATCCAGGCAAGGCAAATGTTGTTGCCGATGCCCTTAGTCGGAAATCGGGTATGATTGCTAGCTTGGAGATTGATTTCCATGTTCTCAGGGATTTAGAGCGGTTGGATGTCGAGTTGTGTATTCGGCGTGATGTTGGTTATTGGGCTAGTTTGAAGATAGAATCGAACCTTATGTTGCGTATTAAAGAGGCTCAGAAGGATGATGGTGAGCTTTGGGCTATAGTGCAGAATATTGAAGATGGTAAGCAGACTGAGTTCAGAGTTGATGATAACGGAATTGTATGGTATGAGGATCGCTTATGTGTGCCTAATGATCCTGATTTGCGTGAGGCGGTGTTGACTGAGGCTCACAGTTCTCCTTTCTCTATTCATCCTGGTTCTACTAAGATGTATCGTGATCTTAAGCAGCATTTCTGGTGGAACATCATGAAACAGGACGTTGCCTTATTTGTGGCTAGATGTATGACTTGCCAGCAGGTCAAAATTGAGCACCAGCGGGCTAGTGGTCTATTACAGCCTTTGGAGATTCCTACTTGGAAATGGGATGAGATTTCCATGGACTTTGTTTCTGGTATGCCTTTGACTCGTAAAAGACATGATGCGATTTGGGTGGTCGTTGATCGGCTAACTAAATCTGCTCATTTCTTACCTATCCGTATGACCTATAGTGTCAGTAAGTTGGCGGAGATTTTTCAGCAGGAGATTGTTCGATTGCATGGTACTCCTTCGTCTATTATTTCTAATAGTGATCCTCGTTTCACTTCGCGTTTCTGGAAAGGACTTCATAAAGCTTGGGGCGCTCGCCTTAAGCTCAGTACTGCATTTCATCCCCAAACTGATGGTCAGTCTGAGAGGACCATTCAGACTTTGGAAGATATGTTACGGTCTTGTGCTTTGGAATGGACCGGTAGTTGGGATGAGTATTTGTGTTTAGTGGAGTTTGCGTATAACAACAGTTGGCATGCGAGTATCCGAATGGCTCCCTTCGAGATGTTATATGGTAGGAAGTGTAGGGCTCCGGTGTGTTGGAATGAAGTAGGTGAACGTCTTATTGAGGGTCCTGAGATGATCGAGATCACAAATGAAAAGGTAGCAGTTGCTAGGGAGAAATTGAAGGAGGCACGTGCTCGTCAGAAGAGTTATGCTGATAAGCACCGTCGTGATCTGGAGTTTAATGTTGGTGACCGGGTATTTCTGAAAGTATCTCCTTTCCGTGGGGTTAAGCGTTTTGGAATCAAGGGCAAGTTGAGTCCTCGATTTATTGGTCCGTTTGAGATTCTGGAGCGTGTTGGAGAGGTTTCTTATCGTCTGGCTTTGCCTCCTCAGCTATCTCATGTGCATAACGTATTCCATGTATCTCTTCTGAGGGGATACAATTATCATCCGTTGCATGTGGTATCTTATCCGCTTGATCTGATCCGGCCTGATATGTCTTTGTCTGAATAGCCGGAATCGGTTCTGGATCGTCAGGAAAGGGTCATGATAAATAAAGTTATTCCATTCGTAAATATTGTGTCGCGTTTTAAATCCGAGAGGTACAAATTCATACGCCTAATTCTACACGTTCTAAAATTGATTTAGTATTTTTCTGATGTTACTTACATCCTATATGACGTATATAAAATGGTAGATCTGAATCATGCATATTCTTTTGATAATACGAAAATTAATGAGAAGTAAACCCTAAAAACAAAAATAAATTCAATATGGCTCATACGATTTTTATGGGTCTTGTTCATAATTTTTCTGGTTCTAATATCATCATAACACTCTGGAAAAATGATCTTTTGATTTGTTAAATCTTAGATCGATTGTGGTTAATTTGTGTTCAATTGGGTTTTTGAGAAAAATAAGGAAAAAGGTGAAAACCCTAATGGAAGATTAGGGTTATGCTTTTATGATTGAATCTGGACATTTAATGCATGTTAATGATGATGTGATGATTGTTGGGTGATTGGAACAATTAGGGTTGAGTTTTGATGGGTTAAAATGGTTACCGATTGGGAATAAAATAAGGAGGGTGTGTTTTGCCAATTTTGAAACTTGTGGCATATTTTTGTAATGTTATATAGATCTGGGATAATGTATAAAAATTATAACATGAGGGTCCTATGTGTAAAATTTGCAAGAAAAGGATTTAATTGGTAATTATGGTGTCGAATTGAAATAAATTAAAATAGAGGGACTAAAAGTGTAAATTATGGGAACTTGAAGGTGTCTCGTGTAAAAGATGATATAAAGGGTGTAATGTGTAATTTTGAATATTTAAGGGCTTAATATGTAATTCTGGATAAATTATTATTCGAATTGTATTTTGGAAAACTATAAGGACTAGTTTTGTAATTTATGAAACTTAAGGGGGCTGTCGTACCACATATTAATTTGAGGGGTATATTCTGTAAATTTGTGAAATAAAGTGCTTGATGTGTAAATATAAATGTGGTAAGGATTAAATTGTGATTTATGTAATTATAAGGTTTATTTTGTAAATTAAATAACTAAAGGGGTATAAATTGTAAATTGCTAAACTTAAGGGATTAAAAGTGTCATTCTGAATAACTTCTGTATTAAATGAGTAAATTGAGATATTTTCATATTAGACCTTTGACTTTGGAAAATTTACATTTAAAACCCTAAAATATGGAAACTTGTTATATTTAACCCTAAACTTTTATAACTTGCTAAAATAAACATTATTTCCATAATAATCTTAATTAATGACTTAACCTAACTGATAATATAGAAATCTGCTAATTATGGAAACTTACTAAATAAGGAAACATTCTAAAAATAGAAATCTGCTAAAAATAGAAAGTTACTTAAAATGGAAAGATAAACTAATATAGTAATCTGAGTTAGAACCTTTTGTAATTCCGTCTTCTACTTCTTTAGGTGTGAAGAAGGAGAAGCATTGACTCTGTTCCGTGCTTGTTTCTTTTGGTTGTTTACTTTGTCTTGCTAATAAGGTGCAGATATTCTGCCCTTATTCAGTAAGGGTGTTGTAACATCCCGCCTACTCAGACCACAATATTGTCCGCTTTACCCGCAGGCTCACGGCTTTGTTTTTGTGGCCTCATTTGAAGACTTCCCGGGGTCACCCAAGCCAGTACTACTCTCACATGAGCACGCTTAACTGCCAGTTCCTAAGAACTCCACCCGCAGTAGACCACAAAACGCGTTGTGTCATTGTGATTGCGTGGTTTTGTAACCTTACAACAGGTTTTACCTCTCGAGGGATCTCAAGAGGCTTACAACCCCACCAGGCAGTGTACCTGACCGATGTAGTATAGTGTAGTGGTAAGTACGGGGGATTGATCGTTCTCCACAGGGAATAGTGTTCGTTAGGTATGAAAGGTTACTCTAATTAGGTCTAAGGGTTGAGGAAGATTCTTTTTATGTTTTTATAGTTTTTATGAAAGCAAGTAAAATCTCGGGTTTGAAAGAGTGGGCGGAATTAGTTGCTATTCAACTAACCCAAATTACTACGAATGCAATAAAATTAAATAACTGAAAATAAAATGTGGTGAGAAACTTATGTGTAGAGAAATGTGTTTACTTAGATTTCCTTACTCCCTAACTATCTTTTACCGGTTAATTAGTGTGTATTAGTTGCGTGGATGACGGGTGTATTCCTTAATACCATTCGTGGGGTGGCGTACTTACTTCCCCAACTCTACAAGCTCCTACTTCACTCCTATGTCGAGCCGGCTAGGAAGCTCCTAACATGGGATCACTAGAATTCGCTTGTGCATTAAATACAACCATAAAAACCTTTAGTACGCATTTGGTTCATGTTTCTTAAGACGTTCAAGCAAGTTACCGAATAGGAAGTTAGCCAGTTTTCTTAAGCCTAACATAGATAAACAATCATCCAATACAACTAACAACACACTAACAACCAATAATCAATAGCTAGGTTTCATTAGATCTAAGCAAACACAAGATAAATTTAGCCTAACATGTTAAACAAAAGACAAGAATAAGATAGAATCAAACAACACATAGACATATTGAATGATTAATTGATAACTTATCTTTCAATGAAACATGGAAGATCTCAAGGCAAAAAGCCCTGAAAAAGTAGCTAAAATCGTCTTAGGGTTTTCTCCCAAAATTCCACACACTAAGCTCTCCCTAATGACAAAAAATTAGAAAACTATATATAGATTTTTGGATCTGACGGCGTCACCTTATGGAGTGTGACGCCGTCACCTCGCCGCTTTTAGGGTTCCCGGATGACCTTCTTGACGCCGTCCCTCTTTAGCTTCTCAAAAATCCATTCTGGCTTATCAAGGCTTGACGCCGTCTAACCATGAACGTGACGCCGTCCCCTTATGATTTAAGCCGTGACGCCCTTGATTAAGTTAAAGCGTGACGCCGTCAGAATTCACATGCTATTTTCACTGGCCCGTCATGAGTAAATTTCACGTCCAACTTTTCTTGCCAAGGCATGACGCCGTCTAGAGTTAAATGTGACGCCGTCAAAGGTGACTTTCAGCCGATTTTTGAGACTTTTTCGTTTTCTTCACTTTTATGCTCCAAAAACGTCCAAAATGCCTCCTTTTCCAGATTTCTCCTCAAAAGTACCTAAAATGACAAAAGGAACGATTTAGGGCAATATTTGATCAAATAAATACGATTTAGGGCTTAAATGACCCCTTAAAAGCGGTACACTTTTCGCCTCATCAAATACCCTTACACTTGAGATTTGCTTGTCCTCAAGCAAATGCGCTTTTATTCTAATCAAAATACAAGTTAGGGGTCATTTAATGCAAACATAAAAGTAATTACAACAAATAATCGTTCCACTTTAATCATAATAAGCACGGAGATTACACACTAGCACCTCACAAGTAGTGTTTAGATACTCACATCTCTCAAGTGTCATCAAAATAAATCTCATAAATGAAAACGGATAATATCTCTCACTACCTGTCATAGCAAATAGATTACCATAGGCTTGGGAAAGGATCGAAAACCTCCTCCACTAGGCGTAAGCACCTAAGATAAACTATCAAAGAGGGCTTTTAAATGGGTTATAACGTTAGGTGTAGGGAAAAGGAAAACACGGTTTTGTTGGATAAAGGATATTTTACTGGTGGCGAGTTAAAAATCTTGATCAATTACATGTACTATACAATGTTGCTAAGCCAAGACTCGACTCGATCTTAAGCTAGAAACGAAATAACAAAATAACAAAAACATAAAATAAACATAAAATAAAACGGGATGGTAGTCCGTATGTTTTTTCTATTTTTCTTTTTCTCATTTTTTTGTATTTTTCTTGATTTTCTTTTTTTTTTTTTTTTTTTTTTTTTTTTTTTTGCATACACTTTTGCCCTACCAACCAAAATAATACATCATAGGGGCATTGCATCCCCCTTACACTTGAACTTTTACATAACTTTACAAATACTAATCTAACGACTCGAATTAAGATAATTGAAAAACTTGGAGTACTTTTAAAATATTTAGCACATATGGGGGTAATAAATGATGTTCTTCCCCATTACTCCATTACACTAGTACTTTACCCATGAGTCCCAATCGTCCCAAAACAATATGTACAAGGATATGACTCGACTTAGCAACCATGTAATCAATTAGATAATTAACTTGGGTTTAAACAAATGTTGTAACAATAATGCACTAAAGATGAGTGCATACAAGGTAGGCTAAGGCGATTTGGGTGTACATTTTAGTGGGGTGTAACAAATTCTTCCTTTAAGTAAAATGCTTAAAGGTCGAAACGAAAAGATAGGCTCTGAGGGGTGTACTAGGGGTATCGTGTACTAAAAATGAGTACAACGCAAAGGGTGTGGGAGAATTACTTGACCAATGTAGCCAAAGTAATTATAACAAAAACACAGGTGTAAAACAATGGGTTAATCCTAATGCCTCTTATCATGTAGTAAATCTAACTACACGAATGTAGTCTCACTTGTGGCCTTGGAATGGTCCTAACGCAAGTTCTAGAATCTAAGTGCTACCGGTACACACATCATAGCATAAATGCTTTTCCTACCAATTCTAGGGGCGAACCTCACATATTTGGGGTGGAAAATTTTTTAGTGGTACGGTTTTTGTGCTAGTCATATAACTCCTATCCGTGAGACGCTCATTAAGATCAAAGTTTCACTCCTATATGTTGTAAAAAATTTTAAATTTGGCACTAAAATTACCTTAACAAGTATTTCTCTCAGTTTTATTACACATCTATTATTAAACAAACAAAAATCAAGCGTAATTGTATTCTCTAAAATCGTACTTTTACCCTCCCCTTACACTTAAGATGAACATTGTCCCCAATGTTCAAATAACAAGATGTAAAAGCATAAAGTAAAAGAATGAAATCAAATACTCCCCTGATTCGCTCGGTGGATAATGAAATTACACGGTTAAATCTTCCTCCAAAGAGAATGTTGAAGCTCCATGACTAATGCATCGCCATAAGCTTGATTCAAAACATTTCCTTGTCCAAAATAACCTGTTAAACCTGAGAAAACAAACACGAAAACCTGCATAACATCGGCGGGATAAAATCTATATATAAGGATATAATGCTTGTGGAATGATAATTTTGCAGATTCCTGGAGATTATAAGTTGGAGATTTAATAAAAACTTTTTATGAAAACAAAACTTTCAAAAATTTCTGGAAATTAAATCTGACGCCGTCAGGTTATAACCCCTGACGCCGTCAGAAATGACCTGACAAAAATTTTCATTTTAAGTTTCCGGAAAATTTCTGGAAAAACCTTTACCTTACTTCCTGGAAATCCTGCAAAACATCATTATGACTCGATACAAGCATTTGACTCAAACAAATACTAATATGTATGTTAATTTATTATTATTATGATTCATGTTCATTTGTGTTCTAATAAACCGATTTAGATTTCCCTTACACTTATCTTTTGCAAAATACCTTTATATGTAGTTAAGACGAAGTTAAAAACAAAATAAAGCATTTTCACAATTTAGTTTTGAACATGAATCAATAGTAATAAAAATTAAACACACATACGGAAAATAAAATCAAACCAACAAATAAATAAACACACAAAGCAAATAGAACAAATAAAGCTTGGGTTGCCTCCCAAGAAGCGCTTTTCTTTATTAACGAGTCTTGTAGCTAGACTCAAAGTCACGTACATTACGTGATTTCTTCATCGAAAGTTATGTCTTCCTCATTGATCATTTCATTACCATTCTCTTGATAATGCTTGACTCGTTGAATATTCACAGTGAATTCTCTATCCTCGTCGTCAATTAATACAACGGCTCCGGTTTTAGAGGAGCTCCTTACGGTAAAAGGTCCATACCATCTAGATTTAAGTTTCCCAGGAAATAGCCTTAAGCGAGAATTATATAATAAGACCTTGTCTCCTTCTGAAAACTCCTTGGGTCTCTTAATCCGTTGGTCATGCCATCTTTTTGCCCTCTCTTTGTATGTGATGGAAGATTCATAAGCCTCTAATCTCAATTCATCAAGCTCTTGGAGCTGTAAGAATCTATTTGTTCCCGCAACTGTATAATCCAAATTACAAGCCTTAAGTGCCCAATATGCTTTGTGTTCCAGTTCTACTGGAAGGTGGCATGCCTTGCCATATACCATACGGAACGGGGTTGTCCCGATTGGTGTCTTATAGGCGGTTCGAAATGCCCACAAAGCCTCGTCGAGCTTAAAAGACCAATCTTTTCTGTTTTGATTAACCGTTTTCTCTAAAATTCTCTTTATGGCTCTATTAGTGTTCTCGACTTGACCGTTTGTTTGAGGATGGTAAGCGGTGGAGAATCGGTGAGAGACTCCATATCTTTTCATGACTTTCTCCATTTGTGAATTGCAAAAATGGGTTCCCCTGTCACTAATAAGAGCCTTCGGAATTCCGAACCTAGCGAACAATTTTTTTAAGAAATGAATGACTACCCTAGCGTCGTTAGTCCTAAGGGCTTGTGCTTCCACCCATTTCGAAACATAATCAATGGCCACCAAGATGTATTCATTCCCTCCAGAAGATGGGAATGGTCCCATGAAATCAATTCCCCAGACATCAAAAACCTCACAAACTTGTATATAATTCTGTGGGGCTTCATCCCTCCTAGAGATATTCCCAGCTCTTTGACATGCGTCACAAGTTTGTATCATTCCCTTCACATCACGAAATATTGTAGGCCAATAGAATCCCGCGTCGAAGACCTTTCGTGCAGTAGTGCTTATTCCGTGATGTCCTCCAGATGGACCTGCATGACACTCTTTCATAATTCTGACAGCCTCTCTTTCCGAAACACAACGCCTGATTACCTGATCTGGACATCTTCGAAATAAGAAGGGTTCATCCCAAAAGTAGTACTTTAATTGATTAAAGAACCTCCTTTTTTCATGCCTGCTCATATGCTCAGGAATTACTCTACTTGCCAGGTAGTTAGCATAATCCGCATACCAAGGTTCAGAATCATTTATTGACATGAGCTGCTCTTCAGGAAATGTTTCCCGAATCTCACTCTTGTCAGATTCAGCGAGGCTGGGGTTTTCGAGACGAGAGAGATGATCAGCCGCAAGATTCTCTGCTCCTTTCTTATCACGAATTTCAACATCGAACTCTTGCAATAGTAGGATCCAACGAAGTAACCGTGGTTTAGCATCCTGTTTAGCGAAAAGATATCGAATAGCTGAATGATCCGTAAAAACAACCGTTTTAGAAAGGACAAGATACTGGCAAAATTTATCAAAAGCGAATACCACGGCTAGTAATTCCTTTTCAGTGGTAGTGTAGTTTTCTTGAGCAGGATTCATGGTTTTGCTAGCGTAGTATATTGGCTGAAAGTGTTTGTTAAGCCTTTGGCCTAATACTGCTCCAACAGCATAATCACTAGCATCGCACATGATTTCAAAGGGTAACTCCCAGTTAGGGGTAACCATAATTGGAGCTTGGGTAAGTTCCTGCTTCAATAGATCGAATGCGTCCTTGCACTCTTGATAGAAGTCGAACGGGGCATCCTTCATGAGTAACTGAGTCATTGGTTTAGCTACCTTTGAGAAATCCTTAATGAATCTCCTATAGAAGCCAGCATGACCCAAAAAACTACGGATTGCCTTGACAGTTGTTGGATAGGGAAGTTTGGATATAGCTTCAATTTTTGCCCGTCCTACTTCGATTCCACTTCCTGAAATTTTGTGCCCCAGCACAATCCCTTCTTTTACCATAAAGTGGCACTTTTCCCAGTTTAGTACCAAGTTGGTCTCCTCACAACGTTTGAGCATTTTCTCAAGGTTAGCAAGACAGCGATCAAAAGAGTTTCCAAAGACTGAAAAATCATCCATAAAGACCTCCATGCTGTCTTCCATTAACTCATGGAAGATTGCCGTCATGCAGCGCTGGAAAGTGGCGGGGGCGTTACATAGTCCAAAGGGCATTCGCTTGTAGGCGAAGGTGCCATAAGGGCATGTAAACGTGGTCTTTTCTTGGTCCTCAGGAGCGATAGGGATTTGGAAATACCCTGAGAACCCATCTAGGAAGCAGTAGTACTCATGCCCTGCTAACCTTTCCAACATTTGGTCGATAAATGGGAGAGGGAAATGATCTTTTCGGGTTGCATCATTCAACTTCCTATAATCGATGCACACACGCCATCCAGTTACTGTTCGTTGAGGTACTAACTCATCCTTATCGTTCTTTACCACCGTCATTCCTCCCTTTTTTGGTACAACCTGTACAGGACTTACCCATGGACTGTCCGAAATCGGGTAAATTAGTCCTGCATCTAGGAGCTTAATGACTTCCTTCTTTACGACTTCCTTTATGTTGGGATTTACTCGCCTTTGAGGTTGCACGGTGGGTTTATAATCCTCCTCCATGAGGATTTTATGCGTACAAAAGGTAGAGTCAATACCCTTGATATCGGCTACACTCTATGCTATAACTCCTTTATATTTTTTTAAAACTCCTAAGAGTTTATCTTTTTGTTCACTTTTCAAGGAGGAGCTTATGATTACCGGAAGTTGATCTTCTCCTTGAAGGAAGGCATATTCAAGGTTGTTCGGGAGTTCCTTGAGTTCTAACGTGGGTGGCTCGATGATGGAAGGTTTAAGTTTGTTCTCGGGTTTATGAAGCTCAAGCTGTTCGATTTCTTGTCTGGGATAGAAGGAGACTGCATTCACATCCATAGCCTTTTCCTCCTCTAAGATGGGTAAGAAAGCTGCATCTCGCAACCAACCAGCTTCCACCTGTTCATCTACACAATTATCAATCTCGTCGGATAGTTCATCGATTTCTTCGATGAAATACAGTTGATTATCTGCTTCGAGAGAAAGATTCATTGTGTCCTTGATGTCGAAGGTTAAGCTATCGGCCCCCACTCGTAAGGTTAGTTTGCCGTCATGAACATCAATAACAGCACGAGAAGTTGCAAGGAAGGGTCTTCCTAGAATGATGGGCACAAGATCATCTTCATCCATTTCTAGGATGACGAAGTCAACTGGAAATTTAAACTTCCCTACCTTAACCAGCACATTCTCGCATATTCCTAAGAGGTATTTGACTGATCTATCAGCCAGTTGGATGCTCATACGGGTTGGTTTCAACCCAGAATACCCTAGCTTGAGGAACAGGGAATGCGGCATAAGATTGATGCTTGCTCCTAAGTCGGCTAAAGCATTTTTGACTGAAAGAGATCCAATTGAACAGGGCAAGGTGAAACTACCTGGGTCGTCCACCTTCTTTGGTAGCCCTCGTTGGGTCACCACAGAACATTCTTCTCCTAAGGTTACAAGACCCTCGAGCCCTTTCCTGTTGGTGAGCAGCCTCTTGAAGTATGTACTATATTTGGGCATATGATAACATGCATCAAGAAGGGGTATGGTGACGACCGAATTCTTCAAATATGACAGGAATCTTTTATTATCACTTTCGACCTTTTGATTCTTGAGGCGAGATGGGTATGGGACTTTAAGGGGCTGTTTGGCAGGAGTAGGTGGGGATGGAGTTACCAGAGGGGTTTGCTCGGGATTTTCGTCGTTCACATTATCGTTCTCCTCATGAGGGGTGTTGGGTTCCATGGCGTTAGATGGTTGAGCTGGGTAGGGTGGATCCTTAGTAGTTGTTCCAGCACGAGTGGTGATGGCGAGTAAAGGATCTCTTTGCGGTTCGCCAAGGCCGTCGAGAGTGGCGTTGAGTTCTGCGAATTTGGCCTTTACGTTGGTTTGTTGGCTATTGATAAAGTCGTCAAGACCATTTAGTTGCAGATTCTTTTCAAACGTGAAATGCCCGAGATCATCCTCAAAAGTGCTCCTAACCTTATAGTCAGGATATTCTCCTCCTCCCTCTTCTCTCACAAGATTTCCCCAAGGGGTGAAATCATTGTTTTGGTAGAAAGTTAAGAGCGAAGGATCATCGAAGATGTCGTGGCTTGACAAGCATGCTTGTTCGGTGGTGGTATCATCCTCGCATTCCTCCACTTCATGCGGGCCGCCACATTGATCACAGATCAAGTATGGGTTTGATAACCGCTTAGTTGGTTGCGACTTGTCTAGATAAGATACCTGATCATTCAGTCTACTCACCCGGCTAGCAAAAGGAGGCTCTTTCATGATCTTGGAAACGCTCATGATCGAATCGGGTTCATCCCAGGTATCGTCTTGATCATTCGCGTATTCCTCAATTCTATTCCATCCTTCCTCAACGCTTAGTTTGGCTATTTTTCCTTTTGATGAATTATTAATGCCCAATTGGTCGTTTTTGGAGACACTGTCATAAAAGATTTGGACAAGAAGCCAGAGTTCAATGCCATGATGAGGGACCTGTCTAATTAGATCCTTGAATCTAACCCAAGATTTGTGAATAGGTTCTGCTGGTCCAACATGGAAGCGGAGGATTTCGTCTCTCAACTTTGAAGTTCTTCCTATGGGAAAGAATTTCTCATAGAATTTTGAGATAAGCTGTTCCCATGTGAAGATGGATTCGGAAGGAAGTTGGTTATACCAGTCTCCGGCTCTTTCATGAAGGGTGAAGGGAAAGAATCGCAACCGGGAGGTATCTCTAGTGGCTCCGTCCGTATGGAGGGTATCCACTATTTTCAGGAAGTCCTTGATGTGTTGGATTGGATCTTCAGTTTTCAATCCGTGAAACTTGCATACACTTTGGACCAGCCAAATATCAGTTGCACGCAAGACCCCATCCGTGTGTTCATTTGGAAAAACGATAGCATTGGAAAAACCACGAGGGGTGGGAGAAGAGAATTCCTTGAGACATTTGGGGATTGGGATTTCGGGAACTTCCATATCGTGATTGGGTTGAGGGCTAGGAGGTGTAGAATGATGATTGGATTCTTCCTCGGAGAGGGCATCATCAAAATTGATCGTGGATGGTTCAGCCGCTTGGTGGAGTCGCCTTAATTTATGCATTTCCCTTTCGGGTTCAGCATAGGGTGTGGCAAGAGTCTTTATCGAGCTTCGGCTCCTAGTGATTCTAAGATTAGGGGGGTCATCATCCAAAATTAGGGAATATCCTCCTAAAGTGCGGGCTCTAGGAGGTGGTTGTGGTTGTTGTGGTGGCGGGTTGTGGGGGTTAAGGATATTACCATCTTCCATGATGTCGGACGGTAATGGTTACGAACAAAGACACGAAGAAAATAGATAGACTAAAGAAAACCTAGAAAAATAAAATAAAAATCTCACTAGAAAGGAATCTAGTGAGTAGACCTAATAGAAATAAAAATTCAACCTAAACAATAACTATTCCCCGGCAGCGGCGCCAAAAACTTGATTGCGTGGTTTTGTAACCTTACAACAGGTTTTACCTCTCGAGGGATCTCAAGAGGCTTACAACCCCACCAGGCAGTGTACCTGACCGATGTAGTATAGTGTAGTGGTAAGTACGGGGGATTGATCGTTCTTCACAGGGAATAGTGTTCGTTAGGTATGAAAGGTTACTCTAATTAGGTCTAAGGGTTGAGGAAGATTCTTTTTATGTTTTTATAGTTTTTATGAAAGCAAGTAAAATCTCGGGTTTGAAAGAGTGGGCGGAATTAGTTGCTAGTCAACTAACCTAAATTACTACGAATGCAATAAAATTAAATAACTGAAAATAAAATGTGGTGAGAAACTTATGTGTAGAGAAATGTGTTTACTTAGATTTCCTTACTCCCTAACTATCTTTTACCGGTTAATTAGTGTGTATTAGTTGCGTGGATGACGGGTGTATTCCTTAATACCATTCGTGGGGTGGCGTACTTACTTCCCCAACTCTACAAGCTCCTACTTCACTCCTATGTCGAGCCGGCTAGGAAGCTCCTAACATGGGATCACTAGAATTCGCTTGTGCATTAAATACAACCATAAAAACCTTTAGTACGCATTTGGTTCATGTTTCTTAAGACGTTCAAGCAAGTTACCGAATAGGAAGTTAGCCAGTTTTCTTAAGCCTAACATAGATAAACAATCATCCAATACAACTAACAACACACTAACAACCAATAATCAATAGCTAGGTTTCATTAGATCTAAGCAAACACAAGATAAATTTAGCCTAACATGTTAAACAAAAGACAAGAATAAGATAGAATCAAACAACACATAGACATATTGAATGATTAATTGATAACTTATCTTTCAATGAAACATGGAAGATCTCAAGGCAAAAAGCCCTGAAAAAGTAGCTAAAATCGTCTTAGGGTTTTCTCCCAAAATTCCACACACTAAGCTCTCCCTAATGACAAAAAATTAGAAAACTATATATAGATTTTTGGATCTGACGGCGTCACCTTATGGAGTGTGACGCCGTCACCTCGCCGCTTTTAGGGTTCCCGGATGACCTTCTTGACGCCGTCCCTCTTTAGCTTCTCAAAAATCCATTCTGGCTTATCAAGGCTTGACGCCGTCTAACCATGAACGTGACGCCGTCCCCTTATGATTTAAGCCGTGACGCCCTTGATTAAGTTAAAGCGTGACGCCGTCAGAATTCACATGCTATTTTCACTGGCCCGTCATGAGTAAATTTCACGTCCAACTTTTCTTGCCAAGGCATGACGCCGTCTAGAGTTAAATGTGACGCCGTCAAAGGTGACTTTCAGCTGATTTTTGAGACTTTGCCGTTTTCTTCACTTTTATGCTCCAAAAACGTCCAAAATGCCTCCTTTTCCAGATTTCTCCTCAAAAGTACCTAAAATGACAAAAGAAACGATTTAGGGCAATATTTGATCAAATAAATACGATTTAGGGCTTAAATGACCCCTTAAAAGCGGTACACTTTTCGCCTCATCACATTGTATGGCGAATGTAATCTTATGAACCCAGCATCTCTCCAGGCCACAGCCGATGTAGGATTTGCCTAGGGTGTTACAGGTGTTTTCCCTCTATTAAACTCTGATTTTGATCTTGTATTAAGATTCCCTAAGCCATTGCTATGCTCCCTTTTGTTGTGAACCTTTACTATGACCCTTTGTTCTGTGAACCTTGATTTGAACCTTATTGTAAACCTTGATCTGATAAACTCTGATTTAATCCTAATTTATTTTGAACCACTGATATTACTTCTGAAATAATTGGCATGAACCTTATGCCATGAACCTTTATTTATGACACTCTGATTTTGATATGATATCTGACCTTGACCACGGTTTGATACTCGAGCCATTTCACTAGGCATGAGGGTTTCATGTCCTTGTCATTGATGCACCGATGACTTGACTCTAGGGTAGGAGAGTGATGACCTATCCCGTCCCTGATTTTATCTGTTATGTAGGAGAAGAATCTGGCCTACTGGGGCGTATGGATGCATCCTAGATTTGATCTGTTTCTGTTTATCTGTATTTGTTTATCTGTTATATATATCTGGTGACTGATGGTGTGTGCGATATACGTCTTTCATATATCTGGGAGCTGGTCACTCCATAAACATTTGATACATGAGGACACCCCTCATATTATCTGGTTACTTGAGAGGTATCCCCTCTAGATTGCTTATATGGTTACATTATTCTGATATTATCTGTTCTGGGCTCGTGGTGGATTACTGTTTCCTTATTCTATAACCTTTTCTGATCTCCTTTTTCTTTTCCTTTTCCTTTATACCTTTCCCTTACTCTTATTCCTTCACTCTGATTATGTCTGAATGATCTGTATTTCTGATTATTTATACTTTTATCCGTTACTGCTTTGTTATTGTTATATCTGTTCACTGAGCTCTCGTAGCTCAGCCTTATTTCTTTTCCTGCGGCAGGTACTTAAGCTAGGAGCTGGGTTTAGCTTTGGGATGAGAGCGATCTGTGTGGAGTCTAGACCTTAGTCATTCTAGTTTACCATTTGGATATTGCTTTGTTATGCCATTGTTTGGGCATTTGGAATTTGTTATGTACTTCATTTATTTCTGTCTTACATTTGATATAAGTCTTGTTGACTTATGTTGCTTTGATTATTAATGTTAAGACTTCCGCTGTTTTATTTATTGAATGCTTTGATCTGATATGAAATCATTGTTGTGATATCTTTACCCTTGTCGGGTTGGGGTGTTGCAAGTATAAATACCCCCATCTCATTTATTACTCTACCTAACTGCAACTACTTTCACCTAGTCCGCACTAAAACTTATCTCTCTCAAACAATATACTTACTCTCACGCCGGAGGCTAACCGCGGAACCCCCCCTTCCGCGGTAAGACTAACAGTGCTACTTTTCTTAGCAGCTCAAGAGGTTACTTAGTGCAAGATCTATACTTCCCAAGAACTAGTCTAACCTAGGCTTGGTAAGTGTGCTCCAGATTTGTACTAACAAGTTGGCGCCATCCGTGGGACCAGTTACATAACTGCGTTTCAAAGAAAAAAACCCTTTACCATGAGCAATCAAGAGAACAACCCTTCCCCTTCCCAAGAACCTTCCATGGTACGGAATACCCATGAGAAGGGGAAGGGGAAAGAAGGAGAGCAACATGCAGACTCTCTTCCAGATGAGGCAATAAGGGCGTTCTGCGACAAGCACTACCACCAACTATTGCCCTTAATGGCTGAAAAAGTCCATGTGGAGAAAATGGGACAATTAAAAACCCGTCTCGACTTCGAAAATGAGTCACGGGAGGATTCATACTCCCGGGAACCATCCCGATATGTTGAATCAAGAAGTAGAAGAAAGCGGAAGACAAGCCCCAGTGTGAGGCCTGAACCTTCCGGAAGTTCCTACTCCCGAAGTGTTTTCTCCAGACTTAGTAAAGAACCTGAAGATAACGAGGAAGGGGCCAAGCACCTCCGGTCGGCCGTATTCACTCGTTTAGGGGCACGGAGAGAAGGTGTTAAGTCACGTCTGGGGGAAAGAAAACCAAACGTATTTTCCCGACTAAAGTCCAAGAGCCGCGCTCGAAGGGAGCGTAGAGGTGAAGCTAGATGCTACGGACGAGATGGGCGTCCTTTCGTGGAAGGAAGTCCGAATAGCCTAAGAAGAAGCCCAAGTCCGACCTATAGCTATGCCCCCCGTTCAAGGGAGAAAGGCGGCGGGTCTGGATCAGCTAACTCTGGGTCTAGGCGTCGAAGGGACCGGACACCGGAGGGAAACGGAGACTATGACGGAGGATATTGGGAAGCCGGGTCAGAGAAGAACAAAGGAAACGCGGACGATCTCTATCGCCCGTACGACATTGATGACAAGGATCCTTTTACGCAAAGGCTCAGAAACTTTGAATTCCCAAGAAGGACCCGAATGCCCTCCAATGTAAAAACTTATGATGGAACAGGAGATCCGGAAGACCACCTGAAATTTTTTTGTACCGCAGCCAAAGTCGAACGATGGGCTATGCCCACTTGGTGCCACATGTTTAACTCCACCCTGATGGGTCATGCTCGAATGTGGTTCGATGAATTACCGGCCGAGAGCATAGACAGCTTTGAAGACCTCCGCAGAAGTTTCTTATCCTACTTCCTCCAGCAGAAGAAATACACCAAAGATCCGGTGGAACTCCACCTCATTAAGCAAAAGAAGGAGAATCCACGGCAACATTTGTCGACCGCTTCAAAGCAGAAAGTATGCACGTGAAGGGTGCCCCCGAGTGCATGAAGGTTTCGGGATTCGTACATGGGATCAACAACCCAGAGCTAATCAGGAGACTCAATGATAGAATCCCCAAGACGGTCGACGAAATGTGGAAGGTCACTACGGCCTTCATCCGTGGGGAAACAGCCGCGGCCAATGTGTCAAGAAAAAAACAAGACCGCTCTTCATGGAAATCTCACGAGGGAGGATCCCGGACGTCCCACAACCAGAATTTTGAAAGGAAAACAGAATTCAAAGGGAATTCAAGGCCGGACCAGAGAAAGAATGACCGCTTCACACCCCTAACAAAAACACCAAAGGAGATTCTAGCAATGGACGCGGTAAAGTTCACAGCTCCACCACCTATGGCAAGCCCGGTTGAATCAAGAAATAAAGACATATATTGTGAATTCCACAGAGAAAAAGGACATCATACAGACGAATCTTTCCAATTAAAAAGGCAGATTGAGGACGCGGTCAGGTCTGGCCAGTTGGCACACTTGGTAAAAGAAATCAAGAACAGAAGCCAAAAGGGCGGGGCCGCTAAAGGTGGCAAGAAGGAAGCCGCGGCCAAGGACAAAGGCCCAGCGATATTCATGATACAGCCTTGGAAACGAACTGTGAAACAGAAGGTACTTCCTAGTATCGGGACTAATTTGGAGATATCCTTCCCTCCAATAAAGGAGGACGACTGGGAAGACCATCCATTGGTGATACAGGCTGAGGTGGGTGGACACCACGTACATCGGATGTACGTGGACAACGGAAGCACCTCCGAAGTCTTATATGAACATTGCTTCAACCGACTGAGTCCAGGAATCAAGAAAAGGATGATCCCCGCTACTGCCCCTCTTCTCGGTTTCAGTGGCGAACTATCATGGCCCTTGGGGCAGATTCTGTTAGAAGTTACCCTAAGCGATGAAGAAAACTCAGCAAGCGCTTGGATGAATTTCATGGTGGTTAGATCATCCTCTCAATACAATGGTATAATCGGGAGGCCGGGGATAAGACAGCTAAAAATGATCCCTTCCACGGCCCACGGAATGATCAAATTCCCCACCAAGGGCGGAGTGGTCACGTTATGCAGTGACAAATTCATCCCAGCAGAATGCCAAATGGTCGTGGAACCCCAGCCGCAGCAAGACCCTGAAGAAACCCCGGCAAAGGACGGGATTCAAGTAGCAATACACCCAGAATTTCCGGATCAGACAGTCACCATCGGAGGAAGCTTGACGGACCTGGGGAAGAAAGATCTGTGTGAATTACTAAAGAGAAATCTGGATATCTTCGCCTGGCGACCATCCGACATGACCGGAGTACCGCGGAGCGTAGCAGAACATAAACTCAACATCTGGGAAGGGTATGCCCCGGTGAGGCAAAAAAAACGCGGGCAAGCTCCGGAGCAGAACAAGGCAATTAATGAGGATGTTGCAAAATTAGTTGAAGCCGGTATAATGAAAGAAGTCCACTACCACGACTGGCTGTCAAATCCGGTCTTGGTGAAAAAAAGTGACGGGAGCTGGAGAATGTGTGTAGATTTCAAAGATCTAAACAAGGCATGTCCTAAAGATTGCTACCCCCTTCCGGAGATTGACTAGAAAGTTGAGTCACTCTGCGGATATACCTTCAAGTGCTTCTTGGACGCATACAAAGGATACCACCAGATTCAGATGGCCGCGGAAGATGAGGAAAAAACCGCCTTCCACACAAACCAAGGTATTTTTTGCTATAAGAAAATACCCTTTGGATTGAAAAATGTAGGGGCCACATACCAGTGGCTAGTGGACAAAGCGTTCAAAAGACAGATCGGAAGGAACCTTGAAGTATATGTTGACGACTTGGTAATCAAGAGCCATTCAGAGGCGGAAATGCTAAGAGACTGGAAGAAACATTTGTGACACTCAGGAAGATAAACATGAAGCTAAACCCAAAGAAATGCACCTTCAGAGCAGAAGAAGGAGTATTCTTGGGCCACGTAATTAGCAAGAAGGGAATCAGGGCTTGCCCGGAGAAATCTGAGGTAGTTGCCCGGCTACCCTCACCGCGGACTCTTAAAGAAGTGCAAAGCTTAAACGGAAAATTGGCAAGTCTAAACCGTTTCCTGTCAAAGTCCGCGGAAAAGTCATTACCGTTTTTCAAAACATTGAAGAAGTGCATCAAGAAAAGCGACTTTCACTGGGTACCTGAAGCGGAACAAGCATTCAAAGAAATGAAGCAACACATCGCCAATCTTCCCACCCTAACGGCTCCCCAACCAAGAGAAGAATTGATCATGTATCTATCCGCGGCTAAAGAAGCCATCAGCGCAGTCCTTTTAGCAGAAAGAGGACCACGTCAGGAGCCCATCTACTTCATCAGCCGCACATTGCAAAGTCAGGAAATAAACTACAGCCCTATTGAGAAGTTGGTTCTGTCACTGGTGCACATGGCCAGAAGACTCAAGAGATACTTCCAAGCACACCCAATAGTGGTCATTACGGACCAACCAATCAAACAGATGCTGGCAAAGACAGAAAATACTGGCCGAATGGCTAAATGGGCTATAGAACTAAACGGACATGACATCAATTTTTAGACCCCGGACAGCCATAAGGGGACAAGTGTTAGCTGATTTCATCGCAGAGGTTCCAGAAGAAGAAACCCCGGAAACAGAAGCAACCGCGGAAGATTTGCCGTATGTTGAGCCGTGGAATTTATACACTGATGGGTCATCTTGTCAAGAAGGATCCAGGGCAGGCCTAATCTTTACAAACCCTGAAGGTACAGAATTCACTTATGCCTTAAGATTTAAATTTAATGCATCCAATAATGAAGCAGAGTACGAAGCATTGTTGGCGGGCTTAAGGATAGCAGAACAGATGGGAGTGAAGGACCTATCTGCGAATGTGGATTCAAGATTGGTCGCGAATCAGATAAATGGTGCATACGAGGCTAAAGAAGAAAGCATGGCGCGATACCTTGCAAAAGCCAAAGCTTTGATCAAGAACTTCCGCACGTTCTCCATAAAACAAATTCCGCGGAGTCAGAACAAGCAAGCGGACGCACTAAGCAAGATAGCCTCCACCAGCTTCGCCCACCTAACAAAGCAAGTTCTGGTTGAAGTCTTAAAAAAAATCAATAGAGGAAAGAGAAGTGATGGCCGTAGTAGAAGAAGAAGGAATCACCTGGATGACCCCGCTCCTCGAATATTTGAAAGAGGGAGTACTTCCCGCGGATCAGAAACAAGCAAGAAAGCTAAAGATCAAAGCAAGACAATACTCCATCATCAACGGAGTACTGTTCCGCAAATCATTCCTGGAACCATGGTTACGATGTGTGGGTCCGACACAGGCAAACTATGTAATCAGAGAAATTCATGAAGGTTCATGCAGCATGCACTCCGGACCACGGGCTGTCGTGGCAAAGGCGCTAAGGTCCGGATATTATTGGCCCACAATGCACAGGGACGCAAGAGAGGTAATAAACAAGTGCCAAGACTGTCAAGTGCACCGGCCGGTTCCCAAGAATCCCTGACACAACTTGACTCCTATCACCTCCCCCTGGCTGTTTTACAAATGGGGTATAGACATTTGTGGTCCATTCCCGGAAGCCCCAGGAAGAATTAAATACTTGATAGTCGCAATCGATTACTTCACGAAATGGATCGAAGCCAAAGCTCTCGTAACCATCACCGGCAATCAGGTCAAAAAGTTCGTATGGGATAACATCGTGTGTAGATTCGGCTTGCCGGGGGAAATAGTCGCGGATAATGCCAAGCAGTTCAGGGACAACCCCTTCAAAGACTGGTGTGAAAAGCTTAACATCAAACAGCGGTTCGCATCAGTAAGACATCCGCAGGCAAACGGTTTAGTTGAAAGAGCTAACAGAAGCTTGGGGGAAGGGATCAAGGCAAGAATTGACCAAGGAAGCCGGGATTGGCTAGAAGAGCTGCCACATGTCCTCTGGGCGCATAGAACAATGATAAAATCCAGCAACGGGGATACGCCATTCTCACTAACCTATGGGACGGAGGCCGTGATCCCTGTGGAAATTGGCATGCCATCTCTCTGATGTGCCCTATTTGACCCAATAGCGAACGAGGAAGCCTTACAGGTGAACCTAGATCTCCTGGAAGAAAGGTGAGAAGTCGCGGCTATTGAGGAGGCAAGAAGCAAGTCCAGAATGGAGAAATATTACAACGCCAAGGTCCGTGGCAAAACATTCAAGCCGGGGGACTTTGTATACCGCAACAACGATGCCAGCCTGGTTGAGAGCACCGGAAAGCTAGGCCCCAAGTGGGAGGGACCGTACGAAATTGTCGAAGCATTGGGAAAAGGAGCATACAAACTCCGGAACCAAAATGGACAAGACCAACCCCGGACATGGAACATCCGGAAAGCTAGGCCCCAAGTGGGAGGGACCGTACGAAATTGTCGAAGCATTGGGAAAAGGAGCATACAAACTCCGGAACCAAAATGGACAAGACCAACCCCGGACATGGAACATCCGGAATCTCAAAAAATGTTACTTGTAATCTAATGTAAGTATTCCCATCTTTTGTGGCTGGCCGCGGTTCAATCCGGCAGCGGGAATTCAGTTTACCACTAGTCATCTTGTATTCATATAATTTCCTATTTAATGATATGTGGAGTCCGATCAACTCCACAAATTTTCTAAAAATTTACTTGTCATTTCTTATTATTACTTGTCATAAACATACGTAAGTCGGAAAACAACTCCACAGTTCTGAAAATGCGTAAGAGGCATTGCAAGCCCGGCATGAGGACATTGTACCTCCAATTAACTAAGGCATATAAGTGGTATTGCAAACCCATTGACCTACCAAGCTATCCCCGGAAATCCTAAGTACGGACACACAGAGATAGTCAATTAAGTCCGGCCATATAAGCCCCGGCAAAAACAAATATGTAACATAAAAAACCAAGTGTTAATACACATCAGAAAGGTTTAAGTTATATTCATTAAAGGTTACAAAATACACGGATACATTCATCCGGAGTACAGTTCAGAAGATTACAAAATACACGGATGCATTCATCCGGAGTACACTTCCAAAGAGTCAAGATTAAAAAGCTTCACAAGGTCGCGGCAGGGCAGATATAGTCAAAATATCCCACATGAAACAGCCGCAGAAAACTAATCCTCAATATTTTGGGATTGGAGAACGAAGGGATCAAACATGTCATCATGTTTAACACCACCATCCCCGGATAAAGTGGTCTCTGGCCTGGAAGAAGCAACAACGTTCAAAGGCTCAACAAGGAAGTTGGCTCAACAACGGAGGAAGGCTGAGAAGCAACGGGGGTAGGAAGCACAATGGCGAGACCCTTGTCGGTATAATCAAACTCCACCCCATACTTCTTATTTTTGAACTCCTTATAAGCCGCGATAGCCTTGGGACGACGTGTAACAAACCGGAGCACGGACTCCGGCAGAACGGTCTCTTCAGCAACCGGGGGTTTGAAGGTAAGCTCCCCGACCCAGAATGGCGATGCTCCTCCAAAACCAACTTGGACATTAAGTACTCCAACGGAGCATCCTGACAGGCCTCCAAAGAGTCTAACAGGGGGAAAGGCACATTAGCTAACCTGAGTACGATTCATCAAAATGCTTCTTGGCCTCTGGATCATAGGCCTCTATCTGCTCAAGCTTAACGCCTTTCGACCCATGAACAACCCCAGCTTCCAATCCCTGGCGTATACCGTCTTTTATGGCCGCGGAAATGCAATTGCCAAGCCTGGTCTTCAAGTCCTCGGATTCCTTGAACTTAAGGAAAGCATACCTAAATCCATGCCCAATAACCCAGCGCCTACCTTCAACAGCTCTCAAAGTTTGAGGAAAGAGCTCCGTGTCAAATTCTTCATTAATGGCAACCAACCTTCTGTCCATCTCTGCAAGGTGATCTTCAAAAATGGCACGGGCAGAGCTCATACTCTCCTCAACAATCTTCTCCGTCTGAGCTCGAACTTGCTCCTCAAGAGTGTCGCAGATGATCTCCAAACCAGATATCTTTTGGCTAAGACCCTCATTCAAACCACGGAGCTCAAGAATCTCCGAAGCTAGCTCCGCGTTCTTATGACCCAGCGACCCAACCATGGTTACCGCCGGAGAAAGTTTCTCAAGCTCAGACCGGAGCTTACCCAGTTCTTCTTCCTTAGCATTCACAACCCCCTCCAAAGTGGAAACCTTATCACGGAGCTCAGCAGTCCCGGAACATTCACCCTCCAATTTGGCCAATTTAGCCCTCAACCCAGCAATAATCTTCTTCTTCCCCTCCAGCTGCTTGTTTAACTTACCATTCTGGTACAGCTCATTCTCCAACCTTAGGCGCACCTCAGAGTTGATACAGATCTGACGAGAAGACAGCTGATTAAATTCGTTCATTAGATCCTCGGCAGACATGTCCCTCATAACAGATGCATAGACCGGGGTCGCCACATGGTCAACGATGCTGCGGCAGACCCAAGGATCGTCCATTTTAAAGCCATTGGTGGACAACCATTTGGGGACATAAGTAGAAGAAGTATCCGCGGTTTCAACAGATACGGACTTATAAAAATCATCGGAACCACTCAACTTTTCCTCCTCAATACCCACATGACTGGACGATGCATTTAAACCCTCAACATGTCCAGACATATCATCCTGATGACCTGGATCCGACACCTCAAAAAGCGGCCCAGAAGACTCCAAATGTACGGACTCGGTAGCGTCCGTATGAGGTGCCTCGGAATTCTCCTCAGATCGTTCTTGGGTAGGAGTGTGGGAAGAAGAAGTGAGGACAGTTGCATTCTTCATGATATTCTTATCCGTGTGAGGTCCGGAACGCTCCAATTCAGACCTCGACTCATCAAGAACTTCGATAATAGGAGGGTCTGTCGCGGAAGGGTCACCTGAATAACCAAAACGTATGTTAGGAACAAAAAACATACGCAAAAAGAAAAATATATAAAAGAGAGAGGAAGACGAGGAAGCAAGCAAGTCATACCTGACTCAACCGCGGTCTCCTTGCGAGTTAGCTTCTTCTTCTTCTTAGCCTTCTCCGGCTCCTTCTCAGTCTTCTCCGGCTCACTAATCATAACCCTCTTTTTCCCGGCTTTCTTCCCAGCTTTAGCCGCTACTATCTCATCCACAATGGTATGCTCCACAACCTTTAAAATACCCTCAGACGGTTCAACAACACGCCCAGCAGTTTCTGCCCTCAAGTCTTCTCATCCTTGTTCAAGGTGCGCTCCCCAATCGTCACCTTGAATACATCTGGCACATTGATGTAGGAAAACAGATCCATCTCTGCAAAAAACAAGAAAATAAATTCAGACGCGGAATCAAATAAATAGAAAGCAGGGATAAAACAAGTCTAATAACCCACCCGAATCATCCGGCCGTAAAAAGGTCGGACGGCTAGTATCGTCATCCCAAGTTTGGCTTAAACCTATGACATTCAGAAAGTCCTCCGGATATTTTTTGAAAGGAACCCTATTGGTGTCAAGGAGCCGCAGCAACTCTAAATCCAAACCCTCCTCAGAGGGAGGAGGGTCGGGAAATTCTACGGATGACTTCTCATACCATGGAATGTCCAAGGGAAAGATGGTTTTCTTTACAAAAAAGAAATGATCCTTCCAGTTCTTGACCGAATCTAAAGCGGAAGTATAACAGACGGGAACAACTAAACTTTTAGGACCTTTCCGCTTCTCTAGTGTCATCCAACCATGGTTAACACCGGCGTAATAGAATTTCCTAAACAAATTAACGGTAGGGACATCACCCAAGACGCGGAAAAGAATCTCAAAATGGCTAATCCTACAGGCCGCTAGAACCGAAAATTGTGACAAATGAATCTGGAAATATTCCAACACATGAAGCAAGAACAATGAGAGGGGAATCCTAAAGTTACCTAACTCAAAAAACCTAGTATATACACCTATCTTCCCTTCCGGGGTATCCCTTATAGTATTTAAGGGTCCGGGTGCTTCCGGCTGAAGATGGCTAAGGAATTTTATATGTTTCACAAAAATTATCTACATCTTCCTGAGAAAGCTTGGAAGTTACAGTACTTATATGGTAAGGTGCCATTCTAAATAAAAAAGAAGAACGGATTTGAAAAGAGCCTAACCTGAAGACCTAAGTCTGGAAATAAAAGATAGCAAGTGGAACGAAAGAGGAAGATGATATCGTTTTTTAGAGAGAAGGAAGATTATTAACTGTGTGTGAAAAAAGTTTAACTGTGGTGTAAATGTTGGTATTTATAGCCATACACGCACGTGCAACCAATCCAATTGAAAGGCCACAAAATGGCCACGTCCCCGGACTATTATTGGACGGTCACAGATCTATCCAAATGGACCGTCAGGATGGCCGCAGAAAATGAACGGCCAGCCACCGAAAAGGTCACATCAGTCAGTAAATGCGTGGGTGAAAATCGTTTCACGATTACCCATGACAGCCTATCACCACCTACCCCGCGGAAAGTGGAATGTCTAGTCAGCAACATGGGACACGTACTGATGATGTACCCTCCGAGGGGGTCGAAGGACTCCCCTTCGAGCCTGTAGAAAGCCCTCCCTTCGGAAGGCCCAGGTTAATCTCCTAACACGTTTCATTGGCGTAAAACCATTCGTCTACGAAATGGTTACCATGTGGGAACCCGCCAATCGAAGCCTTAAACCCTTCGGGGTATCCCTCTTGAAGGGACTACAACGGAGAACCCTCTTGACCTGGTCATACCCACGTCTCCTCTTCCTTTAGGCCTTCCCGCCAAAATAAAGATCGTGGGCTACAAAGCCCTAGCGGTTACCACAAATCATGGGACGCCCCCATGATCTCCGAACAAGGTGCAACCGCCCACTAAGTCCTATTTCTCTCCTATAAATAGCTTAGTAGGGCCAAGACGATGCAAGTTAACTTCACTCTCGCAAATTACAACCTACTTATCATCACACATACTTACTCGCACGCCGGAGGTGGTTCGCAGGGTCCAACCCCTGCGCAATCACTTAACGTAGTGTCTTGGTATTTCTTATTGCAGGTTAAGAACAAGCTTGGCGCAATCCCAACACCCCATAAATCCTTTGATCATCATCGAAGGCCTGGTCGTGCAATTATTTGTACAATCAGTGGCGCCATCCGTGGGACCGCTACAATTGGTCTCGTTATTTCCAAGCTTATAACCAACCAACTACTTTCACTATTATTCCGGCATGGATCAAGGGAGAGAAGATACTCCCCCACCGGGTTTCTCAACCTTGGCGCCAACACCAATCAATGACTCTAACAACCTTCCCCCAATAACCGCTTCCACGTTCACAACACGTTCTCACCTAGAAACAATACCCGACCCTCATGCTTCGACATCAGCCAATCCGGAGCCCATTATTAGCCCAGCCTTTGTCGAAGCCAACCACGAAGCGTTGGAATCTCTCTTAAGGGCTCGCTGATGAACTCAAATAAGTACATTTTATTATCATCATTTATCCTATTTATTTGACTTGTTTTATTATATTATATATGAGAATTGATACGTTAATGTTTACTTTTGTAATTCTCAGGTAAAAACAAGTATTGTGTGAAACTTGGCGATTTTGGACTAATTATGGAGCAAAACAAGCAAGATGTTAAGAGTCTACTGAAATGTACAAGATCAAGATCATTCTGCTCCAGATACGCCGCATCATACTTCTTACATACGGTGCATCACTATCAAGATTTCACAAGTTATGATCCAAGACGGTGAAGGACATGCGCCGCATACAAGAATGGAGTTACGCCGCATCTTCTGGCGGTGTACGAATATTCCTGAATATATTAATCTTGGACCCCACGCGAAGTTAAGTCAATGCGCCGCATCTACTTATCCTATGCGCCGCATCTAACCCTCAGACAGAAACTATAAATACCCCAAGGCCAGACGAATTTTGAGACCTTACACACACTAAGCCTTCGAAGACAGAAGAAACCCTAGGCCGAATTCAGACTATTAGCAGCACAAGACACACCTTGAACGAAGATACAAGAGCTGTAAGAAGGTCCTGCATGTATTCAATTCATTAAGTAGTTTTGTTTTATTGTATTAGTACACTTTAATTCATCAGGATTGATGGGCCGATTCCATGTGACTACGGAAAACCATGGGCACCCCTTAAAATTGTTTTCCCATTAATTAAAGTTTATATGTTGATGTCTTTGGTGCCTTTTATTAGTGCATTGATAACCTCTGTGTCTAGCTGAGCATTGCTTGGGTCGCCATGCCCCTTCCTCGCCTATCTATTTTAGCGTATACGAAACGTGGGCATCACAAGTGCTCAATATTCTAGGATAGTGGGATAGACATAAGTAATCATTAAGGGTTTACTCGCCGATAAGATTAGAGCCAACTAGAAAGGTTTAACTCTCGATGCGTCGCATCGAACTATACACTTCATATAAAACTAGCAATAAAACAAGTGACAAACTACTTAATTATCAGGACAGGTCTTCTTATTGTCTCAAGTATCTATCTGTGTACGTGTGTGCTAATCGCTGATTCGTGCTCATTAGTTTAGTTTATTATTTAATCATAACCAAACCGTGCCAGTCTCTCAGGCTGAACCCCCTTGCGTTAGATTAGGTTGTATAGCTAACTTAAGATATTAAAATACTGATTAGAATAACTAGATAATACGTTCCACTCTTAGTGATCGACACTCTACTTACCATTATATTCATACTGACCGGGTACACTGCTCGTTAAAGTGTGTGTTTTATTGATAAGTCGGCTAAATATAAATTTAAAACTTGAATACTGCTAAAACCACAAAGACATCACGCGCGCACCAAGTCTTTGGAGCCGCTTCCGTGGATATAAAAGAATTAGAGCAATACAGACGCACATCAAGTTTTTGGCGCCGTTGCCGGGGAGTGAATTGTTATTATCTGTTAATTTGATTAGTATTTTAATTAGGTTTTCTTTTTAATTTTTTGATTCTAACCGCTAACCCCGTTGTATATTAGTTAAATTGCATTCATTGTATTATTTGCATATTTTCTGTTTTTGTGTGTTTTTATTTTCTTTAATTTTTGTTTCTTTTTGTTTGATTTTATTTTTGTTTTTATTTTTTTTTTGTTTTTCTGTATTTTGCTATCGTTGTACTGAGCTGATTCAAACGATACGGCGCATTGTTTTCACAGATACGGCGTATTGCGTTTAGTTTTTATAAAATACAACGCGTTTAATAAATTCGATACGACGCATCTTTCCCCAAGATACGGCGTATTCTGTTTTTAATAAGAAATTTTTCTAAACGATAACGCCATACGACGCATCTGTTTTAACAGATACGGCGTATTTAGTATTTAAATTAAAAACAGTTTTCGAATTATTAAACAGATACGACGCATCGATTTTTATCGATACGGCGCATCTTCTAAATCAAAAATCTTGTATTTTGAAACATAACGAAAATACGGCGCATTAGCTTTTGTTAATACGACGCATTTAATTTTAATAAATATAATCGATTTTTGATAATTTAAACCTGATACGGTGCATTCTAATTTATAAGCGGCGTATCTGTTTTCTGAATAAAAGTCTGATTTATTTTTAACAATTATAAGATACGGCGCATCCTATTTATAGGATACGGCGCATCGTATTCAGATATCAATAACTTTTATTTATCCTGAACGGAGAAAATTCTAATCATTTTTCCTGTCTCTTAGAAATTTTTTACTTCGAAGCCTATTTGTTTTGTGTTTCAGGAATCATGATTGATATTTTCCCAAGCTGGTTCGGAGGATCAAGGATCAAACTTACAATCGACGAGATTATATCAAAGTTTGCCCAAGAAAGCGGAAAGGAACTATTGCTGAAAGAACAAAACAATATGATTAGGGAAGTGACGATTGAAGTGCACCGATTGTCAAGGGTGATTAAAGGAGTTTTGTTCCAAAGGCACGACCTAAAGGGAAATACCTTGATAATTACATCGACAACGCTGATAACGAAGTTGTCGAGTTTGAACCAGAACTACTGGAATAAGGAGCTGAACGTGAGTCTAACTTGAAGACTCTGGAATAAAGACAAGTGCTGACCGGGAGACAACCCGGAAGAAAAAATTTTACTTTTCTGTTCTGTGTCGAGTCTGTCAGACCTGCAGAAGATACGGCGCATCTCTATCCTGAGATGCGACGCATCGACTGCACTGGCCATATCTTATTTAATTTTCTGCATTTTTATTTTTGACTTTAAAACTTTCTGTCGGTATTTTAATGCGGTGCATCCCTGGTTAAGGATGCGATGCATCTTTTATTCTGTTCCGTATTTATTCCAGGCTCGATACGGCGTATCTTCTTCCATAAGATACGGCGTATCGACTGACCTGATGATTTTCATTTTAATTTTTTAAGTTTTATTTTTACAAACTACTAATGTATTATGCAAGTTTGAACTTTCTTAACTCAGGTGTGTTAAAGTCTGAATGGTATTATAGATTCCTGCATTTCCTGTGGATACATCATCTATGAAGCTTAAACGTTCTCATCCACAAGAAAGATGATTTTTGCTCTTATACGAATAATGGAGGATCATACCGAGCAAATCTCCGGGGAGTTTTTCTGTTCTAATTCTTTTATTTTCCAGTTTTTAACCTTTGACACAAACAACGAGGACGTTGTTTAACTTAAGTGGGGGGATTGGAGAATTAGAACACTTACTTGTCCTAAACTTTTTCAAAATATGCTTAAAATGCGCTTAATATATCAAAATTTAAAATTTTTTAGCATGTTTTTGTTTAAAGTCTAAATTACATAGCTGCACACATAACATTATTTCCAAAAATTGTGAACTTTTCAAAATTCACAAATCTATGAGTGTGCCGGTGACTTGTAAACTTTAGAACTTGGCTTGTATACTATTCGAGACCACCATAATAAGTATTATCTTTATAATTGGAATGACTTGTCTAAATTGGTAAATTTCTAGGATTACACCCAAATAGCCTTTATATGTTATGTGATATTAACTAACTACACTGGTTAGTTAACCCCCGTATAAACCTTTTGTTACTCTCACTTTTAGAGTAAGATACCCCTAGAAAAACACTCAGAGCCATTCCTTTCGTTTCTTACACCTTTGTTATAATGTTTCGTTAACACCCTTACACCTTAGCCTACCCTGTAGATTAAAATCCGTGGTTGGTTAATTGCTTTAGGCAAAGTGTGTTTCCTTACATTACCTGTGTTCGCGTGCGTAATTCATTATCTTTGGTTGAGTCAGGAAATTGCACAATGCAATTAGTATGAAAGTAAATATTGTATATCTTTGAGTTTATTTTTCGTGTGTTTACTACTTTCGCTATTACAGTTATTTCTGAAAGTATGAAAAGTATGGAAAAATTATCCGGAAAGAAAGTGATAGAAAAGTTGTGAAATTTTACACATATATGTTGATGTCAAAAAAAAAAAAAAAAAAAAAAAAAAAAAAAAAAAAAAAAAAAAGTTGGAAGTTTGTTTTAACCAACTTATGTAAAGTTTTGTATTAAGTGGTCGATATCACCACTATTTGTTGTATATTATATTTATGGATTGAATGGGAGTTGGCCGTTATGGGAACGCCAACTAAGGTTATTCTTTGATTGAGATCTTGTTGAGTATAATTCGTGTCTACCTAAAGCGTGTGTTTCAAGTGTTAAAGCGTGAGTTATTCAATGATATGAGTCTTATTCACGGGATGGTTGGGAAAGTAATTTACCACACTTAGGATTTTAATTTATCTGTTTTGTTTATTTTTCATTTTACACCAATTTGTATCCCAAATATTATCCATACCCTATATCATTCCTTATCCAAACCTTTGATTTATTGAGATTAGGGATTTGAGCAATCTTAAGTATCGTAGTCGTGGATTCGGCTATGTATTTATGATTTTGTCGCCCTTTTTGATATAATATTATTGGTGAAGATTACTTGGTCCTATCTTTAGCCCATTCGAGTTAAGGATTTGAGCAATTGCAAGTATCGTGTTCGTGGATTCGATCATGTATTTGTGATTTTGTCGCCTTTTCTGGAATGTGAGATCGATAGAGATTAAGAAGAATGATTAACCCTTAACCAACAAACCCTTTTTACCGCTTTAGACTTGTTATTCCTTGGCTTTAGTGGGGGAGATGTGTATACTTGCCAAGCTTATGATAGAATATTCGTCACGACTGGACAGTTAAACGATTAGATTTGCTTTTATCAAAATATTTTATTTTATTTCTAATTTGTTAAGTGTTTGGTTGTGTGATTATGACAAAACGAATACATGCTTAAATATAAAAATAAATCCTAATATCTTTTAGGATACATTTTCATAATATTAATTCTAATGTTTACTTGGGGACAAGTAAAGTTCAAGTGGGGGGATATTTGATGAACTCAAATAAGTATATTTTATTATTATCATTTATCCTATTTATTTGACTTGTTTTATTATATTATATATGAGAATTGATACGTTAATGTTTACTTTTGTAATTCTCAGGTAAAAACAAGTATTGTGTGAAACTTGGCGATTTTGGACTAATTATGGAGCAAAACAAGCAAGATGTTAAGAGTCTACTGAAATGTACAAGATCAAGATCATTCTGCTCCAGATACGCCGCATCATACTTCTTACATACGGCGCATCACTATCAAGATTTCACAAGTTATGATCCAAGACGGCGAAGGACATGCGCCGCATACAAGAATGGAGTTACGCCGCATCTTCTGGCGGTGTACGAATATTCCTGAATATATTAATCTTGGACCCCACGCGACGTTAAGTCAATGCGCCGCATCTACTTATCCTATGCGCCGCATCTAACCCTCAGACAGAAACTATAAATACCCCAAGGCCAGACGAATTTCGAGACCTTACACACACTAAGCCTTCGAAGACAGAAGAAACCCTAGGCCGAATTCAGACGTATTAGCAGCACAAGACACACCTTGAACGAAGATACAAGAGCTGTAAGAAGGTCCTGCATGTATTCAATTCATTAAGTAGTTTTGTTTTATTGTATTAGTACACTTTAATTCATCAGGATTGATGGGCCGATTCCATGTGACTACGGAAAACCATGGGCACCCCTTAAAATTGCTTTCCCATTAATTAAAGTTTATATGTTGATGTCTTTGGTGACTTTTATTAGTGCATTGATAACCTCTGTGTCTAGCTGAGCATTGCTTGGGTCGCCATGCCCCTACCTCGCCTATCTATTTTAGCGTATACGAAACGTGGGCATCACAAGTGCTCAATATTCTAGGATAGTAGGATAGACATAAGTAATCATTAAGGGTTTACTCGCCGATAAGATTAGAGCCAACGAGAAAGGTTTAACTCTCGATGCGTCGCATCGAACTATACACTTCATATAAAACTAGCAATAAAACAAGTGACAAACTACTTAATTATCAGGACAGGTCTTCTTATTGTCTCAAGTATCTATCTGTGTACGTGTGTGCTAATCGCTGATTCGTACTTATTAGTTTAGTTTATTATTTAATCATAACCAAACCGTGCCAGTCTCTCAGGCTGAACCCCCTTGCGTTAGATTAGGTTGTATAGCTAACTTAAGATATTAAAATACTGATTAGAATAACTAGATAATACGTTCCACTCTTAGTGATCAACACTCTACTTACCATTATATTCATACTGACCGGGTACACTGCTCGTTAAAGTGTGTGTTTTATTGATAAGTCGGCTAAATATAAATTTAAAACTTGAATACTGCTAAAACCACAACGACATCACGCGCGCACCAAGTCTTTGGAGCCGCTGCCGTGGATATAAAAGAATTAGAGCAATACACACGCACATCACTCGCAAGATGCAAGTCAATAATGTTGAGATGCGAAGGGAGTTGGAATACTCAAGTGATGAGTATGATGAAGAAATGTAGATGGAACCTAGGCCTCCGACCCAAGGAGCAACTCTATCGGCCTTAAGGATTGGGTCTCCAGTCAGTCGAAGGCTAAGCAGAAGGTCCGTTGGTTTCGAAGGAGTCCCCGAGAGGGCTCCGACAAGGAGAGAAGGGGCGGTTACCGAAGGCTCCAACGGTAGGAGCCAACGAAGGGAAGAAGTGGGGGTGACTTTGCCTCCATTGCTAGCAGCTCATCTTGGAAGGACTGAAGTTGGGGTTCCGTTGCAGCCTTCTCACGCATCAGGCATAGAAGGCAATCCGCCTACAATTAATATGGGAGGAAATCTTCCTCCCAATGGTATGTACCCCTCGTTCCAAACTCAGTCTTATCCTCAAAATCTATATCCTCCAGTAAATGGACAGCCTAATAACCCAAGCCTCCCTAAAACTTTTGGGAGCATACCCTTCGGACATCCCATGGCGTACCCTCCGTATGCCATGGGAAACGGTTACCCGTTTGCTATGAATGCACCTTATCAGTCCTACCCAAGTCAAACTCCTATGGGAATGCCCCAAAGCAACAATCCCTATAATCCTGTTCCCATGTATGCACCACTTTACAATTGTCTATACTCAGACCCTATGGGTTCAGCTACACCCTTCGTTAGGTGGATAGAAGATTACCCATTACCTGATGGGTTGAAAATGCCTTCGCACATTGGGACTTATGATGGGAAGGGGGATCCGGATAATTTCTTACACTTGTTCGAAGGGGCTATCAAAATGCAAAAATGGGTTATGCCGGTGGCCTGTCATATGTTTACATACACCCTACGGGATTCTGCTCGTATTTGTTGGAATGGGCAAAAGCCCGGTAGCATCGTCAATCTTGATGATCTTAAGGCTAAGTTCTGGTCACACTTCAGTCAGCAAAAGAAGTTCCCAAGGACTCATTTAACGGTGCACAACATCAAACAAAAGGACAATGAAAACACAAGGGCCTTCGTTACTTGGTATACCGATGAGACTTTGCAGATCTTGGATCTTCATGAAGATCAGCGTATTTCGGGTTTCATACACGGTCTTCGAAATCAGAGTTTGGTGGAATTCTTGTCCACTGACCTTCCGACAACTTACAAAGGGTTAATGGAAAAGACGTATACTTGGATCGAAGCGAAAGAGGTATCCACTAATGGGGCTCCGATAGACAGAGACAGCAACAACAAGTTTTCGAAGCATTCTTCGTGGGAAGGGTCAAAGAATAAGAACAAGAACAGAGACAGGTTTTCTCCGTACAGCAAAGGCCCCAACCACGGTTTGTTAAGCAGTCTAACCAAGTCTCCAAAGGAAATACTTGCTACGGAGAGGGCTGCTAAGGCCTTCGAAGCACCCCCTCGTATGACAAGTAAGGGCAAAAACAGGGATACCAGCAAGTATTGTCACTTTCACGAAGATTATGGTCATGATACGAACAGTTTTAGAGAGCTAAAGAAACAGATAGAGGAAGCTGTGAAGTCCGGGAAATTGGCACACTTGGTGAAGGGTATAAAGAAGGGAAAGGAAAAGATGACCGACACTAAATTGGCTAAAGATACTACTCCTCTCGAAGCCCCAATACTCATGGTTCGTTGGGGCGAAGCCAGCTTGAAAAGAAAGGTAACGGAGCAGGAGGGTAATGCGGTAGGGGAAGTAACTTTTCCTCCTCTTGCGGGCCAAGTCCCTTCAAATGATCCGGTAGTCATCAAAGTCCTCATGATACGAACAGTTTTAGAGAGCTAAAGAAACAGATAGAGGAAGCTGTGAAGTCCGGGAAATTGGCACACTTGGTGAAGGGTATAAAGAAGGGAAAGGAAAAGATGACCGACACTAAATTGGCTAAAGATACTACTCCTCTCGAAGCCCCAATACTCATGGTTCGTTGGGGCGAAGCCAGCTTGAAAAGAAAGGTAACGGAGCAGGAGGGTAATGCGGTAGGGGAAGTAACTTTTCCTCCTCTTGCGGGCCAAGTCCCTTCAAATGATCCGGTAGTCATCAAAGTCCTCATGATACGAACAGTTTTAGAGAGCTAAAGAAACAGATAGAGGAAGCTGTGAAGTCCGGGAAATTGGCACACTTGGTGAAGGGTATAAAGAAGGGAAAGGAAAAGATGACCGACACTAAATTGGCTAAAGATACTACTCCTCTCGAAGCCCCAATACTCATGGTTCGTTGGGGCGAAGCCAGCTTGAAAAGAAAGGTAACGGAGCAGGAGGGTAATGCGGTAGGGGAAGTAACTTTTCCTCCTCTTGCGGGCCAAGTCCCTTCAAATGATCCGGTAGTCATCAAAGTCCTCATTTCCAACCGAGAAGTGAATAGAGCCTATATGGACTGTGGAAGCTCATGCGAAATCATTTATGAGCATTGTTTTCTTAAGCTCAAGCCTTCGATCAGGTCGCAGCGGGTTGATTCGAAGATACCTTTGGTGGGATTTTCTGGTGAACATTCGTGGCCTCTGGGAGAAGTTCCGTTGAAAATAACAATTGGAGAAGGCAAGCTCGCAAGGACATAAACCCTCATGTTCGCTATCGTAAGGTCCAACTCTCCTTACAACTTGCTGATAGGAAGGACCGCCATGCAAAAGATGGGTATCGTAGTCTCCACTATACATGCAGCGGTAAAGTTCCATACACCTTATGGGATAGGAACCGTGTTCTCCAGTTACAGTCAAGGACAAGTGGGAGATAGTGGCAAAAAGATTAGGGAAAGTCCGGAGGAGCCTCCGAAGGCTATTCTAAGTTGTACAGATACCGAAGAGCGTATTGTGATAAATGAGCTCTATCTAGAGCAAACGGTGGTAATCGGAAAGCAACTCCCTGCTAACTTCAAAGCAGACCTGGAGAAGCTACTCAAAGCCAACAAAGATGTGTTCGCATGGACATACTCAGACATGACAGGAGTTCCCAGGACCCTTATGATCGATGGCAAGCCCTTCGGCACAGAACATAAGCTTAACGAGTTCAAGCACATTGAACCAATTAAGCAGAAGCGATGAAGCTTGGCACCAGAAAGAAATGCAGCTGCTTGCAAAGAGGTGGATGAGCTTGTACGAGCAGGAATTCTCAGGGAAGTGAAATACCAAACTTGGGTTGCCAACCCAGTCATGGTAAAGAAAAGTGACGGAGGGTGGCGTATGTGCGTTGACTTCACCGACATCAATAAAGCTTGCCCGAAGGACTGCTACCCTCTACCAAAAATCGATTGGAAGGTCGAATCTCTCTCAGGGTTCCATCTGAAATGTTTTCTGGACGCCTACAAAGGGTATCACCAAATACAAATGGCGGAGGAAGATGAAGAAAAGACAGCCTTCTACACAGGAAAGGGTGTCTATTGCTACAAGAAAATGCCCTTCGGTCTGAAGAACGCAGGGGCAACTTACCAACGGTTAGTAGATAAAGCCTTCCACAAGCAAATTGGGAGGAACTTGGAAGCCTACGTTGATGACATGGTAATAAAAAGCAGAACCGAAAAGGACCTCCTCTCCGACATCCAAGAGACCTTCGATCAATTACGGGCGATCAATATGAAGCTTAACCCTAAGAAGTGTTCCTTTAGCATGGAGGAAGGACAATACTTGGGGCACTTGATCACTAAACAAGGGATTAAAGCTAACCCTTCGAAGGTAAAAGCCATCACTGACCTTCAAGCTCCGAAGTCACTAAAAGAAGTTCAAAGCCTCAATGGGAAGCTTGCGGCACTTAGCAGGTTCCTGTCGAAAGGGGCAGATCGGTCTCTACCATTCTTCAAAACACTCAAGGGGTGTACAGATAAAAAGACTTTCCAATGGAGTTGTGAGGCGGAAGCAGCCTTCGAAAAGCTAAAGGAATTTATGGAAATCTTACCAACACTTACAGCCCCAATCAAAGGCGAAGTGTTGTTCATGTACATTGCGGCATCATTCGAAAGCATCAGTGCGGTGCTCTTAGCCGAAAGGGAGAAGAAACAAGTCCCTATATACTTCGTTAGCAGGGTTCTGCAAGGAGCTGAATTAAACTATCCGGAGTTGGAAAAGCTAATCCTAGCCTTGGTTTATGCTGCAAGACGCCTTCGAAGATACTTTCAAGCTCATCCCATCACGGTATTGACTGACAAGCCTATTAGGCAGATACTGTCGAAGCCTGAGAAATCAGGAAGGGTAGCTAAATGGGCTATCGAATTGGGAGAACATGAGATAGAGTACAAGGGTCGAAACTCCGTCAAAGGTCAGGTACTTGCAGACTTTCTCGCTGAAACACCTTCCGGATCTAGCCAAGATAAAGAAATTCCTAAGGAGAAGCCCCCAAAGACGAAGGAGGGGTGGAAATTGTACACAGACGGAGCCTCAAGTTCTGATGGTTCAGGAGCAGGTTTAATGCTAGTTAGTCCGGAAGGAAAGGAATACACTTACGCATTGCGTTTTGAGTTCGAAGCTACCAACAATGAAGCCGAGTACGAAGCTTTGTTAGCCGGTCTTTGACTTGCAAAGGACATGGAGGTTCGTAACCTCTCCGTTTTTGTAGACTCGCAGTTAGTCGCCAACCAAATTAAAGGCTCCTACGAAGCAAGGCAGCCCACCATCAAGCAATATTTGGAAAAGGCTAAAGAACTCCTTCAAGGTTTCGAAACATATGATATAGCACATGTTCGCAGAAATCAAAACAAGAAAGCAGATGCCTTAAGCAAGTTGGCGTCAATGGCATTTGCTCATTTAACGAAGGAAGTTTTGGTAGAAGTATTGACTGATAGGTCAATTAAACGAGGCAAAGTTTCTGACATCATACTCGAGGAAGGCACCAATTGGATGACTCCGATTAGGGAATATTTGATCAGTGGTATTCTGCCGGAAGATCCTAAGCTTGCTCGAAAGGTGAGGATCAAAGCTCCCCAATATAGGCTCATTGGGGATAACCTTTATAGGAGATCCTTCCTATCTCCATGGCTTCGTTGTGTGGGACCAAAACAGGCTTCGAACATCATCTATGAGGTTCACGAAGGATCTTGTGGGTTGCATGCAGGCCCTCGCTCTGTTGTTTCAAAAGTAATGAAGCTAGGGTATTATTGGCCATCTATGCATAGAGACGCAATAGAGATAATACAAAAATGCGAAGCTTGTCAGATCCACTCCAAAGTTCCAAGAATGCCTAAGCAAGACATGACATCTGTCACCTCAGCATGACCCTTTTGTTAATGGGGAATTGATATAGTCGGACCCCTACCAGTAGCTCCGGGAGGGGTAAAGTTCTTGGTCGTAGCCATAGATTACTTCACCAAGTGGGTCGAAGCAAAGCCCTTGGCGTTAGTGACAGGAAGGCATATGGAAAAATTCGTGTGGGAACACATAATCTGTCGTTTTGGTGTCCCTCACATTATCATCTCCGAAAATGGAAAGCAGTTCGCTGAAGGGGTGTTCGCAACCTTCTGCGAAGGCCTAAAGATCAAACAGTCATTCACTTCCGTTTATCATCCCCAAGGTAATGGACAAGTGGAAGTCACAAACAGGGATATTATTAGTGAAATTGAGAAGAGGTTAGGACGAAGCCATCATGGGTGGGTAGACGAACTACCCCAAGTTCTGTGGGCACATAGGACGCACCCCAAGTCAAGCCATGGGGAGACTCCTTTTAGCCTTACTTATGGAACGGAGGCTGTTATACCCTCCGAAATAAGCATCGAAACGGAACGTATTGTGAACTTTGAAGAAAAGACAAATGAAGAAAGGCTTCGGGAAAATCTTGATCTTCTCGAAGAGAGAAGAGAAGTAGCTTCAATTAGAGAGGCTATCTATAAACAGAAGTTTGAAAAGTACTATAACAACCGAGTTTGACCCTCCACGTTCAAGCCAGGTGAATATGTCCTTCGTCTAAACAGCGCAAGCAAGGCTGAATACGAAGGAAAACTAGGGCCAACATGGGAAGGACCCTACGTTATATTGGAAGCCTACGGCAACGGTGCTTACAAGCTCGCAACGCTTAAAGGGGAGACCATGGATAGGACTTGGAATGGTACCAATCTTCGTAAGTTTTACATATAAAACTTACTACATTTAAAACAATCAGTTTGTTTTTCAATTTCATGTAACGCATTCTTCTCATTTGGGAAAAAAACATTAATGGTAGGCGTCTTAGTGTTCATTTCTTAAAATGATGTAATCCTCCCTACCCACTTAATGATATAAATTATTTCCCTCAAAATCTCTTGTTTCGTTATTTACAACAAAGATTTGCTCAGCCAAGTACTTTACAAGTTTCAATGTCGAAGGATGAAGCAAGACACATGTCTTGTATACAGATAACATCCAAAGCAATTCACATTAACTTTTCCTATATAGTCTTAGGGTATTCTAAGCCCTTCGTATCTTAAGGATAAAGACGGAGTGGGTCGCGACCCTCTGTCGCAGTCAAATTATACGATTAAGGAAATCTTGGTTCAAAATACACACAATAAGGTTATAACCTTAGGTTGTATATGTACGTTTATAATAAGCGTACGAGAAGAAAATCATGACATTCATAGCGGATTATTATCCCTACTTAACATTGATAAGACCACCAATGGTCAAAGCAAAAACAGTTTAAACAATTGTCTAACGCATGGGTCGAAGCCCATACAGCAACAAAGATAAATTGTCTTAAACAAACAAACATTAAACACGTTGGGGCATTACGCATAGAGATCCTTTCAAGGCAGAACAGAAGCAGATTTCTTTGTTGAAGATGGAGGGTGGACCTTCATCGGCTTCTTCGCCAAAAGTTCTTCTATGGGAGCTAACGGATCTTTGGTTACCTCGGCTAGGAAAGGGTACTCTGTTGACGTAAACGCATCGCCAGCCTCATTAAATTCTTGCTCAGAACCAGAGCGATAGTATGGTACCTCCGAAAAAACCACAGGCTTCTTTGTCTGGGCAATTTCTTCCAAAGCGGTACAGGTACCATAAAAGATGGCTGCGTTCACTAGTTTCCCAATAACTTCCCCCACCTCATCGCTACGATACAATTCCATTGCCACATGAGGAACAACCTTCGAAACTACCTCAGCTCGGTCTTTCTTCAAATTTCGACACTGGAATTTCAGACTATCGATTTCCTCGCAAAGCTTGACCTCCTGCTCAATCAGCCTAGACCTTTCGGCTTCCAGACTTGTACATTTGGATTCGAGCATTTCAATTTGGGCTCTATAAATGGACACCTTAGACTCCTCAACCTTCAACCTATCACACCTTGCTTGGGATTCCTTCAATTGCCCCTCGAGTCTGTCAATCTTGGCTCACATATCCTGTACAAAAGGATTCTTCTCAAAGTTCTCCAATACTTCTTTGCACTTAGCCTCCAATTTATCATATTCATGATCCCTAGCTTTTTCTTTGGCTAGGATAGCATCCATTTTCACTCTCACATTCAACACCGTTTGCACCAATTCCCTTGTCCTAGAATTAAGATGATTATCCAAAACAGCCTGCCTAGCATAACTTTTGGAATGAAAGTTGCAAAGCTCTTCCATAGACATATTATCCAAGATTCCCCTCCATTTAGCAGGTGTCATTTTTTCAACCAAGTGGCGACACGCAGTCGAATTGGGTAGTTCATTAACATCGGGAAGACCTGCGAAAGACAGAAGCACAAGTTATATGAGGAAGGACATTTATTACGTATGCAATACAACTTACTATGACTATCATCTTCAGGAATCGTCAGAGGAGTAGGTATAAAGGTTTTAGAATGAGAGCCTTTGGGCTTCACCATTCTTGTCGGAGGAGTAGGAAGGGATAATTTCCTCTTCGGAGGAGTCTTTACAGACATAGCAGCTTTTGCTTTCTTACTTTTCTTCTTATCTGAAAGACCGGAAGACCTTATGAGCCTTGTTTGAAATTCCTTGATAAGGGGATCATCGGAATCTGCTACAGTCTCCACAAAATGCGGAGTCTCGTCATTATTAATTGATGTTGATGGAGAACCTACTTCATGGTTCACATTATTTGGCTCTTTGGGGACAAAACTAAGCTCTCTGGTACCACGGGCTACAACGAAGTTCCTGAATGCCATCCCTACAGAAAAAATAAATGCGATAAATACCATCAGATAAGTCATTTACTTTATTTGAATAGGTCATTACATACTTTTCCCATTGTAGATTATCTCAGGTTCCAAGGGAGAGCCTTCCCAATGATCTATAATGCCCGCTAGAAACAGTATTGGCTCAGGAAACGTTTGCACATCAAATGGGTGACGTTCAAGACGTTGGTAGAGGGGATAGCTTCTTACGAAGTGTGGCAAAGGATCATCAAAGCGTTTCTCGTCAAAACGATTGAATTTATCTAGCAACGCTGGATAATTGGGAGGTATGATCGTATCTTGCACATAGAAAAACAGACCTTTTCATTTTCTTATGTTGGCAAAAGGTTTAGTTATTAAGCAAGGGACATCGGGCTCACTTCTTTTGGCCAATGTTAACCAATCACCACCAGGAAAAAGGTTTATAAAGCCTCTAAGCACATTCAGTGTTGGCTCATACCCATAAGCTTTACATACAACAATGTAAGTAGTCAACTTGGCTAAGCCAAACGGGTTCAGCCTTGATATATGTACTTGATAATATTATAGAAACTCCAGGATCAAGGGGTGGATCGGAATCCTAAAGTTAGATTCTGTAAATGCATGCACGTAAAGCCCCACATAACCCGCTGGAGCATCAAAAACATTTTGGTTTTGATTGGGAAGCATAACTTTAAACTCTTTAGGTATGGGATATATTTTAAGAAATTCTATTAGAGCCTGCTCTGATAGAGTACACTTTTGCTCCCTAATAGTTCTTTTCGCCGCCATACTCATCTTGAACTAGAGACTATGAGCGCAAAAGGATAAAGATCGGAGAGGAAAACTTACCTTTAAGCTCAACTGAAGCACAAAGCACAGGGTCGTGTACGTGTATTTTGGGCGCAAAAGAAAATATGATCTAGGGTTGGAAGTATGAAGGGTTTATGAACATCCTTTGTAGTTTCATCCTAGCCATCCACGTGCAGTTATAATCCGAGATATATATGGAGCCTAATTTTTTAATTTTTGAAAAGATGTTTACCGATATCTTCGCTGCTGTAGTATAGAGTGGTAGTTGAGGATTTATTAGCCGCATTTATTGGGCAAAGTTTGTTTAAGCACTTATCTTCATTACGTTCAAATTTGTGACGAACGGTATAGAGTGTAACAGGTTCGCTTGCTCTGCAGTACGAGCCTCATACAAAGCCGCGCCCCTTTAATATGATGAAGAGGGGCTACCCTCTTTGATTAAGGGTGCGTTTGGTTTGATATTTTGAAATGAGTTTTAAGTTTGATGTGACAATAATTTATTGTTTGGTTCATTTTTTTAATAATATGAATGATAGAAGAAATGAAATTTACATCAATTTGGAGGGTTTTGGCAAAACCCGTGGGACCCACCACTTTCTATTCTTACATACAATTTTTATATAAATTTTTAAATGATATTTTTTTATTATAATTTTATTATAAAATACATTTAATAAATATATTTTTCTTTCCAAATCCTAAATCAAATCTAAATCCTAAACCAAATCCAAATCCTATTCATAAACCAAACGGACCCTAAGAACCATATGATATGATTACCGTTTTTCTGTCCTGCCAATTTTGATTTATAACAATGATCACTTTTATGAGAAAGCGATATTTGTTTTGTAACGAGGACTTAAGCCGCGCGTTGCTGCGGGAGTGTTTAAATACGAAATTGTTTTAAAGATTTTTAAATTTTTTGCGGGAATTGTCCTAACGTTAGCGTTTCATTGTGAAGTTGGTGATCAAGGACTGACTTTGCAACGGGAGTATAACATAAAGGACCAATTACGTAAAATATTTGAGGATTAACTTTGCAACGAAACTGTAAGACAAAGGGCCAATTGCGTATGGATTATTTTTTTTAAATGTTAAAGTTAACGGTCGTTATTTAACGACCGTTAAGTCATTAGGACTGACTTTGCAACGGGAGTATAACATAAAGGACCAATTACGTAAAATTTGTTAAAGTTAACGGTAGTTATTTAACGACCGTTAAGTCATTAGGACTGACTTTGCAACGGGAGTATAACATAATGGACCAATTACGTAAAATTTGTGAGGATTAACTTTGCAACGGACCTGTAAGATAAAGGGCCAATTGTGTATGGATTATTTTTTTAATGTTAAAGTTAACGGTCGTTACTTAACGACCGTTAAGTAAGTAACGACCGTTAACTCGTTTTGGGCCTCCCACATAACAAAGTGGGTTGTGGTACTGTTCATTGGTCCAGTACTGTAGTTTTTACTGTAGCTACTGTTCATCCATCCACGCCTTTTGTATATTAGTTATAATATTTGTTTTGTAATGACTTTTCATAAAGAGTTAAGAGAATACTTACTTCAGCCCAGCAACGTTTTTGGGCTTTTAGAGGGTATTGGCCCAATAACATATGTACAAAAAGTGTAATGTTTCTAGCTAAAAAAAAAAAAAAAAAAAAAAAAAAAAAACCTCTTATAATCTCTTAAAATCCCTTTTGCCAAACATGAATATAACCGGTTAGAACTTACAATTATATACTTGTTAAATGCATAATTATCTTTTTGAGTTCATGAATTTATATCATTATTTTCAAATACTGATGAAATTACTAACGTAAGTGAGCAACTTGAAACACACGAACAAGGAACTAAACTAACTACTCCGTATGAGTTAACAGTAGCTTCGTGCGGGATGGATATTATGTGCCAAACACTCAAGAGAATGAATGCTTGATCAGAACGGGCAATTAGTGTTCGGAATTCAATTGACGCGGGATCAATATCCTAATTAATCAGTCTTCACCATAAATACTAAAGTCATCAACCAACTAGAAAACGACTTTTTAACCTTTTGAATTTAAAAGTACATAGCAACAGAACGTTAAATCCAAATGTGATATCCAAATGAGAGGTGAAAGATCACAAAAGAAGGGATATAGACGAAATTTTGATGCTAGTGGATTATAGGATGTCATTTCCAATGATTTGGCATCTCATGTTGATTGTCTAGATGAGCATGTTTGTCCCAAGAGAAGCAAACAAATGTATATAATGGAGAATAACATATATATTTGTTAAACGACCACTCTATCTTTGATCTCTTATTGTTGTTGTATGAAATCTTGTAGAATGTAGATTAGACATTTAGCTAGACTGATCACATTCTCCATCGATCTCATGATTAACAAATACAGATGAATCGATTCACGCCTTCCTTTGTTCATGTTTTGGCAAAATCACAATCGACATCAAAACAATTCGTCTCCTCCCATCTTGTACTGTCTATGCATCCGCCTACGTACAAGCAGACCTTTTTTTGCTCATCAGTTCACATTTGTATACTTGTACATTGGATTTGTTTTTTAATTGATTACGATTCATCAATTTGATTATGACCATGTGAAAATGCATGTCAACATAATCTTATATTTGTCATATATCCAATTAATCAATCTTTGTCATTCATTTTTTTTTTTATCAAAACAAAAAAAAATAAACTTTCATCCTTTTTTTAAAAATTAAATATCTCGCAAACCGTTAATCCTTACGCGAAAAAAAATTATACCATCGCGACGAGAATTAAATTATTTTTCTATAGATATGCACTTCTATACACTTTCGACGATTTTTTTTTTCAAAATTTCCGCCCAGAAAAGTCGCACGTGATTTGTAAAAATCACATGTTATTTGATTTTTACAAATCACATGTGATTTTCACAAATCACTTATGTTGAAGCTCGATAGCTAAAAGTCTATTTATAATTACACAAAAAATGTGTGATTGCATATTTTGCCTTTGTGGCAGATTTTGTTTTTAAAAAATGACATTAAATCTAAAGGGAAAATTGCAAAAATGGTCTCTTAAGTAGCTCAAATGCGCAAGGATGACACCGAGATAAAAAGTAGTGCAAAAACAACATTAATATTTCTCTTTTTTCAAAATAGCCACCGAGAGCTAACTTTCGTTATTTCGATCGTTGAGTGCCATGTCACTGAGAGTAGTATTATCATTTCACTGTTCCCGGGTACTATGTATACGTGTCATATCACTGTAGCTATAAGGACTAAATTTGCAATCAAAGTTTTTACTAGAATTAAATATGACCGTTTCATCACACTATTCCACACAACTTTTTTACACACTTTCCACTATCCAGTAAAAAAAAATGGTCGTTATTGTGACTGTGGGAAACAAGCAACAATCAAAACAAGCTGGACAAACAGGAACCAAGGCCGACGGTTCTACTGTTTTCTGGCATGTGGGTTTATTGGATGGACAGACCCTCCAATTTGTTGCCGAGCAGTCGATGTGATTCCTGGCCTCCTGAGGGCAAGGAGTGACCTTGAAGAAGACTTGGAGGAGCAGTTGATGTTGATGAGGGAGAAGGATCAGCAGTTGAAGAAGCTCAACAAGTTTCTTCTTTCAGGTTGGGTCTTTTTTTTCATTGTCTTTAAGTTGGTTTAGGTTGGTATGGAGGTGTTGTGTTATCTTTCTGGGTTGTATCATTACAGGAAATAAGGTCATCCCTGGTTTGTATTGACCTTGTCATGTTAATAAAAAGTTGTTGTTTTTGGCATTATAGTGGGATCATCGTAGTTACTTGGTGTTATTTTAAAAAGACCAATGTAGTCAATAATGTTCATTTTAGTTGCTGAATCACTATGCAGCAAACTTGGTTTTTGGTTGCTTATCAACTTTGACTTAGAAAAGTCAAAACTAATTTGGGTCATTCATTATATTTAACTTCTATGAAGTTGGGTCATTCAATATATTTAACTTTTATGAAATATATGATGATGTCAAACCACAATGTCTTTGAATTTTGCAGCATTATGCAGCAAATTACCGTTTTGGTTGCATAATCAGTATGCACCAAATTGGCCCTTTGCTTAATCTTTATGCAGCAACTTTGACTTGTGCAACAAATAGTCAATAAATTTGCATGAAGACCATGGTAAACCCAAATGAAAACAAATACCATTCTTAATCAAACGAAGTCTAAAAAAAAATACCGTACAAATTATTGTCTAGAAGACAGAAACTCAGTTACATAATCCATACACTCATTGTTAAAACACAGAAACAAAGAACCAAATAAGTTTATTGCACCATCACAATGGTGTTGACTCACTTGGCGATCTTGGATTTTTTTTCTTGATCCTCTTCTTCCTTTAACCTCAAGCATCCACTGTTGATTGTGATCCCACTGGCCGAGTTGTCCCTGCTGATACCTCACTTGCTTGTGTTCCAACTGGGTGACTTGGCCCTGCTGCTACCTCACTTGCTTATGTTCCAACTGGCTGACTTGGCCCTGCTGTTACCTCTGTTGCAGAATATCCCACTAGCCAGGGACGGACTTATAGTGTAAGTATGGGGGGGCCGGTGCCCCCCATGGCTAGCCGAAAAAGTTGAAATTTTAGTGTAATTTTTATAAAATTTTGACCTTTTTTCGAAAGTGACCCCCACCCAAAACTCAAACTGCCCCCCACCCACATACTAAGACCTAACATTCAACGCTCTAAAGCCTTATAAACCCTTCATCTCTAAGTAAAAATACTCGATTTATCATTACGATTTTTTTTTCTCGCATTTTGTTGTTATTGTCAAAAAAAAAATAATAATAAAATAAAAAAAATAAAATAAATAAAAAAATTTGCCCCCCACATCCATTTTCCCTGGGTCCGTCACTGCCACTAGCTGAGTAGTTCTTCCTAATACCTCATCTGGTACTCCTTCCTTTCTTGTTCCACTACCCTTCTTTTGGTTGTCTCTTGGACCTGTACAAGCTCTCTTATTGTGGTCCTTCCCACCACATGCACCACATTTGATTGTACTGCCCCTCTTTGACAGCTTCCCGTTTTTCACGAATGACTTTTTCAAAACTTCTTCAGCAATCTCATCCTTTGACACTCTTCTCTTCTTCCTTGGTCTACCAATTAGATCATGGTGGTTAGGTGGCTTTAGGTTGCTAGGGATACTGCATTTGGGCCAAAAGGTGGGACCAGCAATTCCTTCAATCTTGTACTGATACATCTCCTTCCATGTGTTTAACCAATAACATTGGGACACCCAATCCTCTGGTATCCCAACCTCTTTGCCATTTGATGACATGTTGTAGATAGCGGCAACAGCATGTTTACATGGAATACCAGTTAGCTCCCATCTCCTACATGTGCATACCCTTGTTGTCATATTCACAACACATTGGTCATTCCAAGGTCTCTTACACTGGTATGTGCCCCCCCCCCCCCCCCCAATTCCATATAACAGTATACTCATTTGCTTCTTGCTTTATGTTTCTTAAAATTATAGTTGCAGTTGGGGTTAAGGGACCTTCACATCTGTCTATTAACTGTTGCACACTAACATTTCTCTTTGTAAGATACTCCCTGATGTATTCCAAACAACCAATGATTGGTTGATCTCTGCTGTCCACCAACTTGCAATTGAAAGATTCACATAAGTTGTTAAGAAGGATTTCATATTTAGCTCTCCCTGTATGTAACATATCAATATCAACATCAGTTTTAAGCTCATTAATATTACAGATGAAAGTCATAATATGTGTACATTATAATTGAAAAATGTGACCTTGACCATGATGATGGTGGTATCTTTCTTAACCAGTCATAAGCGTTAGAGTCCGCTGTTTTGAGCTCATCCATTTCGCTATTAAACTGAACCACTATTGATGCTGTGGCACACTTCCAAAGAAAATCCTTGATCCTCTGTCCCCTGAATAACTATTTCATGTTGTCATATATGTGTCGCACACAGAATATGTGTTCAGCATGAGGAAACAGTTCTGCAGTTGCTGGTAATATCCCCTGTCACATTAAACATAAGATTGTCACATTAAACATAAGATAATATATGAATGAGTATTGAATTGGGTTGAATTGGGTTGCAAATAAATGAATAACATAAACCATGTTTATACCTTTTGTCTGTCTGAGATAAAGGTGTAGTTTGAATTGGGTTGCAAATCAAGATCATTTCCTAGATTGCTAAGGAACCATAACCATGAACTCTTTGTAACACCCCCAAAATCCGATCCAGCAGAAGCATACATGTCGCTGGGGTGCTACTAAATTGGTACCATAACATAGAGTAAAGAGAACGGATTTACCGTATCCATTTAAAAGGAATTTTTATACTCAAAAGTACTTTGTTTTACATCGTTCAATGAAATGCGAAAATATAGGCCCTTAAAAGAAATAAATTGGTCCCCAAATGAATATCAGAGCATCTTGATCCTATAACCATGCCATGCCATGCCAAAAGCCGCCATAGGTAAGCTAACACTTTGAGAACCTGAAAATACATGCTAAAATGTGTCAACACGAGGTTGGTGAGTTCATAGGTTTAGTTTAACTGTAAAGCATTTGAATGAAGATTCCCAGCAAAGGCATTATAAATCCACTCAATCCCAAGCCCCGCCCATACAAGACTTGCAACCTGTGTGTTTACAACCCACTGCCAAATAAACAACAAGTATCATATGGACCACAAGAAATCAAAGACCAATATATTCCAAATATATAAAGGGTTGTTGTCGTATTAAGTTCATGACACCGAAGCCTTAAGATATCTAGTTTGAGTATACGTTTGACATACCAGTCAAGTGGGGAAACTACCCGGACACCCAAAGTTTCTGGTAAGCATCCGTTTGACATACCAGTCAAGTGGGGAACACCACCCGGACGGGGAGTTCAATCCTATAGATCTATTCATAACATTCGCGCTTAACGGGTCGTAACATAGGCCATTAATAGTTTAGTGCACTTGTGTCCAAAAGAAAATAATCGAGTGTGTAACAAGTAAACACATAATACTTTCGAGTAACAAATCAAGGGTTTCAACCAATTAGTAATGCTTGAGAAAACAATTCACGTTTCAAGTAAAACGAGCATGGAGTTTAAATATAAACGAGCATGTATTCTCCCCCAAACAGTTATAAAACAAGTAAAAGTAGGGGCCATGAAACTCACCTGGTGCAATGATTGTGATGACAAAAGTGGATACACTGAAATGAGGCGCGACCTCTAACCGCAACCTAATATGAATGATATGATCTAATGTAAGTCATGAAATGATGCTACACAGGCAAATATGTATGTTATCGATACCACTCGTGAAATTTGGAAATAAAGTTTATCGTCGAAAAATATATTTTTGACATCTTGTTAAGTTATAAAACATTTTACGCGTATATATGTTGTAACGACATCCCACGATCGTCGTTTAGTGGTTTATTGGAAAATAGAGTTTTTTCGTCGCAAATAAAACACTTTGATAATTTTCTGAAAATGACTAAGTAGCCTCGCAAAGCTAGTCGTAAGTTGGTGAATATTGAGGGTTAGGAAACGATCTCCGTGTTTTTTAGAAAGCTTGTATCAATATCTTAAATTCGTATCATCGAAATTTTGTCCATACAAGTCCCGATCATAAAGAAAAATAATGGTCAAGTTGGATAGTCGGGCTAAATTTGCCGTTTTTGTGCAGTTTTCGGGTATATTGGGAAGGTCGTATTTTACTCATTACAAGTCCGGTTGACGAACGGCTGGTCAATTTAGAAAGTAGGCCGGGAGTACTTGATTTTACTTCAAGGGGTTAATGTTTCAAACTGACTCGATCCATGAGAAAAACGGCTCTCAACATGGCTACTTGCAAAAACAGTTTTACACTTGGAAACATTTTTAATAAAAGCTGATAAAAATGTGTTGTGAACGTCGGGTTTCAAACGCTTGTATCTCGGTCGTTATAAGCTCGTTTTCTACGTTCTTTATGTCCTCGGCTTCGTATTACAACTAAGTAATAGATTTTTGATATGTTGGCTCGTCTAGTTTGCATTCAACGCCTCGTTCTAACCATTGAAAATCGTGTAACAGCTTGGTATTTTCAGAAAATAGTTTTAGTCGTCAAACTTAGAATTAACGTATCTTTCTCGTCGTAAGCTCGTTTTTACTCATTCCAGCGGCCACGGCTTCGTTTTTGAGAGTATTTTCTAAATATGTAAACCAAAATAATCCATGGTCTACTGAGATTTCCAGAAATTGCAAAAATGGACAGAACCTCATCTATATTTTGTTAAAACCATTTTTATTAGTTCAATACTTGTACATATCTCTTCCAATCAACACCAAAGCTATTCTAAACCTACCATACACCTTCTTAGGGTGTCATGGGTTCCTAATCTTCACCAAAAATGATGGAGCTCATAAGATCACTAATAAAATTCTTTAAATTCATTTTAGTGACAAAATAAGTGGTAAGTGGTATATAATATAGATATATTTGCATGCTTTGCTACTAGCTCATAAAAATAAATTAAGTAAGAGTGTAAATGAGTAGAAAGAAAATATTTAGAAAACTTACTTGAGGTTGATGAATTTTTGAGGTTAATGACTTAGTTATTTCTAGGTTTTTATTTCAAAACCCAAACAAGAAACACTAATAGAGTTGTAAAATCACTTGATCTTGAAAATGGTATGGTTTCTCCTTGTTCTTGAGCTTGTCCGAACCACAAAGGGAATGGGAGAGATGAGAGAATTTCTTTGCTAGTTTATTTGTTACTTGAAGTATTATAAAGTGTTTGTAATAATAATTTCTAGTTATAAGATATTTTGGTCAAAGTCAAGGGGTAAATCATGACTTGGGGGGGGGGGGGGGGGCATAGGGGCGGCAAAAATGGGGAAAGGGGGGTGAGGTGTGTGTGCTATTAATTAATCTTGTCTCTTGATGTGATCTAGCTAGATTTAGTTGTGATATTATGCTACCGGGTATTGAGTTAGCTAGAAATAAATTTTGACGGAACAAGATAAAGTATGAAGAAGTTGTAAAAATTATAAAATCACATTTCTTGCAAGAATCGGGTGTCCAAATAGTTATCGTGTTGAAATTTCGTAAACCGTCGTAGTTATAAGCTTTTAACGATATATATAGCAAATAATTTCAAAACACTGGGTAAACTAATAATATAATTTTTATATCACCGTAATGAGTGTGAGAATATATTAGGATCATAGTCGGGAGTGTCGGGTATATTGTTCGTAGTAAATGATTGAGTGGTAGCGTTTATTTAATAAATAAATATACGTGAGTTGAGATTATTCAAACCTGTGAATGACCTAACATGAAGATGATGTTACTGATGATATGTAGACTACTCTAGTCTATATGATGTGCCCTCAGTGATGTTTCATGATTACGCGGCTACACCCTAATGGTTACGCGAATTTGATACCCGTAAACCTAGTTTACGAAATGATGAATGATAACCATGAATAGTGATTTCCCTTCAGGAATGAATAGTGTTTCGTGAATAGTAAATTTTTTTTGATAACGTTTCAAAGTCGCAAACTGACTTAAAAAACGATGAATAGTGAAATGATGAATAGTAATCCGTGAATAGTAAATTTTGAAGTTTGGAAAATGACCTGGAATTACGATTTGTCACACTCTTAGACTCAGCTTCAACTACCACGTAAGCAACTGGATACAACCCATTATTGTTATCGACACCAACAACAGTTAAGATTTTACCAGTATATGGTCCTTTGATAAAAGCCCCATCCAAACTTAGTATTTCCCTTCTTCCTGCTCTGTAACCTTTTTTCAAGGCACCAATACAAAAATAAATCCGTCTGAAAACCCTTGAATCCTCTGTTGAATCATTGTTTGCTTCAACTTGAATCTTCACAATTGTATCCTTATTTTTTTCCTTCAATTCCAAAGCGTAATCCATAAGATTGGCATATTGTTCTTCATAGTCACCCAAAATCCGTTTCATTGCAAGACTTCTTGCTCTGAATACCTTTGTCTCAGAGACGTCGATCTAAAATTTTTGATTTAATTCAATTGTCAGTGCAGTGGTTGGGATTTTTTGATTGTTAACAAGAATTTTAGCAACCTCAGATGAAATGAATCTTGCAGTCAACAATTTAATTTTTCTTGTTTGGAGGCATTTATGTTCATCTTTTAATGTTTTGACACTCAAACAAGGTTCATCACCGACTTTTGACACATGTAGGGACCACGGGCACATGGGCTTGGCCTTTTTGTTATAGGTTTTGGATGTCGCAAACTTGCCCTTTGACTGTGAACAAGAAGCTGTTGTTTGACAACTTGCAGAATCATTTCTGCCATCACTGTCTGCATGTTTCCTTTTACCATAACCCACAACAGTCCCATAACAATAAGCTCTAACCCTTTCTTGATCACACTTTTCAATCCTAATATCTCTTCTACACTCCAAAGCATACATTCTTACCTTTTCTTTGATTTCCTTCGGTGTCGTAAATTTTTCTGTTACAAAAAAAAAAATAATAATAAAAATAAAAAAAATAAAAAAATCACCCTTTTTAACATTTTCTCTCCCCTGGTACTCCCTCCTAATTTCTTTCAACCTTTTCTTTGTTATGTTCACAATTCTGGGAGCATGGGTATCTTCATCACTATCAAACTCATCAAAGTCACAGACAGCATTCGAATCCATATCATCTGCCATACTAGCAGCTAAGTTTGTAACATGGTCAATATGGTCATCAATTTCAAAACTAAATTCAGTCATGTCCACCTATGGCTCAATGGGGGTGCCCACATCATCATCTTCAAAATCACTAACATCCGATTCTTGTTCTTCCTGATTCTCCTACTCAATGGGGGTGCCCACATCATCCCTATCAACTACTTCTTCAAAATCAACAAATTTATCGTTAAGCTCTAAAACAACATCCTCACTCCCTTTTTGAAGTCCATCGACCATGTCTGTATAGTTTTCTTCTTCAACAACATCATCTATAGGAGGGACAAACTGGAACAAGTCTTCATCAATAATTGCTGATTGTTGCTCAGCTTGTTCTCCACCAGCAACCACACTTAAAGGTTGTTGAGCAACAGGACTGTCTATGTCAGTTAACAACCTGGTACCAATGGTTCCATCAAGTTTGCTAGTTGAAGCTTGAGTAGCATTCTGAAAATGAGCAACATTTTCAGTAGGCTCATCCAGTATTTCATCAATAATTTTGGATTTTTTTGCCTTTTTTGCGTTTAGCCTCAATATAAATCTCTATCTCTCTATATGTAGGAACCAAATTCAACAGGTTCATAACATCGTCATCATCCTTCAAGGGTAACAACCCATCATCCAATGTCTCACCTGGTATCCTAAAATGAGACTCTAAAACCCGACCATTGTCGACACCTAGGTCATCTAACAACGATTCAAATGCATCAAACGTAAACATGTCATAATCAACTAAATCATACCACTCTATAACTGGATCAAGATACAGCCTTCCTGGTGGTAAGGTAAATTTTCCACTGTGGGTGATTTTGAGAGTGAACAAGTTCTGGTTTGATTCTGTGTAGAAACAATAAACATCAACACACACACTAACAACATAAAAAATCATCTTAATGTGTAATCTTATTCCTATTCATATGGTGCATGCGGTTAACATTATATCTAAGTAAAAAAATCGATACAATTAACAATAACCAAAACATACCGTATAGTTCATCAAGATCACAGATCGGGGAAGATCGTGCGCGGTTTTTCCCAAATGGTAGAGCCATCATCTTCACTTTTTATTAGATCGCAATGCGTATTTGAAAAGTTTAGGGAAGAAATTGCAATTGAACTTTGCACAATAGGGTTTCTTGGGTTTTGTGATAATCGGTAGGTGTGATAATAGTTTAGGCGGGAACAGTGAAATGACAATACTACTCTAAGAGACGATGCAACTTAACGAAGAAAATAACGAGAGTTGGTGTACAGTAGCTCTCAATGGCTATTTTGCGGGAAATAAAATAAATAAAATAAAAATATAAATAAAATAAAAATAAAACATTAATGTCGTTTTTGCACTACTTTTGTCTCGGTGTCATCCTTACGCATTTGTGCTATTTTAAGGGCCATTTTTGCAATTTACCCAAATCTAAAATATTTAGCCTTTTACTCGCACTTCTTGCAAAGTATCACTAGAAAGCTAGATTTAGTGACACTTTTTTGTGTTATTATAATATTTGTTACTAAATGTCTATTTTTAGTGTCATATTGAATAAACTTCGTAAATTTACGTCTAGAAATACAATAATTAAACACGCGCCTGTTAACTCCAAGTAGATAAACCATAATGTTTTTTGCAGCCTCCAACTCAATATCTACGTGTAATATATAAATTCATCCTCTGTTTTACACTTTTACTAAACCCTCACACAAAAATAGCGACATGTGGATTTATGACCTATAATCTAATTATAAATAGAACAATTAACTTTTTTACACCACTATAAAAGTGAAACGCAAAATTAATATATTATGGTATAAATTGGTAATCTTGCTAAAAACTAAACTTTTTTCTTAAATTCTAAGTCAATCAAATTACTAAAACATTTAACAAAGTATCTCTTTTTTTTTTTTTTTTTTTTTTTTGAAAGGCTATCGATCTCTTATCTGTTTCATCCATAATAACAACTATAAACTAATAAGATACAATATTAAATTGTTAAATAATAAAAATAATTATTACATTGTATGCAAATCAAATGGTAATTAAATTGTTAAATAATAAAAATAATTTTTGAAAGGCTATCTCTTATCTGTTTCATCCTAATAAACTTGATCTAAAAGCAACTATAGTTCAAATGGTAATTAAATTGTTAAATAATAAAAATAATTATTATATTGTATGCAAATCAAACTAATAAGATACAATATTAATCTATATTAGATTTTTCATCAAGAATAGTAACAAGTATGATTACTTTAATTTTTTATATGAACACTCAAACAACACTTTGCTATACGTGATTTCATCATTTTCTAAATGTCATGCTCACATATGATTTTTTGATTGTTTAACATGTATGATTGTTCTTGTAGTTGAGATATCATGATTGATTAAAATGACTACATAAATATTTGTGTTAACATTAACTGATATATATGGGTTGCGCTCGGCACAACCTAAATGGTTATCTAGTAACTAATAGATTAAAGTGAAAAATAATTGGGAATTGCACACGTCTTCATTCATCAACCACAATGAAAACTAATTGTTTTATACAAATATCAAACTCTAACCTTCTAAACGTAAAAAATATATGTACTTGATTCAGTTATCGAAATGGAAAACAAATTTAACGTAAATGGCATAATTGTTACAATACCCTCGTTTATCACCAAGAGATCGATCTACTTTTTAAGATTCACAACAATAACGCTTATATTATCTTTACTGCCACGAGCCATTGCGAGCTCGGTTAAAACCACGGCTGCATTGGTCATTCTATATTTGTTCTCTTTGATTTTATCGTTTACTTGTTCTGATGAACTCCTTCGACAAATCCGTCCATCAAGACATTTTCTCACGACATGGCATGCGAAATCGTTAGGTATGACATCCCATAATCCATCACTAGCTAATATCATGAACTCATCTTTATCATTTCTTTTATTTACAATGACTTCTGGTTTTGCTATTACATATGGTTTTAGTTGTCGATCACCTGCATAGTTGTAAATCATGTACTTTAGTAACCTTTTCACAAATATTATAGCATTAACTTTTGAATTAACTTAAATTCAATAGTTTGTACCTATGGATCTTGAAGTAGCAAGAACTCCCAAAACGCGATTGCCATTCCAGTTAACCACCCTTCCTCCCGAGTGTTCGATCCTTTCTAGCTCATCTGGTCTATCCGGCTACATATCATGTTTAAATATTAGTAAAATCTTTATAATCTAAAACCTTATATCAAATTTCTTGGTTAGACTTGTGAATGCCCTTTTGTGTAATCTAAATGGTCGATTAGATACAAGTTAGTGATCGATCAACACGACTTTGACGGACACACATAACTTGATCATTAACTTTCGACGTACGTTTCATAGTATGTATTTTTCATACATATAAAACCAAAGTAAAAAATCATTACCATAAGTTGAAACTTTTAAAACATTTTATTTCACCATGCAAAAACTAATATGGTTAACTTTCACATGCAAAAACTAAGAAAACTACCTTGTGATCATTAGACAACGGCACGGCCACACCACCACGAGCAAGCACAGCTCTTGAATCACCACAATTCGCAACAACAATCTTATCATCACCCACAACTGCAACAACAGCAGTCGAACCCATCGACCCCACAAACTCGCTCTGATCATTAACCTCCTCATCCATTTTCAAAAAACTCTCCACCATCAACTTATCCCAATCCATCTCCCCTTCACTCCCATCACCTATCTCACTCGCCAACAACTTAAATAACCTTTCACGACACGCATTCGCTACACGTGAACCACCATGTCCATCATACACCCCATAAAAATCTAACTTCATGCAACTCTTGTCAACAAACCCTAATTCTACACTAATAGCATCCTCCATCTCTCGCCTACGTCCAATCACGGACGATTGATAAGGAAACTCATTATCAACGTTCTCAAAACGTCGTCGCTTTGCAAGGGTATCATTTTCACCACCTGACAAAACTTTTGACCTACGAAGCTCGGCACGTTTCCTTCTTGCAAGTATCACATGATCTAATTTACTCGAATAACTCGCGGTTTGTCTACAATTTGTTAAAGATGGAGATGTTGGTATTGCGTGATCCATTATATTTATCATCATGTTTTCGTTTTTGGTTTATGAACATATATGAACGAATTTATTTTGTGAAGAGAATGAGATAGTACGTGCATGTGTTATAAAGAGAGAGTCGTGACGTAAAAATGGTTGATATGATTTCGGCGGTCAAGTACGGGAAACAGCACCCCTGAGTTCCGGACACGTACACGTAGTGATTATAGATTCGGTGTATTAGGGTATGTACGTGGCTGGTGAAAGGTTGGATTCTTGTCAAATAGAATATGATTGCTACAACCTTTTATTGTTTTCAATGGAAATATCTTTATGACTCATTCTTCTATTTTTGTCCAAAGAATGGTTGGGAACTTGGGTTGTGTTGGTATTTTTTATATAATAAAGTAAAAGATTTTGTTTTTTTTTTTTTTTTTTTTTTTTTTTTTTTTGAAAATTAGAAATTCAAGTAAAAGAATTACTCCCTCTCGTCCCAAAATTATTGTCACCCGACAAAAAACACATTCTTTTAGAAAAATGTCACTATCACTATTTCTCTCTCTTTACTTTTTTGCCAAATGACAAGTTTACCCTTAACCAATTAATTATCACTTCTTTAAAGTTTGCAATATTAATTTCAACCAAGGGTAATATAGTAAACTTTACCAAACTCCACTATCTATTCACTTTCTATTTTGGGAATGTGACAATAATTTTGGGACGTCCCAAAAAAGAATAAGTGACAATAAAATTGGGACGGAGGGAGTAGTAATAGAAAAAATTCTCTAGCTCAAAATCAAAAATAGTCCTAGGCCTGAAGGAATCAAATTTTCAAAATAGATCTGTGCAACTACCGACTAGTGCGACTTTATTAATTTTTTGACACTTGTCTTTTTTATATTAATATAATACTGAGGTTAGTGAAGTTTTATTAGAATATTTAGTTTTATCTTATCATAATACAAGAAACTATAGATGATAGTTTTCAAATTTGATTAAGTTTTTGTTGTTTAATTGTTGTAGTTCTAGACTGAGTTGATTTTCTGATTAGTTAAAGATTTAGGTGAATGCAAATTATCCTACAAGTAACTTAATACTCATTAACTTTCAAGACAATATATCTTAAATGATCATCAAGATGGCCTAGTGGTAAAGAACACATATCTGGGGTAGACAATGAGATGGTTAATTGAAACGGTCACATGATACCGGCCTGGTAATGTTACGTACATCTTAGTTAAAACATTCGTCCATCGCAACGGATTTGAAAAGGAAAAACTTTATCTATTTACCCAATTAATTAATAAAAATAACTTATAACTGTAACATAATTAAAAGCCAGCGGCAATATAACAACAAATTTGAAAGAACAAACCTCTCAATAAAAATTAAATTAGGTGCTTGTTAGCTTGATATCATGTGTAGTTTGTCATTAATAGTTGAGATGACGACATCTGTTCTTTTGAATCTAACATAATTATCATATGATGTACTTATAAGTTATAAAGAGTGAATAACTTTTTTTCAAGTTAAAAAATTAGGTAGAGAAAATACTAAAGTGTCCTTAAACCTATATATAAACAGAAAATTCAATATGAAAATTTACTAATTTACCTCTCTATTGTTGATTAATGACTAAATACAAAGTAACAGGCATTTAAAAAAACAAAATCCACAACATAGATCTAATTTTCGTTTTAATCATATAGTAGATAGCAATAAACGTATTTGCAATTGTCAACTATCGTCAATCATTCATTATAATTATTTTTTTTTTCTCATTGCCGCCTTGCTTTACTATCTCTATTCAATCAATATATATAATCTCATCATATATCTTTTGAGATGCCGAACAACCTTTTAAAGACTTCTCTTCGACATCGCCAATTTATGTTTTGATTTTGTGAATATCTTTGACTTAGGTTTTTTCTTCTTTTGGAAAAACGAATTGAAGAATTTAATTATTTGAACACAAAAATGGGATGCAATCTTTAACATATGTCCTTAACTCCTTATGCCATTCTACCAACTTTTAATTATGACATATTAATCTGTTACGATATACAAATGACTTGCGGGTTATTTGAATCCCAAAGAATAACTTGCGAACGATTTAAGACATATGTTCAAATTATCTATAGAGCTCAGTGAACACAATAAATATCGATATATAGAAAACTACTCCTATTTTGTATGCATGTAAAGCTAAATACAATAACCAAGTGACATATATTATAATCTTAATTATTTTGGTTGCATAAGCTTATGCCGTCGTACAGGCATTCACAGCCACAAATTTGTTTATATTAACCGTTTTTGTATCGTACGTTGTGATTGAAAAGGCATAAAGCGGTTTGCTTGGCGGAATATGAGGGTTCAGGAATGAAGGCTTGAGCTTCACGTGGCATCTTTATTAAATTACAAAAGCTATAAATATTGTTTTTTTCTTGTTGATACAAAAGTTGGGCGTTCTTTGATTCCGTACCAATCAGATCTTAATGTTTGAGACCTGCACACTAAGAAAACAAAAAGACACCGTTAGGCTTATCGTGGGATTGTCTCCCACGATTATCCTCCGGCGTGAGAGTAAGTAATCGGTTTTTAGGGTTTAGTTGAAGAGTTAGGGTTTTGTAGATCGTACCTTTAATGAGAGTCGAGAGACTCTTTATATACACACGAAACCCTAGTTGGTTTCGTGTTCCTCACACCTCAGCGTATCCGCCTAAGTCGGTTTTGATACATATCCCATAAATAAGAGATATCCTATCAAGACCATAAATAACTTCGGGTTTGGGCCAACGTAAGCCCAAACCGTTATCGTAATAGCCCATTCGTGATGGACTTGAGTATGGGTCGGGTTCGTGACCCGAATGTGGACTATACGTCATCATGTCCCCCCAGTCTAGTGTGCGCAATGCGAAATTGCGGACGCTAGACTAACAATTGTAGCTAAAAATATTCCTCGATGCGTAGCGGGGAAGTTTCAAGTATTTCCCGCCTAAAAAAGCAAATTAATCTAGTCCAAGTACATCCGTATCCCCTTCGTGAATCGTGAAGGGTGGGTGAAAAAGTGCTTTACCTTTTTGCCTCCCAGCCACACGATTAGAGCAAGTGGGGTACATGTGTCATTCATCCACGAATATGTGTAACCCTATATAAAGGTTAGCCGTCTTTTCACTGTGGCTACCACAGTAAAAATCATTATTTTCCACCATTGTTAAACCTTCAAACAACAATCAAAAAATCAACGAAAGCTAAGGTAAGAGCGCGTGCGCTTCAGATTCCTTTAAATTCTAACCATGGTTCTGCAGTTATCCGATTTTAACTCCGATTTATCTGAGGACGATCTTCGTCAGTTCACCTCAGATTATTACATCCCTACTGCATTGCGCCCGGTTGTTCCGGTGGCGAATGCGTCAATAGCGAACTTCCCTCAAGGGAAGGTGGGGGTATACACACGTTTCTTCGAATTCGCGAACCAACGTGCGCCCATTTCCCTATTTTTGTGCGTTATTCTAAACCATTATCGTCTTCATATTTCCCAGCTGCACTGTATAGGTGCAGCAAAAATAACCAATTTTGAAGTAAATTGTCGTCTGTTGGCGATTGAACCTACAATTCATCTATTCCGCGCGTTTTATCACTCAACGTGGTCAAACGGGTGGGTTTCCTTCGCTAAGCGCCCAGGGACACTGCAGTGCTATACGGAGAAATTAGATGCGCTGAGAAATTGGAGGGAAAAGTTCTTTTGGGTTGATAGTGCATTTTTTCCATGGATTTTTGAGTTCTATACTCAAGAATCATTACCGAGAGACAAGCGCCCAGACCCCGGATTGTATAACGTAGCTGATGCGGATACGATAAATACCAATCGCATACCGATCAAAGCGTATCCAGAAGAGTTTTTGGTGCACATGGGCATCAGTCGCAATTACTTCGGTAGTCCGGAAGAAGTGCCAACATTTTTGGATGAAAATAGCCGGGGTGGGTGCTTGTCTCTTCCTTCCTCTTCGCTTTAGTAGTTGTAAGCGTTCTTCCCTTTGTAGCTTATCTAACACATTTTGTGTTTGTTTGTTGTTTTGTTGCGAAGAGATGGATCTATTCGGTGTTGTTCGCTTGGCGAAGCCCACTCAGGTGACCGTAGGGGTGCGCCCTGATGTGTCGTGTGCGTATGCTCTAATTTATACCCACGGTATGTCGTTGTGGTTTTAGCAGTATTCAAGTTTTAAATTTATATTTAGCCGACTTATCAATAACACACACACTTTAACGAGCAGTGTACCCGGTCAGTATGAATATAATGGTAAGTAGAGTGTCGATCACTAAGAGTGGAACGTATTATCTAGATATCCTAATCAGTATTTTAATATCTTAAGTTAGCTATACAACCTAATCTAACGCAAGGGGGTTTCAGTCTGAGAGACTGGCACGGTTTGGTTATGATAAATATAAACTAAACTAATAAGCATGAATCAGCGAATAGCACACACGTACACAGATAAATACTTGAGACAATAAGAAGACCTGTCCTGATAGTTAAGTAGCTTGTCACTTGTTTTATTGCTAGTTTTATATGAAGTGTATAGTTCGATGTAACGCACCGAGATTAATTCCTTTCTCGTTGGCTCTAATCTTATCGGCGAGTAAACCCTTAATGATTACTTATGACTATCCTATTTATCTTTCTTCCTACTTTTCTACAGACAATAGAATGCATAGGCGATCTAATAAATAGGCGAGGAAGGGGCATGGCGACCCAAGCAATGCTCAGCTAGACACAGAGGTTATCAATGTACTAATAAAAGTCACCAAAGACATCAACATATAAACTTTAATTAATGGGAAAGCAATTTTAAGGGGAGTTGAAGTGCATGATAAAATCAATGTCACAAGCCCATCAATCCTGACCAATTAAAGTGTACTAATACGATAAAACAAAACTACTTAATGAATTGAATACATGCAGGACCTTCTTACAGCTCTTGTATCTTCGTTCAAGGTGTGTCTTGTGCTGCTACTTCGTCTGAATTCGGCTTAGGGTTTCTTCTGTTTCGTCCTTCGTATATCTTATTCTCCCGAAATTCGTCTGACCTTGGGGTATTTATAGTTTCTGTCTGAGGGCTAGATGCGGCGCATAGGATAAGTAGATGCGGCGCATCGACTTAACTTCGCGTGGGGTCCAAGATTAATATATTCAGGAATATTCGTACACCGCCAGAAGATGCGGTGTAACTCCATTCTTAGATGCGGCGCATGTCCTTGCTGTCTTGGATCGTAGCTTGTGAAATCTTGATAGTGATGCGCCGTATATAATAAGCAGGATGCGGCGTATCTGGAGCAGAATGATCTTGATCTTGTACATTTCAGTAGACTCTTAACTTCTTGCATGTTTTGCTCCATAATTAGTCCAAAGTCGCCAAGTTTCACATAATACTTGTTTTTACCTGAGAATTACAAAAGTAAACATTAACGTATCAATTCTCACAGATAATATAATAAAACAAGTCAAATAAATAGGATAAATGATGGTAATAAAATGTACTTATTTGAGTTCATCACGCCCTTTGAGAGATGGAGAGGAGCCAGTTCTACAGGCTACCGCGGGGCGCACGATGGTGATCACGCAGGAGGAGACAGAGGAGGTCCCCACAGGTGTCACTATGGCTACTCCTCTGCGTAGCTTTCCCGCTCCTGGGTCGCAAATCCCTGTGGAGTTATTGCATAACATATAAAGGCTATTTGGGTGTAATCCTAGAAATTTACCAATTTAGACAAGTCATTCCAATTATATAAATAATACTTATTATGGTGGTCTCGAATAGTATACAAGCCAAGTTCTAAAGTTTACAAGTCACCGGCACACTCATAGATTTGTGAATTTTGAAAAGTTCACAATTTTTGAAATTAACGTCATGTGTGCAGCTATGTAATTTAGACTTTAAACAAAAAATTGCTAAAAATTTTAAATTTTGATATATTAAGCACATTTTAAGCATATTTTGAAAAAGTTTAGGACAAGTAAGTGTTCTAATTCTCCAATCCCCCCACTTAAGTTAAACAACGTCCTCGTTGTTTGTATAAAAGATTAAAAACTGGAAAATAAAAGAATTAGAACAGAAAAACTCCCCTGAGATTTGCTCGGTATGATCCTCCATTATTTGTATAAGAGCAAAAATCAACTTTCTTGTGGATGAGAACGTTTAAGCTTCATATTTGATGTATCCACAGGAAATGCAGGAATCTATAATACCACCAAGACTTTAACACACCTAAGTTAAGAAGGTTCAAACTTGCATAATACATTAGTAGTTAGCGAAAATAAAACTTAAAAATAAAAATGAAAATCATCAGGTCAGTCGATACGCCGTATCTTATGGAAGAAGATGCGCCGTATCGAGCCTGGAATAAATACGAATCAGAATAGAAGATGCGTCGCATCCTTAACCAGGGATGCGCCGCATTAAAATAAACTGATAAAAAGTTTTAAAGTCAAAAATAAAAATGCAGAAAAATAAAGTAAGATATGACCAGTGCAGGCGATGCGTCGCATCTTAGGATTGAGATGCGCCGCATCTTCTACAGGTCTGACAGACTCAATACAAAATCAGAAAATAAAATAAAAGATAAACATGGGTTGCCTCCCACGAAGCGCTTGTTTTTGTTCGAGTCACAAGCCTGACTCCACCCTTATTTACTGTGTAATAGGGTGTTGTTCCCCCCACTTGGGATCAAGTGCGGGTGATAGTAGCAATAAACACGAAAAGAGTGTAAATTTGCTATTAAAGATGGAAGAAATACATAAAGATCATACCTTGGCAATATATGTACATCTTCCCTATTCTTACCCGGTTTGGTTGATAAATTGGATGACTTGACCACTTCATCTGAAAGAGTAGTATGTTGAGGAAAAATGAGTCTCCTTTCTTCTTGGTTAGTCTCTTTGGTAGTAAGGCGTCCCTTGACTTCCGCAGAAGATGAGAAAGGGTCTTTAGCAAGTAAAAGTTCGAGTTCCTCTATAACCTTCATAGGGTCGAAATCATCATCTTCATCAATCATAGCAATGTTTAAGAGCTCATCACCAAATTCTTCCTCGTGCTCCACCAAAAACGGGTTGATCACAGGTGCTTCATGTGCTTCAATAGGTAGTGTAATAAATTTGACCTCATCATTCTTTTGTTTTGCAACCTGTTTAGGAAAACTAGCAAGATTATTAGTAACGGGATTAATAATATTAAATAAATTTGTACCACTTTGTGTTGTAAGTGACTCCAATTCATCTTGTGAATCTCCATCTTCAACTAGTGGTCAAAATCTGGTTGAGGTATGTCATCATAAACTATGGCGTCAAATGGTTCGAAATCAAAATTAGAATACTTTTCATCTTCATCCGTTGGATTGTCTAATGGTGGTAATACGATTGCAGAATATTCTTCAACGTAGGGTTCCGTATACACATCATCTTGTGCAATCTCCGGAGAAAAAGTACTATCAATAACAATTGCCGGAATTGGTTTCACGGTATATGAATCTTCTTCATCATCATTTGACATACACCAAGTGTGTTGAAATGGCAATTTGTTTCTTTCTTTCCTTGACTTTTCTTGTCCTAAAATCAAGTATTCTTCCATAGTGATTTCTTTCGTCTCAATGACTTGTGCACCATATCTTGCTCTTTTCCAGTTATACACCTGATTATTGCTCAAGGCTTTTTCCTCTTCAAACCTAACATATTCTTCCATTGTAATATCCGGATCGTCCATCTTCCTGAAATAGAACTTACTTGTGCAAAAGAAGAGTGAAACAATCAAAGTAAAATAAAAGTTGCTGATATCAGCTGATGATGCGCCGTATCCTATAAATGGGATACGCCGTATCTTAGTACGTTAAAATTTACTCAGACATTTATTCAGAAAATAGATACGCCGCGCTCAATAAATCAAATGCGCCGTATGTTCGTTACGTTTCAAAATACAAGATTTTTGATTCAGAAGATGCGCCGTATCGATAAAAATCGATGCGTCGTATCTGTTTAATAATTCGAAAAGCTGTTTTTAATTAAAATAATAAATACGCCGTATCTGTCAAAACAGATGCGCCGTATGGCGTTATCGTTTAGAAAAAATTTTCATTAAAAACAGATACGCCGTATCTTGGGGAAAGATGCGTCGTATCGAATTTATTAAACGCGTTGTATTTTATAAAAATTAAACGCAATACGCCGTATCTATGAAAATAGATGCGCCGTATCGTTTATATTAGCTCAGTACAACGATAGCAGAATACAAGAAAATAGAAAAAGAAAAACAAAAATAAAAACAAACGAAAATAAACAAAAATAAAAACACACAAAAACAGAAAATATGCAAAATAATACAATGAATGCAATTTAACTAATATACAATAGAGTTAGCGGTTAGAATTAAAAAATTAAAAAGAAATACCTAATTAAAATACTAATCAAATTAACAGATAATAACAATTCACTTCCCGACAGCGGCGCCAAAAAACTTGATGTGTCGTGTGCGTATGCTCTAATTTATACCCACGGTATGTCGTTGTGGTTTTAGCAGTATTCAAGTTTTAAATTTATATTTAGCCGACTTATCAATAACACACACACTTTAACGAGCAGTGTACCCGGTCAGTATGAATATAATGGTAAGTAGAGTGTCGATCACTAAGAGTGGAACGTATTATCTAGATATCCTAATCAGTATTTTAATATCTTAAGTTAGCTATACAACCTAATCTAACGCAAGGGGGTTTCAGTCTGAGAGACTGGCACGGTTTGGTTATGATTAAATATAAACTAAACTAATAAGCACGAATCAGCGAATAGCACACACGTACACAGATAAATACTTGAGACAATAAGAAGACCTGTCCTGATAGTTAAGTAGCTTGTCACTTGTTTTATTGCTAGTTTTATATGAAGTGTATAGTTCGATGCAACGCACCGAGATTAATTCCTTTCTCGTTGGCTCTAATCTTATCGGCGAGTAAACCCTTAATGATTACTTATGACTATCCTATTTATCTTTCTTCCTACTTTTCTACAGACGATAGAATGCATAGGCGATCTAATAAATAGGCGAGGAAGGGGCATGGCGACCCAAGCAATGCTCAGCTAGACACAGAGGTTATCAATGCACTAATAAAAGTCACCAAAGACATCAACATATAAACTTTAATTAATGGGAAAGCAATTTTAAGGGGAGTTGAAGTGCATGATAAAATCAATGTCACAAGCCCATCAATCCTGACCAATTAAAGTGTACTAATACAATAAAACAAAACTACTTAATGAATTGAATACATGCAGGACCTTCTTACAGCTCTTGTATCTTCGTTCAAGGTGTGTCTTGTGCTGCTACTTCGTCTGAATTCGGCTTAGGGTTTCTTCTGTTTCGTCCTTCGTATATCTTATTCTCCCGAAATTCGTCTGACCTTGGGGTATTTATAGTTTCTGTTTGAGGGCTAGATGCGGCGCATAGGATAAGTAGATACGGCGCATCGACTTAACTTCGCGTGGGGTACAAGATTAATATATTCAGGAATATTCGTACACCGCCAGAAGATGCGGCGTAACTCCATTCTTAGATGCGGCGCATGTCCTTGCTGTCTTGGATCGTAGCTTGTGAAATCTTGATAGTGATGCGCCGTATATAATAAGTAGGATGCGGCGTATCTGGAGCAGAATGATCTTGATCTTGTACATTTCAGTAGACTCTTAACTTCTTGCATGTTTTGCTCCATAATTAGTCCAAAGTCGCCAAGTTTCACATAATACTTGTTTTTACCTGAGAATTACAAAAGTAAACATTAACGTATCAATTCTCACAGATAATATAATAAAACAAGTCAAATAAATAGGATAAATGATGGTAATAAAATGTACTTATTTGAGTTCATCACGCCCTTTGAGAGATGGCGAGGAGCCAGTTCTACAGGCTACCGCGGGGCGCACGATGGTGATCACGCAGGAGGAGACAGAGGAGGTCCCCACAGGTGTCACTATGGCTACTCCTCTGCGTAGCTTTCCCGCTCCTAGGTCGCAAATCCCTGTGGAGTTATTGCATATAGACTCGTCGGGGAGTGCTATGGATGAGTCTGAGGAGGAGGGCCAAGGGTTAAAGCGCAAGAGATCGTCTGGTGATGATGGCGCAGGGACATTAAGTAAGCGCCCTGCTATTTCTGTCGGGCAATCATCTGAGGAGGATGCGTCATCGCATAAAACTCCTCCCCCCAAGTAAGTACTTGTATCTTTAGATCTTCAGTCCTTTAATCCGCGTTTAATACTATAGAGTAACTTTGTTATTTGCGTGCAGTGCTGAAACTGCCATTGATGATGATGCGTATGTTGGGAATTCGCCACCCAAGACTGGTTCTGCATATGCTGGTGAGTTTGTGCCTGAGAGTCCAGTGGATGAGGAAAAATCTTCTGAAGATGCGCCAACAGATCGCCTTATAGAGGAGTTGGCGTTGGCTGCTGCGCACCAGGCTTCATTGGTTGCGCGGCTACAGGCTCAATATGGTGGTGAGGGTAGCCAGGTTGCGCAGAAGGACAAGGAGATTGACATTCTGAAGGCGCAGTTGGCTGATGCGCAGGCTGAAGTGAGGGCATCTGCTATGTACGCCCAGAAAATTGCTGATGAGAAGATGTCGCTCCTGGCCGAACTGAATCAAGAGCGCACTGGAGCAAAAGAATACAAGGCCTCCTGCCTTTGGGCCTTGAAATATATGGAGCTAAACAAGGGGAGACTCTTCTCTAACTTGGATGAATTCCGCAAGACTGTGGAGAGTTTGCTGGAGAATCAGGAGAGCAAGCTGCGCAAGCTCAGCATCGAATATGATGAGGAGTTGTATCCTCATTTGGTGTCAACTATTGCTGAGCGCAGGTGGCTTATCAGCCATGGCTTGCGTCTTGCTGCCTTGACGACGCTGGAGTCTCAAGAGGTCAAGGACTCCTTTGGGGATGTGGTTCAATGTGCACTGGCACGCGGTAAGGCAGAAGCTGTAGAGGAGCTGTGTGCGACCAAGGTTTTGACTATGTCTCCCTCCGAAGTACCTGGTTATAACGAGAACGCTTATGGTGAACTTGTTGCGGCTATGGAGAAGTTGAAACTTTTTGAGCTTCCTCATATTGCTCAGCTGGAGCGTGACCAGGATTACCCCATAGGCGTGATCATGCAGGGTTTAACCTTGGCTAGGCACTCATCCGAGGATGCTGAGGTGCAGCTTGACTACTTTCTGAAGCCGGATGTGTCGCAGCTACATGTGCCTATTTTCGCTCGCCCCCGTGACATCCTCAACCCTTTTGCCCTTGAGAAGGAAATTCCATTGAGGGAGTCCTTAGAAGCCCATGAGATGAGACTTGCCAGGAAGAAGGGCGTGAAGGGGAAAGCCATTCTTTGTGGTCTTGGTGCGGCTCACATCCCGAGGTCTGATGGGGTGCCCGTTAGCGTACCAACGGTGTCACCCAAGGATGTTGACCTGTTGAAGAAGCTTGAGGAGGCTGGTAGCGTGGCGTACCATGTTGGTAGTTCAGGGCTTAGGCGTACCCGTAGCTTGTCTTGGTAATTTTGTGTAATAGATTAACATTTTGTTGCACATGTGCATGTTAAGTCTATATCTTGTATGAACTTGTTATCCATAATAAAGTGTTGATTTGAAAAATACGATTGTACGCATATTGTATCAAATTTGATTGTGGTTATAATGTTTGTACTTAGTTATTTTGTCTTTGTGTAAAAGATGTCTAAGAATCAAACCGTTTGTATAAACACATTTAAAAAAGATTACAAGGATTTATAATCACTTATATCATAATCGTGTATGAAATTCATGACTTAATCGTGTATAACATAAGCGTGTATGAAATTTATGACATAGTCGTGTATGACATAATTGTGTATGAAATGCACAAGTTGTTGTGTATCCATCGTGGGGTGCACAAGTGTATGGATTGCAGCGTGCTGCGAATACCATCTTAAGGGGTTAATTGTCTTAACTCCTAATTTGTTAAACGCGCACAGTGTGCATTGATGTGTATCAGTCGTGGGGTACACATCGAACTTACTCCAACGTCTTGAGAGTAAGGTGTTTAACAAGGATGCATGATCCGATGTTGATGGGTTTGCAACCCTCTTACTCAACGAGTCATTTAGTAGGTTTACTCATCCTTTTACCATCGTGGGTTTTTAATTGGTGCATGCACGCCATGTAGGCAAAAGATAATGTAACAAACAGTATTGAGACATAAATGATATGTAAGCAATAAAGTAAAGTGTGTCACGGAGTTAGCTAGAAACCGCAACATCTTATTAATACTTGCAAGTTTTTGTAAAAAGATAAAACATTTGTCTAAATGAAACAAAAATGTACATACACGGATATTTATTGAGCACTTACTAAAGTGCGGAGGTGTCCGTGTATTGGGTCGTAACCTTTCCTAAAGATAGCATCTCTTGAGATTGCAAATATTCCATGTGCGTTGTAGCTCACGGCCATCTATGTCACGCAGCTTGTACGCGCCTTTACCTAGTGCTTCAACAACCTCATAGGGTCCTTCCCATTTTGGTCCAAGTTTACCTGTATCTTCTGCGTGACTCGCATCATTAGCGCGATAAACAAAGTCGCTTGGTCTGAATGAGGTGCTTCGAACTGTAGCATCGTAGTATCCCTTCATTTTTGACTTGGTTTTTGCCTCACGTATAGCTGCGCGCTCGCGCCTTTCTTCCAATAGGTCCAAGTCTATACGTCGTTCGTCGTCATTGGTCGCGACGTTAACTTCCGCAGTGCGGATAGTTGGCATCCCAATTTCAGCTGGTATGACAGCTTCTGTCCCGTAGACAAGGGAAAAAGGAGTGTCTCCATTGCTAACTTTGATTGTCGTGTGGTGCGCCCATAAGACATGCGACAATTCATCCACCCATCTTCCTTTGTGTTTGTCCAGGCGCGCTTTAATTCCTTCGCATAGACTAGGATTTGCGCGCTCAACTAAACCATTGGTTTGTGGGTGTTTAACTGACGCAAAGTGTTGTGTGATATTCAGTTCTGCGCACCAGTCTTTGAATGGGTTATCACGGAATTGTTTTCCGTTGTCCGAAACGATCTCCCCAGGTAATCCAAAGCGGCATACAATGTTTTCCCAAACGAATCGTTTTACTTGATTACCTGTGATTGTCGCAACTGCTTTTGCCTCAATCCACTTAGTGAAGTAGTCTATTGCTACAATAAGGAATTTCAGTCCCCCCGCTGCAACAGGAAAGGGACCCGCAATGTCGATACCCCACTTATAGAATGGCCATGGAGAAGTGATAGGCGTTAGCTCTTGTTGTGGTCTGCGCGGGATGGGTCTATGAACTTGGCAGTCGTTGCATCTCTTTATCACATCACGCGCATCACGGTGCATAGTGGGCCAGTAGTATCCTGAGCGCAATGCTCGTGCTACGACGGACCGTGGTCCTGAATGCATACTACATGAACCAGCGTGGATCTCTCGGAGTACATAATCTGCCTGAAGAGGTCCAACGCACCGAAGCCATGGTTGTAGGAATGAGCGCCGATATAGGATACCATCTCTAAGTTCGAACCTCTGCGCTGTGCGCCGTATCCGTCGAGCGTCCTTCTACTCATCGGGCAATTTGCCCTTGCTTATAAATTCGATAATAGGGGTCATCCACGTAGGATTCTCTTCCTCTATTACCGTGGATATCTCCATCTCCGAGATGGATTTATTTTTTAGAATCTCCACCAATACTTGTTTTGACAGGTGCGCGAAGCTTGTAGATGCGATCTTGCTTAGTGCGTCCGCCTTTTTGTTTTCCCCTCTAGGAACTTGTTTAATGGTAAACCTGTCAAAACTTTTGATTAGTGACTTGGTCTTGTCGAGGTATTGAACCATGTTATCCTCTTTAGCTACATATTCGCCCAACACATGGTTGGCTACTAATCGGGAGTCCACATTTGCTTCTAGGTTGCGTACACCCATTCGAGTTGCAATGCGTAATCCAGCGATTAGGGCTTCATACTCTGCCTCGTTATTTGTGGCTGTGAATTCAAAGCGCAGCGCGTAAGTGAATTCCATTCCTTCTGGATTGGTGAGGATAAGGCCTGCGCCCGACCCATCCACGCATGAAGATCCATCCGTGAACAGGACCCATGGCTCTTGTAGTTCTACCTCGCCTTGTGGAGGTGCAGCATCGGTGTCTGGTTTTTCGATGATGAAGTCTGCTAGTATTTGCCCCTTAACCATAGTGCGTGGTCTATAAGAGATGTTATACTCGCCTAGTAGCACACTCCATTTTTGTAATCGCCCCGATGCGTCAGGTTTGGAGATAACTTGCTTGATTGGTTGGTCTGTGATTACCGCTATTGGGTGCGCTTGAAAGTATCTGCGCAGTCTTTTGGCGGCGAATACTAATGCCAAGACCAATTTTTCCATTGGGCTATAGTTAATCTCTGTCTTCTTGAGCGCCTTGCTTACGAAATATACCGGTGTTTGTACAGAGTTCCTCTCCGTCAGTAGCACTGCGCTGACTGCTCCATGAGTCGCAGATAAGTAGACGATTAACTCCTCCCCTGGTCGGGGTGCTACTAGCTTAGGAAGCGATGCAATATGTTACTTAAGCTGTGTGAAAGCTTCTTCCGCTTCCGTAGTCCAACGAAAGTCTCCCTTTTTTGTACACTTCTTGAGTGTTTTAAAGAGAGGAAGTGACTTATCCGCTGATTTGGACAGGAATCTATTCAAGCCGGCTAGCTTTCCATTCAGAGACTGAACTTCTTTCAACGTGCGTGGTGAAGGAAGTTGGATGACAGCCTCTGTTTTTTCTGGGCATGGTTTAATGCCATCTTGTTCTATCAAGTATCCCAAGAACATTCCTTCTGTAGCGCCAAAAGTGCATTTCTTAGGATTTAACTTCATGTTGATCTTTCTTAGTGTTGTAAATGTTTCTTCAATGTCGCGCACCACTTCGTCTTCAGTATGGCTTTTTATCACGAGATCGTCCACATAGACCTCTAAGTTGCGGCCCACTTGCTTTTCAAATGCGTTATCTACCAATCGCTGGTAGGTGGCGCCCGCATTCTTCAGGCCAAAAGGCATCTTTGTGTAACAATAGACACCTTGGCTTGTGTGGAAGGCTGTTTTTTTCCTCGTCTTCCTTGGCCATTTGGATTTGGTGGTACCCTTTGTATGCATCTAAGAAACATTTAAAGGGATATCCGCACAGGGATTCTACTTTCCATTCTATCTCTGGCAGCGGATAACAGTCCTGCGAACATGCTTTGTTGAGATCAGTGAAATCCACACACATCCGCCAACTACCATCACCCTTCCTGACCATTACTGGATTGGAGAGCCAGTCGTGGTAATAGACTTATCGCTTGATGCCTGCGTCCACAAGTTTGTGTACTTCCTCCAGAATGGCTTTTGCGCGTTCTGGAGCCTGGCCGCGCTTTTTCTGCCGCACTGGGGAATATCCTTGTCGGATTTTCAGCTTGTGTTCTGCAATCGAGCGTGGCACACCAGTCATGTGCTTTGGTTCCCATGCGAAGATATCCAGATTCCTTTGCAAGAGCGCGCACACGGCCGCTCTGCCTTTGTCAGACAACGATCCTCCGATCAATACTTCTTGCTTCGGGTAATCAGGATGAATTGCGACCTTCTGGTTTGGTACTTTAGCTGCGCTCTGTTCTTGGGTGTGCGTCGTTTCAAGTGTAATCGTGTTACACTCTCTTGGTGGCGCAGCATTATTGTAGATGGTGACGATGCCGCCTTCTACCGGGAATTTGAGCATCCCGTGCGCTGTGGACGGTACTGCGCGCATTGCCGAAATTCCTGGTCTTCCAATAATGCCATTGTACGGCGAAGGGGATCTGATCACCATAAAATTCATCCACGCTGTAGTGGAGTGTTCCTTATTACCAACAACGACTAGTAGTCGTAGTTGCCCCATAGGCCATATCTTTTCTCCCGTGAAGCCAGTCAACGGCGTCGTGGCCGGGCTTAACTGTCTTTGTATCTCAGGTCGCAACCTTTTGAAACAATGCTCGTACATTATGTCTGCGGATGCCCCTCCATCAACATACATGCGGTGGATATCGTGACCCCCCGTATTTATCTCGATGGTAAGTGGTTCCGCCACTGCGTTGTCCGCAGCCAAGGTGGGAAAAGAAATTTCGCTTCCATGAGAAAATTTCTGGCTGACCTTTTGCCTAGTCTTTCGCTGCCATGATTGTATCATGTAGATTGTGTCAGCCTTTTCCTTAGGTGCTTCTTTCTTGTTCTCGGTCTTTTGTTTGTTTTTCCCATCCTTGATGTTTTTAACCAGATGATCCAATCTGCCTTCTTTCACTAACTTTTCAATTAGTTGGCGCAATTGGACACACTCATTGGTGGTATGGCCCTTCTGTCCGTGATACTCGCAGTACCCGTTCCCTATGCGCTGCCCTTCTGGGGTGCGCATTGGTGGGGGTCTCGGAAAGTTCGCGCCTTCTGTTGCGAATATCTCCCTTGGAGTCTTCGTTAGTGTGGTATACTTGTCGTTTCCCCGTCCGCCCCCTTGACTGCGATAGCTTTTGTTACGATTGCTACTCTGGTCATTGGATTGTCTCATTGGCTCTTCTTGTGACCTATAGTTTGAGTAGCCTTTCTTGCTATCCGCAGCGGCTGCTTCTCCTTGGATAAAGGACCTCGTGCGCTTCATGAGTTCGTCAAAGGTTTGGGGAACCCTATCGTTTAACTTTTTTTATCAATTCTGGGTTATTAATTCCGTTCATAAACCCTGAGATCTTTAGTATTTCTGGGCACGCCTTGACATGTATGCATTCGTCTTTAAAGCGTTCCATGAAAGCGCTTGTGGATTCCCCTTGGCGCTGTTTTACCCTAGCGAGTTCGACAGGGTTTTTGGCGCACTTCTTCCTCTGAGTAAAGTTTAAACGAAACGCCTTTCGCAACTCTTCAAACCCACCGATGCTTCTGCGTGGAAGCTTACTGAACCAGTTGCGCGCATTCCCTACTAATGTAGAGTTAAACATGTGGCACCACACAGGTTGTGGCCAATTTTCGATAGTGGCTGTTGATTCGAAAATTTTTAGGTGATCATCAGGATCACCTGTCCCATCATAAGTTTTGACATTAGCGGGCATGCGCCTTCTCTTATTTTCTGAAAAATCGCTGATGCGCCGAGTGAACGCATCAACTTTTTGGCGGCGCCAGGGACGAGACATGTCTTCGTCCTCCTGGTCGCGGTGTTTTTCCCTTGATTTCCAGTGTCCTGTTTCTTTGTCCTCGTTGTCCGAGGAGTCACTTGAGGATGAGCTTACTCTTTTGCGACGCTTGCGCCGACTATCATCGGAATCCGAGCTTGCTCCTCTGCGGCGCTTGCGCCAACTATCCTCGGAATCAGAGCTTGAAGGGCTTTCGCTTGGGGAGCACCGTCGCCCAAGCCTATCATGAACCCTGCGACTACCAAGCCTAGTGTGGACATTGGCGCGCCGTTCCCCATCTTCATGCTCCTCCAGATACTGAAAGTCGGCTGCTTCGTCATCCACAACCTTCCTTCCAATCCTAGTAAACACTGGGTGTTTGCGGCTATCCTTCTCGCGTCTTTCCTTTCGGTAGCGCGGTGGGGATGCTTCATGCTCAGGGTCGAAGTTGAGCCTGGCGTGCAGACTTTGACTTGACCTCTTTTTCGCCTCCTCTCGCATGAGCGCCGCCAAGGTTTCGTAGTTTTGAGACACGAAATCACTTGGCGCTAGTTCAGGCGTGACTCCTTCTAGCGCGAGGGTGTCTGTTTCCAAAACAAGATCCTTGTTTCGGATAGGCGCATTTGGCGGCTCAGTGAAGTTTACTTCTGGCATGGTGAGAGGAGTGCGCTGTAGGTCTACCGCGCTAATACTTGTCGTAGTAGCCTGAGTAGTCCTTGTGAGCGGTTCTACTGGAGTGAAAGCCAGATCTGAATATGATCCTAGGCTTTTGGGCGCACTGGTTGTTCCAGAGGCCTGCTTAGCGGCTGAATCAGTTTGCTGCTTCTTCCCCAGTAGGTCATCATGCGTTTTCTTGGTCTGCGGAGTCCGCTGACTTGAGTTTCCGTGCTTTGTCATTCTAGTTCTTAGCAAAGTTCTTAGTGTAGGGTCCCACGGATGGCGCCACTTGTTGATACAAAAGTTGGGCGTTCCTTGATTCCGTACCAATCAGATCTTAATGCTTGAGACCTGCGCACTAAGAAAACAAAAAGACACCGTTAGGCTTATCGTGGGATTGTCTCCCACGATTATCCTCCGGCGTGAGAGTAAGTAATCGGTTTTTAGGGTTTAGTTGAAGAGTTAGGGTTTTGTAGATCGTACCTTTAATGAGAGTCGAGAGACTCTTTATATACACACGAAACCCTAGTTGGTTTCGTGTTCCTCACTCCTCAGCGTATCCGCCTAAGTCTGTTTTGATACATATCCCATAAATAAGAGATATCCTATCAAGACCATAAATAACTTCGGGTTTGGGCCAACGTAAGCCCAAACCGTTATCGTAATAGACTGGAGTCCATTCGTGATGGACTGGAGTATGGGTCGGGTTCGTGACCCGAATGCGGACTATACATCATCATTGCTGAATATTTATATGCGAGTTTTGCCACTTGTTATATTTTCCCGAATTTCCATGAAACATTAGATCCTTCGTGTAATAAAACACTTTTTTTTTTGTTTGAGTCTATCGTGAGCTTTTAAGAGTCAAAAGGGTCAAAGCCGTACAAGATTAAAGGTTTCGATATTGGCTGTGATAACCTCACCCTCCCTAGGGAGGGTGTGTTGACTTCTCGCTGCCGCCGTTTGTACTATTTGCTTTGTCGGCTTGTACATTCCTTAAAAATAGGTTTTGTCTCTTATATAGGGAGGGTATGGTTAACACAACCCTTTCGATATATGGTAAACAAGGAAAATCAGTAACGGTACTACAATGAATGTAGTCTATAAAATACTTCAAATGGTCTAATTAAAGTAATGATTTTTTGCATTCCGGTAATACTTTCAAGCTATTTTGATGATGTAACTTAAAGATCATCTCCCATAGAACTCACGAGTCTAGAGGCTAATACTAGTATATTCATATAAATGTAGTATATTCATATAAATGTACCGTTAGTTATAGTAAGGGTTTGCATGGATTTTACAGGTATTGCTAAACCAGCATGATATTAAGTCTGTTTTCTTACGTATGGTTATTTTTTTATTTTTTATTTTTTATTTTTGGTAACTAAAAATGAGTTAAAGAAATCTTGAAAAGTGATATACTTGATAGCAAATTGACAACTAAAACCACTAACACATGAAGTTTGAGGTTGAAATTTTGAAACATTTGTCATATATGATCATACTCGAGCTTGAAAACAAATTAAAAATCTGAAACTTGTCTTGGAAACTTAGTTGAGCTTGACTTTATAAAACTGACTTATATAGATGAACCTTATGGGTAACTATATTGACCTAATGGTAAAAACATCGTAATGGATCACAGCTTGCTTGAGGTTGTTCATCTCCCATACCCTTTATAAGGTATTCAAAAGATGAATATTGATTCGAAGAATGTGCTCCAGAGATGGATATACCGGCACTTTTGCCTACTGTGGAAAGATTGTGATATTGTGTATCAGGAAAAAATCCTCAACATCATCTCCTCACCAAGTTTTCTGAAAACCATAATGCTTGTTCGATTTACCTTTGCCCTTATTAAACTTCTTTACATGTACATGTTTTTTTTAATGGCGACATTGTATTAAAACTAGCAAGGATCTAGAAAGAGTACAAGAGAAGTACAAATTAATATAACAAGTGGATTGGGATTAACAATCCAATCCAACCAAACAGGATCAAGTTTTCAATTCCTATTAGAAATTCAAGTGTGTGAATCGATTATGATGTCGCTTTCAGTTGTATCTTTCCTCATGAGGTTGGAGTCAAAACAACTTCGGTTACAAAACCTCCAAATCATCCACAACGTGGTTTGAATCACCGCGTCAAAATAGGTCTTCGTGATGCTAGGAATGTTGGTCGAATCAACCCATGAAATAAGATCAGCTAAGGATTTCGGATAATCATCAAAGCCCTACCATTTAGAGAACAATTCCCAAATCCATTTAGCACAACCACGTTCCACAAAGATGTTGTGAAGATTCAAGTGCATCATCACAATGCAAACAAGGCATCGCATTGAGTCGAGATCGATATCACGACTATCAAGATTGCACCATGTGGGTAGTCGATCAATAGCTAATCTTCAGGAGTGGATGCACATTTTATATGTACATGTTGTTGATGATTAAAAGCTCTTGATATGTGCTTTAAGAGCCCTTTTGCAACTACTTTCCCTTTTCACGGTAGATATTTTTTTAGAGCCCTATAAACTTAGATATAGTTGCTCATTGAACAAGGGTGTGTTGTCACTTAGCTCGCCTCTCATTTGTTAGTGAATAAGCTAAAATTAGCTTCAATGCTCGAGCGCATATATATTAGACAATAGACTAGTAGTTGGCCTAATACTGGTTGTGGCTTTGTGTCTACTATGACTTAATATCTATAATTTATAAATACTCGATGGATAAACATTATATCAGGATTTTCATAATTCAACATGCATGGTATCAAAGCTTTTGGTACAATTCACCAAAAATTAGTTATCCCTCGTTCATCTGCTACTCGCCGACGATTTGAACAGATCCCGGTTTATCTATTTTTTCTGCCGCTCTATTATTTTATTTCAATTAGCATTTTCTTTATTCAACTAATAAACCCTAGGCGTCATAACACTCTCAAAACTTGCTGATATAGCAATCAATCAATTAAATTTGTCTTCAACCACAAAACTTTGTTTTTATAGCCGGAGATCATTGCCGTCGTCAGCAATAGTTGGCCACCAAATTGCCATTCCTACCTGTAGAAAACTATAAAGGGGGCTCAATAATTTTACTAATTAAAACTTCGTTTTAAAACTTATAGATTGACTTATGTCAATCTAGTTTTGATGCATTGGATATTGATAGTAGAAAAACATATAAAACTAAATTACGAGAGAGGGATAGAGAGACACAACCACAACACAAATATTTATAGTGGTTCGGCTACAAGGACACCTTCCTTGCCCTACTCCACTCCCCGAGTACCCAACTCGAGAGTTCCGTAAACACTACAAGACAAACTCCTTTCACCGGCGGAGAAGCCTTCACAACGTCGCTTACACTTTATCCGGTACAAAGCTAAATACCGATATCTTCCACGAGGTAGAGCCAAACCTTCGTCGCCTACACTTTATCTGGTACAAGGCTAGATACCAGGTTCCATTACAAAGGAGGAACCACTACCCGATCAACACAACACAACTAAAAGGAACCAACATCCTTTTTACACCTAACGACTCAACACATCTACAACACCCTTTGAGAAGAAGAAAGAATAACAAGATGCACTTCTGTGATCTTGAGGAGAAGAAGAATCCTAGCAACTCATATCACGAGCTTGCAAGTCTTCGAGAGGTTGTGATCTCGCCTTTAGAAGGAACGTAGTGAATCACAAAGAAAGACTACATAGAAAGATCCTTGGATCTGAGGTTAGAGAGTTTAGAATATAGAGAGAAGATATGTCTAAAAGGGGTGAGGAGTAAGAGAGAAATGGCTCACTATTTATAGGCAAACTGAGCACTGTTCACCCGGTTCCGGCGGATCCCTTCCAAAGGGATCCGGCTAGTGTAAACCCAGGGGTCGGGTATCTGATATTATCAGTTCGGATTTTGGGTTACAATTCCGGGTTTTGGGTTATGGGTTATGATCCATGGTTCATGTGATGTCATGCATGATGTCAAAGACATCTTGGGTCATGGGTTATGGGTTATGGACTTTGGGTCATGAATCATGGGTTTTACCCATTTTGGTGTCATGCATGATGTCATGCAATGGGTCATGGGTTATGGATCAAGGTCCATGGGTTATGGACTTGGATAGTCCAAGTCTTTCCTAGTTTATTTTCACAAGTTACATGTATTTTATAAAATGTAAGTAACTAAGTTACTTAAGTGTTTTTATAAAATGGTTTTTGTTTTATGTAAGCTTGTTAACTAAACATGTTTAAGGTTTATTTGTTTAGTGAAATGAGTTAGTAAACTTTTGGCTCAAAGCGTTACGTATTTTATTTATCTTGTTAAAATGATTTTACGTTTGTTATCGACAAAATATTAGAAGATCGTAAAATATAAATAAACGTTTTTAAGGTTTATTTGTATTAACAATCTCCCATTTTTGTTGATGACAAAACATAAAATTATTTTAAGTAAAACGATAATATTCGTAAGTTTTTAATTTTAGTTTTTACTCTTTTCTCCCCCTTTTTTTCGAAAAAAAAAGAGTGTCGAGAAGAAACTAACCCGAATGCAAGTTTTTAGAAAAAAAATAAATGGAGTAAAGAGAGTAAGAAGTGCTTAGTTGCTCCCCCTTGTTGAGGGCGTTAAGTAATTAGGAAGACTAAGACGTGATCATTTCAGATTTTTGCAATGGTTTTGCTTGGACGAAAGCTCCCCCTTATTGAGGGCGTCAAGTACTTCATGTGTATTTTTGAAAATCTACAAAACAAAGGTTAGAAAACAAGTATATGTTGTCCCTTTGCTGGAAATTGAACTGCATAAGAGTTCTGCTAGTAATCTGAGTGCCCGAATCCGCCGGATCCCTTTCAGAAAGGATCTGCCAGGTATAAACTGAGGGATCCGGCTACCTGTAACTTGTTAGCAGCAGTAAAAGATAGAAAATTGTATGAAAAACAAGTAATAATCACACCAACATGCTCACATAAACAAGAAGAACATAATCATGTAGATTCAATTAATCAGAGAAATGATACAACTTTGGTCAATTCTCTAAAATTAAGGAAATGATCTAACATGAAAAAGTCCTAGTGACATAAGTTAGGCCTAAGGCTAGAGGAGGAAGACCACTTGTGCTTGCACTTCAAGGTTTCTAGGGATGGTTAGGTTTGGTGACGTCTTCTAGACGTTCAAGTATGTGATGAAACATGAAACGCATTTCATTGCGTAATTCATGTACCAAGGTTTGGGTATGTTGGCAATGAGAACAAGTCTCCTCATGACTTGGTTGGTAAGGGCCTAAGATAGAAGGTTGTTGAGGCATGTTTGAGGTTGAAGCACCTAGGTGAAAAGGTTGTGGATGTACCACAAGTGTTGGTGGAAAAGTATGTGTGGGAGGAAGTGTGTCATTGTTTGGTTGAGGTGGTTTAGATGGTTGACATCTTCTCATTACCCAAAATAGGCCATTTGAGGGTGGAGGAGAGGAAGGCAAGTTTGCTATGGGTGGTGGTATATTTATGTCAACACTTATGTTGTGATAAGAGAGTTGAGTGATCATTCTCTCAATAGAAAAGAATGTGGGCAATGGTGGTGGATTGAAGGTTCTAGGAGGTAATTCCTCCGATGTGTTCAAGAATGGATGAGGAAAGGTAGGAGGTGTGGCAAAAGAAAGAAGTTGAGGTTGAAGAGGTGATGCTTGTATGGGTTGAGTTAAAATAGGTGTTGGTTCAAGAGAAGTAAGTTGTGGTGAGGTTGGTTTGTTGGAAGCAAGTTGTGGTGGAGTTGGTTCATTAGAAGGAGGGGTTTTGATATAGTTTGAAGGAGGTGTTCTAGTAGAGGGTGTTTTAATGGGTGAGGTTTCGGTTGAGGATATTTCATACACAATGCGTCCGGTTTTTCTTGGAGGGCTTCTAGTGGATGATCTTGCACTTGGTGCTTTAGTCATGTTTTGAGGTGAGTTTAGAAAATGAGTTTACAGTAGAAGAATGGTTGTTAAGGTGTGGTTTTGAAGCACAAACACAAGTGGTTTATATAGTGAAGGATCAAGTAAAGGGATTAAAGCCTAAACCACTAATATCCTTTGAATTGCAATGATTTGCATGCACTAAGGTCAACTACAGTGTTACAATCTTCTAGGAGATTCATTAAAGGCAATGTGGAGTGTTTGAATGGATAAAGTTGAGTTTTAGAAGGCTATGATTGATCACACATGTGTCTTTTTGCCCGGATCCACCGGATCCTCTTCAACGGGGATCCGGCTAGCTTTAGCCAAGGGGTCCGGTTAACAGAACAGATGAGAGGGAAAAATGATTAGGATCTAGCTATTGCAGCCCTGTGTTTCTTGTTGTAATGAGTGTGAGAGAGTGTCTTAAATGAAGAAATCCTGAGTGGTTTAAGACTAATGATGAGGGGTTGTCAATAATGGACGTTAGAGAGAAGAAAGAAGGCCAAAGAAGACCAATAAGTGATTAAGGGTGAAGATAATCATATCACTAGGTGTTTAATGATTGTTGGATTCAGGGAAAGGTGAAATGGAAAATTTAAAAATTCTTTAAAAATTATAAGAATTAAAAGATTGATTTTAGAGTATTTTGAGATAGAAATGGTTGAAATAAATTTGTGAAAAAATTATTTATTGTGTAAGTAAGTGTATTATGTTCAGAGAAAGGTGATGCAAGAGGTGGAACTAGAAAATGGTGATTATCTTGGAGATGATAAATCATAAACATCTCAGAATAAGCTTACGTTATTCTAAAGGGATCAAAAGAGCTACTAACCTCAAGGTCAGCTCATATGTGACTAATAGGAGATGGATAACTAGTGTAATAAGGTTTGGAAGGTTGATGGGGATAAGAGGTGGTATAAAGTTCTCTCAATTTTTCCGGATCTGCCGGATCCATTTTAAAAGGGATCCGGCCAGTTATATCCAAAGAATCCAGCTTCTTAGATATATTTGTTAATAGAGGGCTCGCCAAACTTTGCATACTTATCAAATATAATCTCTAGTGATTCAAGCAACAATTATACATAGATACAAGTCTGGTATAGCAAGTAGATCATGTAAGAGTCACATATAAGCAATTAAATGGGATAAGGCTCAGTACTAAAAATTGATCAAATATGTCAGACATTCATAAGCATGACCAAAATCATTCAAAAGAAATCATAGTGTGCAAATACATTAGTTTAAAAGATAAATTGTTAGTGCAAATATTACGATATTTAAACTTAACGGTTTATTCGGTTTTAATAATGACAAACATGTAACTTGTAATGCATAACGTAAAATGCACAAGTTACTTGTAAACACAAATCATCAATGCATACCTACATCAACATCTCTCGACGCCTCAAGTATGCTTCAACAAAGTCGTAGATTTCCATCCCGACGTAAATCACTCAAGGTATGGACAAACAAATCTACTACTTGACAAATGATCAAAGGATTATATTTTTCTAAACTTCACATTTTTATAAATGTGACAAAACATTTTTCAAAAATACATTTTACAAATTATTTTTGAATTAGAAAGAAATGTTTTATTTGGGAAAATCATTTCAAATTATTTTAAATTAGTAACAGCTATTTTTCCCCCCAAAACAGCTCCAAACTTCTCCAAATAAACCTTCACCACTAAAAGACAAAATTTGGAGCGTCTGGAGCGTTTTCGACACCGACGGCTCCACGGTTCCGTTAAATTTAACGGAGCCGTGGCACAATTAATGGAGCCGTCCGTACGTAACGGCTAGATTTTTCTTTGCCTATAAATAGTGGACCATTTCACACTTCCAACTTGATTTTCCAGTCACTTTTCTCTGGTCTAATCCCTCTTCACTTAGAACACTTTATTTGATCATTTGAAGAGTCTTAGTTTATTTAAAAGTGATCCAATCATCCATTCAAGTGATCCTCTTCATTCCTCTTGATTAGCAAGAGAAGAACACAAAGTATCCAAGTAGATACAAAGTGTTGTCATCCCTCTTGATTAGCAAGAGAAGAACACAAAGTATCCAAGTAGATACAAAGTGTTATCATTCCTCTTCATTTGCAAGAGAAGAACTCAAGGTATCCAAGAAGATACAAGAGTTGTAGTTGTTAGGTCTTGTAACATTTGTTACACTCTTGATTGTATCATAGCATACATCAAGATCATTTTTCTTTTGAGAGTTTGTGAGGGAAGATCATTGTGATCTTGTCGAGATCTTGGATATCTCTTGAAGCCATTGGGCTTGTGTGATTGATCATGTGGATCAAGGGTAGATCGGGTAGATCGTGGTAGATTGGTGCTAGCTAAGATTAGCACTCGACATCTAGCTTAGTGTCGGAAATAGGATAAGCGACGTGTATGGTGTAGATCGGGTAGATCGTGGTAGATTGGTGCTAGCTAAGATTAGCACTCGACATCTAGCTTAGTGTCGGAAAACAAGTTAAGCGACGTGTACGATTTTCTCCGCCTGAAGGGAGTTTGTTGATTAGTGAAGTAACTCTCGAGTTGGGTACTCGGGGAGTGGAGTAGGGCGAAGAGGAGCTTCGTGACCGAACCACTATAAATCACCGTGTCCGGTTTGCGCCTTCTTACTTATCTCTTTACTTTCATTTTGTTCTTTATCGCTTTATGTTTATATTTGCATTGTGTTTATGCTTGTGTGGCTAGTTGCTTATGTTATGTATGTGTCATGGTTGATTGTGCTTGTGTTGTAGTTTAACTTATTCATCCCTAGATGATATATGATCATTGTTGACACTTCTCATATTACGTCACACTTGATCGGGTGTTTGATACAAAAAGTTTTAAGTTTTTAAATGGAAACGTATTCAACCCCCCCCCTCTACGGTTTCCACATAAATGACTATAATAGTTTTGAAAATATTCAAAAGATGATCAAAGAACAACATTCAATCTCTTCACTTTTTCTTCATTCCCATGTTTGTGATAAAATGAGCAAGACACTTGAACATTCCCTTTGTTTTCTTGAATTCTTCGGTTTCTTTGGGAAGTTTGGGAAGTTGTTCTATATATGAGATGGGATCAAGGCGGTAGTTTGAAATAGGATTGTCTTCATCGGCTTCAACATCATTTGAGGAATCTAAGAGAGGACGAAGTCTTTTGCCATTGACCAAGAATCTTTTGGCACGACCTTCGGCGAGGGGTACCATGACATGGTTTGCAAGAGCATGGTTATTGGTGATCGGAGAAGGTTGGATTGTACTAACGTACCTAAGGAGACGTGTGAGGAGCATACCATATGGAAGAACCATTTTGTCAGTTTTGAAAACACCAACCATCCTTTTGGCGTTATAGTATGCGAGGTTGAAAGGATTTTGGTGAATGAGGCAAAAGATCATTTGGACTAGACAAGCATTAGGGTGGTCTTTATTCCCGACCAAACAAATGACATTTTCCCTAAGAATTTCTTCCCACTTTTTGTAAGTTGGAATCATTTAAAAGAGTTCCATTTGAAAGGGATCACGATGAATAACTTTCTTGTTGCGAGTCATTCGAGATTGATCGGTTCTTTGTATGAAAATGGTATCTCGAACTAAGGCGGGTTCGTCAAGAGGAGTATGGTAGGTATGGTGAGAATCTAGAGCGAGATGTTGATTAGCGATGGACCAATCATTGGAATACATGCAAATTCCATGACATGGAATTTGAAGATTTTCGGCGAAGGTATTGAGAGGTAGGACAATGTTTTTGTTGTTTATTGTGAAGGAGATGGAAATAGTTCCGTCATCATTTCGGATAATCCGAACACTTTTGTAGAACTCGAAAATGAACACAGGGAAAATTTGTTCATTGATGTGAAAAAGACAATCAAATTTGATTGCGGAAAAGACTTGAGGAATATTTTTATCATTAAGAAAGGATTCCTCAACGACACGTCCTTCATGAATAAGGCATTTTTGGAGCATTTTAAAACATTTCCGATCATAGGGAGAGATATCATCCTTGCGGTGATATCTAGGGATGTAATGAGCGGTAACATGATGGTTTTGTTGGGTAGATTTAGGCATTTTGATCCTAGAAAAAATTAAACAAAATAATATTAAAGTTTCATGGAAGATGAGTCGTGTGAGAGTGTGTATGAGTGTTTTAGTTATCCTTGTCACCAAAACTTGATCAAATGGGATTTATGATGAAGGTTTCATTTTATTAACAATGCCAAAACAAAATTTGATTTGAAGACTAGTTTGGGTGTTTCTAGAATAATTCAATTTAAATGAAATCCTTATTTAGAAAACATTTGAATGATTTGATTATACCCATTTGAATTAATTCTTGATAGACAAAGCCCTAGAATTTAATTAGAAGAAAAGGTTAAAAAAGATAATGTAATTACTTACAAAGATTATTAGAAAATTGAGGTTGAGGAAGATGAAACCCTAAAGTGAGAGGGTTTAGATTTTGATCATTTTTGGTGTAATGAGAGGGAAAAGAAATTGTTTGTCTAAGTTTGAAATACATCTGATGTGCCGGTTCCGCCGGATCCTTTTGAAAAGGGATCCGGTATGTTATAATAAATGGATCCGGGAAGACAGTCGAGAAAAGGATAGTGTTTGGTGTTTTTGTAATGTTTTTGCTATTAACTTGTTTTTAACGTAGATCATGACTAACGTTCCTAAAAACTTAATATGAGGGATAGCCAAGGGATAGATCGTACTGAGAGACCTCTCCAATGATTAAGATTGAGAGGAAAAATATACAACAGAGGATAAATTGTCGTAGGTATCTTTTGAGATGAGAATAGAAAAGTGGTGAGTCGTACTTTTGTGAGATTGAGGAGTAAGAAAGTTGTCTAAAAGAAAGGAACAAAGATCCAGACGAGAGAATACTCATTTTCTTCTATACAAAGCAAAGAGATGGATGAGTGGGCGAGGAGTGGAAAAAGATAAGTTGTCGTGTTTTAAGATGAGGATAGACGAGTGTTATGGAAAACTTTTCCTTGTGGTTTGAGAAGTTAGTGAAGAGAGACTGTTAGTGCAAACGTTACGACGTTTAATCTATACAGTGTCTTCATGTTTTAATGATGACAAACATGTAACTTGTAATACATAACGTAAAGTGCACAAGTTACTCGTTTACACAAATCATCAATGCCGGAACGCATCAACATCTTTCGATGGCTCAAGTCTACATCACTTAAGGTATGAACAAACTTAATACCAATTTTGTTAAGTGATCAAAGAAAATATTTTTGTCCTTAAACCTCACATTTTTATAAATGTGACAAAATATTTTTACAAAAATAAACTAGACAAATTATTTTTGTATTTATAAAGAAGTGTTATAAAGAAAAATAAATTTGAATTTGAAATTTGAATTTCAAATTCCCAACAGCTATTTTTCCCGCCTAAATCAGATAAATTTTCACCAGATAAAGTTTCATCACTAAAAGACAAAAAGATGAGTGTCTGTCGGGACGGTCCAGTAAATAGGTGACGGTTCCTTATATATAATGGACCTTCCCCGCTCCTCATGGTGCCTATAAATACTGCACTGTTTTCTCAGAAAAACTAGACCTCTTTGCACAAAAATATTATGTTCTTTCTTATTCCTTCTTTGATCACTATAACTCTTTGGTATGTGTTTATAAGTGATCCCGTCATCCTCTATCTCAAGTGCAAGAGAAGAACACTCGAAGTTGTCAAGAATCGAAGTGTTATAATGTAGTCCACAAACACACGTAACTTGTGTTACGATTCTCTTCTTCCTCCAAACTCTCTCATTTGTATATTAGTATATCTGACTTATGTGTGAGTCGCGAATAGTTGTGTTAGTTTATATTAGGACAAAGTGTGTAGTCCTTGTAATAGTTTGTTAGGACGGGGTGATCGTCCGTGTGAAGATTGGGATGGGGTGATCGTCCTTGTGAAGACTAGGACCGGTGAAGGTCCGTGAAGACTTGGATTGGGTGATGATTCAAGTGGACGGGGTGATCGTCCGTGTGAAGATTTGGACGGGGTGATCGTCCGTGTGAAGACTTGGATTGTGTGTAAATCCAAGTGGACAAGAGTGCTTGTTCGTGTAGCCACGTGGACTTTGTGTAGATTGGTTCTAGCTAGGATTAGGACTCGACATTCCGCTTAGTGTTGTTAAATTGGTGTAAGCTTTGGTGTGCGGTTTGTTCCGCCTAAAGGGAACGTGTTGACTAGTGAAGTAACTCTCGAGTTGGGTACTCGGGGAGTGGAGTAGGGCGAAGATGTGCTTCGTGCCGAACCACTATAAATCATCGTGTCCAGTTTGTGTTTTCTCTTCTCATCTCTTTACTTTCTATTCTTGCATTTATCTTTACATTTATACTTGCATTACATTTAGGTTTCTGTGGCTTGTTGCGTGTATTGTGATCATGCTTGTGATATTAACTAGTTAACTTAAAAATTCAAAACATATAAAAACTTCATCACATGTCATAAACTCGCCACTGAGGGCGGTCCCTTAATTAGGATGGCGGTCCCAAATATATATGGGACCGTCCGTACATATTAAGGACTATCCACAGTGTAATCAGAAATAGCATAACTCTTTCAACCTTGTGTTGTGCTTATGTTTATGTGATTACTTGTATTGATGATACAGAGTCACGACTAGGTAAACATACTTGTAATTACGTGGCATATATAATTGTTATGAGTGACATAACCACTATTCATATTTAGTCACACTTGATCGGGAATTTAATACGAAACATTTAAGATTTTAAACAGGAATGTATTCACCCCCCTCCCCTCTACGTTTTTACAATTGGTATCAGAGCCACATCGCTCTAGTTTTCAAAACTAATGATTTTTTAAATAGAGTACGATCCACGTATCAAATTTCTCATTAAGAGGGATTAAATATTAAAAGTGTTTAGTTGCTATATTTGTGCTAAAGTGCTTGGTTGCTTAATTCGTACTAGTTTTGTTGGTTAAATGCACTTCGTATACTAGCTTGAAGGAAATGAATTTATACACGAAAAACGTGTTTTTGTTTACTGGTGACGGTCCCAAATATATAGACGGTCCCTTAAATATTTATGGGAGCATCAGCATTTAAGGGACCTTCACCAGAATAGTGTCAATTTTGAAAATTCATATAAAATCAATCGTAAGTCCGTAGGAGTCGTGCCACCCGCCATTTAAAAGGTAATTGAGTCCACTTTTATTTAAAAATACTTTCAAGTATTGATTCCAAACTTGATTAAGTCATAAATGCAAATTGCTACATAGTAGTCAAAAGCGTATGTCACGTTTTAACGTAAAACTAGCTTTTTGCTATTTCTCTCGAGTCGGACATCTTTAGTAAATGAATTTTGAAAAATGGTGTCTGTGTCTTTTCAAAATATCGATCTTAATTAATTTTTAAAATGGGGAGGATAATTCTTTTCGAAACAAAATCAAGCAAGTATACATTGTTGTATCTAACATACAAAATGATTACGAATATCTTTATGTGTGCTATGCTAAATGATTATGTGTTTGCTTATGTTATAATGTTTTAGTAACTCACTTAGATATGTAGACTAAGTTGATTAATCATGTATGACAAAAACAATTGTCTTACACAATTATCTTTCCAAAGGTTCAAGTGTTAAAATGTGTCACCTTAAAATATTTAACACTTTTTCAACATGATTTCTAAAACATTACATGCACTTATCTTGGTTGGTCATAGGTTGTCTAATCAAGAGAAAGGTTTATAATAATACATTAGTATTTAAGTAAAAGAAAATGTATTTTTGAACCTTGCATATATTTAAACACACACTAATTGTTTCAAACATGTAGTCATAAAACTATTTTTACATAAGTTGTGTATTGTATAAAAATATTTAGGATAATTATTTTTATACTTATAAAATGTCAAAAACTATGCATATTATACGTAATAATAAATAGTTTTCGCACACAAAAATAAATGACAATCTTAAATCATTAAGTTAACATGTCATTATTATTAACCTCACACATACAACTAGTATTAAATTTGATTGAGCACATTCCATAAATCTTTATGTATTTTCTTTATTAAAAAGAGTGGTCGTGAGGGTCAAGAAAGATTTCGAGCATATATCGATTCATTATTCAAATTATGATTGATATCATTATCGAATCTAATTGACAAGTTTTTGAATGTGGACATGAAATTGGAGTCATTATTTGTCTAACTTCAAGATATAACAAAACATATCATCTTGAACCTACATACTCAATCACACACGATTGTTATGAAAATAATGACTTCATTCTCAAGACGAAAAGAATATGCATCGGATCATAACTTACACTTGTGTTGATGATGCCATATTGAGTCTTCTGGTCCAATGGTTGTGTTCCATATATTAAACTAATATGTTTAAAAGATGCTTAAAATACACAACGAAGTAGAATTGACGACTTGGATGTTTCATCAGAAATATTCAAGCAGTTTACGTTGCAACGCAATTTGTAAATGTGTCATTTCCGAAAAAACAAACACGAGCAAACAAACAACATATGTAGACTTTGCTCATGAACGACTCAACACTCAAAATCACATGAATTTCTTATATCAAAAGATTGAGAAAGGATAATTTATATCCTATGCATTTCATTCTCTATGTAACATGAATGGTTATGTTACAAGAAAATACATTATATCTTGTTTAAAAAATATAGGGTATTAGATTTTCAAAGTAACCCAATACAACGTGTGTGATTTCATAAACAAGTAAAATTCGTTCATGTTATCTACACTAACATACTTGTTTTCCTAAAAGTAATAATCTTTGTTATTTTAGATAATCATAATTGTTGAAAAATGCAAAATGTCTTGTCTCAATGACACATCGTAAAACACTAACAAGATCAATTGAGGTAAGTCATCTTAATTAGACTTCTTTTCTCAAGATATACTAAGGAGTATTCTTGAAACTCTTTCTTTCCTCTAGAAAACTAAAACATGTTAAAATAATAACTCAACAAACAAATATGTCATCCATGAGATCATATAATGCATCATCTAAATCATACAACCTCTAAATCTCAAACGCATGATTAAAATACCGCACTTACCTTTGTTAGGATCTTGTGTAAGACATGTCGTTTTCATTAACCGGCTTTTAAAATATTGCTAGTTGAGTTATATTAGGACATGTTCTAGCGGATTTGGCCAATATCATCTTTGGTAAACTTCAATAAGAAAATATAGGAATTCTAATTTTTCTAATATGGGAATGGCTACTGGAGAACCTATTGCACTAGAAATTCAATTTGACCTAACGGTTGAATTGCTTCCAGGAGAGAACTTGGGTTTGTGGTAAACCCGTAAAAATGGTCGTGTTTAGCCTTAATTGAGCACCGCTAGTAATAGTCTCATATCCATTCTCTAACTTGAAAATTTTCCATTCCTACATTTGACTAAAGATGTTTTACATCGATGATTTTTGTCTCCCGTTAGGATTGCATTTTAAACAAGTTATAATTTGGATTCTTCTTAGCAAACCTAGATTACTTGCATCTCACATATGTGTTTTTGATGTTTCGAAATGACTATTTGCTCTTGTGAGATATGATTATAAGTCTTCATGCTTTCTTAAATGCTAGATGATTACTTGCTTAATTATTAAATGCATGTTTATTAGAAAGCTCTTGCTTGATATATATTCATGATTCATGCTCTTATGTGCTAAATGTCAACATGCCTTACTTAATGTTTGCTTTTATAGTGATCATGCTTCTTATGCATCTCTTTACATGACTTACGTGTTATTTTTGCACCCACATTATGTCGGTCTAATAGATAACGGACTAGGTATGCCTAATTTCCTATCATGATAACCTCTTAGATGCACACATTTGCTTGATCACCATCTCGTTCTCTTCCAAAAATCTATTCTTTTGTCTAGGAAAGATTACTCCCACACTTCTCTACATTCTTCCTACACCTCTCCTCTTTCTAAACATTCTCTAATCATTTGTAAATTAAATGGTTATATACACCTTTCCACATAATCCCAACATTCCCATAAACATTCTTTACCAAATCTCTAAATCATTCCTTAATCATTATTGCCTAATTCTTTTCTTTCTTAATGGCAATATAATTCTCATATAATCAATCCTTTGATTACCTCTATCCTTTCATCTGGAAAAACAGAGAAAACTGGAAAGACTCTGCACTCCACTAGCGACGGTCCCCGAAACATATGGGAGGTCCCTTATATATATGGGATCGTCCCTTGTTTAAAGGACCGTCCCCAATAGAAGTGTCATGAACTGGTTTACTGTTTTTCTGCATCTTCGACTCATCACTCTCTAGACCAGTTTCTTTCTCTTTAAACAATACTTTGAACTATCCTACACCATGCCTTTTTCAAAATAACAACCATTTTGATCATCTTAACACTTATCCCTTCAATCTCCTTCATCATCTCCTTCATTCTCTTCTTTCTAAGACTTATACATACAATTGGTATCACCCATGAGAATCCCTTCAAAAACCTCTTCTCCACTCTCTAGACCATATTCATAGTCCATTGTACCATCCCTCTTCTTGTTCTCACATCTACCTCTTCCTGATAAAACACCCAACAAAACTAGGATAGTATGTACCATCTTTAAAGTCTCTCATCTTCCTCACTTCTTTTCATCCTCACCCATTGTAAGTGCAAACGGTCCTTTCATTGTTTCCCTACACACATCTCTTCTCATTCCATTCAACATAAGCCTAAATTAAACCACTATCTTCAAATATGAAGTCTCCTATCTTCCTTCTCATCTTTACATCATCCTTGCCAATCTTGGCTTAAAACCTTCTTTCTTCATTTCCGTTCATCCTCTCACACTTCTCTGCTTTAAAGAGTCATCTTCATTCTCATCTAGGAGCATATCATCCTCACTCTATATTACCTAGACATTAGACACTTATCTTGGAAGAAGTTAGAGAATGGTGTGTTAATATATAATCAATAATTATATATGTTTAGTTTCAATCCCTTTCGTGCAGTACTTTAGAATACTCATATTTGAGTCATGCATGTATTAATCTCAGATAATGTCTTGCTATATGTATATATATATATATATATATATATATATATATATATATGTGTGTGTGTGTGTGTGTGTGTGTGTGTGTGTGTGTGTGTGTGTGTGTGTGTGTGTGTGTGCGCGCACTTGTCTACTAACTCTGTTTTGTAGCATTAATTCATCGCTAAATTATTTAGTAGCCAAAACAAGGGGGAGCATACACCAAGGGGGAGCATTTGCAAATGTCAAACTCGGTTGCAAATCGTTGACGCATCTACACATTTCTTGCTATGTGTAGTCCACCTCTATAATGCTACTCATATCCTTTAACATACTTTGTTGCTTGAAACTAACCCTTGATGTAGGTTAATCATTTGCAACATATTTGATTTATGGATACGCGAAAGTCAATGGGGATGCAATGAGCTAGGGGGAGCTCGGAAGTAGTTGGGTACATGGTTCGGAGTTGGTTAAACCATGGCGATAGGAGCAAGGCTTCACTAGGATGATGCAAGCTCACTTATTTGAATGATGGGATTCGGGATCGTCTAAAAAAATTGTGTTGATATGACTGTTTTGAATAGAATAAATGTACGAAAGAGTTTTGAAGGACAAATCATGTAGATATAAACTTATCAAATAAGTGTGTACCATATAAATCAACACTTTTTCAACCGCAGGCAAGTAACACCTAAAAAGGAAAAGTGAACATACCTTTGCCATATTATCTTGGGGAGTGTAAGCATTCCTAGATGAGCAATACTTCATGAGCTTTTAAAGAGCTTCCCATCATGAAGATTTCTAAAAGGAGGTATGTTAGAAACATTTAAATGTTATAACAACTTTATCAATATTGAAGTATAGAAAGTTTTATTATTTTTGTAAGAATGTGTTAGATGTCAATTTTTACAAAAGATTTTCCTTCGTTGTAGTTTTCAAAATATACACGGATCGTATCAAAATTTTAAAGTACAATGTACTCTAAGAAACTTGGTGACGAAGTTCTGATGCCAATTGTAGAAAACTAGAAAGGGGGTTGAATAGTTTTACCAATTAAAACTTCATTTTAAAACTTATAGATCAACTTATGTCAATCTAGTTTTGATGTCTTGGATATTGATAGTAGAAAAGCATATAAAACTAAACTACGAGAGAGGGATAGAGAGACACAACCACAACACAAATATTTATAGTGGTTCGGGTACAAGGACACCTTCTTTGCCCTACTCCACTCCCTGAGTACCCAACTCGAGAGTTCCGTAAACACTACAAGACAAACTCCTTTCACCAGCGGAGAAGCCTTCACAACGTCGCTTACACTTTATCAGGTAAAAAGCTAAATACCGAGCTCTTCCACGAGGTAGAGCCAAACCTTCGTCGCCTACACTTTATCCGGTACAAGGCTAGACACCGGGTTCCATTACAAAGGAGGAACCACTACCCGATCAACTCAACACAACTTAAAGGAACCAACGCCCTTTTTACACCTAACGACTTAACACATCTACAACACCCTTTGAGAAGAAGAAATAAAAACAAGATGCACTTCTGTGATCTTGAGGAGAAGAAGAATCCTAGCAACTCATATCACGAGCTTGCAAGTCTTCAAGAGGTTGTGATCTCGCCTTTAGAAGGAACGTAGTGAATCACAAAGAAAGACTACATAGAAAGATCCTTGGATCTGAGGTTAGAGAGTTTAGAACATAGAGAGAAGATATGTCTAAAAAGGGTGAGGAGTAAGAGAGAAATGGCTCACTATTTATAGGCAAACTGAGCACTGTTCACCCGGTTCCCGCGAATCCCTTCCCAAAGGGATCCGGCTAGTGTAAACCCAGGGGTCGGGTATCTGATATTATCAGTTCGGATTTTGGGTTACAATTCCGGGTTTTGGGTTATGGGTTATGATCCATGGTTCATGTGATGTCATGCATGATGTCAAAGACATCTTGGGTCATGGGTTATGGGTTATGGACTTTGGGTCATGGATCATGGAATTTACCCATTTTGGTGTCATGCATGATGTCATGCAATGGGTCATGGGTTATGGATCAAGGTCTATGGGCTATGGGTTATGGACTTGGATAGTTCAAGTCTTTCCTATTTTATTTTCACAAGTTACATGTATTTTATAAAATGTAAGTAACTAAGTTACTTATGTGTTTTTATAAAATGGTTTTTGTTTTATGTAAGCTTGTTAACTAAACATGTTTAAGGTTTATTTATTTAGTGAAATGAGTTAGTAAACTTTTGGCTCAAAGGGTTACGTATTTTATTTATCTCGTTAAAATAATTTTACGTTTGTTATCGACAAAACATTAGAAGATCGAAAAATATAAATAAATATTTTTAAGGTTTATTTGTATTAACACTACCTAAGGGTAATGGTTGGATATGTTGTTAAGGCTAAGGTTTGAACTAATTAAAGTGCGGTAGATCTAAGTTTTTGATGTTTTGATTTGGGTCTTATATTCATTATTAGACGGATTTGTGTGTTGGGTTTTATATTTCATTTTGTGTTAATTTGATTTAGTTTTGTTAATGGTTATGTATTTTTCTTAAGAGAAAACATATTGCTCAAGACAAAATAGAAACAAATAGCGGTTAAAAGATAAAGAGTGTGTAATGTTATTTAAATGCCCTAACGTGAGATGCACCTGATGGAGTTAACAACAAAAACTATTGTTCTAATGTCAAGGACGTCCTACAGAAACTATTCAGAATGTCAACCACACACGAATGAGCGATGTATTTATAGAAGTTTCAGGATGAAAGATGTAATTGTATGCTAAGTACATAGATGGTTATGTATTTTCCTCATTAATTATTCAACAGTAAAAGTAGATAACTTTTGTTTTGAGCCCCTTGACCATCATGAACAGACAAAATTGCCCGACCTCTTGATGAATCTATGATTTTTGCAAGTTATCATGCTTTGCATCAATAATGCAAATTTCCATCAATTGCAAGACCAAAAATTAGTTTTGACAATTTTCCATTGATGACGTCATTTTTTCTTTTCTTTTACTACGCATGAGCCAACACTTGTACCAAACATAACATTGTACACTCTGATGGAATTATATGTTTATGGCATAACAAATTAGATATACTAACAGTTATAATCCTTGGTCGAAATCGGCTCAAAGTGTTAAACTAAAACCAAATAAAATGGAATGTCTCACACTAGAACTTGGATACGGCGTAAATGAAATAAAAATCTAAAAGACAAATAAAAATAAAAATGCTTGTTGTTGATTGTCAACGATTGTTGATTAAATCTTCATCCGAGAATCATCAAGCGATTATCCCCATCGAATCCATCCTACAATCAAAGACAAACAAACTATACCCAAACATAAAATCCTCAAAACATAAATAAAAATATAAACATAAATTAAATGATAAGCATTAGTTGCCTCCCACGAAGCTCTTGAATAATTTTGAGTCACGAGCTTGACTCCACCCTTAATTTCTAGAAACAAGGGTGTTGTTCCCCACATTGAGGGTGGTAGTAGCGATACATACCTTGATAGGTGTTCTGCTTGACTCTTTTGTAGGGTTTTTATTACAGATTTAGGTTACACGTAATTGAGGGTGATAGTAGCAATACGTACCTTGATAGGTGTTCCGCTTGACTCTTTTGTAGGGTTTTTATTACAGATTTAGGTTATACGTGATTAAATAATATTAACTGATTAATATGCTGAATTAATTTAATTACAAACCCTAGCCACGGATCCATGCATATGTTACAGCCAAAATTAACTACAAGAATAGTTAGAACGTGTGTACTTTTGATTTGCTCGGTATGATTATTCTTGAATACTCGTACAAGGAAGCTTCATGTATCCACCGGTAGTAGTCACGTTTGGAAACTGCTAGATGGTTCAGCTCGACACTCAGGTGATCCCGGATCACCCTGATCGATCGCGCGACTAAGGGTTTAAGAAACCCTTAGTCAAAATCGGCTCAAAGGGTTTGGAAAAACCCTTGATCGCAAGTCGACTAGAGGGATTCGTCCCTCTTTGGGGTTTGTGCCAATCGGACGAGATAAGGGGAGGGTTTAGGGTTGTGTGTTGGTTTGTAAATGTATGTGAAACTTGAGGAGGTGTCTTTGTATATGTAGGATTTCAATCCTTGTTCTCCAAGGATTCTCGTAAGTTTCACTCTAACCCTCTATCTCCCACTTTGTTTACACTTTCAAGTTATATACTTTATAACTTATTAAATTAACCCATTTAATTTAATTCTCTCGACTCTTAGTATTTATTATCACAATAATAAATATTTACTTCCATTTGTGATGCTCTGGTGTGACCCTTTAGTAGCTTAATTACCAGCGTGATTCACTTATATATTATTAAATATATAATTAAGCATATACTATCTGTCCACATAATTTCTTCATCTTTACCTTGGGTGATTCCATAAAATTGGTCTTGTTTGACTCCATAGAAGATGTAAATGGATTATTGGTGATTAACTATTCGAGCTTTTCAACTTCCCTTGTAAGTTTCACCTCATCTTGCTAAAAACTCACATCACAGTCATTTATCACATTGATTTCTTTAACTTCGTCCCATTCGTCCTCTAGCTCATTTATATTCTATAAGATTCTCGAAATAAGAGCACTTCTTGATACGCTTGGAATTTCTTCGTTAATTCCATGTTTTCCTTCCAACGAAATCTCCTTATTTTTCCTTGTATGGTCAAGATTAACGTCATCTTCAATCATAACAGTTTCCAAGACTGGTACTTCGTAAGCTTCATTAGATGAGGTAACATGTACGATAGTTTGTAGGCATTTAGGTTGCACCACATCTTTCTTCTTGTTTTGAGCCTCCTGCATCCCTTTCTTCAACCTGTTAGGAAATGGAATGGGTGGTTAATGCGGTTTCACCACCAGTTTTTTTGTGGTAGAACTTCCAGGGTACGTTTTGAAATTTCAACTTGTATCTCATCTTTCACAGTATCCGCTTCTTTCAAAACAGGTGTGAATAACCGTATCCTTGAGCTCGGTATCCCTAATTTCTTCCACTATACTCCCATCATATGCTTCCACCATCCTTACTTCTTCAACCACACTCTTTTCATCTTGTCTCAAACTTATCACATCAACAATAAAGTTTGCATATTCTTCAATTCGTTGCAAGAGAAGTTATTGACATGCATAATTTCATGCCTAACAATAAGATCATAACACTTGGAATAATCAAAGACTATCATGAGGAGAGAAAAACTTTATACTCCACTTGTCATATGTTAAAGGATTAGGCATAAAATTAGTCATGCCATTTAGGCATGACAATCATTTCTCTTCATTGTAATGAGACCGCTTGATCGCTAAGCGTTTCTTCATTGTACTTCTCAATGCTTTTAATCACCTCTTCAGTCTATTTATAAATATCACTTTATTCTCCATCCTTAATAAAATTAGACAAGATTTCCTCTAATTAATACTCCTCTCATCGATAGTAACGGAACCAGGAGTAAACTTCAGGGGTAGCGGAAAAAAAAAGTTAACCATAATTTTTTTTAACCGTACATCTAAAGGTCGTGAACAGTGCTTTTCCAACGGTCGTGAACAGTGAATATTAACGGTCACATAACGGCTATATTTCTCCTTTAAATACCTCATTTTTAATCCTCATTCTTTCACTACCAAAATTTCCCCTAAAAACCTCAAAATGCCGCACCCTATTACGCTCTTAGGAATGGTTTATGTTGTTGCGATTGCTATCTTCATGGCATGCAATCCAGAAAAAGATTTCGGACTTCTAGGTGCTATCCTAATGCTTGAAACCGAAGGAATTGAACCCGAAGGAGTTGAACCAATATCATCAACATTATTAGAACCAATTAACCAAATTACTAATCAGTAACTTACTAACTTGTCTAGACTTTCAAAAATCAATTAACCAAATTACTAATCAGAAATCACTAATCTAATCACTAATCAGAAATCACAACCATTAACCAAAATTAACCAAAATTACTAATCAGAAATCACTAATCAATTAACCATTACTAATCAGTAACTTACTAACTTGTCCCTATATAAAATTGAAACATTAATTCCTAATCTAATCACTAATCAGAAATCACAACCAAAATTAACCCTAATACTAAGAATGAAAATTAATAAATTATGAAATAGACTTGAAAATTTGAAATTACCTAAGGGCTAAGGCTGTAACTCTGTAAGGCAAGAAGGGCCGAACTCCGAAGGGAAAAAAAAAAAGAAGCAGAAGCTTTTAAGTTTTTTTTTTCTTCTGATTTTTCTTCTGGTCTCTAACTCAGTATCAATTTTTAACTCCGAATGAAAAATAACATTGATAGGTTTTGTAAAGCTGTCATCAACATATCAATTTTTAATTTTTTAAAGTTTGTTTAAAAATGGGCTTTGGAGTTTTTTTTTTAAGGAAGTGGGCCTTGGAGTTATTTATAATGCCTGTCATCATCAGTTACTTTTAACGTTTTTTATGTTTTTTTTTTTTTTTTTTTTTTTTTTCTGCTTTATTTTTAAACATTTAGTGGGATTGGGCTTTGGAGTTTTTTTAAAGAATGATTTGGCCTTGATCAATTTGTTTAGGGGTAGCGAAAATTTCTTTCAGGGGTAGCGAAATACGAAACATAGTACGAAAAATGTAAAAAATTGCCAAAAATTTCACTACCGGGTAAAAGTTCGGTGGTAGCGACCGCTACCCCTGGAGTACACATAGTTCCGCCCCTGCTCATCGAGGTGGTGGACTTGGTGGGTAGAGTGGGTATTCGTAAATATCTGAATGCGTCGTAACTCGTATACTCCCCATATTCATCTGGTTCTTTATTTACATCCTTGCCAAGTAATTTAATCATCTCTCTAATTTCTTTGGCGTGCTTTTCTTCATTCTTCCTAAACCTCTCAAATTCGTACAACAAGTTCTCCATGAAATCATGAAATATACACTAACCAAGAAAAGAAAGTAGCACAAAGAAATATACACTAACCAAGAAAAGAAAGTAGCACAAAGAAAGAAACAAAAAGGAACACTATACAATATTTTTAAAAGAAACAAAATACGAGAAATATTTTTTATGTCTCAGAAAAACTGGTATACGCCGTATCCTAGAGAATCCAATACGTCGTATCCCAATCCAGCAGATACACCGTATTTGAGTTCTAAAGACGTTTTTTTACTTTAACTAAAACTAAACAAACCATCAAAAATTTCTCAAAAACACAAAACCAAATAAACAAAAACACAGAACTTCAATAAGACAACCAAAAATAAAATCGCTCCTCGGCATCGGCACCAAAAACTTGGTGTGCTAGATAACGTTTATTATTTATAAGCTGGAAATGACCTATGTTTAATCCTACCCAATAAAGAGTAGTGTAACATATGGTGTAGTAGTATAAATTTCATGGTTGTTAACATCCCGATCCTAATCTTAGGATCTTACGATTTTACGATGCTACATAGAAAAAACGATCCCGATCCTACGTAAGATCTTTGCAAGCATAAGATTTCATAGGATCCCAATCTTAACCATAGAATCTTAAGATCTAATCCTATCCGATCTTACTTTTCTCGAACAACAAACTAAAAAACTACAAAGTTATGGATTATCTTTTATAAACTTTAAAAAACAACATGTTAATCTTCTAAAAAAATCCATAATCATAATTTTGAACAACATTTTCATGAAATATTCTTATTATTTTGTGTTTATGATATATACTAATTTGTAGATTTGTATATTATTAAGAAGGTTATTAAGAAAATAGCATTATAGTAGGATCTTCCGATCTTACGATCACGATCTTGCAAAGATGAAAACGATCCTGGGTAGGATCCCGATCTTGAGAACCTTGATAAATTCGGCTAGTCCGAGTGTGTAACTCTTGGGAAGCAATGTGAACTTAAGTTGTCTAATTAAAATCCTAATTAACTATGAAAGCAATGTAAATTTGGAGGCGTTTTAGTTTCGAGCGAACTTAGTGAATTGGCAAATTAAGTAAAATGACAAAACAATAAATTAATGATAAATAAAAGATAAAGACCTTCAAAAAATAAGAGAAATGCATGTTTACCTAGTTTTTCATTCACTTATGCTCTTAACATGATTCGAGTAGTGCAATGTACAATGATGACTTAGTCAGTGAATATAAGGTAATCTAGACCTCTTGATCGCTAAGATCTAAACCTATGTCTATTAGCTTATTAATTCGATGCATTATGGATATTAATTCACTAACATTCACGCATTAAGGACATCAACTAACTAATGTGATTCATTTATGTGACCTTAATTAGTATTAGAAATCACCTAAGTTCGTGTAAAAAGAACATTCACACTCCATAGTCTCTAACCTAATAGTTTTAATACGTTTAACCTAGCTAGGATATGATCTATCTCTAACCACTAATTGTAATGATCGTACAATCGTGATGCAATTAATAAATATTGAGTTGATTACCTAACATTCATTACTAAGCAATAGGTTAACAATATCAAACACATAGATGAGAGGATCTATCAACAAACACAAATAATTATCCAACTAAGAATCAATTAAACGTATCAACTCATGTTATAACATAAGTTCAATCATAACTAGGCAAACACTAAAGGTGCTTAGCCCATGAATTCAGTTAACAACGAAACAAAGTTAAAAGTCGATAAACTAATTGAGTTCATAATGAATTTGATAAGCAAACCAATTTAAACAAGTCTTTACCATGAAAGCACTTTCTTCTCTTGATGTTTGAAGCTTCAATCTTGATGGAATAATACTTTGGAACCTCTAGAAGTCGAATGGTAGAGTGGGGGATTAAGAATTGGTCGCGTTAGGGTTTGTTTATATAGATTTTTTCCTAACCGACTTGAATACGCCGTATCCATTTCTTTTGGATACGACGTATCGCTCTCGAATTTGAATTATTTTAGTTGATTTTCAGGCTTAGCTCAAAACACGATAGTTGTATATGTGTTTTTTCTCTTTTCATGGCCACTTGAATCACCAAAAAACAGGGATGGGCCCACTTAGAAGCCGGGTGTGCGGGCCACACACGATTTAGGTCACAAAGTGTATATTGTTTTTGAAATATGTCATTTTTTGATACGTGGTGCAACCCTCTATTGTAGCTAATAAATTCCTTATGGTACAACGTCATTGTAATCATAAAAACAATATAAAATTGTGCAACACCCTCTAAAAAGTCTTGGGTCCGTCTTTGCCTAAAAAGGAGCTCGTATGAAAAAGTTATGACCAAAATACTACAACTTTTCAAGGCATCGCGTAAACTTGATTTCAACTTTCTGCTTCGTTTCTTCATTTATTCTTTCACATTTCCATGTCTTCTTGGTCCATTGCTCCATTTTCAACCTTATATGGAAATAAAACTAATCAGTATCGTAACTTATGTAAATGCGATAAATGAGCAATATATACGGGATATCGACATATAAAACATGAGTCTATTTGATGATATCACCATGCAATTTAGGAATGCCTCCAATACACGCTAGCTAGTTAATTTATATTATTTTAAGACTTAATTTTTACTGATAAACCAAGATTAGAATGTCTGAAATAGTATGTGATTAAATTGCTTAAACGTCTATTGTCCAAGCTAGTTCAACTAAAAAAAAAAAAAAAAAAACTGTAGTATTCACATCACAATGTTTGTTTAATTTGAACGAGAATGGCGACGACGCCCGCGTTGCGGGCTCGCCTGTTTTTGGGCTAAGGTTTTGAACCGCTGAAAAGTAATGAAAATAACCGTTACTCGTTACGACACCGACATTTTTATATGTGAATGGTACATTTGTTTCGTTAAAAAAAACACTCTAATGTACATATATCTTCTAATTTAAAATGCGCTAATAAGGAATAAGTTCGTATCAAACATGTCTAAAATGTTCATAAAATAAGATACTTTTGATAAATCCATCTTCAAATGGAGAAATCATATTTGAGTAACATGTTGCTATTGTTTTTAAGTGTGTGATCAGAATATTTCACTCAAAAAACCATGGATAAAGTCCAAAAAAAGTTCGATAGAATGCAAGCTATGTGTTATCTTGAGAAACTATACCCAAGACAGATTATTGGTTCAGTTCTCTCAGCTCAAAAATGCCATGTCAAAACTGTAATTTCTTCCCATGCTTGCACTCCAAGCTCCAATTGTTGTGTGTGGTTGATAACATCAGAGTTTGGACCAACAAACCGAACAGGGCCTGAGAAAGAGAAGATGCAAAGTGAATATGATTTCTTTAAAAGTTTGATCTGCTTATAAAATTTATAATAAGAAATAGGAGAAAATAATTCATATGACTGGAGATATAAGATAATGTACCTGGATTAATGTAGCGGTTCTTGATAGACCATTCGTCACGCATAGATGCAAACTTTTTAAAAGGAGCACCTGATATATAGCAGATATATAGGTGTTATACATAAACTTTGCACCAGATTAAAGTTGCACATATCAAATCCAATTAGTAAATTGAAGGTGTCAATTCAACTGTTGACCAAAATCTATTTTCAAAGCTATAATATTATTGTTAGGAATTAGGAAACTATTGTTTTGTAACCATATTTACGCATTTTCATTTTTATTAACTTGTTTCAATGTGAACAGCCTAACTTGACCCATTTCAACGGTTTGATCCAACTTGCTTGAACGGCACCTTTTCACCCCTACATTCTCTAGAAAGATAAACAGACGTAAGGAATGAAGAATTAGTTACCTTCGAGTTCCACCATTGGTTTCTTAATCACGGGCTTAAACTTGCCTGCAAAAATTTTACGGTATAATTTTAGAATAGACAGTAAAAAAGAGTGAATTCTAAAAGTGAAAATTTCTGGGTAGTAAGTATAATGGTAGACACGGTCGCTGGTAAATCATAACTAACCTTGCTAGTCAGCCTGCTGCGCATTTCTAGATTGAGGGCCTGATGTTCGACGGGTTACGTTCCTCCCGCGTGAACCTATATGACAACAAAGATCGGCTGTTTAACGACTGTATAAAAAAAAGGCAGCACACACAGTTAAAAAGCAGGTAGACAGCTGGAGTACGTACCATCAATTCTAGCCTGCGAAGAACTCCTTTTTTTTACCAGTAGGACTAATATGTTCAACATTTGTTGTCAATAGAATACCAGGATCATATAAAAGTAAACTGGAGTGAATAAGAGATGATGACATCCTATGACCATAAAGGAATTTATACCTGAGTAATGCCCAGAGTTTGTAACCATGTTCTCTGGGAATGCGGGAGCTGCAAAGGTATTTGGCATATCTGCAACCATAAAACGCGTATGCAAATACATGTGTGACCAAGGTGCATAACGAATACATTGGGACACAATAGGCTAATAAAAAAATGGGAAACATAATAAGTAAATCACCTTGCGCTGCTGAATGTCAAATGCGTAAAAAAACGGTTGAGCCTATTTTCAAGATCATCAACATCATTCGAGATAAAACTACAAAAATGAAAATAATAATAAGGCTTAGTAGATTATCAAATACATCGATTTTCGCAAATTAGCTGTACAAAAACCAAATATTACTTCATTTGATTTGTGCTGAGTCATCTTTCTATTTAGTTGCAGCAACACCATTCTAACTCTCGACCATAATATAATTATATAAAGGCAATGTTATAACGTATGAGCACATTAAGTTAAGTTCTAACCCCAATGTTATAATGCACGCATCATATAGTAAAGGTAAGTTCTAATCCGAAAGTTCAAAGCCAACGTATTTATGTTGTCGCTATTAAAGCGTTTATCAGACACTTAAAGGATAATAATAATAATCAAAATCAACATCTGTGATTCATCATTGTGTAAAACTACAATGACATAAAACATCAAATAAGAAGGCTTTCCAGACATAGCACGGTTTTATGATGCTCATGCAGTTCTCATTAAGTAAAAACAAAACATGGGATTAACACCTCTGACTTGAAATGCTGAACTATATCATTACTCGGTGCTTAACCAAAACCCAAGTAGAAGGCTTTTTAAAAAAAAGTAACGCTGCAACAGTGACAACATTGTGTCCAGAAATGTACGTTACAATAACTAAAAACGGAATACATAAAAGTCATATTACGATCAATAAAAGTCTGCTACAATATCGCGTCATTCTTATATAGCAGAATGGAAGGTTCAAAGTTTATTAAAAGCAATAATAATAAAACCTGATATAGAATCCTCAAGCTAAGTAGGTTCATGTTTAAGCAACCAAGATCTGTTTGCAACTGTTCCAAAAGCCAAAACATAAGTACCCTGAATTCCAAGATAAACTAATCAGCGTGCACTCAAAGAAGAATCGCGATTAGCAGAAAAAAAAAAACTAACTTTCAGGCTTCTGACAATGTCCCGTACATCCTTTGATGCATGTTTTCCAGAGAAATCAAATATTTTGCAACCACAGTTTCCTGAAGCACAATTAACATCTATAAGAACAACAAAACATAGAAAATCAACAAATGTGTAATAAGAAAAGAAAGATGCACAATAAAGTTGCACCCGAACATTGACGGTTTCCACAGCTCATGCAATCAGTTGAAGCTTGCTTAATGACTTGTGGAACACCAATTTTGACTGGCAGCAAGCCAGCAACAATAAACTATGTCAATTATTTCTTCACTTTTTATTCACCACATGGAAAAGTAAATTCTACCATAATGGCATAAACCATGATAATACAACATTACAACATAATTGTTTGTAGAGAAAGTCCGATGGTTTGTAGTTGCAGCCAACGTGGCCGTATTCAATGTACAACTTGCTAAGCCCGTATAATGACATTTTAGCAAGTTGTACATTCAATCTACATGGGGTTTTATCAAGAACATATAAGGTAAGCCCGTATTTTAGATAAACTTGCTAAGCCTCTGTTCGACGGTTTGTAGCTCAGACCAAGAACATATAAGCTAAGGCCGTATTCAATGTACAACTTGCTAAAATAATAATTTTTTTTTAAATCTTCCCACACATTACCCTGATATAGTGGATCCAGGAGATAGTGTAGCAGGTGCAGGCAAAGTCAAAGAATGTGCATTCAAAAAGTAAGCTTGTATCTCTCAATCACCTAACAATATTAATAATAAATAAATAAATAAGCACCTGTGCAAATCTTTAAGCATACTACATTTGCACTATAAGAAATACAAAATAAATGCTCACCAAGTTTTTCTGTATCACCAAAATATCTATTCATCGCAGTTTCATTCTCTTCAATTGGTTACCTGGCTCATAGCTTTTCCACCGTCCGGAAAATACGGCGTCAAAAGCACCTAAAACGGCACATCAAAACGGCACCATAAATGGATCTAATACACCGCTTTAAATTCTTCAAGAAACAAAAATATAACAAAAGCCACTCACCTCATAAAAGAAACTATTAGATCTTAGATAAGGGGAAAAACAAAAAGAAGAAAGTACCACTGGAATGACAGGGTGTCATCGTTTTTTCCGGTCTAATTCTTGCTGGTATGTGTGTTGATGGTAACTTCTAGATCCAACTTACCTGCCAAACTTCGAGAATATATAGATCTAACAAAAGAAATACGAAAACAATCATCATCACCAGCAGAAAATAGGTTCAACTTCCCCATCCTTCGATGATGATCATCAGCAGCTGAAAATATTTTGCAGTGGAGGATAGTGGAATATTCTAGGTTTGTGGAATGGTCTAGCTTCTGGGTTTTTATCATTGTTGGCATAAATGGATCATAAGAAGAATTAATGGATAAATGCTTTGGATCAGATTTGGCCCAGAAAAAAAGGCGGGAAAAGCCTGTGTAAAACGGCGGCGTTTTACACGCTAATTACTATATATAGGATAATGTGATTCTGAAACTGTAGATATATGATTTGCAAATGCATAACATATTCTCTCAATAGTTTAGCTTAATCAGTGGCGGAACCAGGAGTAAACTTCAGGGGTAGCGGAAAAAAAAAAGTTAACCATAATTTTTTTAACCGTACATCTAAAGGTCGTGAACAGTGCTTTTCCAACGGTCGTGAACAGTGAATATTAACGGTCACATAACGGCTATATTTCTCCTTTAAATACCTCATTTTTAATCCTCATTCTTTCACTACCAAAATTTCCCCTAAAAACTTCAAAATGCCGCACCCTATTACGCTCTTAGGAATGGTTTATGTTGTTGCGATTGTTATCTTCATGGCATGCAATCCAGAAAAAGATTTCGGACTTCTAGGTGCTATCCTAATGCTTGAAACCGAAGGAATTGAACCCGAAGGAGTTGAACCAATATCATCAACATTATTAGAACCAATTAACCAAATTACTAATCAGTAACTTACTAACTTGTCTAGACTTTCAAAAATCAATTAACCAAATTACTAATCAGAAATCACTAATCTAATCACTAATCAGAAATCACAACCATTAACCAAAATTAACCAAAATTACTAATCAGAAATCACTAATCAATTAACCATTACTAATCAGTAACTTACTAACTTGTCCCTATATAAAATTGAAACATTAATTCCTAATCTAATCACTAATCAGAAATCACAACCAAAATTAACCCTAATACTAAGAATGAAAATTAATAAATTATGAAATAGACTTGAAAATTTGAAATTACCTAAGGGCTAAGGCTGTAACTCTGTAAGGCAAGAAGGGCCGAACTCCGAAGGAAAAAAAAAAGAAGCAGAAGCTTTTAAGTTTTTTTTTTCTTCTGATTTTTCTTCTGGTCTCTAACTCAGTATCAATTTTTAACTCCGAATGAAAAATAACATTGATAGGTTTTGTAAAGCTGTCATCAACATATCAATTTTTAATTTTTTAAAGTTTGTTTAAAAATGGGCTTTGGAGTTTTTTTTTTAAGGAAGTGGGCCTTGGAGTTATTTATAATGCCTGTCATCATCAGTTACTTTTAACGTTTTTTATGTTTTTTTTTTTTTTTTTTTCGCTTTATTTTTAAACATTTAGTGGGATTGGGCTTTGGAGTTTTTTTAAAGAATGATTTGGCCTTGATCAATTTGTTTAGGGGTAGCGAAATACGAAACATAGTACGAAAAACGTAAAAAATTGCCAAAAATTTCACTACCGGGTAAAAGTTCAGGGGTAGCGACCGCTACCCCTGGAGTACACATAGTTCCGCCCCTGAGCTTAATGCAAATACTTCTCGCTAGTTTTGTTTGACAGTAAACATCTATACGCCTTGAAAACTCGGACTTTGATCAATTTTATGTAGCAAATGCAACGTGTATATACATTTTCTCATATACAGACACGCAGTCAAGTGCATACGTACATATGAAGTATGAACTTTATACAATGGATCTTTGGTGATTCCCTATGAATGAATATACAGAGAAAACGTACATGCATTCTTAGCCGCTTATAATGCAGAATATCCGACTAAAAGGCTATAATTAGAATGTCTTTTTTAGAATCTGTTCATAATATTCGTGGCTGATGTTTACGCCTGATTCTAAGGCTTCAGATATTGTTATTTAAGAAAAAATTTAACTGATATACATTTAAATTGTTATTGGTGACTATGCCAAAAGGTTGCTTACGTTTTGGAAGAGAAGTGTAAAATAATCAACATTTGAATGGTCAAATCATCAAATAGGTAACCATGCCAGCAAATTAGAATGTTGATCCGTACTAGCTGTTTGTTTTGCAAAATGAACTGGAGTTACTATAAGTTTTTGGTTATTAGGAATAATTATAAACATGTTATTCCAATTTGTAAGCTGTCTTGGTTCTTGACACGAAAAGTGATCACTGACCAAGAAATGCAGTTGCTTCCAGGATAAAAGAGAGGTAGACTTTAGGTACCATGTCTTAAAAGGTCCTTCGTATACGTGTGAGCCTATATAATAGTGCCTTCATTTTTATTTTTTTAGCTTTTGTGCCTCCAAGTTGTGTGCAACAATTGCTGCATCAGTAAAAGATATCTCACAACAAAATATGTTACGGAGTAAAAAACTTTGAAGATCAACAACCTTAGAAAGAAACTAGCAACAAAACATGCAAGTGATATCATCAACTGATTCCAAAAGATGAGTAATGAAAAGTATCTTTACATACAACAATTTAAATCCTTGGCTATATAGTATATAAAATTGCATTTGATATAGAATTCAGAGACCACTTGCAGACTTGCTAACCACCAGGATGGTCTTCACCACTGATAAGGGATGGTGTGGTACACCAAGCAAGGGAGATAGTGATCCACGCCTCATCACTGACACATGGGGAGCGTGAGCAACGCCTCTCCATCCAACCATTCCCCATGCTCAGAACGAATATACAAAGATGTACGTCGACGCCTGATTCCTAATACTCCAGATATGGAATATTTGACCAAAAGACTATAATTAGAATGTCAAGTTTAGAATCGGTTCACAATATTCATGGCTGATGTACGTCGACGCCTGATTCCTAATACTCCAGATATTGTTTTTTAACAATTATTTCAACTGATGTGCCTTAAAAAATATGCTTACGTTTTGGACGTACCAGAAGTGTATGATAATCACCATTTGAATTGTCAAATCATCTAATAGATTAATCATTGTTCAACCATGGACTTAACTTATAATGTTGATCCGTGCTAGCTGTTTGTTTAGCCAAATGAACTACCACAAGTTTCATTGGATTATGAGCGTACAATAATTATAAACGCCTTATTCCAATTTGTAAGCTGTTTTGGATCTTGACACGAAAAGTGATTATTAACACGTTACAAAACAAAAAGACCTAATTAGCATCGCTTCATAGAGAAGAAACGCATAGAACTGCTTCAATGATAGAAGTGCTAAATTGAGGCTTTAGGTCCTAAGTTCTAAAAGTCCCTCTGTATAAGTATGTGCGCATATCATAGAGCCTTCATTTTTTTTCTTTTTACTCTTCTGGGCCTCCAAGTAGCTATAGTAAGCCAGAATTGCTGCAGCAGTTAAAGGTTAGAAGCCTTTAGATCGACAATCTTACAAAAGAATACAACTAGCAACTAACATGTAAGTATATCATCGACTGATTCCTAAAGATAAGTAATGAGAAGTAACACTTTGCATGCAAAAGTCTAGATATTTGGCTATATATATTATATAAAAATGGGATTTGATATAGAATTCCAAGACCAATTGCAGACTTGCTAACCACTGGGGTGGTATTCAACACTGAGAAGGGATGGGGTTGTCAACTAATTAAGGGAGGGAGTAGTCCACGCCTCATCACTGGCAAGTGGGGAGCATTAGCACGCCTCACCATCCAACCATTCCCCATGCTCTTAAGGGTGAACTCACAAAGGACCAAGGGGTAGCCCGGATAGCACATGCTACTTGTGTATTTGGATCATGTAGAGTAGATTCTGTCCTGTAAGTTGTCAGTTTTCAAAACGGTGCTAATAGTACACAAGCTTTGTGCTACTTGTCCATAAATATAATGTCACACTAAATCACATTAGAATAGTTCAACGTAGGAAACCGCAATCAATGATGAAACAGAACGATTTAGCATCCCAATTATCCATTATACCCCAAAATAGCAGAATTCATATGGAATTGACTCAACTTTATGACCAGCCAAATAAGCTTGAAGTTTCAAGTGTCAGCGTTTCATGTATACACTTGGAACAATTTCTTTTACCCTCAAAACTCAACAGGGTTAATAGCACAACTATTTTTACATACAACTGATGTTATTGGGTTTCTATATATATAAACACATGACAGCCACAACCAAGGATGGACCAAACATTATGCCAGACATATGTAGCCCTGCATAAAGAATTTTGAACGTGAAACTGGTTGAGTTGCATGTAGCCTAATAGACTCGCAAAGGGTGTGACCAGTCTCAATGGTTTAAATGGTCTACGCCAAAAACCAAATGATGAGGCCTGTAACCAAACCCAATCTTGTGACATACTAAGGTGTTTTCATTGGAGGTGAAGATCTTAGCAAGCTGCATAAGTAGGACAGTGTATTGTAGTATTTGGTAACAGCATCTGCTCATTTTACCAAGTCCTAAGTGACATCAACAATCTGATAACTGTTGTGGTGGATGTAGAAAATATCTGATAAGAACAAGTTATAAAAGCGATGATTTTGAGTGGCAATGGCGTCTCCCATTTGACCCACCTCTTCGACAGGTAGGCCGCATTTCTTGTGACACTCGAAAAGCAAACTTAGCTTCAAATATTGGATTCAAACATTGTAAACCTTTCCAGACCCCTATAAACAGAGTTACTTAATTGTAGATTGAACTACTCGCTTCTAACAAATATACCCTGCATGGCTGCATGCAATTTTGGATGAGCCCGGTGCACTCGAGACTAGATTAACTATCATAATCCAAATTCTTGATGGTTAATATTTCCTAATGTAGCAACATAACTCTCGTATGCCCTCTATGCAGCTAAGTATAATGACTCACACTCAATTGTTTTTCAAGTACTCAATGCAGATATGGGTAGAATTAACAGTGAAGATGAATGCTGCTGGTTTATCATATGATTGGAAGAGAGCATTGTGAGTTTGTGACTATCATGGCAAATAGGCCTTGTTCAAATTCTATATGGAGTACTTTGAGAAGAATGTCTCTGGCCACGGCAGTATACTACGTCTCGCATGAGAGAAACTCAAGACTAATGACACAAGACAAGAGAGGTGCTGATGTGCTAAGGAATGGGATGCAAAAATGCAGATTCAGAAAAGAATATAAGCAAGTTAGATGGCTAGTGAGTGTGGTTAGTTGTTATGGACCACCAAATGAGCTTGTTGGATGCTACAGGAATTGTTTTTTGTCGCTCGGATGTGAATGGCAAATGGATAAGTGAACTTTAGCTTACCAAAGGACGTGTCTTTGGAAGCTTTATGTTGTCACTTATGATTAATTAATGAATTTCACCTTTTCACAAAATTAAAAAAAAAAAAAAAAAAAAAAATTATAATAAAATAGTTCAAGTATCGTTCAGCATTTGCTCTGAGCAAGCCAAGTAAAACGAAGAATCCTAGATTGGTACAAATTTTGTAGCCATGAAAAGGAAAACACGATTTGGTGTGCGTTAGGCTAGTTGCCGTCAACCGATGCTACAGCATTTTCATAAATATATCTCTATAAGTTACCACCTATAAACTGCATTATCATATATATTCCACAAGATGTCAACAGATACTACAGCAAGACTGCAAGCCAAAAGGGATGCTAAAAGCCTTACAAGTGTTGCAGTTTCTAGCTTGTTAAAAAATGGAAACAGTTCCCATATGTTTCCAGCAGTTGTGAAGAATTAACCATACAGTGATGACATTTCAACAAAGGTTTACAACGCCTAAAGTTCGACTCCATTGCTTGAACCACTATAAAGATTGTTTTGCTGAGAACTACCAGGGCCCAATTATATAGCAAAACAGTAAAGGAACAGTATGTTAAACACAATAAACAATCAACTTGACAAAACGCAAAGCCATTATTTCATGAATACTCGACTCTTAAAAACTTACTACTTCAAGAGCCTTCCTGCAAAAAGAATTTCGCTGAAAACTAATATGCCTTTGGTTTTATCCCAAAACTGTATGTAAAGAACTAAAGAAGGGTATGATAAACACAATAAACAATCAACTCAATAACAGAAATCCCTTTTACTTGATCAAACTGAATCATGCACTCGTGAGACGCCATATAGCGGGGGGATTCAATTAAACTAACTGAATAATACGAGTACTTTTATGAAAACAGTAGTGTATTTTTAGTATAACTCAGGTAAAATCTTCACTCTGATCGAACAAATGATGTATATAAACATTACTAAGACTCCACCCTCTGATACTCTGAAACCTATCTCATACAATAAAATTATGGCAAAAAGAATTTACGTCAAAGATTAAATTAAGATAACCATCAGCAGTTTAGCACTAGCTCTACTACTAGACATGTTAACTACACACACAGATATAATTCCAAACAACTTGTTCATAATGTAACATACTATACAACACACTTCCTTCAATAAAAGTAACATGTCAAATTTTGCAACACAACCAAGATTATGTCAATACACGAAGTATGTTATTCAAAAACAAAAACAACTATATCCAATTCCGTTAGCGCAGGATATAAAACAACTATACCAAAATCCCCCGGAGCGGGGTAAGATACTAATATGCAAACAATAAGACCCAGTGATGGGGCAGGGTGGAAATTTTCTAAAATATCTGCCTATTTTTGTAATTTGCCCCTCAACGAACCAATTTGTAATATAGTTTATAAAAATTATCAATAACTTTCTGGCTCTGCCCCCGGTCACAAAGGTATGTTATTCAAATAAAATTACAATTTCGAAAATCAACTCCATAATCACCAATCCTTATTACAAATCATCTATCCAATCATCACAACTACGAACATAACAAAAAAATAAATATCAAGTTATTAAAAATCAGAGCAGCGACCATTACGTTCCCAATCACCGTATCTCGTCGGCTCGGGTCCTTTAGGTCCACCGATCTCTCCGGTATCTTTATTCATATCAGGTTCATCTTCTTCTTCTTCTTCTTCTTCTTCGTTTTTTTGAGTTTGTTTGATCGGATCGTGTTCGTTGATTGATTCGTTTTGATTGTTGCTGTTGTTAGGTAAGGTTTCTGGTGACGTGGAGATGAGTCGAGTGATGGAGGTTGGGAGTGATGATCGGACGGTGGAGATGATGACTGTTGGTGTGGCTGTTGGTGTTGGTGTTGGTGGTGGTGATGTCATCAGGCGGCGCAGGTTAGTAGCCATTTTTTGTTTTGTTTTGTTTTGAAGAAAGTGAATCGTTGTTGGGTTTTGTTATATGGTTTGGGAGGTGACGTGGCTGAATTAGTTGACGTGTGTTTTGATAGGCCACGTAAATGGCTTAGAATTGCGACACGTGGTATCTTATTTCATTTACACCTCCCAACAAAATTTCAGGGCGTGCCTGGTAAGTATATGGGAAAAGGTAAGGGAATGCAAAGGAATGGGTGAGGTGGGTAATCATTACCTTACCCCCCCAATTTACTCTATAATGGTTGATTACCCACTACTGGGTAATCAATACCTTTGCACTCCCTAACCAAGCACCATTATTTGAGTGAGGTGGGCCCTTTTGAATACCTTACCCATTCCCCACCCCCCCTTAACCCCCCACCAAGCACCCCCTCATATTTTCAAATTGCATTTAATAACACTTTCATTATATACTCAAATGCATAGTTTTTAAGATCTCGATCCTGATCTTAGGATCTTACGATTTTACGATTCTAAAAAACAAAAACGATACAGATCCTACATAGGATCTTAATAAGCTTAAGATATTATAGGATCTCGATCTTAACCATAGGATCTTAAGATCTACACCGATCCGATCTTACTTTTCTCGAACCGTAAACTAAAAAACTACAAATTTATGGTTTATGTTTTTATATAATTTAAAATACAACATGTAATTCTTTTTAAACATTCCATATTCATAATTTAGGACAACATTTGTATTAACAATTTCATATAATTTCATGTTTATAATATATAATAATTTGTAGATTTGAATAATATTACAAAGATCATTAAAAATAGCAATATAGTAGTATCTTAGAATCCCGATCTGATCTTACGATCACGATCTTGCAAAAGCGAAAATGATCCAAGGTAGGATCCCGATCTTGAAAACCTTGCTCAAATGTACTGTCTGATAAACAGATAAAGTAACAAATAACAAATGCACAACGACTTACTGCACAAGTTCATGTGTACAAATAGAAAGTTATGGCTTTAAAGGGCAAACTTTGACAATTTTTAAAAACCACCCTATAAATTTGGGCAAATTACAAAAATATCTATAAATTTTAGTAAATTTACATTACAAATTCTTTTGCTATCCCTACTGTCTCCGCCCATGAAGTGAACTCAGACAAGACCTGCATGGGAACTTTCCACATACAATCTCAACCTGGTTCGGTCTCAACCTTATTCCTTTTTAGTTTCATTTCGGTTTAGAATCTCAACATTTTTCTCATAATCGAGTGTTCATACGTTTAAGTATTTTTCTGCGGGTTGAGCAATTCTTCAAAGTATCCTCCGGTCTTGATGTCGTCAAGCCCTTCGGATATCTGCTAAGATAGTGAACGCGTCAGTCTCGTCCCGGGTGTGACTCCAGGACCAAACTCCGGCATGAGAGTGAGTATCGGTAAATAAGATAGTAGGTGCGGTAATAAGTTAAGTACTGTGTGTAAAGTAAAGTTACCATTGATTGAGGATTGTTCCTCCTTATATAGGAGACCCATTTTTGTCTCCATCGGATACGTCCAAGACTGATGGTGACATTTTTGAGCGACAACTGGGACTTTACCCTGTTTGGGTCTTTTCTCTGGTCTGCCATGACCCCTGCATTTCTGTCGCATACTACTAATGTTAGAGTTGACTTCTTGATCTGGAGATAGCCGTTGGTCCGAACGGCCGGTAGAGTTCGTCCGGACTGACGATCCGTTCGGCATAAACCGTTCGGACGTATATGCTAATAGTATGACTTAATCTGAAGCTAACCGCTATTCCGAACGACCCGCGATGTCCGTTCGGTTTGGCCATTCGGCCATATACGCCAACATGTCCGGTGCGATTAGTCCGTGGGAATCTGTTTGCCGCTATTTATGCATAAAATGCCAAAAATCATAATTGCGTGTGTTTAGGGAAGCGCCGCCGTTTTTACCGTCTTATTAAGATTGTGACACGTGGGAGGGTGTCTCAATCGTGTGGATCAAAAATGGCCACGTCAGCATCTGACACGATGCGACGCTTGGTGCCTCCTTCTTTTCGCCTATAAATAGCCTCACTCACCTTATTTTTACCACTGTAACTTTCCACACTTCTCTGACACATCTTCCATTCGTCCTTTCCGAACGTCTTTCCGATCGTCTATTGCGTAGTTCGCCCGGCCCAAGAGGTACGTTTCACCCTATCATTATCCTATTATCTTTGTTGCCCGGCTATACCCTACTTTCCTTCGGTCAAGCGATGTCCCACCGGTCCGTTTCGTCTCGGGAAGATAACCCTCCGGAATCTGAGGGGTTTGTTCCGAAATTCGATATTCAAAAGTATACCAGCCGGATGGATGAGACAGATATGACGTTGATGCTGATGGAATATAGTGTTCCGGAGGAATTTAATCCGAGACTCCCTCCTGCTGACATGACTATGGATCAATTACCCTCCGACGCCATAGGTTTGTATCTGGAGTATTTTACCGAAGGTGGTATTACCGTGCCTTTCTCGGACTTCTTGCTAGATGTTATTAAATATTACAAGGTTCACATCTCCCAAATGGTGCCGCTGGGTTTACACCGGGCCACCCTATTTGAGGTATATAGTAGAAGCTTACATATCGCTCCCACTACCCCTCTTTTCCGAGCATTTTACAAATTAAGCAAGCAGGGCCACTGGTTCTCATTCGAGAAAAGGGGTGGGAAGGAAAGGAGGGTTTGTTTCAATGAGATCTTGACTGGCTTAAAAGGGTGTAAAAATAAGTTCTTTTTGTATATGATTAGGAGGGCTATCCCCTTTGCGATGCCGTGGAGGCATCATGAGTCGGACATCTCCGATCCCTTTCCGAAGGGTGAGTTTTCCGTTGAAGATGCCGATAGGCTGGCCGAACATGTGATCGATCTTATCCAGATTCCACGAGGGTTTCTTTATGCTCTTGGGTTAACATCTCATTGGGATCATCCGGGTTTCCGGGCGGCGCTTAAGGACGCCGAGGGAAAGGGTATAGCCCCTGCTTTCATTAATTGTTATTTGATGCATATATGTATTTTCTTCCGAATGATATATATGTTTTTGACTTGTTGGTTTATAGCTTTGACGATGTCGGAATATCTAATCAAGCCCGAGCGCCGGAGGGGGGCTGCTATGGTCAAAGGAGATCCCCTCCGCGAAGGCGAGACCCTTCCGTTGCATGTAACAGAAGCCGCTCGATCCAATGCATAGATTCCGGATAAAACGGTTGAGATGAAGGCAGTCGAAGTTCCTAGCGAGAAAGTCTTAGAGGCGAAAAGGAGAAAACAAGAAGCTGCTGCACGTTTGGGTCAGAAACCGAAAGGAGTAGGAGCCGGGGGAAGCAAGGGAGCCCAAGTTCCGGGCAAACGTCCTATCGGGGAGGAGGCCTTTTCTCGACCGGTTAAAAAGGGGAAAGTTGACACTGGTACTCCCGTCGTGGACTTAGATTCTTTTAAGCGTATTTCGGCCCCTCAACCTCTCCGTTCGGTTCATCCGGATGGATCGATGAGGGTTCCTGATGATGAAGAAGGAACGAGTAATCAATTTGGGGGCTGGTGATGATGGTGAGTCTCCTCTTTTCCTCTCTCTCTCTTTTTTTTTTTTTTTTTTTTTTTTTTTTTTTAAACGCATTTTTCTTATGTGTGCCTATCATTTGCTGTGTGTCTTTCAGGGAGTCCCTTGAAACCTACTTATGGACGAGGGAAGGACAAGAAACACATGGAAGGGTTGTTGGATGAGATTGATAAGGATGAACTTACGTCCGGTGAGATTTATGTGCCCGGATGGTCGGTGAGAACAGACGCTCGTATGAATGGTTCCACTGTGTGCCGCGACATGATGGCTCATCTTCCGACTCCTAGCGAGGAGCAATACTTGGAGAGTCTGGATGATGATGATGCCGCCTGCCGTGCCTGGATGTTATTGGGGAAAAGTGCCGCGGTACATTCTGATATTTTGATTCGGTTCGAGACTCTTCTTGGGGATTATCACAATCTTACCACAGTCCATCAGGAATGTGCCGGGCGGGAGCCGGAAGAGCTAAAAAAGCTGAAAGCTGAGCATGCCGGCTGTGGTGTTACTGTGCAGGGTTTGACTGATCGCATTTCTGAGTTGGTAAAAGAAAAAGAAGCGCAGGCCAAGAAAGTCAAGTCTCTAGAGGTCGAACTGACCAAAACCCGAGATTTACTGGCTAACGAGGAGAAGGATAATCGGGAACTTAGAAAGGAGAGGGAGGATTTGGCCGTCCGGATGGGTACCACCAAGATAGAGCGCTTCAAAGTGGTTAAAGATTTCGTGCCGGAAGTAGTGCGTCGTCTTCTCGGTAGTCATGAATACAAACAGTCCTTGGCTCTTCCTTTCAATCTCTCGTCTACTTCGAGGTTTATAGATGGTGTCACTCTTGATCGCACTCCGGAACAGGCGGCCGAGATCCTGGCCGACTTTGAAAATTTGGATTTGGATGCTGAGAAAAAATACAGGTCTTTGTTCGATCAACTCTTCGTAACTGAGTATCCGTATATCCGGAAGATCAGCGATGCTTGTTATAAACCCTTGGCCGAGATCATGGACCTCTTTCCGGATCCTGCTCCTGCTGGGCCTACCAAAGCTTCAACAGCTGTCCCTTCCGTCGATCCGGATGTCGTATCCAAAGTGGTTCAGGTGGATGCAGGTGACGGGGGTGGTGTGGTTGAGGAGACCGTAGTGGAAGAGAACGTTGCTGCAGGAAATGTTGAAGAAAATGTCGCATCTTAAATCAATTTGTTATAGGGTCCGAACTATCTCCATTTTGACTATGGGTAAAGACTGTTTCGGATGCCTTGTGAAGCTTGTTTAGATCTTGTTATTGTTGGACAATGTTTATCGTTATTTTGTGTGCCTCCTGTGGCCGTTTCGGACTATTGTAACAGATGTTTGATGTATTTTACCGGATGACTATGATTCACCCCGACCGGATTAGTTTAGTTCCGATCCTTTTGTTAATGATGATTTGCTCAGCTCTTGTTATATCTTCCTTGTGCATGTTTTGTTTTTGTTTTTTTTTTTTATGTATCTTGTATATTATATTGCGTGACCTCTTCGTCACTTATCTTAGCGCTGTGGCGGATTTGCCTCGGCTTCTTCTTTACATTGCCGTTAGGGCGAATACGCCTCGGCTTTTTTCTTTAATATTTTTGGGGTTAATTGTTGCCGTTAGGGGCAAATATGTCTCGGCATTGTCCCAAATCTTTTAAGGACTAGATGTTTCCGTTAGGGGCGAATACGCCTCAGCTTTTTCCTTAATATTTTTAGGATTAATTGTTGCCGTTAGGGGCGAATACGCCTCGGCTTTTTCCTTAATATTTTTAGGATTATTTGTTGCCGTTAGGGGCGAATACGCCTCGGCTTTTCTTTTGAGACTTAATTCCTCAGTGACATGGCACTTTTCGGAATATCATGCCGTTACGGCTATACTTTGGCTACATGGGCCGGATAGAGGTAGCTAACCTCTGTCGGGGCCATGCGAAGGCCTTGTCTTTGCAACAACATGTGGGAAAATTTTCTCCTCACCAATCCGGAGGAGAATATATAATATTTCATAATTGTAACTTTTTCATAATGGCTTATAGCCTTACATGCTTGTTACTACAGAAAACACTTCCTTAAGTTAATTGTGTGCCATTTCCGTGGCACTTCTTTCTCATCCATAGTCTCTAGCTTGTACGATCCACACTGATATGCTTCAGTTATCCGATATGGGCCTTCCCACTTCGGACCCAACTTTCCTTGATCTTCCACCCGGCTTGCTTCGTTCTTTCGATACACAAAGTCTCCTGGTTTGAATGATACTGGTCGAACCCTTTGGTTGTAGTACTTCTCCATCTGGGTTTTATGCCGAGCCTCTCTTACTTCTTCCTCTTCCCTTCTTTCCTGTAGCAAATCCAGGTTTAGACGCATTTCCCGTTCGTTCAGCTCTTCTATTCGACGAGTATCCTCTTCGTCAATCCCTTCTCGAATCACCATCGTCCGATGTGTTGGCATGCCAATCTCTGCTGGTATGACCGCTTCACTTCCATAAGTTAAACTGAAGGGCGTTTCTCCGTTACTCTGTTTGAGAGATGTCCAATGGGCCCACAAAACGTTCGGCATTTCATCCACCCAGCCTTCTCTGGTTCGGCCCAATCTTGCCTTGATTCCTGCTAGTAGGCTTTTATTGGCTCTTTCTACCAAGCCGTTTGCTTGTGGGTGAGCCACAGTTGTGTTGATCTGTCGGATTTTTAACTTTTCACACCAGCTTTTGAAGGGATTGTCAACGAGCTGCTTCCCGTTGTCCGTGACAATGACGCTTGGCAAACCGAACCGGCAGACTATATTATCCCAGACAAACTTTATTACATCCTTCCCGTGACTCTAGCTAATGGCTTTGCCTCCATCCACTTCGTGAAGTAGTCGATGGCCACTATTACAAACTTTATTTTTCCAGCCGCTTGTGGTAGCGGACCCAAGATATCCATCCCCCATTGATAGAACGGCCAAGGGGCCATGATTGGTGTCAGGGTTGTTTTTGGAAGCTTCGGAACTGGTGCGTGTATCTGGCATGAATCACACTTCTGAATCTCGTTGCGGGCATCCCGGTGCATGGTGGGCCAATAATATCCTTGCCGCATGGCCTTTGCCACCACCGACCTTGGTCCCGAGTGCATGCCGCAGGCTCCCATGTGTATTTCCCGGATGACGTAATTTGCTTGCAACGGTCCGACACACCGTAGCATGGGGACCAAGTAAGCCTTCTTATAAAGCACTCCGTCTTCTATCACATATTGACTTATCTTCATTCTCAAAGCACGAGCTTCGTTCTGGTCTTCCGGCCATATCCCTTCCTCCAAACATCGGATGATGGGTGTCATCCAGTTCTCCCCTTCTTCCGCAACTATATCATTGATTTCCTTCCCTTCGGTAGACCTTTCCCTCAACACCTCCACCAGTACCTCTTTTGTTAGATGATCAAAGGCCACCGTAGCCAATTTACTCAGTATATCGGCCTTCTGGTTTTGACTCCTGGGGATGTTCCGAATGGAGAAGTGTTGGAATTTAGCAATGCATTCCTTCGCCTTTGCCAAATACCTGATCATGCTTTCATTGCTTGCCACGTAATCTCCATTTATCTTATTTGACACCAGCTTAGAGTCCACTCGTACTTCGATACATTGCACATGCATTCTCTCGGCCATCCGGAGTCCTGCTAGGAGAGCTTCATATTCCGCTTCGTTATTGGTACTGTCGAAATCTAACCGAAGGGCATAAGTGTATTCCGCACCGTCCGGACTTACTAGCACAAGCCCTGCTCCCGAACCTTTGCTATTCGATGCTCCATCGGTGAATAGTAGCCACTTACCTACTTTGTCCTTTTCAACCATTACGGCCGGTTGGCTGAAGTATCGATCTGAGCTTTCCCCTATGGGGGTTTCCGATAGGAAATCTGCCAACACTTGGCCCTTTATCGCGTTCCGGGGCTCATATGTGATGTTGTACGCGCCCAATTCAATGGAATATTTAGCCAGTTTGCCGGAAGCTTCGGTCTTGTTGAGTATCTGTTTGATTGGTTGATCGCTGATGACCTTAATTGGATGTGCTTCAAAGTACCTTCGTAATCTTCTTGACATGTGCAGTAATGATAGTGCTAGTTTTTCCATCGGCGCGTAGTTTCTTTCGGCCTCGTTGAGCGTCCGACTTACATAATGCACAGGATGTTGTTTACCTTTCCTTTCCGTCAGAAGGACCGCACTCACGGCCTCTTGAGAAGCGGCCAAGTATACATAGAGCGTTTCCTTAGGCATTGGGGTTGTCAAGGACGGCAGGCCTGCAATCAGCTTCTTCATCTCCTGGAACGCGTTCTCCGCGTCTTCCGTCCACCGAGATTGTTCCTTATTCTCCTTGGTTATGTTTTTCAAAGTTTAGAAAAATGGTAACGATCTCTCGGCTGACCGAGCCAAAAACCGGTTCAAGGCTGCCAACTTGCCACTGAGAGACTGCATTTCTTTCAACGTCTGAGGGGATTGCATGTCTATCAGAGCCTTTGTCTTCTTTGGGTTGGCTCTGATTCCCTTGGAGGTCACCATATACCCCAAGAATTTCCCTTCTTCCATTCAGAACGAGCATTTTTTGGGATTCAGTTTCATGTTAATCCTTCTCAAGTTGTCAAATGTTTCGGCAATATCACCCAACATCTCATTCTCCTCTTTGCTCTTGATGACCATGTCATCCACATACGCCTCCAAATTCCGTCCAATCTGTGATCGGAAGGCCGTATCCACTAGGCGCTGGTACGTCGCTCCGGCATTTTTCAGTCCAAAGGGCATTTTTGTATAGCAGTACGTTCCCTGATCCGTGTAAAAAGCTGTTTTTTCTTCGTCTTCCTTCGACATCTGGACCTGATGATACCCCTTGTATGCATCCAGGAAGCTTTTGTATTTGAATCCCATAACTGACTCTATCTTTAAGTCGATTTCCGGTAAGGGATAGTAATCCTTCGGGCATGCTGAGTTGATGTTCTTGAAGTCAATACACATGCGCCAGCTTCCATCACATTTTTTAACCAGGACCGGGTTGGATATCCATGTCGGATATTTTACCGGGCGGACAATACCTGCCTTTACCCATTCCTCTACTTCTTTTGTCACGGCCATGCTCCGATCCGGGGCTAACACCCTGCGTTTTTGACATACCGGTTCTACCGAAGGGTTAGCATTCAACGTATGCTCAATGATGCGTCTCAGAACCCCTGTCATGTCTGCTGGCGTCCAGGCGAAGACGTCCATATTCTTCTTGAGTAGCGTTTTGAGCTTCTTCTTGCATTCTGGAGGCAAGCTACCTCCTATGGTCACTAGTTGTTCCGGGTAGGCCGGATTTACCATAACTTCTTCGGGGTTCCGGTCTGAGTTATCTCCTCTGCTGGTTCATCGTCTAGTTCCGCAGGAACTCTTTGAGATTCTTCTATCCTCTGACATTCCGAGATGACCATTTGCCGAGCCTTCAAAGTGGCTATCCCTCTGGGAGATGGAAATTTCATCATAGCATGTATGGTCAAAGGGATTGCCCTTAGCATCTTCAATCCGGTTCTCCCGAGAATGACATTGTACGGGGACGGGGCCCGTATGACGGTAAATTTCATGATTGTCCTCCTATATAGTCCTCCTTCTCCGAATGATACATCTAGCTCTATTTTCCCCAATGGTTTGGTCACTTGTCCAGCGAACCCCAATAGGTCCGTTTGAGTTTGTTTCAGCCGGGACTTTATCTCTGGACTTAGGTTATCAAAGCAATGTTCAAACATGACTTCTACAGATGCTCCTTCGTCTACAAACACCCTTCTCACCAGATATCCTTCCATCATAGCTTCTATAATGAGGGGTTCGTCAGACACATCTCCGGTAGGTACGGGGGGAAAGGTGATGGGGACATTCATCCACCATTCTTCATGCTCCAACGATTTGCGCTTCTTCTGCTTTGGACTTGTGATGATCATGTTGATTATCTTATCTTTGGCTAGGATATCTCTCTTTGGTGCGTCTCTCCCCCTTTGACGCACGTCTTTAACTAGGTGGTTCAACTTCCCTGATTCTAGAGCCAATTCCGACTGTCTCTTCAACTGGTAGCAATCATTTGTGAAGTGCCCTTTCTCACCGTGGTAGTCGCAATACCTATCTTGATTCTCCTTCTTGGGCGGATCCCGCATCGGCCTTGGGGGAGGTAATCGTAATTGTTGTTCCGTAGCTAAGATCTCCTTCGACAGTTTTGTGAGTGAATCAAGCGTTAAGCGAGGAGCGTTATGACCCTGATGGTCATTTCGCGCCGGGAGGTATGGTGCCGGCCGGTCCCTGCGCTTGTATTGGTCATAACGGTCCCTGTTAGCATAACTGTTCTTGTTCTCACTTCCATATCTTTGATGTGCTCTGTCATCCCTCCGGAAGGAGCCGGTCGGCATCCTCCTATATCGGTCCTGACCCTCCCCCTGGGATAATTCGGTGCTAAGGAATGCTTCTTCTGCTCGCACGACATCGTCCACCCGGATCATCATCTCATCTACTGTCCTAAGGATTTTATCGGAAAACCGTTTGGCCAACTCCGGGCATTTGCATCCGTTCATAAACGAAGAGATTCTCATAATTTCGAGAGCCCCTTGTATAAATCCCGTTTCGGTGGTCCATCTTTCCTTGAACTCCGGCAGTGTCTCATTGGCCTTTCTCACGATCTTCATTATCTCGGTAGGGTCCTTGGTGCATGCCTTGTGTAGCGAGAAACGGGTTTCAAACTGAGTTCTGAGGTCTGCCCATTCGTCTATGCTACCTGGTGGGAGGCGGTCGAACCATCCTCGAGCTCTCCCATCCAAGGTTTGCTGGAACATCCTGCACCATACGGGCATGGGCCACTCTCCTTGACCCGCCGCTCCGGTGAACCGGTTGAGATGGTCTTGGGGGTCCGTCGACCCATCGTACAACTTGATATGCGAAGGCATCCTATGCTCCGGCGCAGAGAATTCAATCAGCCGTCGGGTGAAAGGCGACTTCCTGACTTCCTTGAAAGGCCTTCCTAAGTCTGCGTCTGGCACTTTGTCTCCCATAACGATCCCTTTCTTTTCCCCGACTGCCTCAGCTTTTTCGAATTATCCTCTTCATGGAAATCCAAGCGTACCGGATGCACGGTATTCCGCTTGTTGTGTTCCTTGATCATAGATTTGAGAGCAGAGACATACCCCTCTATCTGCTCCTTGGTGACTGGAGGGGATTCGGCTCCCCCTCCTCCAGATGACTCCGGATGTTCAGAGCCCGACATTCTATAGCCTTGGTAGATTGAATGTCGGTCCCACGGATGGCGCCAATGTTTAAGTATTTTTCTGCGGGTTGAGCAATTCTTCAAAGTATCATCCGGTCTTGATGTCGTCAAGCCCTTCAGATATCTGCTAAGATAGTGAACGCGTCAGTCTCGTCCCGGGTGTGACCCCAGGACCAAACTCCAGCGTGAGAGTAAGTATCGGTAAATAAGATAGTAGGTGCGGTAATAAGTTAAGTACTGTGTGTAAAGTAAAGTTACCATTGATTGAGGATTGTTCCTCCTTATATAGGAGACCCATTTTTGTCTCCATCGGATACGTCCAAGATTGATGGTGACATTTTTGAGCGGCAACTGGGACTTTACCCTGTTTGGGTCTTTTCTCTGGTCTGCCATGACCCCTGCATTTCTGTCGCATACTACTAATGTTAGAGTTGAGTTGACTTCTTGATCTGGAGATAGCCGTTGGTCCGAACGGCCGGTAGAGTTCGTCCGGACTGCCGATCCGTTCGGCATGAACCGTTCGGACGTATATGCTAATAGTATGACTTAATCTGAAGCTAACTGCTATTCCGAACGGCCCGCGATGTCCGTTCGGTTTGGCCATTCGGCCATATACGCCAACAAGAAGGTCCAAGTCTCATTCAAGGTCTGTTTTAATACTGTGTTAGTTATCAAACTCCACAATATATGGTTACTCGGATTATTGGCATTAATAACTCCAACTTTTAAGTTAAATTTACTTCAATTTGGCCTAAATTTACTTCAATTTGGCCTAAATTTAGACCATGGCACAGCCCTAGTCGTAGTTAGAACTTAGAAATCGATTGCTTGGTTGTCTTTCTAATGAAAAGGTTGGAATTCATTTTACATGGTCAATTGTTTATACTGTAACATAAATTTCTATTACATGGTCAATTGAGTTGTGCTTTATAATTAGTTTGTATACATGACATACTCATACCCGAAATAAGACAAAACATGACCAGATAAAAGAAAACAAAACATGCCAGCATACTCTGATACTCATACTTGAAATAAGAATAAAACATGACCACATAAAGATCCATGTTATTCCCATCAACTTTGTAAAAGAACCACATAAATATATAGATAAAATATATCAATAAAGACAGATTGCAACAATCATTGCCTAAACCACCAGATTGCTTTCATACATCACAAAAACAGCTTCAACTGTACATTATTTGTTCAAAGTTCAAACAAGCAAACAACCAATATAAAGAAAAAAAGGCTATAAACACCACATTATAGCAGAGCTATCAAGGGAGGATACGAAACTAAACTTGTAAACTTAACCCCCCAACCCTTTTCTTTTAATAATATCTTTGTGTCTTGTTATCCTATTATTATGTCCTAACTGCCTCTTGCTCCCTTTTCGCCTTCTCTTCTTGCAACCTTTCATCAATATCCTTACCATCATTCATCATGAACTTATCCACCTGTGCTGCCGCCTGCCTTCCTTCTGAGATGGCCCACACAACCAGCGACTGCCCTCTTCGGCAATCACCCGCTGCAAATACGCCATCTACATTTGTCGCAAACCTCCCATACTCTGCCTTCACATTTGATCTAGCATCTTTCTCCAACCCTAGTTTGTCCGCTATCGTCTGTCATTACATCAAATTAAACCATTCAGCAAATTACACATCTTTTTTTTTACCAAAAGAGTTGGTTTGGGGTTATGTTTTAAGTTACCCACCAAGTTTAATACCTCTAGCAAATACACATCTTATGTATATCACAATTTTTGACTTTATATATATGGTGAGTTTTTAGAAATACTAACCGATTCAGGACCAAGGAATCCCATGGCTAACAAAACAAGGTCAGCCTCGAGGATCTCTTCCGAACCCTCAACCTCCTTAAACTGGAACCTTCCAGAATCATCCTTTGCCCATTGAACACGAACAATCTCCACACCTTTCACTTCTCCGTTATCGCCGCTAATAAACCTTTTAGTCAAAACCTCATACGATCGTGGATCTTTCCCAAATTTAGTTGCAGCTTCCTGGTGTCCATAATCTACACGGAACACACGAGGCCACTACATACCAAAAAGACAAAATATGAAACTGTTAAATAAATGCTATCATTTAGCTGTAGGATCAAAGTTAAGAGGAAAGATATGTACCTGTGGCCATGGGTTGCCAGGAGCTCGGGTTCGTGGTGGCTCAGGAAGAAGCTCGAGGTTTATGATGTTGGTACAACCATGTCGTATCGAAGTCCCAATACAATCTGTACCGGTGTCACCTCCACCGATCACAACTACCTTTTTACCCTTTGCAGAGATATAGTTACCATCCTCGAGTTTGCTATCCAATAAACTTTTAGTATTTGCATGTAGAAATTCCATAGCAAAGTGTACTCCAGATAGCTCTCGTCCAGGAACCGGAAGGTCCCTATAATAGAAAAAATAATTGCTTTTAGTATCTAACCTATAAGAAAAAACCGACTGAATGTTAATTATTTATCAACAACTTATCACGTACCTTGGTTTAGTGGACCCCACTGCTAAGATGACAGCATCATTGTCTGCACGAAGCTGCTCAATGGAAAATGTTGGGTCACTTCCGACATTTGCATTAACCACAAAATTCACTCCTTCCTTAGCCATAAGGTCAACCCGTCTTTGAACAACATCAATTTTGTCAGCCTTCATGTTTGGGACACCGTACATCATAAGTCCACCAATACGGTCAGCACGCTCGAACACAGTCACGGTATGGCCCAACCTATTTAGTTGATCAGCTGCGGCTAAACCAGCAGGACCACTTCCGACAATAGCAACTTTTTTCCTGTCATTATATGGAATAGTCAGTACTGAAACATACTTAAAAATTCAGCAAACATAATGTCAAAGAAGTCAAGCATACCCTGTTCTCTTGAGGGGAGGTCTAGGAACCATCCATCCTTCATCAAATGCTTTGTCGATGATTGAGCACTCGATGCTTTTAATCGAGACAGGGTTTTCGATTATACCAAGCACACAGGAACCTTCACATGGAGCAGGGCAGACCCGACCTGTGAACTCAGGGAAGTTGTTTGTTTCAAGAAGACGATCCAATGCCTCACGCCATCTGTTTTGGTAAACTAACTCGTTGAATTCAGGAATCTTGTTTCCAAGTGGACAACCCGAGTTCTCCTGAAATTATTTTACAGTATATAATGTTAAAAACTCTCAAAATATTATAATGAAAGCATAAAACGAGCTTGATGAAGTAAGGATCTTATTTACCTGATGACAGAAAGGCGTACCACAATCCATACACCTAGCGGATTGAGTCTTCAAGAGGGGCCCCGGTTTAGTCTCTTCCATAACTTCATTCCAATCTTCCATCCGAATAGCTGGGTCCCGGTAAGATACTCCCTCACGCTCATATGCAACAAAACCACGGTGTTTGACTGCATCTTCAACCCGAGATGGTCGAGTGGCTGGTTCCGCTGGTTCAACCACTTCGACCTCGTTGACTATCTCAATGACCTGTTTGGACGCCTTTGCCGCCAATTTCTTAAGCTCCTCAAAAGCATCCTTTTCCTTCAACTCGTCTTCCTCACGAAGATCAGCTTCTTCAGCAGCTTTTTCCGCAGCTCTTTTGGCAATTTCGGTTGCTTTCATTGTGGTTAAAATTCGCTTATAATCCCTTGGGAAAACCTTGATGAATTTAGGTAAAAGATGGTCGAAATCAGCAAGTACTTCCCTTGCCAGCTGGCTGTTTGTGTGTCGTTGATGTTGTTGAATAAGCATTTTGAGTGTCATAATATCTTCTTCTTCTTCGACCTTATCAAGGTCAACGAGCTCAGGATTACATCTTGACCGGAACTTTCCATCAACATCAAGAACATAAGCAATTCCTCCGCTCATACCCGCAGCAAAATTCCTACCGGTTTTTCCCAATATAACGACAGTCCCACCAGTCATGTATTCACATCCGTGATCACCAACACCTTCTACAACGGTTTTAGCACCAGAATTCCTAACACAGAACCGTTCAGCAGCCATCCCGTTAAAATAAGCTTCGCCGCTTGTTGCACCGTAGAGTGCAACGTTTCCGATCACGATATTCTCCTTAGGGTCAAACCCACTTCCTCTTGGTGGGTAAACAACAACTTTACCACCCGACAACCCTTTCCCGACATAATCATTACTGTCACCTTCAAGCTCGAGCAAGATTCCCGGGCAAAGAAACGCACCAATACTCTGCCCCGCACTTCCGTTAAGTTTGATGTGGATAGTGTCGGTTGGAAGACCCGCTTGATGGTACCGTTTAGTTACTTCATGACTAAGCATAGTCCCAACTGCACGGTTGACATTGCATATTGGCGATTCGATGTATACGGGAAGACCTTTATCTAGAGCGGGTTTTGCAAGAGATATTAACCGTTGATCGAGAGCCATGTCTAAACCGTGATCTTGTTTTTCAACACAAGTTTGTGCAGCATCGGGTCGAATATCAGCAGCTGGTCGAAGTAATAGTGATAGATCAATGTTATTCAACTTCTCGTTGTTTTTAGTTAGTTCTTTATCCATTTCAAGCATGTCTGCACGTCCAACCATTTCATTAACCGTTCTGAATCCCATCTCAGACATGAGTTCCCTCATCTCTTCAGCTAACATGAAAAAGAAATTAATAACATGCTCTGGTTCACCCGCGAACTTTTCACGAAGAACTGGGTCTTGAGTAGCTATCCCAACGGGGCACGTGTTCTTATGACACTTCCTCATCATGATGCAACCAAGGGTGATAAGTGGTGCGGTACTGAAACCAAACTCCTCGGCTCCAAGAAGGGCAGCAATGGCTACATCTCTTCCGGTTTTGAGCTGACCATCAGTTTGTAAAACAGTTCGACCACGAAGGCCGTTAGCAACTAGAGTTTGGTGTGTCTCAGCTAGACCAAGCTCCCATGGTAGCCCAGCGCTCTTGATACCAGTCCACCGAGATGCACCTGTTCCACCATCATGACCCGAAATCAAGACATGGTCCGCATGACCCTTCACTACTCCACTAGCAATTACTCCCACACCAGCTTCAGAAACCAATTTCACACTAACTCGAGCAGAAGGATTCGCGTTCTGCAGTAACAACATAAAAGTGTCAGGAAACAAATATTCTTACTTGGTTTTCTTAGAAGAAAAAAAAAGAAATTGTTATTACCTTTAGATCGTGAATTAATTGAGCAAGATCTTCGATCGAATAGATATCATGATGTGGAGGAGGGCTAATTAATCCAACACCAGCTGTTGAATTTCTTGTGATAGCAATGTCGCCAATAACCTTATGTCCGGGAAGTTCACCACCTTCGCCAGGTTTTGCTCCCTGTGAAAATAATTGCAAATAAGTAAATATAATCATCGACATACGATAAACTATTTTGGTTTATTTAACCTCACCACCAAATGGCCAGATGTTGGTAATCACTTAATGATGAAAAGTCACCATCATCTGTCCATTAACATAAATTCATGAACAAGAGGAACGTCTGCTGTTCCATAGTGGCTAATAACAATGCATCTACTAATGGGAAGACTCGTTTTACAAAAAAGATATGGGAAAAAAAGTCTACCTGAGCCATCTTGATTTGCAGTTCATCGGCGTTTGTAAGGTAGTAACTTGAAACTCCAAATCGTCCACTAGCAACTTGCTTGATAGCACTTCTTTTAGGATTCATCGAACCATCAGGAAGCGGTACCAAACGAGACGGGTTTTCACCTCCCTCACCTACAAAAAGTATAATAATTCATAAATTATTAAGCTCTAAATAACATAGCAAAACTGTTGCAGATCTTTAAAACTGTTGTGTGGGGCAAGCCAGGCCTATTTCAACCCGTACATAAAATCTGACAATTCGACCTGAACCAAATTTTGGCTGATTACCCAACCCTCCCTCTGGATAGACTTTTGAGGTACATACCTGTGTTAGATTTGCCTCCGATTTTGTTCATGGCCATAGCAAGTGTAGTATGAGCCTCCAGCGAAATAGACCCATAACTCATGGCACCAGTACAAAAACGTTTCACAATTTCACTAGCAGGCTCAACCTCTTCCAACGGAACCTTAACACTTCCCTCCTTGAACTTCAACAACCCACGAAGATTACATTCTTTATTTAATTCATGAATACGCTTTGAATACTCTTTGTATGCCGCAACACTGTTACCCCTAGCAGCCTCTTGCAACTTTGCAATAGCAAGTGGGTCATTCAAATGAACCTCACCACCTTTCCTCCAATGATAATCACCCGGGTTCGGTAACGCAACTGCTTCAGCACTGTTGGGTGGATACTCACGAGTAGGAAACCCTAAACTATGCAACTGAAGAGCGTCACCAGCAAGTGCTTCGAATGTTGCTCCTTCAACTCGACTCGGTGTACCGGCAAAGCACCGTTCCATTACTTCGGTTGACAAACCGACAGCTTCAAAGATTTGAGCACCTTTATATGAAGCCAGAGTTGAAATACCCATTTTGGCAAGTACTTTTTGCATTCCGTAGTGACTGGCTTTGTAGTACTTTTTGACTAATTCTTCTTTGGTGTGGAAGTCGCCGTTTGATTTTGGTGGGATTTTACCGTCGGCTTGCAACCTCCAAATGGCTTCAACTGCCAAGTATGGACAGATGGCGTCGACACCGAACCCGACCAGTGTACAGAAATGATGCACTTCACGTGGCTCGGCAGACTCTACCATCAACGCAACCCGCGTTCGTTCAAGCTTTTTAACCAAATGGTGGTGGACCGCACCAACCGCCAATAGAGAACTTACTGCCACTCGCTTGGATGAAAAGGCTGCAATACAACGATCATAAAAAGTTAGATTTCCTACTACGTAGTTCAAACCATGTGTGTCAAACTTAGAGGTGGCAAGTTAGACCATTTGCATATGAATGGGTCAATCTGGGTCCCCTATTTATTTCAACTGGATCAATCCAAAAGAAATACTTAAAATGATACACGTTAAACAGATAAAAAGTCACCCATAGGCACTATTAGCACACAACCTCCAAAATCCCTTAAATTATAAATTCTTATGTAATCATACTCAAAGGCATTACTTCATAAAAGTCTTAAAATGGCCTAAACAGGGTTTTGGGTCAACCAGACTGGACCCATTTCAACCTGCACAAAAAATTACTCATTTTCACCCAAACCATTTTATACACGTGACCCAACCCAGCCAACCCACCCATCTTGCCACATCTAGCGTGCATACAGAGCTGAAAATCTGAAATTTATAGTTTTAAATGGCTTACCTCTGTCAGAAAGGACCAAGGTTGTATAACCCTCCTTGATGGCGTCACGAGCCTCAGAACAAATCCGGTCTAGGGTTTGCTCCAAACCTTTTCTGCCAAGTTCTTTAGGGTAGGTAATATCAAGAACCTTGCTTCTCCAGCCTCTAAAGTTCATATTCTTAATCGACTCCATCTCTTCGATAGACAAGAGTGGGCCCTTTAATGACAGCCGATGGCATTGTTCTTCTGTTGTTTCTGTAAGATCACCTTCTGGTCCCACCATGCATTCCATGGATGTTACAATCTTTTCCCGAATAGGGTCAATAGGTGGGTTTGTTACTTGTGCAAACATTTGTTTAAAGTACTCGAATGTAAGCTTTTCTCTGTTGGACATCACTGCTAATGGAGCATCGTTTCCCATTGAACCAAGGGCCTCAACACCATCTTTTGCCATTGGTAGTAAAAGCATCTCTAAAGATTCAACAGTGTACCCGAAAGCCTTTAGTGGAGCCAAGAGTCCCCGAATTCCCATGTGGTCCATGTTTTCATCCTCAATAGATGCCTAAAATTTAAATTTTTTGCAAGTTAATATAATTGTACAAGAAGAAAGACTCGGAAGATATGGGAGTGTTTGGATTTGAGTTTTCGAACAGAATATCTGATTATTAACACTTGAAGTAGTAATTTTCAGTTTAAGGGCAAAACTTAAACACTTATCTAACACCTTTTTAACTTATTTGGAAACTTGTATCTAAAACCTTTTACAAAAAAGAAAATGTCATTTCAGAAAAAGGTCATTTTTATCATGTTATGAATTAATTTTCTTAGCTAACGGAAATCTAACAAGCATTCGTACATCACATCTAATTATTACACCTCGCGCAGAAGCACATGAAAACACTATTTTCCACTGTCCATTTTTATGCTAAAAACTGACATCCAAACATTGCTAAAGGGAGGCTTTTACCTTTCGCTCTCCAGCAATAGGAGGGCAGGCCCGCGAAGACTTGGTAACAGATTCAACAATGTTCTTGAGTTCAATCTTTTGCTTTTCTAACCATGTGCCATAAGGTTTAGCACGTGAATATTGTTGTTTCAAGGCTTCATCATCTACAACGGTATGTTTCTCAAAGTCGACAAGTAGCATCATTCCAGGGTTAAGTCTACCTTTCCTGGCAACATCTTCTGGTGGAATATCAACGACTCCAACTTCACTTGCCATTATAACTCGCCCACTGTGAGTAACATAGAAACGACCAGGACGAAGTCCGTTTCTGTCCAGTGTAGCTCCAAGGTATCGACCATCAGTAACTGGATATAAATTTCAGGTAAGCATAACTTAAATAATAATGTCAACTGGTTCGGTTATCAATGAGTATATCTAGCTTGTGTTTACACAATTTTTCAAGAGCCATTTAATTTTCACATATCAAGTATCAACGGGACTATCTGGGTTATGTTCTCAATTATCAATTGGTCTACTATAATGTTTACACAATTTAACATAAAATAGTGTTTATATTTTTCAAAATGGGCAATAAGTGTTTTGGATCAACCCAGCCACAGACTGCTTGACCTGCTACCCAAGCAGCCCTACACTTATTTTGCCACATATAGTTTAAAGTAACAGCTGAGAGTGAAAAGAAACACATACATGAAACTAGAGCAGGCCCATCCCATGGCTCCATTAAAGAAGAATTATATTCATACAAGGCTTTCCTTTTAGGATCCATATTCTTGTCGTTTTGCCAAGCTTCAGGGATCATCATCATAACAGCCTCAGGAAGACTTCTACCAGCTCGTACTAAAAGCTCGAGAACACCGTCAAAAGCACCTGAATCTGAGGAGCTGGCATCGACGATGGGAAGAAGTTTCTTCATCTCGTTCTTTGAGAGCCTAAGCTCTTTGCATTTTAAAAGACCTTCACGTGCCTTCATCCTAAATTTATGAAAACAAGTACTAAATCAACTATTCCGTATTTATTTTAGTAAACAAAAATTTATAAGCTAAAGAGTGGTGGACCTACCAGTTAACATTTCCTCTTAGTGTGTTAATTTCACCATTATGGCCAAGAACCCGCATAGGCTGAGCACGATCCCAGCTAGGAAAAGTGTTCGTTGAAAACCGAGAATGAATCTGCAAAAATAAACTCAATGTTATTAGTACACAATATAAGTAAAAATAGTACTGTAGTTAAAGTTTGCATCAAAGTGCAATTGGATCAATGAACCCGATACAACTGTTGAACAAGAGTTTCGTCTTCAAGAAGTGAGCATCCAATCGAATCCAAATTTCAGAATTTTTAATCAAAGAATGCCTTGGCAGTCATTCCTCAACATCGCATGTCTCTCTCCCGTTAACCGGTTGATCCAATGCTGTTGTTAAGTATGATGTCAGCAGACAAAGAAACAAGTTTATAGTATAAATATTTACCAGTGCCATGTAGCTCGTAAACCTTTCATTCCCCAGATCTGCATAGTAGTACTCCTTCAACTGGTTCGGTTTTAACTGACCTTTATACACAACCGTTCTGCAGAAAGAAAAAAATGGAAGGTTAACAATCCGTTTTATGTATAAATATGAAAACAAAATATTCTAATCAATTAGAAACAAACCTTGATGATAAGGAACATATGTAAAAGTCCCTGACACCACCATGTTGAAGGTTTAACGCAGCCCGGATAGCTACCATTGAAACCCTTCTTAATATGTACATCTGCAATTAGCAATTATCAAACAATATAAGGATCACACATGCTAAAAGAGTAAAAGCAGTCAAGTTATGTGATAAACATATACCTGCTGCTCAAAATCGGCTTTTGACCTTGCAGTGGCTGTGAGAAACACTTGCTCGATAACTGGTTCTGTTTGTAGAGCAGCTTTACCCAAACCAGAATTATCTGTCGGGATAGTTCTCCAGCCAAGAACCGTGTGTCCAAGTGACTCAGCAACCTGCAAATAAAATTGTTAGCTTTATAAAACTTTTAGGGTGAATTTACAAAGTAATGATATTTCATGATTTTGTACCTTGGTGAATACGATCTTGCTTTGCTCCCTCCTGGTATCAGATGTAGGCAAAAAGAACATGCCAACAGCGTATTTCCCGGGTGGTGGTAGCTCAAACCCCTCATCCTTTGCCACCTAGTTTTGCAAAGTAACCATGAATATCCGTGAAAATGAACCATTAAACCTAACATTGTTTTAATTAATCTATCAAAACCATATCTACATTAAACCAACTTAAAACATAATTGAAATAAAAATCTCTTTTTTTTTTCAGTCTAATAAGAAATACTTGTTTAAATATGTAATCTATTTCTCACAAATTGAGGGTGTTTGACGAAACCTGATACTGATTTTTTTTCCTTAAGATCAAAATAAGCTATATTGCCCCAAAAAATTGATTATATGTTTATGATATATTAGAATTCCAAATAATCACATTAAAAAAAAAAAAAAAAAAAAAAAAAAATGAAACTCAATTCATATCATGCATCAAGTTTTGCTAAATTTCCAATTTCTAAAAGAGCATTTGGAATTTTGGATGCTTATTTAAGGAAGGTGATTTATACACAAAAACAAGAAAAAACAAAAACAAAAAATATCTTAGTGAAAAGCAAAAACAAAAGGTGTTCATGTTTTAAGGGTTAAACTGTCAAAACACAATTGTTTGATGTGTACAAGTCAACTTTTTTATTAAGATTGCATGTGTTTTTTGAAATAATTCAGATAAAAACAATACAAACACCATCAAAACTGTCTATATTACATATCTTGCCAAATAATCATTATAAGCAAAACACAAACACATTAAGATATACTCGTACAAACTTAATTACTTATCACACCAAAATATAGCTATAAACTAATTTAATTGTATATACCTCTTTGTAGAAATCATGTGGAATACCAACAAGTATACCGGCACCGTCACCCGTATTCGTCTCGCATCCACAAGCACCTCTATGTGACATCCTCACCAACATCTCTATTGCATCAGTCACCTATTTCATATAAACCAAATCCAACATTAATCCACACAAAAAATAAAAAATAAAAATAAAATAAAATAAGCATTATCTGAATAGCTTATTTGACTCTGCTTATATTTCATACTCATTTTTCCAGCTTATTTTTTTACTTATGATCTTATTTGACACATCTATTTCACATACACCAAATCCAACAAACAATCTTAATCCAAAAAATAAAAATAAAAAATAAATAAATCAACACCTCAACAAACCTTAATCCAAAACACACATCTCAACAACCTTAAACCAAAACAAAAAACACAAAAACAAATATATTATATTTAAAATAAAATAAAAAACATACCGTTTTTCTGTTACCATTACCAGACAATTCAGCAACAAAGCCAACACCACATGCATCTTTATCAAACTTAGGATCATATAATCCCAACGGCTTTTCAGGTACTAAAGACAACATAGACCTAAGCACCATCTTCCTTCCACTCGGGTCCCGACCCGACCCATTCAAACCCGACCCACTCACCATAACCCGAGCCCCACATAATTTCTTCCCCAACAAACTACTCTGCTTCAGCACACCCGCCGTCTGACCAAACCCAACCCGTGTCGTCACCACCCCGGGTCGGTTCAAAAAAGCTTTCGAACCCAAACCCGGGTCGGGTCGAACATACCCAGTATGGTTCAAAGCCACTGACATTATTAGATCCTAAACAACAAAACAGGTTATGTTTTTCTTTTGTTGTTGGTTGTTATCAGATCTGGTTTTTGTTGTTGTTGTGGTTGTTGGGTATTTTTTATAAAAAAAGTTGTTTATAAAACTAAACAAACTGAAAGACAGAAATCACACAAACACAGAGTTAGTGTGTGAGAGAGAAAGAAAAAGAGAGAAGTGTGTGCTGTGTTTTGTTTTCTCGTCTATGACGAGGTGAGTGAAGGGGTGTTTTTATAGAGAGATGAAACAGCTAAATGTACATAGTCTAGTAGCACAAACAAGGTTATTGTTGGGTCGTGTGGGTCCCACACACTCTACCATTTTTGGGGTAAAGTTTTTATACACTACCTGAAATTAAGGGTGCGTTTGGTTGATGCATTAAAACATTTGTTTGGTTGGTATTGAGGCCCACAATTTGGGAATGAAGGAATAAAAAATTGATAGATGTCATTCCTAGCTTAATTGGGTGGTTTCATTTCAAACCCGCGAGCCTCATTTTTTTTCCTTTCACATTCTTAACTTTTTTATTATAATATAATATTTAAATACAATATAAAATTTAATAAATTATATATAATAATATATTTTATCTCTCTTACTTTTTTCTCAAATCTTTCCCATATTTTTCAAAATTTTCCCAAATCCAAATCCAATTCCAATCCCACTTACAAACCAAACGCATCCTAAGTTTTTAGTAGAGTTTTGTTGTTGGTATCTCTCGCGTATCTTTTATCTCTTTGTTCATTTTGTTTACACTACAATATATATTTTTTATGAGTTTTTGTTTCATAGTATTTTTTTTCAGTTTATACTTTTAACATATTAAACTTTATATTTTTTATTCCGTACTTTTAGTTAGGGGTGAGCAAAAACCGAACCGCAAACCGCAAAACCGCAAAAACCGCAAAAAAACGCCCAAAAAAAACCGCAAAAACCGGTGGATCGGTTTCAGGAAAAAATAAAAACCGATTTTGCGGTGCGGTTTCGGTTTTCACCGAAAAACCGCACCGCAAAAACCGCACCGCACCACTCTACAATTTATAATTTTTTAAATATATTTTTTTTATTTTTTAGAATAACACACTAAAATTTATATTTTTTTATTTTTTAGATATATTTTTTTAAATATATTTTTTTATTTTTTAGAATAACACACTAAAACCGCACCAAAAACCACATAAACCCGCAAAACCGCACCAAAAACTGCACCAAAAATTAAAAAATATATCTTGTGGTGCGGGGCGGTTTTGACCAAAAACCAACCCGCAAAACCGAATAAACCCGCAAAACCGAAACCGCAAAAACCGCGCGGTGCGGATCCTCAATTTTTTAAAAACCGCATTTTGCGGAGCGGGGCGGTTTTTGCCAAAAACCGCACCGAACCGCCCCATGCTCACCCCTACTTTTAGTTTTATAATTTTTTAATATAAACAAAATTATTTAAAAAAAAATTGATAAAAATCAAAAAGGGTATGACTTGTAAAAAAGACGTACAAATAACCTAACCCCTTTTGTTATCTTTAACAACTAGTAAATATAGTATTTGTTTTTTCCTTTTATAAAATTTGGATAACAAATGTTTAGACTCGTTTGTGTTAAGTGCTTTTATAATCTTTAAGAACTAGTAAATACAGTATTTGTTTTTTCCTTTCATAAAAGATTTGGATAAAAAAATGTTTAGACTCGTTTGTGTTAAGTGTGATTTAATTGGAGTTGGAGTCTATCCGGAAAATATTAAGTTTGTAGTTATCTATAGATTTATTTAAGTAGGAGTGAATGGATAAGATGTAAGTTTAAATGTGTATGGAATACCATTATAGTTTGTATTAGGGTTAATACATCCGGAGGTTACTAAAGTTTGTCAAAAATTTGAAAACAGTTACTAAAGTTTTTTTTTTGTTGAATTAGGTTACTATAGTTTCCCACTTGATAGTTTTTCCTCTAGCCAAGTTTTTTTCACTAGTTTCGCAATAACTTTTTTCAAATTTTTGGGAAACTATAGTAACTTAATTCATCTTTGGGAAACTATAGTAACTTAGTTCAATTTTTTGGCAAATTAAAGTAACTTAATTCAACAAAAAAAAAACTTTAGTAACTTTTTTCAAATTTTTGACAAACTTTAGTAACCTCCGAATGTATTAACCCATTTGTATTAACTATAGTAATAAATTACTTAATGTGGTTGATTCCATTATATGTTTGATATGATAATATTTTTATGATATGATAAGTTTGGAAATTACATTAAATAGGAATATGAATGATATAATTTTTTTAAAAATAATAATAATTTCAAACTCCATTCATTTCATTTTAGGTTTCAAAATTAATACTTTATTTTGTTCAAAAAAATATTGTTTATTTTTGCTATAATTTATCATTTTACCTATCTTACTTTTAAATATTTTTCATATAAATAAAACTCGCATTTAATTGTTGTATTAATATGGGTAAAAATGATATTTCGTATCGTAACATGAAAATTTTGGTTTGCAAGCATTTAAAATGAGATAGGGTAACAATAAGCATTGGCTGCTTATCTCATGTTTACAAATAATTGAAGATTTTGTAACGACAACAATTACACTTGTATAAGACTATTTTAAACGACCTTTTTACATGACTATTAATCAATTGTATAAGCATTTCGTCGTACAACAATTTTATACTTTATGATACTATAAATGTTGAATGTTAGATTTACTCGTGATAAAGAGTTTTTAGCAAAACTATAGAGTAAACTACAAAATACATCCCTGTGGTTTGGTCAATTTCACACGATACATCCCTCTCAAAAAAATTGCGCCATACACATCCATCCATTAGTAAAAGTCAAACACAATACATCCAAGAGGACGAACGGTGCAAAGATTGTCTCGTTAAGTTAGACACGTGGCGGTTAACTCTTTTTATGAAAGGGTTTTTTAGTCCTTTTATTCACACACCTACCCAGTCACTCTTCTTTTAAAAATCTTCTTATACTCTTTTATCAGTCAAACCAAAATCAAAACACAAATCCAAATCAAAACACAAACACCTAAACTCATAAATCAAACCCAAAAAATCCAAAAATCCCAACAACAAACTCAGACACAATACACCAAACAACAAACACAAATAAAAAAATCATTATTGTAATGAAGTGGATATCCGGTTTTCTCATCTGGGTACTCATTAAAATCACTAAATTTCACTTTTTCATAATGATTTAGTTTTTTCATCTGGGTACTCAAATTTTTATAAAAAAATCAGTGGTTTCCATTTGGGGCTTATTTAATGTCATAAAACGCTGCTTAATTTATTTAAAAAAAAAAAAATCATTTTTTTATTTGAGTACTCCAAATTTTATAAAATAAAAAAAAAAAAAAAAAAAAAAAAAATCCCTTTTCTTCATCTGGGCACCATTTAATTTTATAAAAAGTTGCTTAATTTAAAGATTATATTTTTTTCATCTGGGTACTCAATTTTTTTTTATAAAAAATCACTTTTTTTCATCTGGGTACTAAATAATTTATAAAAAGTTACTAAATTTATTTAAAAAAAAAAAAAAAAAAAAAAAAAAATTTTTTTTTTTTTTTTTTTAAAAAGGATTTTTTTTTTGTTGTAATTTTGATCATCTGGGTGATCAGTAGCACACCATGAGTATGTATGGAAGAGATCCATGGGGTGGGCCCCTAGAAATAAACACAGCTGACTCAGCAACAACAGATGATGATCGTAGTAGAAACATGAATGAGTTTGATAAAGCAGCATTATCTAGACCATTAGATGAAACACAACAAAGTTGGTTATTAGGTCCAGGTGAACAAAAGAAGAAAAGATATGTTGATCTTGGTTGTATTATTGTTAGCCGTAAGATCTTTGTTTGGACTGTTGGATCTTTATTAGCTGCTGCTTTTGTTGTTGGATATCGTGTGGATATCCCCGTACCATTATTGTAACTTGTGATTTCGATTGTGTTTGATTTGGGTTTATGAAAGATCTGAGATAGGGATTTTGATTGTGTTTGATTTTGATTTCGATTGTGTTTGATCTTGATTTCTTGATTCGACCCGCTTTTGATTTAGATTGTGTTTGATTTGTGTTTGTGTTTGAGTGAACTGTTGAGTGAATATGGGTTTATGAATATATGTTTGAGTGAATATGGGTTTATGAATATGTGTTTGAGTGAATATTGAGTTTGAGTGAATATGTTTTTGAATCTGAGTTTATGAATATGTGTTTGTTGTTCGGATTTGAGTTTTTGATTTGTGGTGGTGAGTTTGTGTTTGTTGTTTGATTAAAGAAGAAAAAGAGTGTGCAGGTGTGAATAAAATGACTAAAATACCCTTGTTTAAAAATAGTTAACTGTCACGTGTCCAACTTAACGAGACAATCTTTGCACCATTCGTCCTCTTGGATGTATTGTGTCTGACTTTTACTAATAGAGGGATGTGTATGGCGCAACTTTTTTGAGAGGGATGTATCGTGTGAAATTGACCAAATCACAGGGATGTATTTTGTAGTTTACTCAAAACTATATGATAGTAACTTATTAACCGAAAGATTGTTTCCTCAAGACTCGTTAGACACGTGCATCGGTAATGGCCGATCTATGTAGTGGTATATAACTGAAAAATGTATAGCTTACTCATTTCATCTGATTTTGTTTACTCACAAACAAAAAAACTTTAGTTTTTAAAAAATATGTTTAAAACATACGTAGTAGTTGTTTTGGTAATAACTTAATGTAATAATTAGCTTTGAATTCTGTAAATATTTTAAATAGAACTAAAAGTAAAAAAATCTTAAAACATTTTGAATATAGAAAAAAACTAAATTGATATTTTAACGTCAACAATAAAAATACAAATAAAGAGATATTATGTGATTGTAGAAAATATATTAAAGCTTATATGCGCTTGAGCCTGTAAATAAACTCTTGCGAATTATAATTTTTTGTTGGATTAAGAGTTAACGGTATCTTATTTTCTAAGCTCAAGATGTTAAAGTGTTTATTATACTAAGTATAGTAAGGCGGTCGACAGTTGGTCGGTCGGCGACCCCAACACGTCTCCCCTACTACACTTGTCCACGACAGACGCGCCGCACAAGGACGAAATGGAGATGTTGGTTGAGAAACCGACCGATTCAAAAGCAAACCACAACCCTTTTTTTGTGACTGTTTATTTGATTTTAAAAATTAAAACAAAAAAAATCTTATAGGAGTTGCAAGTATCACGAAGAAGAAGAGAAAAAAAAGGGGAAAATGTTTATTTTTTCTTTTTAATTTATTTATCTTATAAATAATTAATTTATATTTTAAGCACTTGAGGGTTGTTTACTTTGTCATTTTTGTTTATAAATAAATAAGTTACACTAAGTGGAATTTTTTTATTTTATAGATAATTAAAAAAAATTATTTTACAGATAATTAATTATTATTGTAATATCTTAATTATTAATGAAATTTCAATTTTTTGTTTAAAAAAAATTGTAGATGTTGATCTCTTTGTTATATCAAGTTGGTCATAAAGTAATTTAGAAGAGAGAAAGCTGAAATGCCGAGAGAGAAAGCTTTGTTTTTATTAAGGTCGATTAGATACTTTATTAGTTTACCATGTTTATATATTTTTATATTACTATAATTCACATTTATAGTATTCAACTACACTTACATAGTCAAACAATTATAAATATTTAAAAGCTACAACTATTATGAACTTCCAAAAACTTCGATTAGGATGTATTGACGAAATAGCAATAAGTAATTAGTGCCAATAAGGGTAGCAATTTGTTTATAAAATTTTGGTAAGGTATGACATTAAATTTTAATGCGTGAAATGCAGAAAAAGAAGCTTTAAAATTTTAAATCTTGTTTTATTAGGGTGGGAGGAGTGGGCTTCGGGCTCAATGGAACGGGCTTGCGGGCTAATGGATGCCGGTTAAGCGGGCTTGGAGGACGGGCTAGTTTGGCGAGTAAAAAGCTCGCTTCGGTTTGCTTTGATACAAACGGTCTTATGACCGTTGAGGGACTGATAACGAAAAAAAAATATGAACGTTGGAGGAGCGTAGCAAGGCAAAAAAAAAAAAGTTTTGGCCCTTTTTTGTGTATAAATAGAGGAGTAAACTACATATTTTTAACCACAACACACATATTTCATTTTCACAACCTTTTTATCAAAAAATGTCATCATCATCATCATCATCATCTTCTTCTACCTCCTTTTCGTCCGAGTTATCGATGTCACCCATCTTACCGGACTTATCCACGGGTAGTACGATACCTTTTTTGTACTCCGTGGTTGAGTCGCTCGAAGAAGACACGGCAAGCACGAAAGAAACTCGAACCTATATCGAGTGGTTTCGGGAAAAAGGTCAAGAAACTCTAATGCGTGACTATTTCGTTGACGAACCGAAGTTTGGCCCGTCTGTGTTTCGTGAGAGGTTTCGGATGTCCAAAAGGTTTTTTTACAAATTGTTGGTGATATTGAGCAGAGGTACGAGTATTTTCAAGAGGGTGAAGATGGTACGGGGAAAAAGAGCTTTACGGCTCTACAAAAATGCACATCCGCAATTCAACAACTCAGAACGAGCAACCCTCCGGATAACTTTAATGACTACTTATGCATGGCCGCGAGAACGTCACGCGATTGCCTTGATCATTTTTGCACCACGATCATTGAGATATATGGGCGCGAGTTCTTACGTAGGCCTACTAGTCACGACGTTGCACGCTTGTACGAGGCATATAATGGATTCGCCGGTGCAACCCTTTTATGACGACAACGCACTACCGGAGTTACTAGATGAGTAAATCCATCATCGTCTTCAATTTGATCTTACGGAGCATGTAGCGTCTCAAGATTTAACATACCTCGATGACCCGGAAGATTTAGTTATGTAGTTTCTTTTTATTTTATTAATTGTACTTTTAATTTCAGTTATTAATAAAATGTTTTTTTTTTATATAATTGTTTAGTATTGGAAAGGTTAATGTTGGAAATTTATAAATTTGGAGGACAAATTATGAATATTTAAAAAAAGATTTGGGAGGGTTGAGAGTGATGGTTGCCAGTAAAAAAGGTTGGATTGAGGGTTGGAGGGTTAAAATGAGGTGGAGGGATTTGATTGGTTAAAGTTTGGGAGGGTTGGAGGGATGGAGAGGATGACTCCCTCCACCCTTAGCTTTAGAAAAAATAACAGTAAAATTTTAATGCGCGTTTTAACAACTTGTTGCTGAACAAACTTTTTAATGAAAACGCTAAATATTAATGCTAACCTATTCTTAACGCTCTAAAATACTCCGCATCGGACATAAAATTCTAGAGAAACTTTCAGATCTAGACACATTGAAACATGTGTTACGAAAAGAGACACTTTTGGAGTATATTACGAAAATCGGCCGAGCGCGAAAGCCCAAAGTGACCGGAAAAAAATAGCGCGCACATGCCACTTGCTCGCTACCACCTGCGTGCACCCACCTTTGTCACAGGTCGAAGCTCTTGAAATCAGCTATGTGAACGGTCGAATCTTTTGAAAACACCGCCAAAAAATGAGATATATCACAAGTATGTATTTTTTGGACAAGTGAATTGGAAGGATTTACATTAGGAGTTTTAGTGTGTTATGTGTATATTTTTTCAATGGAAGAAGGGAGGTTTAAGATGAAACACAACTAATATAACCAAGATGAAGATGGAACCCGACTGCCGATAGACGTTGCCCACTCCTGCGCGCGGAGGCTTGAATCCCATATGCACGTGTTCAATGCTCACTGCCAAAACTATACATGTGGCGTTCACACATTGGTCCACGTGAGTATGGTGCGCACGGTGTTGTGTTTGGTAATTGGAAGAATTATGTCGATTGTGGTAATGTGGTTGGGGTCTTTGACTACTTGGTGAATAGGTTCAAATTCTATGTTTGCAAACATGTTAACTTCAAAATATTCCATGTAAAATACTTTGATAAATATAGGGGCCTCATATGTAAATTCTTTTCTGGTGCCACGCTGGCCAATGTGGAATTAAACAACCGCCCATGACGGGCCCACCCAAGGATTCGCGGTGAAAAGTTACCGTAACCTTTTACTAGCCGCCTCTGGCTTAATAAAAAAAAGACACCTACCTCTTCATTATTCATTTATTTTTAACTTTTGCGAATAAAAAGCTCAATCATTAGGCAAAATATTCTCACAGTGGATCGGAAGAAATCGATCCCCATGATCGATCGATCGATATTGAAGATCGATCACTCCAATGTGGAGATATTGGAAATCGATCGCCGGTCAAGAGTAAATCTAATATCGTTCGGTTTTTCAACCGATTTTGTATCCGTTTGTGACTTAAAAAAAAAAACTTTTTTTCCAAAATATTTACCACTTTTCATCCTATAAATACCCACATCAAACCCACTTTCAAACACACAATTTCAAACACAATTCAAACAAATTATCATCAATATTCATTCACCATGTCCATGTCATCCTACGAGTATTTGTTTGGTTCTTCGTCTTCCGACGACGACGAAGAAGTTTTTAGTGAGTTTGTTGAGGTGGCGGAGTTTGCTTGGAACGCTTGGAACACGTATCAAGCACATCAGCCAAAACCTAAAAGAAGGTACGTACCTAGAGATCATGTTGCTGCACACAATCGGTTAGTGAATGCATACTTCGGCGAAAACCCGCTGCACGATGAAAGAACATTCCGTCGACGTTTCCGAATGAGCCGAGAACTGTTCACACGAATTGTTCGAGAGGTAACCGATTATTCTACTTATTTTGAACAAACTAATGATTGTAGGGGCGTACCTGGTATTAGCCCATTGGTCAAGTGTACCGCGTCCATTCGTCAATTGGGATACGCGGCCGTTCCAGATTCTCTTGACGAGAATCTGGCAATAGCCGAATCAACATCCCGTCAATGCCTCCGTAAGTTTTGCAAAGTTATCATCGAGTTATATGGTCCTGAGTATTTGCGAAAGCCCACGTATTCTGATCTTGAAAGATTATATGCTCATCACGAGCATAAGCATGGGTTTCCTGGGATGATGGGAAGCATTGATTGTACAAGTTGGGAGTGGGAGAATTGCCCGAACAGTTTGAGAGGTCAATATGCTAGAGGTGATCATGGGCCACATCCATTCATTTTATTGGAGGCGGTCGCTTCCCAAGATTTATGGATTTGGCATGCGTTCTTTGGTGTTTCCGGTGCAAATAACGACGTAAACGTTTTACGTCGTTCACCTGTCTTCAATGATATCAGATCTGGGAGAGCAGCAGACATTGAATTCGAAGCAAACGATGTACATAACAAAAGGGGATATTATCTTACTGACGGGATATATCCACAATGGTCCGTTCTTATTAAGTCCATTTCAAATCCTCCCATGAATGATCATAAAAGGCTATTGTACAAGAGGAAGCACGAAGCAGCAAGGAAAGATGTGGAACGGGCTTTTGGTGTGTTGAAGAAGAAGTGGAAAATGCTTAAAGTTCCAGCTCGAGGGTTCTTTAAAAGTGATCTCAAAGATATTATGTATACATGTATCATATTACATAATATGATCATAAAAGACGACCAGCGGGCGATATGTCCTACATGGCACGAAGAGGAGGTCCACCAACCACACGATCCCTTAAATACATTTGAAGAATCTGTAGCAATTTCTCTGGAGCTCGATAATGCAGCAATTCATCAAAACTTAAAAGCTGATTTGGTCGAGCACATTTGGAGAAATCGTAGACATCATCGTCTCCCTCATGACAATGAAGACGAAGATGAGGACGATGAGGACGAAGACGATGAAGAATTTCTGTGATGTTTAGTCATATTTATATTTAATTTAGTATTGTAATGTTTTAATTCCGTATCGTTTCGTTTATGTAATGTTTACGTTTTATTAATAAAATTTGTGTTTGTGTTAAAAAATGTTTTTTTTTAAAAGAAAAAAAAAAAAAAAAAGATGATGCAATATGGGTTGCCACTGTGATGAGAGAGATGAATATGGGTTGAGGAGAGAGAAAGCTGAGGTGGCAGCCGGAAAGATGATGCAATATGGGTTGCCACTGTGAGCAGCCTTAGAGAAAATATTCATATTTCACGTCAATCAAATACAAAAAGGTATGTGTAACATGATTAAAAATATGGTACTCCCTCCGTCCCATATTAAGTGTTCATAATGAAATCTTGGGATATCCCAAATTAAGTGTCCAGGGAATATTTTCAACCAATGAGAAGGGACTTTATTGGGTAATAGTGATATTTGATTGGTGGAGAGTGTAGTTGGCCCCACTTTCCTAAAACTTTGTAAATTTGAAAAGTGGACACTTAATATGGGACGGAGGGAGTATAATTTATCATTTTCTTTTACAAGAATAATTATTATGGACCTTTTTTTTTTCTTTTTTTTTTTTAATTTTTTTACTCTTTTTAGACCCTTCTTTTAATTGTTTTAGACTAAATGTATGACTATGTGTAATAGGGATACAATCGACGCATTCCCACTCACGCGTCGTCGTTAAAAATAACCCATTCACATGCGTCTTTTGTGAGAAAAAAGAGAATTCGGTCGTTCGACCGACTTGTGATATGGTTGTGTGTGTCATGTTGGTTTTTGCGCGGTATATTTGTGAAATGTTTGGGTGGTGATGTTGGTTGTCTTATTACAACTTGTTGATGGTGATGTTGGTGGTTGAGTGAAATGGTGACATGACGATGAGTTTGCGATAATAATTTTGGTCACTACAACACCTAGTCTAAATGAAGACCCAAAGACGTGTTATCCCCCTCCATCGCCGGATAATCTTTATTACACCACCATAGACAAAATCTGAATAAAATTAATAGGAGGGTCGAAATGTATACATTTAGTTTGAGAATGACAAACTTGTATATTTATTTATACATAAGATAATTTTGGATGTTGTATATGTATCTAATACTATAATATATTTATTTATAAAATGTATCTAATACTATAATATATTTATTTATACATAAGATAATTTTGGATATTTTCGGAGGGCCATAATCTTCTCCGGTCTCTAGTAAGGTCCGTCCTTGTACATCCCACCCACCGCGTTAGAGTGCAAACCAGGGTTGTGTGAGGTGAGAAAATTAATTGTGTGTGTGAAAGTAAGAGTATATTGTGAGATGTATTTGTATTAAAGTGAATTATGTTTGAGTATTGAAGTTAATGGTCTTGTTACAACTATTTGATAGTGGAGCAAAAGCTCATATGACGCTAAATTACGAGTAATAAGTGAGTTTACCATTACTTCTAGCTATAAAGTCACTATGCAAAAAGGAAAAATATTGCAATAACTTGCTTATAGACAAAATGGGTCACTTTATTTTGCATACTCACAAATCCCTACATACCAATGGACACATCCTGATCATTTGATCAAAAGAACAAAAATTAAGAAAGGAAAAAAAAAACACGAGGGGACTAATAATGTAAATTTTTAAAAAAACGGAGGGACTAGATGTGTAAATTACATCATAATTATCACTATTCCACTTTTCCCCAAATCCCACATACTTCACCCCACTTTCTCTCTCTACCAATATTCAAACCATAGCCATTAAAATCAAAAATCAACCGTGATTAACCATAAATTAACCATCAAAGTTTGTTAAATCACAACAAAATGGAAGCATCTATCGTTAGGAAGTTGATTCCTGTAATATTTACTGCTCGAAATGAACCAATCCAGCCTCCGATTAAAAAAATGGTTAAATGTACAGTATAAAGTCGAATATTCGTGATTAGATATGGTAATTTATTGTTATTTGTGTTGTTTTAGTTGTTTTTGTTGCCAATTATTGTGACATTTTTATTAGAATGTTTATTGATGATTAAAAAAAATGTAGTTGTGATTAATTGTTGGGTTTTTCATCGTTTTTGAAGCATTAATAGTGTGACTGAGTGGTTAGCTTAGAAAAATGTTGATTGATGATTGTTATGAATATATGAGTGATTAGCGGTTAGGTTTGATAGCTATTATACACCGGTAATACTTGGCCTAAAAGCTTTTTTTTTTTTTTTCTTTTTTTTCTTTTTTTTTTTTTTGTAGATTTGTTTGTTTATTGGTTAGGTTGTTATTACTTCGGAAGGTTTAGTAGATAGGTTTCGTAACGATGTGTGTGACTAACTTTAAGGTTTAGTAGATAGATTGTTCTTTTCGTGTATGTTAATGGCTGCAAACACACCTCTTTACTTGCTGAATTGTGGGGCTTTTCGTGTCTGTTAATGGCCACAAACACGCCCCTTTACATTCTAATTGTGTTGGTTAACTAACTTTAAGGTGATATGTCTTGATTGTTTAACTAATTTTTGTTTTTGGTTGGATGCAGATAATGTCGACACACACAAACAGAGACTGGATGTACAAGAATAGGAAAATAAATGGGTATATCTAATATCTCTAAGGATTGGTGTAATCTTGTAGACATACTTTTTTTAGATGTTGTCTTTTTTAATGAAGCAATTATTAAAAATGATATTGTTGTTATATATTAGATTGTTTTTCAAGAATAAAAAATATTAATGTATGTCTTATGTTTTCATAAGTTGTTCTATTTTTTCATTCTTTTTGTTATTCAGGTAATTGATTGTTGTCCAGACCCGACTGAGACTTGATCCATTTCTCTATTAACACATCGGTATGTTTTCTTTTTTAAGTTAGTTTTTATGGGTTAAACTTGCTTGTATAGGGCTGAAAGTGATCGTGTTTGTTGAAACAAGTTGTTTTAGTTCTATTGAATTTAAATTGATTATAATGGGTATGAATGGGTCATATTGGGTTAGTTTATGATGAAATGGGTCATTTAGAGTTGAAATTGGTTGCAGCAGGTTGAAATTAGTATATCTAATTTATTGTTGATTGATAATATATCTAATGTGATGATGAATAATATTTTGTTGACGTATGATATTGAAAAGAGTGAACCATTCAAACATTAACAAAAAATATGAAAATATTTTGATACAAATTTGAATGAGACCTGTGCAAAAAAAGGGCCCAATCAAAAACTGCAATTGTGGTTGAAGAAAGAACAACATAGCCACAAAATAAACTGAAGAAGCTCAAATACCTGTGATATCATCTGTGCTATCACCGGTGATATCACAGTTGATATCATCTGTCATATCACAAGTGATATCAACTGTGATATCACCGGTGATAGCACATGTCATATCACTGATGATAGCACCTGTGATATCACACCGGTGATAGCGCATGCCGTCTACCGGTGTTCAAATCCACGAAAAAGCGATACGAGCATCTACCATCACATGTTCCTCCATCACTACCACTGATTCAACAAAAAGAAGAAGCACTATTATCACTTGTGATATTTTAAAAACATAGTTAATGGTTGAATCATCAAACTAAAGAAGGTATGGTTGAAGAAAGCACAACATCTTTATAAACAAACTGAAGAAGCTCAAACATATGTGATATCACACATGATATCACAGGTGATATCACACATGATATCAAAGGTGATATCACCTATGATATCACATGTTCTTCCATCACTACCACTGATTCAACAAAAAGAATAAGCACTTATCACTTGTGATATTTCAAAAATATAGTTAATGTTTATTTAGTTGTTGTGATATCCTATTTAATGTGTGTTTTATCGCCGTGTTTTACAGCTTCTAATAGTGTGAAATCCAATGATGTTGCTTAATATGTGTTTGATGTTATGTTTGAATTTATGTTTTTACAAATGGTATTGAAATCTTTTGGTTGGTAATATAAAATGCTAATGATAATGGTCTATGTTCTCTACATAAAGGTGTTATCAATTGGAATACGCAACTAAGAATGTGAATTATCACAAAAGATAATCAACTTCATATAAAATGTTAATGATTATGGTTTTCGTTCTCTACATATATGTGTTATCAGTTGTGATACTAAACTAAGAATATGAAATATATTCTTACCAAATGTGATAATGAAAATTTAGTATTTTACCATGTGTATATGAAAGAAATAATAAACATCATTTGTCATATTTTATCGCCGGCTCAGCCTTCGGCTTCGACATCGTCTAAAACTTAAAAACACTTTTTTTTGCCTTTACTTATGAGTGATATCACGTGCGATAAAGCAATAAAATATGACATTCATTTTGGTATTTTACATATGAATAATATCACATGTGATAAAGTAATATAATTTAATTCTTGTATTATGCATATAAGTAATATCACAAGTGATAAATCAATAAAATAACTAAAATTAAACATCATTTATGTGACTTGAATACTTCATTTTGGTGTATTATCACTTGTGATAATAAAGTTATAAAATAAATAAAGTATAATATCAAAAATGATAAACCAATTAATTGTCACTTGTATCAAACGAGTAAGTTGGGGACCGCGAGTTGCAGCAGAGCCAATTTAGTTATGGCATTTATAACTAAAGTGTTGTTGTAATGGTGTCGTTGTAAAGTAGAGAGTGTTGAAGGATATGATGTCTCGGATGTTGATAGAGATGATACATAATTAAAGGTGGCTTATTCATCTTAACTTTTTTTTCTTGAGCAACATGAGCCTTTGGCTCAACCTTTTTTTTATAAAAATTTTTTACTAATATCACAGGTGATAAAACAATAAAATATGACATTAATTCTGATATCTACATATGAGCAATATCATAAGTGATAAAGGAATACAATGTGACATTAATTTTGGTATTCTACGTATGAGTATTATAAAGTAATAGAATGTGACTGTAATTCGGGTATTCCACATATGAGCAATATCACATATAATAAAACAATATATTGTTACATTAATTCTGGTATTTTGCATATAAGTGATATCACGTGTGATAAAGCAATAAAATGTGACATTCATTTTGGTATTCTACATATGAGTAATATCACAGGTGATAAAGCAATAGAATTTAATTATGGTAATATCACATGTGATAAATCAATAAAATAACTAAAAGTAGACATCATTTATGTGACTTGAATATTTTCTTCATTTTAATGTATTATCACAAATGATAAATCAATTAAGTGTCACTTGTATTAAACGAGAAAGACAACACCAGACGCATTGCGGCGGGGTTTTTTGGTTTTGATTTGTGTTGAGATTGTGTCTATAAATATTTGCTACGACACTCGACCTCAAACGCTTTAAATCCTCTGCAACAGCCACGGGAGGCGAAGGCGAATCCTCATCTTCACTCTTACTTCCATCAATCAACCCCATTACTCTCTTAAACCCACCCGACCTATCAATCTTCCTATCACCAATCGTACACAGGTCTAACGACAAACACTGCGCTAAACTCCCAGTTATAAAGCTTGCAGACCTATCCAAACTACTACTGCTAGTCCCCCCCCCCCACCCTATCCTCCTCTCTTCCCATTCATATACGCCTCTTACCAGCTCGCAGAATTCGACTCGAATCTCGCACTCGCAACCATATCTCATATCGTTACATATCACACACCACCATAACTAACTAACTTAACAACCTAAAACAATAACCACAACAATAAATAAAATCAAATTATCCATACATATTTAATTTATGGAGTAGATATAAATATAATTGAACTGCATTTCAGAAATGAAATGAAAGTGTGACCTAGTTATTGGTGGAATGAATGAAATATGAAATTGAATCGGGGAAATGATACATGACGGTGGTTTAACGATGATCGGAATGAGTGGAATGATCGGAAAATCAGAATATTTACAGAGGGGAGCGTTTGGGAGAAACACACACGATGTGTATGTAAAAAATGAAAAAAAAAAAAAAAAAAAAAAAAAAAAAAAAAAAAAAAAACACTTTTTATATTTGGGGAAAAATAATTTTAAAAAGTTAAATCTTACATTAATCTCCGAAGCTAAATGGATGGTGGAGATTTGTCTCTCAGTAACCACCAAATTAAGAGTAAACAAATGAACTTTTCTCTAGACAAAATATATACAATATCATTTTAGAATTTAAGCCTTTCCTTAAAGTAGTATACCTTTTTTGACAAATCAAAATAAAAAAAACATCCTTTGTTGGCAAGGTGTTTTAACTATTCAATTTAATACTACCTTCATCCCATATTAAGTGTTTATAATAGAATCTTGGGATGTTTCAAATTAAATGTCCAGGGAATATTTTCAACCAATGAGAAGAGACTTTAGTTGGTAATAGTGATATTTGATTGGTGGAGAGTGTAGTTAGTGGAATTTCCTAAAACTTTATGCATTTGAAAAATGGACACTTAATATGGGACGGAGGGAGTAACAAAAAGTTCATCGAATCGACTATCTTTATGCAATATTGCATTAAGTAAAATGAAAGGTGAGTACTTGATATTCCTTAATATTTTTTCACTCACTCATTAGATGCCATTTCTGTTGATTAAGTGTTGAGTTGGATACTTGAATATGTGACAATTATTCATGTGATTATATAAAAATATTTCCCTCAAACATAGTTACATCTATATCTATACTACATACATACATATAAAAAATAAATAAATAAATAAATAAATTTGTTTAAAACTTAAAAAAGTAAGTAATGTTGTAAAATTAAAATACTCTTACTTATAAAAAAAATGCAATCTATTAAATACTTAAATAATTAATTACATTTAAAACGACTAACTTTCTTCACTCTCAAATATTCCACACTCATATATATATATATATATATAGATATATATATATATATATATATATATATATATATATATATATATATATATATATATATAGTATCGATATATAGCAACGAGATTTTATAGTGACAGATAGTTTTAGTGATAAAAAAAATTTATGGGTTATAAACGAAAAATAATAAAAGTTTAAGGATTTGGGAATTAAATATAATGTTTTGAAACCCGGTTCGAGTCGGGTGGTTCAACCGGTTGAACCGTTCCGGGCGAAAAACGGGTCAATTTAAACCGGGTCATTCTGACGGGTTGGGTCGAAAAATAGGTCAAATTAATCCGGGTCCACCCGCCGAGTTTGAGCGTCCCATGTCAACCCGGTTTTCGATATGTATTAATAGCAAACATTTCAACACTTCAATACTTTCCAAATGCATAGCTACTTTCCAAATATACTAAAAGTTTGACAATTTTTCAACATTTCACCATTGACCATTTTTACTTTATATGTAGTATAGATATAAAAAGTTGAACACACAAATTTACGTTACTCCGCGCCAATAGTTAAATAATAATGAATTGATGATAATGGAATACTAAAAGTGAATTGTCCCTGACATAGGGAATTTGTAAATCCAATCCAAAATAGGTGTGTTGAATTAAAATCAAATGTTAATGTATGCAAGTGAATCAATTTTGCACTTAAAATGTTGTAAAAGGCAACATGGGTATCAAATCAAATTATAAAAGAAAGTTTCTCTTTTTTTCTCTTATTGACACCTAACCGAGATCATACAAAATAATGGAAATAAGTCAATAACTTTTGTCCACCACAATCTACAGTAAAAACTTTATTAATTAATACATAAACCAAGAGCAATGTTTGGGTGTGGGTTGGGGCAAAATACGACAAGTGTTACACGTATCAAAATGAAAGTTTTTTACAAATTGGGGGTAGTGGGTTGGGGCGTTTTTAACATGGGTGTAATGATTAGTTTTTTTTAATTATTTAACATCTTTTTTTTTTAATTATTATTTGACACAAAAAAAAAAAAAAAAAAAAAAAAAAAAAAAAAAAAAAAAAAAAAAAAATTCCACCGTTAAAGATAAATATTTACTGTTACGAAATAAATATTGATTGTTAACGAGTAAATATTGACTGTTAACGAGTCAGACTTTTAATGTTAACATTAAAATTTTCACCCATCCGACGTTAACGTTTGGCGTTAAAGTTACCCAATTGAGCTAACGTTAACGTCGAATTTAATGGAATTCCGTTAACGCTAGGTTATAAATAGCCACTTTTAACCTTTTAACCTCACAAACATTTACCCTAATTTCTCCCTTGCCGTCAACGACCACCACATTCACCAAAAAATGGCCAGCGAATCTCGATCTGCCTGGGAAGAAAACGAAGAAATGGCGTTGGTGAATTCTTACCTGAACGTCTCCGACATCCGGGCGGAGACTCATGATACGAAGAAAGACTTTTGGTCTAGGGTGAAGCGCGATTTTCACCTCTCGCTCGGTAGACAAAAGGAGTACTGGAACACGGACATGATCACCTCCAAGTGGCATGCGCTGCGTGCGGACATGTTCGAGTTTGAACGCTGCTATCGTGAGTCTGCTAACGAGCTAGATGACGAGGATGACCAGCTGGAGGAGGTGAAGGCCCCGTGGAAGGAGAGACACAACGGGGTCGCGTTCAAGCACCTCGCGAGCTGGACAATCGCGAAGCACCACGTTGGAACCAATATTTTTACTTTTTAGGTTGTTTGTTTATTTGTTTTTTTTTTTTTTTAATTTCAATAAATTGTTTTTTTTTTTTTTTTTTTTTTTTTTGTTAATGGAATGTTTTTTTAATTTCAATACACATAGTTAAATGGAAAAAATAAAGTTAAATAACGTTTTAAAGAATAAAAATAAATAAAAAATTAAACATTCAACACTTCAACGGCCGTTGTGGATTCAACGGGCGTTAGATTTTCTGCTCTTCAACGCTGTAAGAGGGCAGTTCAACGGGCGTTGGTATGTGCTTAAACACATACCTTTTCTTGACCAAAACCGGACCCAAATAGACCAAAAACCCGTCCATAATGCCAAAAGATATTGTGTTTTTGTGTTTTTACATATGCAGGCACGGATATCGAAGAAAAGGATAAAAATCAAACAAAGACCGGGAAACCGAGCACGAGATATGGAAGTGTTATTTTTTAGCCGATGCCGGGATGCAAAAAAAAGGTCAAAGTCAATCCTTGAAGTTTCATCAAATGACAAGAATGACCCTTGGATTTATATTTTGAAGACATGGCAAGATCAGTCCCTGAGATTTCAATAAATACAATTTTGGTCCTTCAATATTTAACCAAAAAAAATCACCAAATACCTCAAACCTTATTACCGGATTTAATATAAATCCATAGTCCAAATCCAAAAACAAACCCAAGCACTAAACCCCTAGCCCATCCCATTATCTAGCCCAACAATTTAACCCACCAACCCTTTATCCCTTACCCGATCCGACCCAACTCCCACAAACCCGGTCAAAGTATTAATAGCGGGTCAAACTAAAATAAAATAACCTCACCCAAAGTTACCCGCCCCCCTTTTTATCCTTTCCCAGATGAGCATGAACCCTAATTACCCCGCACCCCATTTTCACCGAAAGTAAGGGCAAATCCGTACAATTGCTTGGTTTCTAGAAGGTGTCAGAGGTGTCAGACTCAAAGAAACACACGAATGGCCACATGGCAGCATCTCATTGGACCGAACACCTCACCAAAGCTAATCCAAGGGTCGTTATTGAAAGATTGATGATTAGAGATGATCTGAGGGCTGAAGATGATCCAGAGAAAGCACAAATCCCTCGGATTGCCAGCATGTCAGGAAGGTCTAGAATGCTCCACCTTCGGCTATAAATAGGAGGTTGATTTTCATGTTTAGGGAGTTAGTTTTTATGTAATGTTACTCTGCCAAATTTATTTTCTGTTTTGCAGTTTTAAATTTCTATTGTAATCTTTGAGTTTTTATTAATGAAAATTTCATTTTAGTTTTAATTTGATTCTGTCTTAATTCATTTGTTTGTCTGAATTTAGTTTATTGAAGTTATTATTAGTTGATTTAAATCATTTCAAGCTTATTCCTGTTTTAATCTCAAACTTTTATTAAACTCTCTTTTTAAAGTCCAAAAATATTCCAAAAATATAAAAAAAAAAAAAAATACAAAAACAAATCAAATTCTAGCTTCAATAAGCTAATTTCTCATTAGTTATAACTCATATAAGCTGTCTAGCTTAATGTGAGTAAGAGTTTAGGTAAAAATCTGTTTTAGCTCAAAAATCCAAAAAAAAGTCAAAAAGTCAACATCATAGGTCAAATAAGCTGTTTGATGAAAAGTTGTTCAGAAGAAGCTTGTGTGGGGTATTTTAGGCTTATTGGATAAGCCTGGTGATAGTTTTTTGTTTGGTTAAGATCAGTTCTCATTAATTCAACACTTGTAAGTCTCATTTGAATAGAATGCATAGCTTATTAGAGTGAACTGCTTATTAGTGTTCTTTTTAGAATTAGATATTGCTTATTATTGTTTGATTAAGCTGGTTTTGCAATAGTATGTCAGTAGTTTAGCCTGTCTCTTCCACTTGCAGTTTAAAAGTTCTAAACTCAATTTATAAAGAGTGTTTGGGATAAGCAAATGTTAGTGGTACATTAGGTTGGTACTGTTGCTGTGTCACTTTTGACACTTTAATTTTGCTTATTATAATGTAATTTGGAAATTTGTTAGAAGTTACAAGGTGATTTGAAGCTTAGTTGAGTTTTTAGTTTGTAGGTGATAGGTTAGAAAGTTAGCTGCCATCATTAAGCTCAGTTAAGCTAAGCTTAGTTAAGGTATCATTTTTAGCATTTCTGAGTTGGTTCTTAGAGTTGAATTGAGATTGCAAAGTTTGGATTGCATTGGTCAAGATTTGCACACTTTTGCGCCATTTTTCTTTCACTGCTGTTACAGAATCTATGTGCAGACCTAGGGTTTTTGTCTGCTGATCTGAGCTTCTTTGTAGCTTATTTAATTAAGCTTTTGCCTTGAAATTTGGTTTGTAGTGAGTTAGTATAATAAGCTATAGGTGTGATATCTGGGATTAGAGTTTTGTGCTTTTTTAGATAGCTTATTTGTAGTCTGCAATAAGCCCCATAGGTCTGCTCTGTCTGCAAATACCAACTCAGTCCATAAGCACTTTTTCAAGGGTAGATTTCAATAAGCAAATGAAGTTGAAAATTGGATTTTAAAGCACTTTTGGGTTGCCAGTAGTTCTGAGTTACTTTTTGCCCCCATAATATTCCATCCCACTGCTTATTAGAATTGCTTATTGGGGGGTTACTAGTTGGCTGTTTTAGCCCCATTTCTGTCTAACCATAGCAACTGATTAAGTGCTTTTCAGCTTAAAACTTGTGCTTATTTGGTAAATTTCAATGTTCTGAGCTTATATAAGTCTGTTGCATCATATCTGAGCTTCTTGTTATTTTTGGATAACTACTGCTTATTTTGAGCTTATTTCACAACTGCTTATTGGGCTTGTTTTGCTTATCTGTGCTTATTCTGGGTCTGAGTTTATTTTTTCAGATTACTTATTCAATTTTAGATTTATTCAAAATTTTCAGAATTTTCCAAACTGTTTTACTATTTTTAAATCATTTAAATAGTTTTAATTAGTTTTTAATTCATAAAAAATTATTAAAAAGTCAAAAAAATATTTTTCTTTTTTTTCCAAAAATTTTCTTTTATCATTTTTAATATAGGAAAATTATTTTTATATTTTTAGGTTTTAAATTTTAGAAAATCACTTTTATTTACGTTTTAAAATTCGTCGCGTAACGTTTTTAAATCCGGTTTTTCGTTTTTAATTCACGTGCTTAGATTACTTGTACCCGTAGCTTAATTAGTAGTTTTCGTTTATTATTTCATTGTTCGTAGTCTAAAATCACAAATCACCACTCTTTTTCTCACACACATTCACTACACAATTCGACAACGTCACGACAACTCGATATTCGACCTTCGTTGGGACACGACCCGGGGAAAACGCATACGTTGCCTTTTCCTTTGGAATAAAAATACTATATCAAAAATGGCGCCGCTGCCGGGGAAGGCTTGAAAAGAGTTGGAGTTTCGCCATAAGAATCGTGTTTTGAAGACCCTTCCTCGGAAGTTTTTGTTTTCATAAAAATTAAAATACAAAAAGAAAATAAATAAAAAACACCATTAATAATATATCCTCGCTCTCGAGAGGGCGTTGTAAACCATTCCGAATAAACAACAAAAGAGATCGTGAAATTAAACGTTACTCGGATTATTTCTTTACTACAACCTATACACGGGGTTTAAGGATGGTCTTGACATTAAATTGCAGACCGAAAGAGGCGGGTTTTTAATCACCTTCGAGTGGACCTTTGCTTCTCCGCCACGCTGCGCGTAGTTTTGAAAGAAACGAGTACGGTTGATCAACGATCACCAAAAAGATAATAAATCTAATTTTTTATTAAATATAAAAATCCAAAAATATTTTATTTTCAAATTTGGTTTTCCTTTTTGATTTTGTGTTTGTTTTTGGTGTATGCACACCCGATCTTCTATTTCTCACCCTCTTCTTTCACCACTCTCAAATCCCGAGAGGATTATTCGTCATAATCACCGTGTTCATTTCTCAACCATTGAGGAAATGGCCGACGACCCAAACAATCAACACCCGCCGATGGGTGGTGAAAATCACATGCCAGCTCCCGATCTCCGAACGATGGAGGAGCTGTGCCAACCCACAATGCACGGACGTGGTGGCCCGATTGCCCCCGTCAATATTCAAGCCGCCGATTTTGGACTTAAGCATCATATGATTCAACAAGTCCAAAATTCGTGCCAATTTCATGGCTTGCCGGGTGATGATGCGAACAAGCATCTTGATAAATTTATCACCGTCACCCAAAGTATGAAACAAAATGGGGTCTCCGATGACGCCCTCCGTCTATATCTCTTTCCTTATTCATTGACGCATCATGCCACCGCTTGGTTTGATCGTCTTCCCAAGAACTCCATTCGTAGTTTCGATGAAATGGTTACAAAGTTCTTGGCAAAATATTTCCCACCGTCGATGGTGACGAAATTAAGGAATGAGATTAGTAATTTCCGTCAGCTTCCCGATGAATCATTGTTTGAGGCATGGGAACGCTACAAATTATCGATTGATCGGTGTCCGAACCACAATATGTTATTGGTCACTATTATAGATACCTTCTATAATGGTTTGACATTACGACACCGTGATACGATTAATGGTGCTGCCGGTGGTACGTTTATGAAACGTCGACCCGAAGAGTGCTATGATCTTATTGAAAACATGACTGCCCATCATAGTTTTTGGGATTCCTCTGCCGAGAAGAATGAGTCAACAAGATCTAGCACTGATTCTTCTACCTCCGAGATAGCCGCTCTCTCTAAACAAATGAATGATTTGTCAACGGCTATCTTGAGAATTCATCAAAATCAGATTTCAACTCAAAACAACAACAATCAAGTCAATGTTGTTAATCATAGTTGTGAGACATGTGGTGGTCCACATCAGTATTTCGAGTGCCCAGCCGCCGGTGGCTACACTCAAGAGAATGTTTATGCTGCTACGGGAACCTACAACACGGGTGGTAACGGTTACCAACCCCAAGGTGACCGTAATTTGCTCAGCTACCGTTCTAACAACTTCCTCGGACCACCCGGTTTCCCACCAAATCAAAATCAGCAAGTGCAAAACCGCAATGTTCCAAATAATCAAAATCAAAATCGGGGCAATCAAGGTTATCAAAACCAAGGGAATTATAACCAAGCCCCGAATCAAGGAAATTTTCAAAACCCAGGAAACTTTAATCAGGGAAATTTTCAAAACAACAACCAGAGTTTTAATCAAAACAACCGAGGGCCAAATCTTCCAAACAATCAAAATCAAGGATTTGTGCCAAACCCATCGCCCTCGGATGAGTTATTGAAACAATTCATTCTTCAAAACCAACAACAACAAAAGAATCAAGAGGAAATGAATAGAAGGATGATGAGTCAAATCAATGAAATTAACAAGCGTTTAAATGATCGACCATCGGGTTCGGGTACTACTACTCTTCCAAGCAACACGATCGCCAACCCGAGGGGCGATGCTAAGGCGATCACTACAAGGAGCGGTGTTTCATATGATGGACCCACGGCTCCGGCTACCTCTTCTTCTCTACCTCCCAAGGTAGTCGTCCGTGAAACCGAGGTGACCAAGGACACGGAACCTCCTACTAACAACGGAGGAACCGAAGACGTCCAACCTCCGGTTGTCCATCCATCTGAACCAGAAGTTGTGCTTGAGCCCGAAAAAGCTCCCGTTAAGACCACACTTCCTTACCCTTCAAGAATGAATGATCAAAAGCTCCGCGATAAAGCTTCGAGTCAAATGGAAAAATTCTTTCAAATATTCCAAGAATTACATTTTGATATAAGCTTCGCGGACGCTTTACTTCTGATGCCAAAGTTCACTTCCACACTCAAGAGTTTATTGAGCAATAAAGAAAAATTATTTGAAATGACAAAAACTCCAGTGAACGAAAACTGCTCAGCGGCAATTCTCAAAAAGCTTCCGGAAAAGCTTGGAGATCCCGGAAAATTTCTCATCCCATGTGAATTTCCGGGAATGGTTGAATGCCACGCCTTGGCCGATCTTGGTGCAAGCATCAACCTAATGCCGTTGTCAGTTTGGAAAAAATTGTCTCTACCCGATCTCACCCCCACTTGCATGACCCTCGAGCTTGCGGATCGTTCCATCACCCTTCCTAAGGGTGTAGCTGAGGATGTCTTTGTAAAGGTGGGGAAGTTCCATTTTCCAGCAGATTTTGTGGTAGTTGATTTTGACGCCGACCCCCGGGTTCCTCTTATTCTCGGAAGATCATTCTTGAGGACCGGGCGTGCTTTGATCGATGTCTATGGTGAAGAAATTACTTTGCGGGTCGATAAGGAAAAAGTTACGTTCAACATTAATCCGAACTCGAAACCTCAAACCGACAAATGCAATGTCGCTACGGTTGATCAAAAGTCCGATCCTGTAATTGCTCCTAAAAGAGTTGATCCAAACCTTTCAAGATTCACGGTCAAGAGTATGTCAGAAAAACGTGCTGAGCTCAAGGCTATGAAAATCAATCCTGGATCGAGCAAATGGTTTGAGTGTTGTGCTGCAAATACTAAGAGTGTTCTTGACGACGATGATGAAGATGAATCGGAGACTACAACGGAAGCGGTGGAAATTGCTAGCTCTAAGAGCACACCACTTGTCCCACCTCCAGAACAAGTTTATCACATCGAGATTCTTAATTCCGACTCTTCCCATCCTTCTCCTACGATTGAAGAAAATGTTATCTCTAGGGAAGAGGTCGAGGTGTTCTTTGATAAAACTCCAATTTCTCCGGAAATTGTTGAGACTGACAGTGATCCGGGGGAAGATGATTCAGTAAAAATAATTGATGAACCGTTCCTTTCCCTTCCCCCGAAGGAAGTTTATGAAGAAGTTATTCTTGAAGAAAAGCCGTCAGATCCTCTAGAGCTCGAGCTCGAGGATGCTTGTACCGAATATGAGAGTTTTACGTTTGACACGGCTAGTGGCAATCCCACTTCTGATCTCAATCTTTCTATCCCATCTTTTGAAACCTTCTTCTTCGATATTGATCATTCGGAGGAGACGAGTAGTGGCAGTACCACTTCTCATGCTCATATCTTTCCTCCCGAATATGAATCATTTCATTTTGATATGAATGATCTTTATCTCGACAAGTTCTCCGATGAACTTTCTTTCTTTCTATCTCCTCCAGAATATGATAAATTATATTTTGATCTGGAGGAAGATTCTAGTCTGGGGGGAGGTATACCTTCTCATGAAGATTTCATCCCAACCCTCCCGCCCAAGACTTTTGACAAAATTTCTACTGATGATGAAGAGCTTATTATGATCATCATCAACATCTTTATGCTCTTCATCACCTATACTGTGGCTTCTCCCATCCTTCACTCCGTTGGGAGTGAGGATACCATCTTTGACCCCGGTATTACCATTTCTGCTTTCTTTCTAACAATACCGTGGGTATCTCATCGGAATGGAACTTTCGTATGCTTCAGTGTTTATCCAAACATCTTGAACGAAAGTCCGATTGAGATTATCTCTTCCACTTGCTCCCCCATGGACAAATAAATTCGGGGTCGAGTCAAGCTCATGTGACTCGGTTACCAAAAACAAGCGCTTCGTGGGAGGCACCCCATGCTTATCCTTCTATCTTCTTATCTATTTTCTAATAAGTGATGAAGAGGTCTCCTCTTCCATATCTTGTGTTTCGCGTTTTTCTGTGGTATGACCAGGAATGCCCGATGATGAAGACTCTCATGCTCGTAGTTTCCTTCACGCTACTCGAGTTTCATCATCCGCTGCTCATCCGATATCCTAAATCTTATCGTTTACATCTATCTTTTGGCATAATTAATAAACGGCCTTAGATTTTTGTAGGAGAACCTTACCTTTAAGACATTGAGGACAATGTCTCGTTTTAGTCTGGGGGGGGGGGGGTAATCTTGCGATCTGATTTTTGCCTTGCATTTTTGCCGTTTACTCATGCAACCCCGTTTTTCCTCCAAAAATTGAAAAAATCCAAAAAAATGAGAAAAATTTAAAAATTTTTTTGCAAAAATATAATAAATTTTGACATTTTTGTTGATTTTCCGCTGGAGAGAGTAGGAATAAAATTCTGACTTGACCGGGCGTGTTGAGCCCTAGCTTGTTCCCTTAACCGTTTATAATCTATAAGCTCGTGCTAGTCTTTTACACAAGGAGCTAGAAAACGCGAATTCTTTTTAAGAATTTGCAAGTTCCCGTATTTGACTTTATATATGCATGGCTTGATTATTTGGCTAAGCATTCGCGGATCTTATTATTTAAGATTTTAAATTTGCGAAGAACGAGAAATGATAGAGTTGTCTATAAGTTAGATTGCTAAACGTGGAGTAGTTGGTTCTCTTTAGAGCTCATCGAAGTTATTTGTGGCTTTTTGTTCCCATAAGCTTGTTTCACTCAATAATAGTAATTTAGGAATAATTAAAGGTATTTTAGTTTTGGCGATAATTAGTTTCTATTTCTTTCTTAGAGAATTCTTGCTTATAAGAGTTGGGTACACATCAAGGTACTGTCAGTGTTACGGTGTAATAGACTATTCCATCTTGCCGGCTCGCAACCGATGTTGGGATTGTTATAAAAGCCGTAGGACTTGGGGTTTGACAATTAATTAATTAATATGATAATGTATAATAATAATCCAAAGCCATAAAAAGTTTTCTACATCTTGCCGGTTCGCAGCCGATGTTGTAGACTTCTAATAAAGGCAGAGGAAAAATTCCAAGGTCATAATAGACTATCACATCTTGCCGGTTCGCAGCCGATGTTGTGATTGTTATAAAGGGCTAAGGATTAAATACGTTAATGTGCTTAATAATGTCTAAAAATGCCAAACTTCGACTCCGGAGGTATCCTAATAAAGGCTTCTGTCTCTGGACTCGTAGATGAGTCGTTTCGGTCGCAAATAAAAGGGATATCCTCAAAATCGTGTTAAATCAGAGACCTTGATGTGGACCTCATTTTTGTATGCAACGGTTTTCGAGGGAAGGTTTGGAAACTACTTAGCGTCTAAACTAGGTATCTTTATCGGATTAAAAATTATCAAAATGAGAATTTGAAATTCATTTCTTACCAAAAATAAAATAAATAGAGGAAAATAGGAATTTGGGAACAAAGAGTCCACAATTAGCTTTCTGGGTAGTGTTGGCAATCTAACTTGTAAATGACAATGATTTCGTTTTTAAGCTTAGTTTGGGGACTCGTGAAAAATCAGGAACGACGAATTTTATCCGTATGGTCACTTCTTTATGAGTCGTGTTTCCTGCTCGAAGATCCCAAAAGTTATCGAAAGATAATGATAGTCAACAAAAGCCGTCACATGAATAATAAGAAAATTACAAAAATAGAATAAAAGGAAAATCGGGGAGTTTTTTAGAACTTAAGATTTCTTGATCTCTTTTGAAAATTTTGCTACTTCTCAAAGTTAGTAAAAAGAGATTAGAAATTTTCGGTTTCAAAAACGTGTTTTTATAACATTGCATGAGGACATTGCAATAGCTTAGTCTGGGGAAATTTGGTATGTGCTTAAACACATACCTTTTCTTGACCAAAACCGGACCCAAATAGACCAAAAACCCGTCCATAATGCCAAAAGATATTGTGTTTTTGTGTTTTTACATATGCAGGCACGGATATCGAAGAAAAGGATAAAAATCAAGCAAAGACCGGGAAACCGAGCACGAGATATGGAAGTGTTATTTTTTAGCCGATGCCGGGATGCAAAAAAAAAGTCAAAGTCAATCCTTGAAGTTTCATCAAATGACAAGAATGACCCTTGGATTTATATTTTGAAGACATGGCAAGATCAGTCCCTGAGATTTCAATGAATACAATTTTGGTCCTTCAATATTTAACCAAAAAAAATCACCAAATACCTCAAACCTTATTACCGGATTTAATATAAATCCATAGTCCAAATCCAAAAACAAACCCAAGCACTAAACCCCTAGCCCATCCCATTATCTAGCCCAATAATTTAACCCACCAACCCTTTATCCCTTACCCGATCCGACCCAACTCCCACAAACCCGGTCAAAGTATTAATAGCGGGTCAAACTAAAATAAAATAACCTCACCCAAAGTTACCCGCCCCCTTTTTATCCTTTCCCAGATGAGCATGAACCCTAATTACCCCGCACCCCATTTTCACCGAAAGTAAGGGCAAATCCGTACAATTGCTTGGTTTCTAGAAGGTGTCAGAGGTGTCAGACTCAAAGAAACACACGAATGGCCACATGGCAGCATCTCATTGGACCGAACACCTCACCAAAGCTAATCCAAGGGTCGTTATTGAAAGATTGATGATTAGAGATGATCTGAGGGCTGAAGATGATCCAGAAAAATGCACAAATCCCTCGGATTGCCAGCATGTCAGGAAGGTCTAGAATGCTCCACCTTCGGCTATAAATAGGAGGTTGATTTTCATGTTTAGGGAGTTAGTTTTTATGTAATGTTACTCTGCCAAATTTATTTTCTGTTTTGCAGTTTTAAATTTCTATTGTAATCTTCGAGTTTTTATTAATGAAAATTTCATTTTAGTTTTAATTTGATTCTGTCTTAATTCATTTGTTTGTTTGAATTAAGTTTATTGAAGTTATTATTAGTTGATTTAAATCATTTCAAGCTTATTCCTGTTTTAATCTCAAACTTTTATTAAACTCTCTTTTTAAAGTCCAAAAATATTCCAAAAATATAAAAAAAAAAAATTACAAAAACAAATCAAATTCTAGCTTCAATAAGCTAATTTCTCATTAGTTATAACTCATATAAGCTGTCTAGCTTAATGTGAGTAAGAGTTTAGGTAAAAATCTGTTTTAGCTCAAAAATCCAAAAAAAAGTCAAAAAGTCAACATCATAGGTCAAATAAGCTGTTTGATGAAAAGCTGTTCAGAAGAAGCTTGTGTGGGGTATTTTAGGCTTATTGGATAAGCCTGGTGATAGTTTTATGTTTGGTTAAGATCAGTTCTCATTACTTCAACACTTGTAAGTCTCATTTGAATAGAATGCATAGCTTATTAGAGTGAACTGCTTATTAGTGTTCTTTTTAGAATTAGATATTGCTTATTATTGTTTGATTAAGCTGGTTTTGCAATAGTATGTCAGTAGTTTAGCCTGTCTCTTCCACTTGCAGTTTAAAAGTTCTAAACTCAATTTATAAAGAGTGTTTGGGATAAGCAAATGTTAGTGGTACATTAGGTTGGTACTGTTGCTGTGTCACTTTTGACACTTTAATTTTGCTTATTATAATGTAATTTGGAAATTTGTTAGAAGTTACAAGGTGATTTGAAGCTTAGTTGAGTTTTTAGTTTGTAGGTGATAGGTTAGAAAGTTAGCTGCCATCATTAAGCTCAGTTAAGCTAAGCTTAGTTAAGGTATCATTTTTAGCATTTCTGAGTTGGTTCTTAGAGTTGAATTGAGATTGCAAAGTTTGGATTGCATTGGTCAAGATTTGCACACTTTTGCGCCATTTTTCTTTCACTGCTGTTACAGAATCTATGTGCAGACCTAGGGTTTTTGTCTGCTGATCTGAGCTTCTTTGTAGCTTATTTAATTAAGCTCTTGCCTTGAAATTTGGTTTGTAGTGAGTTAGTATAATAAGCTATAGGTGTGATATCTGGGATTAGAGTTTTGTGCTTTTTTAGATAGCTTATTTGTAGTCTGCAATAAGCCCCATAGGTCTGCTCTGTCTGCAAATACCAACTCAGTCCATAAGCACTTTTTCAAGGGTAGATTTCAATAAGCAAATGAAGTTGAAAATTGGATTTTAAAGCACTTTTGGGTTGCCAGTAGTTCTGAGTTACTTTTGCCCCCATAATATTCCATCCCACTGCTTATTAGAATTGCTTATTGGGGGGTTACTAGTTGGCTGTTTTAGCCCCATTTCTGTCTAACCATAGCAACTGATTAAGTGCTTTTCAGCTTAAAACTTGTGCTTATTTGGTAAATTTCAATTGTTCTGAGCTTATATAAGTCTGTTGCATCATATCTGAGCTTCTTGTTATTTTTGGATAACTACTGCTTATTTTGAGCTTATTTCACAACTGCTTATTGGGTTGTTTTGCTTATTTGTGCTTATTCTGGGTCTGATTTTATTTTTCTCATATTACTTATTCAATTTTAGATTTATTCAAAAATTTTCAGAATTTTCCAAACTGTTTTACTATTTTTAAATCATTTAAATAGTTTTAATTAGTTTTTAATTCATAAAAAATTATTAAAAAGTCAAAAAAATATTTTTCTTTTTCCAAAAATTTTCTTTTATCATTTTTAATATAGGAAAATTATTTTTATATTTTTAGGTTTTAAATTTTAGAAAATCACTTTTATTTACGTTTTAAAATTCGTCGCGTAACGTTTTTAAATTCCGGTTTTTCGTTTTTAATTCACGTGCTTAGATTACTTGTACCCGTAGCTTAATTAGTAGTTTTTGTTTATTATTTCATTGTTCGTAGTGTAAAATCACAAATCACCACTCTTTTTCTCACACACATTCACTACACAATTCGACAACGTCACGACAACTCGATATTCGACCTTCGTTGGGACACGACCCGGGGAAAACGCATACGTTGCCTTTTCCTTTGGAATAAAAATACTATATCAGGCGTTGAATGGGCAACGAACCCCCATTCAACGGCCACTACTCTTGGTCTTATGGGATAATGTAAATTTATAAATTAAACGACTTATTATTTAGTCCATTAATTTATCTATAAAATAATGAATCGAGACCAACAAAAAGTGTTATTTTAGAGAGTTTATTAATTAATCGAGTATTAATTATCAAGATTCTGTTGTATAACCTAAAAGGTTACTTTTCTAGCACATACATTTTGTTTTCCGATACTTGTGATTGTTTATGTAAGGTATGTAAAACGTGATTAATGGTGGGTTGAGATGGTTGTGTTATTCGGTTTCCCATATTGAACGGTAAGGACCCAAAGGAATGATTAACAAACCATATGTGTGTGTATGTGTTTTACAGTGTAGAATAGTGTAAAGAGCAAGGTTGCAAAAATCGCGAATCGGTAGTCCGACAGTCGACCCCCTTGTAGCTTGTAATCGGTATAGGCGGGATTAATCAGATTGGCATATCCGACAAGTTTTGGGTATTTCCGACGAGTTTTAGGTATTTCCGACAAGATTAAAAAAAAATAAAAAAAAAAAAAAAAAAATAAAAATCTTGTAATAGATATAAATAACGACTATAAGTGATTAAAACTAGTTTATGACGAGTTTTGGATATTTCTGGCAAGATTTGCAAATTTCCGGCAAGTATGACCACCATTGACATTCGTTGACCATCGTTGACCACGTTTGATCGATTTACACAAATCGAAAAGGTTGGTGGCCCAGTAACGCCTAGGCGGCGATTAATCGGCCTTATAGGCCTTTTTTGCAACACTGGTAAATAGTGTAGAGAGAATTCTTTTTTCTGTGTGTGTGATACCTTCTACTTATAGAGAGGTATATAGAGTTTAAGGATAAACCCCATGTGGATGATCAACGGTTATAGACAGGCCAGGTGTTGAATTGTTGATCATCTAACGGGTACACAAGAATGATAGGTGGCATATTCTCCTTGGCTCGTACTAGGTCGTGCCCATCTCCCATATTCTTGGTCATATGTCTCCGGTTGTCATATGTCAGATAGTACATCCCAACCGTTAGTGGCAGTTGAGATACAACTGTCCCATGTGTGTATGTTACACGGCCTGAGAGGCTGTCCCAGGCCATGTGTGGGCTAGGAATGTGGGTGGGCCTATCAAGTCTTGATAATGGGCCTTGATAAGTGTTTATAGTGGGTTTACCTTTGGCGTGTATTATATCATGAACGAATGATATGATGTTGGACTATTAATAATTGAGTCCCCCCAGCCCGCATGATTCTAGGAAAAGACCGACTTGATTGATAGTCATTAAGAAATGTGAGTTGTACCTTTTTGGCTGTGTTACGCCGTATCAGGGTACATCCGCATTAAATGTTTGCATGAGAAATGCAAAGAGAATCTTTTCGAAATGATTTGAATTTGGTCAATCATCCATTTTAGCGGCGTGTTAACCCGTCGTTTCGACTGTACGTGATATCAACATAACATCAACAATACGCGTGTCTCCCAAGGCGTGAATGAAACTTGTGCGACGTCGAGTGTATTGGCCCAATGGGCTGTCAGCACACGTTTCCCTTAATCCCTTTTTTCCTTGACTATAAATATAGGGCTGAGAAGTTATGTTTTAACTTCTTGATTTTTTCCAAAACTAAAAATACTCTCCATTATCCCTATTCATCAACGATGCTTTGCCGTCCCAGGAAAACCTTTTAATCAAGATCTATTATTTATTGTAAGAGAGAAGATGGCGAACCAAGGTTAGTTCTCTCGTGGCAAAGAAACATCCGTTGTTGTTTTGTTTTTTGACCTTGTATAGTTTTTATCATGTCACGTGCTGAGAACACGATTGTTCAGGATAACCCTAGTTGGGTTAACAATATGAAGTATAATAGGTTTGTGTCCGAACACCTGAGAATGAACCCTGAGTATCTCTGAGCTACCCTGACTTTTCTGCTCCGTGACTGGCATGGTTTGAACAATTGGCCTGGACACTCGTTTCTCTTCCTGAAACCGTGTGGGTCCTTCGTGGAGAAGAGTTGTGTGCAAGTTGGCGTGGTCGTTTGTTGTATACACCTCCCCTGGTGGTCCTCTTGTAAAGTTTATAGCTGGCTGATTAGTTAATTTTCTAGCACTTGCTGACCTTCCTCAATGTGAGTAAGATCCTCCATCTGGGCTGTTCCAAGGTGGTTGTGGGCTATTTTTGAAATTTGAGGTTATAAAGGTTGTTCACCAGACATGATGAGATAAAAACTTTGTTAAAAAGGAAAAAAGTTATTCTTTTTTAGATAAGGAAATGAGTAAAAAATAAGTTAAGGCTTGTGGCTATTTCGTATCATGTCCCCACAGATAGCGTCATATTTATGTATGGTATGTAAAACGTGATTAATAGTGGATTGAGATGGTTGTGTTGTTCTATTTCCCGTATTGAACTTTAAAGACCTAAAGGAATGATTAAAAATCAGGAGGTTTGAGTAAGACTCAAACAAACCATATGTGTAATGTGTTTTACTGTGTGGAACAATATAAAGAGTGTAAAGAGGATTCTCCTTTTTTTTTTTTTTTTTTTTTTTTTTTTTTTTTTTTTTTTTTTTTTTTTTTAATTTATTTATTTATGATACATTCTATTTGTAGAGAGGTATCTAGGGTTTAAGGATAAACCTTTTTGTAGATCATCAACGGCTGTAGACATGCCAGGTGTTGATCACCTAACGGGTAGACAAGAACGAAAGGTGGCATTTTCTCTTTTGCTCGTACCAGGTTATAACCGTTAGTGGCAGTTGGGTGACAGATGTCCCATACGTGTATGCTACATGGCTTGAGAGGCTATCCCAGACCATGTGTGGTCTCGGAATATGGACGGGCCTATTAAGTCTTGATAACGGGCATTAATAATTGTTTAAAGTGGGCTTGACTTTGGTGTGTAATTATTAAGCTTGGGTCACGATATGCTATAAGTGACTCAACTAACTTTTGCACAATGTGAGCATAAATATAAATATGAGCAAATTCTTCAAATGCCAAAGTCGCCCAATGTGTTTACTTTTTCTAAAAAAATAAAAAAAATAAAATAAAAAATGATTTCGCAAAATAGACAATGGCGACTAGTCGCTCATATTAAAATGTTGAAAAGTGTCTCATACTTGTACTTTAGGCGACTTTTTGTGTAAGAGGTGTGTAAGGTACTTTTTCAGTATCTATTTTGGGTGACTGACGACTTATACTTTAGCGACCTCTGTGTAGTTGAAAAGTACATTTTTTTCCACACCACCTACCACCACCACCGCCACCGTAGCCACCCATCACCACACGTCACCGCCACTGCTACCCGCCACCACCACCCGACGCTGCCACCACTCGCCGTCACCACCAACCACGATTGTCACCCGCTACCCCTCGGCCATAACCACACGCCACCGCGACCCGCCGCCACCACCCCTTGCCGCCAAGCGTGGTGGTGGCGGCGGGGGAGGGGGTGGTGGTAAGGGGTGGCGGCGGTCATGAAGGGTGGTGGTGGTGGCGACAGGTGGCGTGTGGTGGTGATGATGGGTGGCCGGGGGTGGTGGCAATGGGGTGGTGGTGGCGGGTGGTGGTGTCGACGGGTGGTGGTGGCGGCGTGTGGTGGTGGGTGGCGATGATGGTGGGTGGCGGTAGTGGTGGTGGTGGAATTGTGTGGTCGCACAAAGTACAAGCCGTCAGTCGCCCTAAAAAAGTATTGGAAAAGTACTTTACACGCTACTTACACAAAAAGTCGCCCAAAGTATAAGCATTAGACACTTGTTAACTTTTTAATATGAGCGACTAGTCGCCCTGGTCTATTTTAAAAAGTTATGTTTTTTTTGTTCTAAAAAAGATGAACACATTGGGCGAATGAGTCATTTGAAAATTTTGCTCTATAAATATTCTTTCAAAAAGAAATGCATATCAATACATGGTCAACAAAGAAGGGATCTCACCCGTAACCGATTATTTACGGACATGAAAGTATGGTCTAAAAACTTTGTTTTCATGTTTAATAGCAAAGACAAATTTACGTTGAATTTTTATCGTTAGACTGGTGGGTTCAGTGCAACTCTATAACATGTTATAGGGTTCCTAGTTCAACACACACCCTATAACTATAAATAAAACACCATATTCAATAAAATTCCTATAACACACCATCAAAAATACCCACTCGCTCACAAAAAAATAATGATAACGAGATGTGAACCGAAGGGTAATGGACCTATAACATGATGGGGGCGGTGCAATTTGGCATGCTATAACGGTGCCGTAGGTGCAAAAATTGCCCTATAACACGCCAATGATGCATTGTACTAGGCTCTCTTTGTATACTTCGTGCTGTAAACGAACTGAACGTTCAGTGAGCATTTTATGAACCGTTCAATAAAAAGTTCGTTTATATTCGTTTATTTATTGAATGAATGGACATGAACAATATATTTTACACTCGTTTAGTTAAATGAACGAATATGAACAAAAGTCGCGTCCGTTCATTTATATTTATGAACGTCCGATTATGTGTTCGTTAACGTTCGTTTACGTTCATTTATTTATTTATGTTCGCATATCATATATTTTAATTGTATAATTTTAAAATTGAGTTTTTAAACAAAACAACACTTATAAAGTAATATATTGTGTATAGTTTAATAAAGTTTATGTTTTTGTTTATTTTAATTCATGTTCGAACGTTTACGTTCGTTTAACGTTCGTTTAGTGTTTTAATGAATGAACATAAACGGATATGAACAACTCATTTTCTTAATAAACGAACATGAACAAGAAAATTCGTCCGTTTAACCGTTCGTGTTCGTTTATTTGTCCGGTTACAATTAAATAAATGAACATGAATAAGGCTCCGTTCTTGTTCGTCGTTTATAGCCTAGGTATACTACTTTGTGAATTACGGAGTATGATTTAGTGACTTTTTGACTTAGTACTATGCCAAGTCTATGAGTGGGCTGCTACAAATTTAAGATGTTTCGCACTTTCGACATATAAAGGGTAAACATTGTTCAATATTTCTGCAATATCCACTTACTTACTCGTGACACTTAAAAAATGACAAAAGAAAAGAGAACTAGTGAATAAAGACCTTTCGATTGTCATATTACATAAAGGATACAAGGACGAGTATGATAATATTGTATGAAGGGACGTCGTTTATGCGTGTGTTGCGTTATTAGTCAATAAACCATTATAGCCTATATGATCCATAAACTCGCAACCAATGGCTACCATAGGATAGGTACTTGTCACGCAAAAACTCAAAATATGTTGCACAAAAGTGAGTGTTTGTATGATAATCAAATTGCTTGTAGTTTCGTTTTCTATCATCTATTAGAACACCTTAATTAGTTTGTCTAAAACGAAACAACGTACTCAAATCAATTCATTCTACTCGTGTATAGAAATAAACTTGCAAGCGAAAAACACTTAAGTGTCCTTTGTCGATTTTCTTGGTTTATATTATCTAAGACATTCTTGAATTATTCAAAGTTTAACATAACTAATTTAACATGATTGCCTCCTCGTATTTTTTTACTACTAATAACATTCTAGTTTTGAGCGTAAAACAGTATAATCAAATTTGAAATCTTGAATACTTGTTAAATGAATTTTTAACATATCGAGTCCAATTTGGACATATATTTTTACTATTTTTTTTTTTTTTTTTTTTTTTTTGAAAGCAAAAAAAGCTGAATATTGTTAGCAAGCAACAAGCCATAAGGAGGAGCCAAAATAGAGTTGTACAACACGGATGTAAACAAAAGGGAGCACAAAACAGACAGGGCAAACAACAAAAACAAACGACCCATCTAAACAACCGTCACTACAATTTAATAAGGTTCTTGGATTAGAGATCCACTTGCCCCAAACTAAAGCTAAACTTTTGCATCTGGCCGCAATCCAAAGCTTAGATGATCGTTGAATAGAATAAAAAATGTCCTCATTTTTTACATCAGCCTAAGAGACAGTCGGGGGATTGACCACCAAGTATTTACATTTTCTCTATTCAAGTATGCAAAAGACACCAATTTATTGATTGACTGGTTGAGATTTTCATGGCTAGTTAGATCTTCCGCATGCAATAGCTCCGAAACTAATTTTTAGGCGTTTATTCTACATCACAGATGTACTTGTGAAATTGGGAAAAAAAAGAACATTAGTGAAATATTGCATATTTTCTACCCTAAATATTCCAAGTCACGAGGAACAACAAGCCATCGTCTAAGATACGATCTCTCAAGATAGGTCGTATCAAGTCAAAAATAAATCCCGATCCCAAGTTATAGTTACTCACTAGATCAATTTATATGTGAACTCATGGCTACTTGTATCCGAATATAGCTAAAAAAGACCTCATAATATAAGGCTGGACACAATCGTTGACCCAAGCGACCTGGGTCATCGGGTGCCACGTTAGCTTTCTCTCTCCAGCGACCAGAAGCGACCAAAGTGCCACAGTCGAATAAGTTTGTTTTTTTTTTTTTTTTTTTTTTTTTTTTTTTTTTTTTTTTTTTTTACACACAAAAGCATACAAATAAGGTTTGAAAGTCGGTCGGTGAAGTGATCGATATTCAATTTCATAATCGACCGACCGATATTCTACAACCCAAGCGACCTGACAAACTATCGGTCGGTTTGTGTTTATTTTGGCGACCGACCGATTCATTTCGGTAGTGTAACACCCCAACCCGACAAGGGTAAAGATGTCACACTAATGGTTTCATATCAGATCAAAACAAAGTATACATTACAATAATACAAGGAATCTCAAATGTTACAAATGAAATACTGAAATTACAAGGTTACAAATGCGAATACAAATTCTAAAATATATAAACTTCTAATCAACTCTAATCCAGAATAACTATCAAGTCTTCTAAGTCCAAAAGTCTCTTCACTCATACCCATCTTCCAACTAAAACCTGCCGCAGGAAAAGAAATGCGGCTGAGCTTAAAAAGCCCAGTGAACAGATATATATAAACGAAAACGAAAGCAAAAGAAAATGAACATATATGGTATAGTGCAAAAGAATATCATAAGGTATCGACAAAGGTATAAAGTAAGAAAGAGAAAGGGTCAGTAATCCACCACGAGCCCGAACACGAACCAAATATAGTAACCATGTCTTCATAATCATCTAGAGGGGAGACATCTCAGATAATCAGATAATATGAGGGGTGTCCTCATTCTTCAAATGGAGTAGCTAGCTCCCGAACTTGTAAAAGACGTGGATTGCACCCAGCATCAGTCACCGAACAATATATAATATCAAATCATGTTAAGTCCACGAACACGGACACGAACCTAGGATTGCAACCCATACCCCCCCCCCCCCGGAACAATAATATAGGCCATAATAAATAAAATGTGCACGTTACGAACAATATGGGGACGGTGTGAGAAATCACTCACCCACACGTGAGTCATGCCACTGGTGCATCAAATGACACGGCCATGTTACCTTCATGGCTAGGAAACGAACTTGGCTCGGGTATCAAACTGAAGGGTCAAAGGTCAAAGGTCCAAATCAAAGCAAATGTTCAAATAGTCAAAGTCCAAATATCAAAGGTTCATGGTAACGGTCATATCCAATATCAAAGTCAAATGCATCCAAACGAACTGATCAAAGGTTCATCATCAACTGGTTCATTTTAAGAAATCTTTATCAAATGGTTTTCATTAAAATGATCTTTAATAACTGTTTTTACAAAAATGATCTTTAAAACCAGTTTTCATAAAAGTTTAGTGAAATTCCAAATAAAAGTAGTATCGCATATTTCATAAACATCATTTTAAAATAAGTTTTCCTCAAAACAATTCCATGATATAATTGAAAAGGTTTTCACATCTATTTACCAAAATCAAATGAACCTTCGAAGTATCAAGTGTCTCGAATACTAATATCACAAGGTAACGAACGAATATCAAATGGATCATTATAGAGGCTCAAAGAAAAAGGGGTCATATCGAACATCAAAGTCAAAATGAATCAAACAAACGAACCAAGTGTAGGGGAACATAGCAATGGCTTAGGGAGTCTTAAAATGAAACAAGATCAATGAGTCATGAGAGGGAAAAACACCCTTACTGAAAAAGGGTAGAATATATGTACCTTAAACCGCCAGGGAAACACACACTAGAAACATAAGGATCGGAATAAACTCCTTCTTCAACGAATCTACACGAATTAATGATCGGCTTATTATTAATAACTTATTCAATTCAGATTTCTCATTTTAGCCGGCTTTCCATTTTTAGTAACTTTCCATAAATTAGGGTTTTTAATCAAAAATATTCCAAAGTTAAGGGTTTTAAATGAAGATATCTCAAATTACTTATGTTAAATACATAAATATTCAGAATCACACTCTTAGTCCTTTATGTTTCACAATTTACCATTTATACCCTTTGAATTACATAAATTACATTTTAAGCCTTATGTCATTTATAATTACACATCAAACCTTTAGCTTTCCCATTTTACACAATAAACCCTTAATTTAATATTTAATACGAACACCCCCTTAATGTTACATGAATTACACAACAAGTCCCTTAAGTTAATTAGTTTACAAATTAAACCCTTTAATTTACATTTTCAATCTTTAATTATTAATAATTACACATAGGCCAATAAATCCTCAAAATTACACATTACACCCTTATTATAATGAATTATTCGAACCAACCTTGGTTTTCCAGAAATTACATTTTTGGTCCCCTTATTTTAGTTACTTACGAATCGAAATAATATAATTAAGTATTTACCAATTAAACCCTCTAATTACCAAATTAACACAAAATACCCCTCTAGCATATTTTATACATTTTTCCCCAGATCTTTACCACCTTACAAAAATATCCCAATAGTTTGAATAATTACAAAACACACCCTTAACTATTTATTTTCAATTCGGTAAACACTTTTTTATTAACAAATTCAAACCCTAATTATCCAAATCATCATGTAATCATTACACCATTATTAAAATACATTAAAAGTCCAGATCTATCTATGTGAGCCCTAATTCGAATAGTTTTTAGGGTTTTTTTTTCATATTTTTCCCTTATTTTCCATTTAATCCGATAACTTTAAATAATTCGAAAACAAGGATTTAGGCTTCAACAATTCGAAGACCATTTTTGTGATGTTATGTGATATGTACAGAACCCACGAAAAATATATATAAGGCTCAGAAAAATCGCATGGATTTTATATAATGTATTTACGTTTTTAGGGTTTCAATACACATAAATTATCAAACGATCAAAATATGATGCATGGTTCGGTTCTATCATTTTATACACGTTATATATGATGTGTAGAGTGCTAGAAAAATACCAGGAAGATTTTAGAATGAAAGGATGAAACGTTGTGATTTTATGTTATACGGTTCAAGCTTTTCGACACCAACAAATCTACCACGATCCAACGAGCGACCCAGAAACCTTGTAGATATTTTTCACAGATCATATACATTATAAGGAACGTATGAAAAATGCTAAACGAATTTTAGGATGATCGAAACAATTATTAGAGATTATACCTATCGGATGGATATTACGACACAAGTAAATGTCTAGCGAACGAACCAACGAACCCCACGACTTCTAGCTATTTTTCCCAGCTCACTTGAATGATGAAGATCACTAGAAAATTGTCCCACGAGTTCCAGAAATTACGATGGAGGCGCAAAGAATTTTGGAGTTTGTTTTTGATTCAATCGGTAGGTTTATTAGGGTTTTTAATTGAGTTTGTTATTATAAATGATTTTTGCCGAGATAGGGGGGGGGGGATGGGCTGGCAAAACGCAGGAAAAAATCATGACCCAATCAATTAGTGATAATTTCCATAATTTCTTAAATATTTTAGTTTTATTAATAAAGTCTAAATAATGTTATTAATATATATAATATATTTTCGGTATATACATTGTGTAGCAATGATTTTGGTACTTCAAAAAATGTCAAATGTGGTCGTGGAATTTATTTTACTTCATATCTTAATCATCTCCCGAAGTTTGGAATTTATTTAGTATTTTATAAGCTTATTATTCAAGTTTAAGATTGTAGGGGCATTTTGGTTTTTTAACATGTTTCGGATTTTTGGGGTTTTAAAACTCTTTCCCTCTTAAAAGAAAATTTCGTCCTCGAAATTTGAAGTCGCAAAGTTAGACAGAGTCGTAGCAATTCGCAAAAGATCGTCACGAACAACCTCACACTCGGGGAGGTTCTTCCAAAAAGGCTCTTCAGAATAAATGGTTTCTCATGACTCGATCAAAACAAGATGGGTTCAGATTCCTCAGAAGGAGACAAAATTAGTTTGATTTTGATCAAAAGGACCATTCAACAAAAATGGATGATAGGTGAGTCTTCCGAAAAGCTTATATGAAATACGAACAGAACTTCAAATCAGATTAACTTTATCATCAGTGGAGAGTTCTACAAAGAGCTTAAGATATATAAATGAGGTCAACAGAATGCAATACGAGAGTCCAAACTCATCCAGATATCTAATGAACGAAGGCAGAGTATACGCTTAGGTAGAATGAACCTAAAGTCTCACTAATCACGGATAACCAACGGAGATCAGATTCTAAACTTCTTAGGTACTCCCCCAAGACATCCTATGGCCACAATGAGTGCACGTTATATGGTGTAAGTATTATCACGTTGATCAGGCGTCATAATACTAGCACCACATAAGTATGCCTTCATGATGATCATACTTTATCTCGAGTCGTAATCAAAACCACCTATCTTAGTCCACCTAGTACTTCTACAGTCATCAAAGGTCAACCAAAATCGAATGCCAAAGTCAAGAGGGAAAACAAAACTATTCGCACGAGTATCAAAATCCTAGATTGCCTAGCAAGGTAAGGTACGCCGTCCACAAGCATCAGATCTTCCACAATTCGCCGAAATTCCCCAAAACAAAGCCATCATCGAACATACAAAAAATAAACACGGAACTGAAATGCTTCTAGGGAACTTAAATCATTAGAGGGTCTCATTATTATATAACGAAGCTTAAGTGAGTCAATGGAAGTGAAAGTTAGTCGTCAATAACTTCGGCCTTCATAGAATCAATTCTTCCAAACATAAAGGGTCTGTTTCAAAAATCCGTTCATTCAACACATCCAAATCTCTTCAAGTCCGGTTAATCTGTCTTCGTCTGTTCATCAATCGGGAAGTGAAACCAAAATTGGGAACTTGTGTCTGGTTCATCGAGCCTCCTGCACTTCTTCTTGGAATGTGATGTAGTGTTGTGGATTTCTGGCACAATTTTTAAATCTCTTCATCATCCAGTCTGCTTCCGCTCTCAATTCATCTTAGTACAACCAAGATGAATAGGGAAGTGAGACTGTACGTCTTCATCAGCTTCAGGTTCGCCATCTTGACTAGAATTTCTTCTTCTGCATCGCCAACAACTCTGCCTTGTAAGGACTGTCTTCACTCTTCAGGGTAGCCGCCGTTGTTGTCAACTCCAGGTCAGGCAGTGAAATACTTCTTCTGACGCGCTTCTAATTGTCTTGATGCATACGCAAAACCTTCTGTGTTGTAAGGGAGTATAACCGAGTCTCTTTCTGGAATGTCTCAAAATTAGTTCTGCCCGAAGATATGGAAGCTAATCTCTATTTCAGCTTTTTCAAAACTCCATTCTCAATCAAACTAACCTGTTTCTCTCGGTTCACGAAATTTCTCAATGGTATCATAAGTTGTAAACATCTTCCAGAGTGCTCAAAGGATCGACAAATTTCTAACAAAGTGCAAAAATGATTTTCATGCTTTTCCTCGTCTCTGAATGTACTATTAAGTCATACAATGACCATTTGTCCAAGTACTCATGAGAAAACATCATTTATCAAATTCACAAAACAACCAGAGTTGTAGCTTATACTATTAGCATCACTAACCGTCATAGCAGTCGTTTACGAATATGGAAGGCGATTCCAAGAATAAAATCAATTCATCAGAAGGAAACCCCGCGCTCTGAAATTAAACAAACACATAGTCGTTTCAGGGTAGAGAAATAATGGTTCCTAACAGCAATACGGTTCAGCTTCCAGTAATCAATACATATCTCCTGTCACCATCCTTCTTAATCGCTAACGAACTGTAATACGCCCAGAAGATACGCTTAAGCGAACTCACTTCTTGGTCTTCGGTTGCTGCTCTTCCCGGTTGCTCAAATCAACTGGTATGATCCCGGACACATCTGAAAGACACCTTCGCTTGGTGACTAGACAGTCTCTCAGTATCATGTCAAATCCTACTTCACGCTCCGATGGAAAACTTGGTGATTCAAACAGGAATCATATTCAGAAAACTCAAGGTGCCAAATAATTCTCAAGATGAGATTCATTCATTGGTGTATGAAATGGGTTCTAGGAAAAATTCATACCGCGAAAGTAATACACGAGTCTCTAGGGTAATAGCAAACGTTCAACAATCGGTAATCATGGTAAGGAGTTCAAAATTATCACAAACGTCAAAGGTGAGACATAGAAGGGTAGTTGTCAATATTTGACTGATCACTCAACAAATTCCTTGTCAGAATGAAATCGAAGTTAACTATCCAAAGGAAGACAGTTCGCAAATCAAAGCTTTATCATTCAAAAGTGAGGGGGAAAAGACATTCTTATACTCGTGTTTACACACCACAAGGCTTCTTATAAGTACAGAGATGGGTGAAACGAAATCAAATAGTGTCGGAAGATTCATAGATACTTACCAAAAGCAAAAGACAATCAAAACATATCCAGTACGTTATCGCCATGGAGGTGCTCAGAGTGCCCGAAGAGGCGTCAAAATGATTGACGAAAGGATCAGAGTGCAACGTGGGTCTTTATCAAAATGATTAACAAAAGCAATTCTGAAGATAAGGATCAAATAGTGTCAGGCAATTATTATGAAATTTCTCAATGCCTTCCAAATTTAATCAGGTTCAAATCTTAGGTGGTGCAAAGCATAAGCTTTCGATTTCCAAAAGTGATATCAACAGACTCTAACTAAAAGCAAGGCACGAATCAGAGTGATGCGGAAGCAATGATACTTAAACAAATTCCTTATAGTCTACCCATTCCTCACCGGTCAAAACTTAGGTTCCTATGGGGAAATCCTAAAGCAATTTTCAAAGGTTGACTTACGAGCGCCTACAGGGAAAACTTAGTGGTCCTAACTTACACAGGCCAAGGGTAAATGTATTACGTATCGCAGCCTGTCGCTCTGATACCATAATTGTAACACCCCAACCCGACAAGGGTAAAGATGTCACACTAATGGTTTCATATCAGATCAAAACAAAGCATACATTACAATAATACAAGGAATCTCAAAGGTTACAAATGAAATACTGAAATTACAAGGTTACAAATGCGAATACAAATTTTAAAATATATAAACTTCTAATCAACTCTAATCCAGAATAACTATCAAGTCTTCTAAGTCCAAAAGTCTCTTCACTCATACCCATCTTCCAACTAAAACCTGCCGCAGGAAAAGAAATGCGGCTGAGCTTAAAAAGCCCAGTGAACAGATATATATAAACGAAAACGAAAGCAAAAGAAAATGAACATATATGGTATAGTGCAAAAGAATATCATAAGGTATCGACAAAGGTATAAAGTAAGAAAGAGAAAGGGTCAGTAATCCACCACGAGCCCGAACACGAACCAAATATAGTAACCATGTCTTCATAATCATCTAGAGGGGAGACCTCTCAGATAATCAGATAATATGAGGGGTGTCCTCATTCTTCAAATGGAGTAGCTAGCTCCCGAACTTGTGAAAGATGTGGATTGCACCCAGCATCAGTCACCGAACACATCATGTTAAGTCCACGAACACGGACACGAACCTAGGATTGCAACCCATACCCCCCCCCCCCCGAACAATAATATAGGCCATAATAAATAAAATGTGCACGTTACGAACAATATGGGGACGGTGTGAGAAATCACTCACCCACACGTGAGTCATGCCACTGGTGCATCAAATGACACGGCCATGTTACCTTCATGGCTAGGAAACGAACTTGGCTCGGGTATCAAACTGAAGGGTCAAAGGTCAAAGGTCCAAATCAAAGCAAAGGTTCAAATAGTCAAAGTCCAAATATCAAAGGTTCATGGTAACGGTCATATCCAATATCAAAGTCAAATGCATCCAAACGAACTGATCAAAGGTTCATCATCAACTGGTTCATTTTAAGAAATCTTTATCAAATGGTTTTCATTAAAATGATCTTTAATACTCCCTCCGTCTCAATTTAGTTGTCAGGAGAGAGAAACACAAAGTTTAATAAAAGTGGGACCACTTTAATTTTCAACCACTAAAATGGAATATTCCTCCACTAGATTCTCTAGTTTTTACTAAATAAGGAAAGTGGACAATTAATTTGAGACATCCATAAAAGGAAATATGGACAATTAAATTGAGACGGAGGGAGTAACTGTTTTTACAGAAGTAATCTTTAAAACTAGTTTTCATAAAAGTTTAGTGAAATTCCAAATAAAAGTGGTATCGCATATTTCATAAACATCATTTTAAAATAAGTTTTCCTCAAAACAATTCCATGATATAATCGAAAAGGTTTTCACATCTATTTACCAAAATCAAATGAACCTTCGAAGTATCAAGTGTCTCGAATACTAATATCACAAGGTAACGAACGAATATCAAATGGATCATTATAGAGGCTCAAAGAAAAAGGGGTCATATCGAACATCAAAGTCAAAATGAATCAAACAAACGAACCAAGTGTAGGAGAACATAGCAATGGCTTAGGGAGTCTTAAAACGAAACAAGATCAATGAGTCATGAGAGGGAAAAACACCCTTACTGAAAAAGGGTAGAATATCTGTACCTTAAACCGCCAGGGAAACACACACTAGAAACATAAGGATCGGAATAAACTCCTTCTTCATCGAATCTACACGAATTAATGATCGGCTTATTATTAATAACTTATTCAATTCAGATTTCTCATTTTAGCCGGCTTTCCATTTTTAGTAACTTTCCATAAATTAGGGTTTTTAATCGAAAATATTCCAAAGTTAAGGGTTTTAAATGAAGATATCTCAAATTACATATGTTAAATACATAAATATTCAGAATCACACTCTTAGTCCTTATGTTTCACAATTTACCATTTATACCCTTTGAATTACATAAATTACATTTTAAGCCTTATGCCATTTATAATTACACATCAAACCTTTAGTTTTCCCATTTTACACCATAAACCCTTAATTTAATATTTAATACGAACACCCCCTTAATGTTACATGAATTACACAACAAGTCCCTTAAGTTAATTAGTTTACAAATTAAACCCTTTAATTTACATTTTCAATCTTTAATTATTAATAATTACACATTAGGCCAATAAATCCCCAAAATTACACATTACACCCTTATTATAATGAATTATTCGAACCAACCTTGGTTTTCCAGAAATTACATTTTTGGTCCCCTTATTTTAGTTACTTACGAATCGAAATAATATAATTAAGTATTTACCAATTAAACCCTCTAATTACCAAATTAACACAAAATACCCCTCTAGCATATTTTATACATTTTTCCCCAGATCTTTACCACCTTACAAAAATATCCCAATAGTTTGAATAATTACAAAACACACCCTTAACTATTTATTTTCAATTCGGTAAACACTTTTTTATTAACAAATTCAAACCCTAATTATCCAAATCATCATGTAATCATTACACCATTATTAAAATACATTAAAAGTCCAGATCTATCTATGTGAGCCCTAATTCGAATAGTTTTTAGGGTTTTTTTTTTTCATATTTTTCCCTTATTTTCCATTTAATCCGATAACTTTAAATAATTCGAAAACAAGGATTTAGGCTTCAAAAATTCGAACGACCATTTTTTTCATGTTATGTGATATGTATAGAACCCACGAAAAATATATATAAGGCTCAGAAAAATCGCATGGATTTTATATAATGTATTTACGTTTTTAGGGTTTTAATACACATAAATTATCAAACGATCAAAATATGATGCATGGTTCGGTTCTATCATTTTATACACGTTATATATGATGTGTAGAGTGCTAGAAAAATACCATGAAGATTTTAGAATGAAAGGATGAAACGTTGTGATTTTATGTTATACGGTTCAAGCTTTTCGACACCAACAAATCTACCACGATCCAACGAGCGACCCAGAAACCTTGTAGATATTTTTCACAGATCATATACATTATAAGGAACGTATGAAAAATGCTAAACGAATTTTAGGATGATCGAAACAATTATTGGAGATTATACCTATCGGATGGATATTACGACACAAGTAAATGTCTAGCGAACGAACCAACGAACCCCACGACTTCTAGCTATTTTTCCCAGCTCACTTGAATGATGAAGATCACCAGAAAATTGTCCCACGAGTTCCAGAAATTATGATGGAGGCGCAAAGAATTTTGGAGTGTGTTTTTGATTCAATCGGTAGGTTTATTAGGGTTTTTAATTGAGTTTGTTATTATAAATGATTTTTGCCGAGATAGGGGGGGGGGGGGATGGGCTGGCAAAACGCAGGAAAAAATCATAACCCAATCAATTAGTGATAATTTCCATAATTTCTTAAATATTTTAGTTTTATTAATAAAGTCTAAATAATGTTATTAATATATATAATATATTTTCGGTATATACATTGTGTAGCAATGATTTTGGTACTTCACAAAATGTCAAATGTGGTCGTGGAATTTATTTTACTTCATATCTTATTCATCTCCCGAAGTTTGGAATTTATTTAGTATTTTATAAGCTTATTATTCAAGTTTAAGATTGTAGGGGCATTTTGGTCTTTTAACATGTTTCGGATTTTTGGGGTTTTACAGGTAGACTGCGTTGAGCCTAACATATCAATTACTCCGGATTGAATGATACTCCAATACACTTTGATTCATTGAACAAATCCAAAACTATGTGGATAATAAAGTGGAATAAGAGGGGCGGCTTGACAGTTTTATGCGGCCAACGGTTTTGTTCATTTCATAAAGTATCGTTTTATGTCGTTTTTAGTGCATGAGATGAGGCGTGTGGAAATCGCATTGATTTCTTACTACACAAATTACGCCAATCCCTTTATAGCTAAAATTTAATTTAATGGGCCCTATTTTTATCGAATTATCCTTTTCTTGTTGGATTTTTAGCTCTTTTTTTCTTCTAATGTGACATTTTGTTGTCATTGTCAAACCATAAAAAAAAAAGGCCAAGTGAGAAGATAAGAGCTAACTAATCACTCACGTAACTGACATTCTATCAAGTTTAACATCTGTGTATTCAGCTGATTTAAGTAAGCAACTAATTTAAATGGTAACTTTGTGACAAACAATCGTTGGTCTTACGCGGTCAAACTACCTAGTTGGTAGAGAATTTTCATTTACTAGTAGATGGAGATAGAGCGGTTTTTACGTAACAAAATTGACAACTTCATAATGCTTCGTTGGTTTGTCTAAGCTAACGGTCGACTTCAACCTACATTTTTGGGAAAATCCTAGTGCATCCAACTTCAGTTTGTTTCCACATTGCCTTTTCTATAAATTTCATTTCCACACTTTTTTCGAAAACTCGTAGTTCATTACATATATGTTGCATGCACTCATAGAAAACTCAAATTTGTATCCACACATGTGATGTTTACTAAAAACTTGCACCATGTACACTCATCCAAAAGGTTCAGATCAAAATGTTTGATCATTACAAGTTGGCAGGTTTATAAAAATATATCCTAATGAAAATTAAAATTATCGTTACATCAAAGCAAAATAGCGATAATATTTATAAATAAATGTGTATGGGTTGCAAGTAACGGTTTGTCGGGGGATCCGAAAGAGACCACACGATCGACTAAAAGAGTCAATTTATATGCATTTTGGCTAAGCTGGCTCTATGTCAGCTTCAAAAGCTGCTTCACTTGTAGTATTTCTCTCAACTGTCAAAAAAACATAAAACAAAGAAAAATAATTATGTTTTAAATATGATTCAGCACGTGTTATGCGCTAATTCTTTCTTTTTATTTGGTTCATTGATTTTTCCACTTATCACAATCATAGAAGTAAGATGCTAAGTAGGCACGGACAGTAGAAAAAAAATATGTATTGCTAAATCTACTAAAGTGCCATTTTATGGTTTCGTACTTCTATCTATTCTATTAGGGGAAATGCCCATTTATCCTCATCTAAATCATTCTAGCACTTTTTTCATCACCCACTGAAAGGGAACAACTGAATTAATGTGAAAAGAAGGCTGGCATCATGTGATTGAATAAGGAGAAAGGGTATCGAAGAAAAAAAAAAGGACAAATACGCTTGAGCAGCAGGCAAGTTTGCTGCTGTTAACAGCACCAATCATTTCCCCAATCTATTATGTGTTTGATGTAAAAAATACTTTCACTGAATGGTGGAATCCTTTGATGCATAAAGATGTTGTTGCCTTGTGTCAAAATACGTAGCTTTTAATCGATGTCAAACATTTAAACTGAATATAAAATGTATCTAAGCATAACATATTTGGTGGTGCATGGTCCTAAACTTTGGTGATAAAAAAAGTTCAATAAAGTGGTCCTGAAATTTAATGATCAAAAGTTCAACAAAGTGGTCCTAAAATATAATGATCAAAAAGTTCAATAAAAAAAATCGACGGAGAGGGAAAAAGGGAAAGGCAGGTGTTAACTTGTTAGATTGAAAACGTAATGCATCGAAGCAAAAGGAAACCAAGAAAATTAAGAATAAAGTAGTCGATCGAGAATTAACTTAATCTAATCCTTGATCCCATATGTAGTCGTGTTAACTCGGTTACAAACTTGGGGCAATAAAGTTTAACATGTTTTATTACTGAGTATATAATTGCGTCATTTTGTTAGTGGACTACTCCCTCTGTCCCAAAATAAATGTCAGGTTTGATTTTTGGGGTCTTTTTTGTTTAACTTTAACCTTAAATATTTTTATTTGCATTGTATAATACTTTATAAAAATTATACCAATGATAATACATTTGAAACACAATTCATTCATATATTTTGCATTATGTATTATATAACACAAATAAAAATATTTACGGTCAAAGTTGAACAATAAAGACTCTCAAAAGTCAAACCTGACATTTATTTTAGGACGGAGGTAGTATTATTTAGTAAGCAATGCAAAATTGGATGCATCGGGCCAAACCCGTTTTATCATTTATCATTATTTATATTATATTCAAACTTATTATTAATAATGTGTTCTTAAGTTTTATTATTAAAGAAAAGTAAAGAAATGTAAAGTAAATATTTCCCCCCTATAATTGGGAAGAAACACTTTACTTTAATAATCAACAAAATTACATTAACTTTCATTCCATATCATTTTCTTTTTCTCCTTAAATACTACTCGAGAACACAACCTCTTCTTTTCCTTTTCATTTTCTTTCTTTTTCTTCTTTAGCTCTAACTCGAGAACATAAGTGATGAAAATTACACAAGCTTACAATTTCAAGTATATGAAGCTTCAAGTCTTTAAATTATTACAATTTTGGGTTTGGTTTGATTAAATTGATCCGTGCTAAATAGATATAAATATTATGCAACGACGGATACGCGTGAATAATTACAAATCACCCCTTTGTGAAAAAGGATGCTTGCAAAAACTCACGTTCGTGTGTAGTGTGAAGACAGGTAAGTAATTACCCGAATCGTTTCCCAACGAGGTGTGAATGGGCAAACTGTGAAAAGCTAGGATTAGAGTGATTGATGATTAGATATTGATTTTGCTTTTTAACAATTCTAAATAACAAATTAAAACAAATATGCACAAGAAAATTAAACGCGAATTAAAAATAAACTAAAACGCGCAACGGGAAAGCTAAAATGGGACTAAAACTAAAATTTATGAAATTTAAAACCTAAAAATGTAAAATGACTTAAAACTTATTTAAAAACTTAAATTATATTTTTTTATACTTTTTATTTAATTATTATTAATTATTTATTTATTTAATTACTTATTAAACTATTTAAATTTATAAAAAATACTAAATGAACAAAGAAAATTCTAAAACTTTTTCTAAAAATATTATAAGATGAAAAGAAGCTAAGAAAATTATAAAAATGAAAATTACTTAATTAAAATTTAAAAAGATAAATTCTATTAAATAGAAGCTATCACTATTTTTCTATTTTTGATTTTCTTAAGGTCTAAAAATATAATTATATTTTTCCTAGATTATAAATGACAAAAGAAAATTATGTAAAAAAATATTTATATTTTTCTGATTATTTTTCTATTTATTATGATTTAATTACTAATAGAAACTAATTAAAAAGATTAAAAATATTAAAACTATTCAGAAAATTATGAAACTTTACAGATAAATCTAAAATATTATTAAAAAGCTAGGAAAATTAAAATCAAAAGTTATCTAAGCCTAATGAGCTGTTTTGGGCAAATGAGCAGTTTCAAATAAGCATGAAATAAGCCAATAAGCACTCAGAAAATGCAAGAAGCTCAAAACAGATTACTATAACCTCAAAAAGCTCAAAACAACTTAAATTTAACAAATAAACCAAATAAATAAGCTGATAAGCACTTAAATAGAATCACAAATTAATGCAGAAATGGCAGTGAAACCACCAATTTGCAGAGCAGTTATAAGCACTTAAATAAGCTGAAAACTTGAATAATATGGGGGCAAAAGATAGCCTATACTACTGGCTATATAAAAACACAAAAAGCCCTATGACTACAACCCCAATTGAAGTCCAATTTGGCTCTAGTTCAGCAGTCAAAAGCACTCAGTATACACTGAGGTGTCTGCTGATCTGTTTTGTGTGCAAACTTGTGCACAGGGTTCTATGCTTTTGGGACTTTACTAAATAGGCTAAGTGGGACTCAAAAAGGCCAATGAAAAGACCAGAGTAAGCTTGTAGCTTCTAATGGCTTATTTGAGCTTTTCAGCCCTTAGGACTGCACTAGCAGACCAGGGACTTACAAATCTTTGAAAATATGCAACAAACTTATACCAACAACTTCTAAATGCTGAGTTAATTAAGTTAGAACCTAAGTAAAGTGCAAATGAACAGTAAACATGGGTTTGACCCATTTGACTGCCTAAAGCCAAACACTCCTTTCAAGGGACTGTTTGGTTTTTAAACTAGCACAACCTATTTTAACTAATGATTTTTAGTTTCTACTGATTATATGACTTATTTTGACTATGATAAGTAACTTTTAAACTATAAATAACCAGTATGATGAGCTATGCCTTATTGGCTGCTTTTGGCTTTTTTAATGTTTTTAAGAAAAATGAAGAACAGGCTAATAAATACTTATTAAACTACTGAGATATGATTAAAAACTAATAATAAGCATTAAATAACAACAATAAGCTAATAATAAGCACTATTACAGTAATAATGAAATAAATGCAAAAATGGAAATTAGCTTACAACTGAATGGTATAAGAACAGAGGAGAACTAGATCAAAACTGAGCTTGGAATGTCACTTACCAAGTTTAGACCCCATTCTAGTTTTCCAAATTAGCTTATACACCAAGAACAGCTTATTTGCTTGAAAGGTTGACTTTAGTTGACTTTTCTCATTTTCTTGAAACAGAACAGATAAAAATTAAATAAACTTATAAAAAGCTATGATAAGCTTTCATAAGCTTATAGCAAGGGTGTGTGGTGTGTTTGTGATTGATTCTAATAGCTACTGACATGATACGAATTAACCAAGAAACATGAAAACTTGAAATTCATTACTTTGGTGAAATCAGTACAATACATGAGTAAACTAGTACATAGAACTTGAAACAAACTTGAATTGATAATAAAAACCTAATTTGAAACTGAATTAAACATTTATCTACTTTTTACACTACTTTTGGTCCTAATCTACTGACACCTTCATTCTTGTGCTTCTTCTTCTTTATATAGCACTCCAAAAGCATCCCTCATCCATTCCGAGTTAATCCCACCACTTGGATAGCATTTATTAAATCTGGTTCGTCCATTTCATTTTTGGCGGGAAATTGGGATGTGGGTTTTTTAACTTGTACTGAGCACATGGGGGTATAAGGGTGTGGAGGATTAGCATTGGAGGAGGGGGTGGTGGATTGTCAGGTGGTTTGGCAGAGAAAACTAGGGGTGATGGTGGTATGGTTTTGTGCCTGTGAGAGTGGGAGGGAAGGAGACGGGTCAAACATTGGTTTGACCCTGGGATATTTAAATAAGGGATGGGCCGGGTTTTATTTAGGGGATTGGGCTTTGGTGGGTTGGATAGGGATAAGGGTTGGGTTGTGTGTGGGTTTTATTTATTTTTGGGTTTGGGGTAATAGTTTAGGATCCGGTTTATGTAAGATAGGGTGGAATTGGATTTTAGTTAAAACCTTAGGGACCATAGTTGCCACTTTCTGAAAATCCAAGGACCATACTTGCCAAATCTGAATTTTATCTCCATGGGTACAAATTGTCATTCTTTGATTCCTGACTTTTCTTCAAAATAATTTATCCAGGGACCATTTCTGACAATCTTTGAAAGTTCAGGGACTAGACTTGCCATTTATGCAAACTCTACTCATTTTCACTTGATTTTAATCTTTTTTGTATCTGAATCACATAAAAACACATTTTATGATATTTTCTGTATTATTTGACTTTTCAAAGTGTTTTTGGCTGTTTTTGTGGGTTTAAATAATGTAAAATATATGTGTATTTAGACACATATCAAATCCCCCACACTAAACTATTGCTAGTCCCTAGCAATCTTTTATGAAAATTTAATGGATTTTATCTCTTTACCAAAAGCCATTACTTCTGGAGTAGCCAATGTTTTAGTATGTGATACTTTGGTACAATGATAACCAAATGATTTTGAGCAAATCATCAGCTGTCAACGGTTTTGATTTGTCTTTACCAAAAGCCGTTTGCTTCTGGACTAGCCAACTCTTAGATAAATTACAGTTATTATCTTTGGTGAGCTGATTACCAATCATGGTTTTCCACTGCCTTTACCACAAGCCATAACCTTGCGGGTTAGCCAACTCTTCACTTATAAAGATATGGTGAGTCGAAAACCATACAATTTTCGGAAAATTGCAAGCCATAAACGGATTTGATTTATCTTTACCAAGAGCCGTTTGCTCCTGGATTAGCCAATCCTTATGTGGGTTAGACATGGCGGACTGATAACCATTTATTTCGTTCTAAGTGAGAAAAAATTTTAAAATTTTGGCCAAAAATGGGGGTACTAGATGGTACATTTGATCAAATTCGCTAGAATTCTCCCCCACACTTAGAACTGAATATTGCCCTCAATATTCAAAGAACCGGTTGTTAAACCAACACTTAGAACGTGAAAGGGAAATACTAATAGCCATTATTTTTATACATACACATTTTTTTTTTTTTGACTGTACATATTTACAACATGTGGGGCATCTCCCCCACACTAGGGTGGTAGAACAGAGAAAGAAAACAGAGACACGGGTGAGAACCCATGTTGTGCTAATATTTTTGTTCACCGAGTCACGTAGCTTGACTCGACCCCGAATTCATTGGTTCTTGGAGAAGCATGTGGAACAAAAAATCTCCATCGGACTTTCGTTCAAGATGTTTGGATAAACACTGAAGTACTTGAAAGTTCCACTCCGACGAGATATACACAGAGAGATCCGGCTCACAAATGATAAATGAAAATGCCGGGGTCAAAGACTTTGTTCTCATTCCCAAACGAGTAAGGGAAAGGACAAGCTACCTTATAAGGGCAGAAAGGTAGAAAAACTCGAACGACATATGTGAAGTCAATATAATGGCGATCCTCCGAAGGAATTGGCACATATGTCGGAGAAAGATCGGGATTAAGAGTTGAGGTCACATCATCAAGTTTATGAATAATAGATTCCTTGACCTCATCGTTTTCTAACTCTTCATCAAAGAGAGGATTTATTTTGATAGAAAAGCACTCATCATTAAATTCAAAAAGAGAATTTGAATGGAATTTGAGACTTTCATTTTGAACTTCCTCATCAGAAAGTGATTCATCATCACTAGAGGAAAAATCATCATTTGATTTGAAAAGGGGATTAGAGAAAATCCCGAAAGAATCATTGAAAAGAGGGTTAGAAAACGTCCCGGAAAAATCATCAGTAGTATCAAAAGGATGATCACTACAAAAAGAACCATCACTTTCACTGTCAGACATATCCTCAGACTCACTTGGGATTGGGATAAGGTTCTCAGCACTAGACTTTATGAATTCGTCCGATTCCTTTTCAGGAATAGTGCTAATAGGCTCATCCCCCATAATAAGAGAGTCCTTGGAGTCCAAAGTTGGAAAGAATGATGTGATTGCAATAGACTGAGGGAGTTGAGAAATGATATCACTAACAGGAATAGTACTCTCCTCGTCGTCTTCATCTTCGTCATCGAGCATGCACGCCTGTTTAAATAATAAACGATTGTGTGCAGCTCGTTCTATGGCAAGTATCTCTTCCATAGATTCACCATGACGATCATTTTGGGTATGCCTAACAGCCGAATCATTAAGTGTATCCGCAAAATTTTTAAGTTTTTGGAATACATCTTCGAAAGATCCTTCAAGAGGTAGCTGAGGCTGAGTTTGAATCGTTTGATGCTGTGGAGGCTGGTCGTGATAAGAATGATCATAATTGTCACAAGGGCCATGCTCATAGACAAGCGGGGTCCTCGTTTGACAATCGGATTCATAATGTGGACCCCCACAGTACTCACAACAATACATTTGCTGTGACTGATTCGGTGAATCATATGGATATTGGTCATACCTGAAGTTTTGATTACATGGATCTTGTTCATAGACAGACGTATTTCCTGCTTGACAATCAAAACTCGGGTGTGAACCTCCACAATACTCACAAGAAAAGTTTGGTGTATTTTGATACGATGCATCATTGATATTTGGATCGTATGAATGTGATGGGTAGTTGGAAAAATTTGACGAGTCGTTGAATGAGTTCGGATTAGGATCATAAGCAAATGAATTCCTCGAACCACAAAATAAACAACTTCCGTCTCGAATATCATTACCACATTGTTCACATGTACACCAACGACATGGTAAACCAAAAAGCGGCTCACCACAACCGACACAAGGAATAAAATCCGGAGGTGGGACAAGTGGTGTGCTCTGAGAGCTAGGAATTTCCACCACTTCCGTTATGGTCTCTGGTTCTTGTTCTTGATAAACGTGAAGATTAGGCAAGTCGTCCTTTTTAGTCACCGTTCTAAGCTCGGTACGTTCTCTTGACAAACTTTTAACCGTAAATTGTGAAAGGTCTGGATTAATTCTTGACGGTTTGTCATTAATAGCACGTATCTCGGGCTGTGAAGGGTAGTCGGAAGGATTTTGAGAATCATTGATGGAATTAAGCACTCTTTTGAGGGCTTCTTTACACCAATAACAAGATCCACAATCCTTTGGTACATGCTCTCCACACAGCTCACACGCACACTTAGAACAACGAAGGCTGTCAATCAACGGGCTTTCACAATTCAAACATTTGTACCCGAGAGACGCCATAGAAGAAAGGTATAAGAAGTTTAGAATCAAATGGATAGAGGGTAAAGGGATAAAGAATCAAAAAGGGCGAGAGGGAAAAGATGAATATTTTTGGGTTTTTGGTTTTTCAATTAAAACAAGATCAAAGCACAACACAAGGAGCTTAAACCTTAAATCAACCAGCGTACGGTAGCTCTCTGACTAAAAAACGCACAGAGTGGCGGAGAAGCAAAGGTGGGCAATTAATGCTCCTTAAAAACCCGCTTCTTTCAGTCCGACAATTTAATGTCAAACTATCTTTAAACCTCCGTTATAGTTTGTTTATCAATCAAAGGTGAGCCGAATTCGCAAGCGACACAAAGGCAAGTTTTAATCTTTGGTTTGAGAACTTATTATGGTCGTACCCCCAGTTAGGTAGTACTCTGTCTTGGTTCTCGATGGTAAATTTTATTGTTTGTTATTATTAAAGAAAACGGAAAATGTTTTTGGTGTTTTTATTATTATTTTTTTTATATGATAATAATAATAATAATATATATAGAAAAGAAAAGAAAAATATTTTTGTACTTTATATTGTTTTTGGGAAATAGGAACTTCTTGGTAGAAGGATCTCAAATCACTAATCGCTAAAACTTATACAACTGTCGCAGCACACCTCCCCGGCAGCGGCGCCAAAATTTGATCCGTACTAAATAGATATAAATATTATGCAACGACGGATACGCGTGAATAATTACAAATCACCCCTTTGTGAAAAAGGATGCTTGCAAAAACTCACGTTCGTGTGTAGTGTGAAGACAGGTAAGTAATTACCCGAATCGTTTCCCAACGAGGTGTGAATGGGCAAACTGTGAAAAGCTAGGATTAGAGTGACTGATGATTAGATATTGATTTTGCTTTTTAACAATTCTAAATAACAAATTAAAACCAATATGCACAAGAAAATTAAACGCGAATTAAAAATAAACTAAAACGCGCAACGGGAAAGCTAAAATGGGACTAAAACTAAAATTTATGAAATTTAAAACCTAAAAATGTAAAATGACTTAAAACTTATTTAAAAACTTAAATTATATTTTTTTATACTTTTTATTTAATTATTATTAATTATTTATTTATTTAATTACTTATTAAACTATTTAAATTTATAAAAAATACTAAATGAACAAAGAAAATTCTAAAACTTTTTCTAAAAATATTATAAGATGAAAAGAAGCTAAGAAAATTATAAAAATGAAAATTACTTAATTAAAATTTAAAAAGATAAATTCTATTAAATAGAAGCTATCACTATTTTTCTATTTTTGATTTTCTTAAGGTCTAAAAATATAATTATATTTTTCCTAGATTATAAATGACAAAAGAAAATTATGTAAAAAAGATTTATATTTTTCTGATTATTTTCTATTTATTATGATTTAATTACTAATAGAAACTAATTAAAAAGATTAAAAATATTAAAACTATTCAGAAAATTATGAAACTTTACAGATAAATCTAAAATATTATTAAAAAGCTAGGAAAATTAAAATCAAAAGTTATCTAAGCCTAATGAGCTGTTTTGGGCAAATGAGCAGTTTCAAATAAGCATGAAATAAGCCAATAAGCACTCAGAAAATGCAAGAAGCTCAAAACAGATTATTATAACCTCAAAAAGCTCAAAAAAACTTAAATTTAACAAATAAACCAAATAAATAAGCTGATAAGCACTTAAATAGAATCACAAATTAATGCAGAAATGGCAGTGAAACCACCAATTTGCAGAGCAGTTATAAGCACTTAAATAAGCTGAAAACTTGAATAATATGGGGGCAAAAGATAGCCTATACTACTGGCTATATAAAAACACAAAAAGCCCTATGACTACAACCCCAATTGAAGTCCAATTTGGCTCTAGTTCAGCAGTCAAAAGCACTCAGTATACACTGAGGTGTCTGCTGATCTGTTTTGTGTGCAAACTTGTGCACAGGGTTCTATGCTTTTGGGACTTTACTAAATTGGTTAAGTGGGACTCAAAAAGGCCAATGAAAAGACCAGAGTAAGCTTGTAGCTTCTAATGGCTTATTTGAGCTTTTCAGCCCTTAGGACTGCACTAGCAGACTAGGGACTTACAAATCTTTGAAAATATGCAACAAACTTATACCAACAACTTCTAAATGCTGAGTTAATTAAGTTAGAACCTAAGTAAAGTGCAAATGAACAGTAAACATGGGTTTGACCCATTTGACTGCCTAAAGCCAAACACTCCTTTCAAGGGACTGTTTGGTTTTTAAACTAGCACAACCTATTTTAACTAATGATTTTTAGTTTCTACTGATTATATGACTTATTTTGACTATGATAAGTAACTTTTAAACTATAAATAAGCAGTATGATGAGCTATGCCTTATTGGCTGCTTTTGGCTTTTTTAATGTTTTTAAGAAAAATGAAGAACAGGCTAATAAATACTTATTAAACTACTGAGATATGATTAAAAACTAATAATAAGCATTAAATAACAACAATAAGCTAATAATAAGCACTATTACAGTAATAATGAAATAAATGCAAAAATGGAAATTAGCTTACAACTGAATGGTATAAGAACAGAGGAGAACTAGATCAAAACTGAGCTTGGAATGTCACTTACCAAGTTTAGACCCCATTCTAGTTTTCCAAATTAGCTTATACACCAAGAACAGCTTATTTGCTTGAAAGGTTGACTTTAGTTGACTTTTCTCATTTTCTTGAAACAGAACAGATAAAAACTAAATAAACTTATAAAAAGCTATGATAAGCTTTCATAAGCTTATAGCAAGGGTGTGTGGTGTGTTTGTGATTGATTCTAATAGCTACTGACATGATACGAATTAACCAAGAAACATGAAAACTTGAAATTCATTACTTTGGTGAAATCAGTACAATACATGAGTAAACTAGTACATAGAACTTGAAACAAACTTGAATTGATAATAAAAACCTAATTTGAAACTGAATTAAACATTTATCTACTTTTTACACTACTTTTGGTCCTAATCTACTGACACCTTCATTCTTGTGCTTCTTCTTCTTTATATAGCACTCCAAAAGCATCCCTCATCCATTCCGAGTTAATCCCACCACTTGGATAGCATTTATTAAATCTGGTTCGTCCATTTCATTTTTGGCGGGAAATTGGGATGTGGGTTTTTTAACTTGTACTGAGCACATGGGGGTATAAGGGTGTGGAGGATTAGCATTGGAGGAGGGGGTGGTGGATTGTCAGGTGGTTTGGCAGAGAAAACTAGGGGTGATGGTGGTATGGTTTTGTGCCTGTGAGAGTGGGAGGGAAGGAGACGGGTCAAACATTGGTTTGACCCTGGGATATTTAAATAAGGGATGGGCCGGGTTTTATTTAGGGGATTGGGCTTTGGTGGGTTGGATAGGGATAAGGGTTGGGTTGTGTGTGGGTTTTATTTATTTTTGGGTTTGAGGTAATAGTTTAGGATCCGGTTTATGTAAGATAGGGTGGAATTGGATTTTAGTTAAAACCTTAGGGACCATAGTTGCCACTTTCTGAAAATCCAAGGACCATACTTGCCAAATCTGAATTTTATCTCCATGGGTACAAATTGTCATTCTTTGATTCCTGACTTTTCTTCAAAATAATTTATCCAGGGACCATTTCTGACAATCTTTGGAAGTTCAGGGACTAGACTTGCCATTTATGCAAACTCTACTCATTTTCACTTGATTTTAATCTTTTTTGTATCTGAATCACATAAAAACACATTTTATGATATTTTCTGTATTATTTAACTTTTCAAAGTGTTTTTGGCTATTTTTGTGGGTTTAAATAATGTAAAATATATGTGTATTTAGACACATAACATAAATCATATCCAAACAAAAAATGAATTATAAAGTACTTATAACATAACTCGTATCAGTTACGGTTGCAGCGATATATGACATGCTTCGCTTGATTGATTAGGACATTTAACATTGTGCGTCCTCGCCTATTTGTGGAACCGTAAAGTGGAAAGGGGGGTCGTGTCCGAGCATGGCTACCGATGGCTGTTAGAATTTTAATACCATGACAATCATATATTTATTCTAAATCAATCAAACACGTATGCGAAAGCGTAGGATCATATTTAACATATAAGAGATTAACCGAAAATTAAAGACACGTACCTTTGATCCTAGCAAGAACAAGGATCAATACTTCAAATCTTCTTCTTTAATATTCAAAGTGGATTAGCGAGATACCCCTTACCGTTTTGTTTCTCAATCCAAGATGTATAAACTATAGTGAGTTTATACCAAGGTCTTGTACACACGTACTATAACCGATTAATTAGATTGCTAGATCTTTGAACAAAGGAAACCAAAACAACTTTTGTTTAAGAAAAACAAAGGATCGACCCCCCCCTAAGGGTTTGTTCGATCGACAATAAGAAGAAGAAGAGAAACACAAGACTTAGGGTTATAGCAAGAGTGCAAGATGTGAAAACCAATAACCCTAGGTCTTGTATTTATAGGCATGAAATCTTGGAAGACAAGTTTGCTATGGATTGGGTTTCTATAACCCCAACCGATCGACCTAGGCATCCCATTGGGATTCTAGAACCTTCTTGTCCTTCTAATTTCATCCATAGTCCCTCTTTTATTCACTAACGGTCGTTAGTCAATTCCCGTTAATTACTTAACGTCCGTTAGTCGTTATTTTGTGTTCTAATAATTAAATACATAACGGTTTATATATATTAATTATTATTCATTAATCCTTCATACGTAGTGTGTGCAATCCCATGGTCCCGAGTTCGATTCTAGTCATACACGTTTAATATTTGTCCATAAACTTAACAGCTCCCACTTGGACATCTATTAATAGTGTAATGACATTGGTTAGCGTCTAGCAACACGCCAATGCCCCTAGTACAACTCGGGTGGTGGTCTCCTGGAAAAACCATTCGATGATTCATCATCATACTCATCCTTTTGTTTCTAATACTACATGAATAAAGATATGGATCTCAGTCATTCTTTATTAACCTTTTTGTTTCTCGTTGTTTCTTATTGAGCAAGATTACCAAATCTTCTGAACATATTCAGGGGAGATCTTGGGTGTGGCCACACATACATCTTGTCAACCCTACGATGGGCCCAGCAGTATTAAACTTCAAACAAATTTGAAGGAACAAATTCTCTCTTGACTACGAGCATAACCCATGAACTTTGCAACACTCCTGAAAACAATCCTTATAGCTACCAGTTACGTATAGCGGTAAATTGCTTCACAGAAATGCACTACATCCATGACAGTTATCTGGTTTCTCAAGTCTGAGGATAACTATATATACATGATTTACTTGATGACAAGATCCATAAAGTAAACTCATAAAGTTGGGATAAGTCCTATATTCAATTCATTGAATATCATGTGAAATTGGCATGACAACGCATCAATATTCTTTCAAGTATATTATACCAATACTCAAATTTGCCTTAATTTAATGATATTCCCATATCATTAATCGACAACGGACAATTTAGAATAATCAATATATTCAAGGATTTAAACATGCAAATACATGATATATTATTAAGAAAATGACAATCAAACATAACAAGTATTTTATTCCATTAAAATAATAATTGTTCATAACATCCCATTATCCAAACACTAATCACAGATGGGCATGAAACTACTTGCTAAACGAAGTCCTATGCCTTCAGCATGTTGATTAAGCTTTCCACCAGGTAAAGCCTTCGTTAACGAATCAGCTATATTGTTATCTGTGTGAACTTTGAGTAATTCGATTTTACCTATCTCCACTTGTTCTCTAACATAGTGATATTTAATCGGGAAATGTCTGGTGCCCTTCATGATTCCAGGTTCATTGGACAAATGTAATTGCGGCTGAATTGTCACAATACATCTTTATAGGTCTTTCGATTGAGGGCATAACTCTAAGCCCTGAAACGAACTTCCTAATCCAGACGGCTTCCATTGCAGCTTCTGAAGCAGCAATATACTCACTTTCTGTTGCAGACATCGCTATGGTACTCAGCTTCTTGTTCTTCCAATCCAAAGCTCCTCCATTAAATCACTTTGTGATATACACATGACTCATCAAGATTTTGAATCCAAACCTTTTGATTTCTTCATCAAATCTCTTATTCCATTGCCGTGATGCTTGCTTTAATCCATAAATGGATCTTTGAAGTTTGCATACACGGTTTGGAAATTCTGGATTCACAAACCCATCAGGCTGCGCCATATAGATGTCTTCATCTAGGCGACCATTTAAGAAGGCGGTTTTGACATCCATTTACCAAATCTCATAATCATAGTACACTACTATGGCTATGAGAATCCTAATAGCCCTTATGTCAGCTACAGGAGAAAAGGTCTCCTCATAGTCAACACCATATGTTTGGGTAAAACCTTTAGCTACCAAAAGGGCCTTATAGGTGTGTACATTGCCATCCATGTCAGTTTTCTTCTTGAAGAGCCACTAACTTGGAAACTTATTTTAGTTCGAACTTACAACTACAAATAAGTTTACTTGATCGTTTATGGACTCTAGGTTGTTACACCTTTGATCTAGGATTATTACTATGTTAAGAACAATGATAATATTGGCGGAATATTCAATGAAAGAATACAATATTTATCACAACAAGGTTTTTCCAAGTTCATCGTTTGTTATTACTTTAAGCCCCAATGTTACTTGATCAATGGTAACACGATTACACTCTAATCAGGGATCGAAGATCCTTGAGGCTAAACAAACCTAACAACATTAAAACCCATGTCTAATGTTCATCAGACCCCACGTCTGATGTTCCCACACACACTCTTTAAGTGCTCTTACATTTTAACACAACTTTGTGTTGTTGTAATTTGAGAGTTCGAAGCACTTTGGTGATCACTAATCACATAGTGATCCACTTTGGTGTTGATTGTTTCAATCACAACCAAGACACTTTTATCTAAGGGGTATGATCTTCCTTTTATAATATAAGGAGATCATTCACAAATTGATAAGCTTTTAGTCATCCACTTGCTTTTACATGTGTCAAGTTGAGTGTTCAACTTGATGACTTGATAAATATCTAGATATTATATTTGTATAAACATGACTCATACAAAATAATATCAAGAAACTACTACCTTAAATAAGTTTTCTGATCGTTTATGGACTCTAGGCTGTTAAGCCTTTGATCTAGGATTAACTATTAAAAGCATGATGATAATATTGGCGGAATATTCAATGAACGAATACAATACTATCACAACAAGGTTTTTCCAAGTTCATCGTTTGTTATTCCATTAGCCCCAATGTTACATGATCAATATAACACGATTACTATCTAATCAGGGATCAAAGATCCTTGAGGCTAAACAAACCTAAACAACATTAGACCCCATGTCTAATGTTCCCACACACACTCTTTAAGTGCTCTTACATTTTAACACAACTTTGTGTTGTTGTAATTTGAGAGTACGAAGCACTTTGGTTGATCACTAATCTCACAGTGACACACTCACTGTCCACAGTGACCCACTTTGGTGTTGATTGTTTCAATCACAACCAAGACACACTTTTATCTAAGGGGTATGATCTTCCTTTTATAATATAAGGAGATCATTCACAAATTGATAAGCTTTTAGTCATCCACTTGCTTTTACATGTGTCAAGTTGAGTGTTCAACTTGATGACTTGATAAATATCTAGATATTATATTTGTATAAACATGACTCATACAAAATAATATCTTCTTCGTTCTTATCTTCTGTAGCAGCAGAGTGACTCATTGATTCAGCAGTTACTTCATTTGAACTATCAGCAGAGTTGTAATACTATCAGCAGAGTGCTCTGTCTGATCAGCAGAGTTCTCAGCAGGAACAGTACTTTGCTCTTGAATCAGCAGTACCTTGTTGGTCTAGCAGTACCTTGTTCTTGAACTAACAGTACCTTGCTCTTTGGACCAGCAGTACCTTAAAATACACTAGCAGTACCTTGTTGGTCTAGCAGTACCTTGCTCTTGGACCAGCAGTACCTTGTATTTTGCTTATCATTCAGTATATAATATGTTTCATTCTTCTTGTTTGTGATCATCAAATCTATGGAATATTTAATTCCTTACAGCCACTTACTTCCAAATATCTTGGCATTGGTAGGAAGGTATACTTCAATCCAGACTTGATTATCTCTCATGGATTGCATTTTCCCATTCATAGCAATCTGCCATTTATCCTTTTCAGGATCATTCATGGCAGCTCTATAATTAGTAGGTTCTCCAAGATCCCCTAATATAGTTTCCTCAACTTCTACGTTAAGATATAGACGTTCAGGTGCTTTCACAGTCCTTACAGATCCGCGAATGGGAACTACTTCAGGTGGAGGACCCAGACTTTCAGGTTCCAAAGGAAGTTCGCTAGTGTTTTCAGAAGGTAATGTATCCTTTTGATCATCTTCCAGATCATAGATCCTCCCACTAAATTCTTGAGATATGAGATCTTTTTCAAGAAAATCTCCATACATAGCAACAATTACTTTGTTTTCAGGTGGGTAGTAAAAGTAGTAACCCATCTTTTCCTTTGGGTATCCTACAAAGATACACTTTACAGATCTCTGTTGGAGTTTATCTGCTGAGTCACGTTTAACAAACGCCTCGCAACCCCAGACCTTTAAATAAGACAAGTTAGGCATTTTCCCAAACCATAACTCATAAGGTGTCTTATCAACCTTCTTGGTCGGAACCATGTTTAATATGCGAATCGCAGATTCCAAGGCATAATCCCAAAAGGATAAAGAAAGAGTTGTAAGATTAAACATAGATCGCACCATGTCCAACAATGTACGATTTCTTCTCTCAGATACACCATTTTGTTGCGGAGTATATGGAGATGTGAGATGCTGGACAATTCCATTCTCAGCTAAATAATCTTTAAACTCTTGACTCATGTATTCACCACCTCTGTCGGATCGAAGAGATTTAATCTTCTTTCCAAGTTGTAATTCTACTTCAGCCTTGAAAACCTTAAATATTTCAAATACCTCATGTTTATGTTTAAGTAAATAAACATATCCATAACGGCTGAAATCATCAGTGAAGGTTAAGAAGTAGCTAGCACCTCTCTTTGACACATGTCTAAGTGGTCCACATACATCAGTATGTATCAAACCAAGTAGATAAATAGCCCTTTCCATACGATTATTGAAAGGTTTATTTTTCATCTTCCCAGATATACAAGATTCGCATTTATCAAATGATTCATCATTGATATCTTGCAAAAGCCCATCACGTTGCAGCTTTTGCATGCGAGTCTTGCCTATGTGAGCAAGTCGACAATGCCAAAGATAAGATGAATCCAAGGCATTCTTGACTCTCTTATTATTGACGCTATACATCGAATTATAATCATTGCATTCATTCATATCAATTTCAAATACACCATTCACAACAATAGCATTAAAATAAAAAACATTATTTAACGAAACAGAAATTCCATTGCTTGAAACAGTATGTTGAAAACTAATATTCAATAAACACGAAAAGGAAACTACACCCCTAACAATTGAAGGTGCATAATGACAATTATTCAAAAACAGTACTAAGCCCGAAGGCAAAACTAATTTAAATACTCCTATAGCTTCAACAGCAGCATGTGCTCAATTGCCCACGTGCAAATATTGTTCCCCATAGGCCAGTCTCCTTTCAACTCTAAACCCCTGTAGTGTATTGCAAATATGAATACCACATCCAATATCGTATACCCAGTAATTTATTTTATGAGTTAATGAAAATAATTCAATCATGAAAAAGTTGCCTAAAGTGCTGGATTTCCCAGCCTCAACCTTCATCTTTTTCACACGCAACTCTTCGAGGTAGAGTGGACAGTTCCGCTTCCAATGTCCTACCTGATGGCAGTGGTGACAAGCTTGATCCTTCTTGTTCGGATTCACCTTGTTCTTCTTAGGGTTATACCGCTTGGGCATAGGTTGATAGGCCATAACTTGTTTACCCTTGTCAACCTTACCCTTACCCTTTTTATTCGCCTGCAGTTTTGGCTTTTGAAACCTACCTCCTTGTATAGCTAATACCTGAGGAGTAGGTGCTTTGTTTGGTAAACCCTTTTCATAGTCCACAAGCATTGCGAGCAATTCTGTGACTGTCTTCCTCGAGCAATGCATGTTATAGTTCTGAACAAAATCTTTAAAATCCTTGTTCAAGGACCTATTGATTAGGTTCACACATACATTCTCAGGATAAACATAGTTGATATGATGTAGTTGGTCCATGTACATTTTCATTTCCAACACATGATCACGAACAGGTTTACCTTCCCCCTGCTTGCAGCTGTGCAATTGATCAATCAAATCATACAGTTCAATAGTTGCTGGCTTCTCATAAGTCTTTTGAAGTTCTTCTAGCATATCTTTAGGAAAATAGTTCTCAAACATCTTTTGCAACTTGGGAACCATACTTCCTTGCATCAAACACGTAACTTCATTGTGTTTATCGAACTCTAATTGCCAAGCTGCTCTGACCTCTTCAGATTCAGTAGCAGCTGGCTCTTGAGGGCAAGGCTTAGTAAAATATTCCAGCTTTTTGGACACTCTCAAGACAATCCTGAGTGACCTATGCCAATCATTGAAATTTGGGCCAATCAATTTTTCCCTTTCAAAATGGCTTTTGAAAGCAGAACTTAGTACAGCATTTTCGGGTTGAGCCATTTCTACAGAAAAGTCCAAATATTAGCATCCTGATAATATAATTTTTCAAGAAAAGAAAATTACCCTGGAAATATTCATATAACCATTTAATCTTCTTGAAAACTAGGATCCAAATTTTCATAGTTTCACTACATCAGTTGATCTGCTAGTAGTGAAAGCACAAAATATGGTAATCTGTCGTACAATAATCGGCAAACAACTTCTCCTAGATCATTATGGGAATTACATTTGCCAAATACAATTTGCAAAGTAAGCATGTTTCTTCCCATCTCATGCCTTAAGTTTCTAGGTCTCACTAACAACTTAATTAAGTCGTCTAATTTAGAAACTGCAAATTCTCCATTACTGGTCTCACGCATAATGGAAATTTACCTTGTCATTAATATCTAGGCAAGGTCTCACTTACGCTAAATATTAACTCCAAGTATTTCTTATAATTAGATAGCATGGACTTAAATTTTAGGGTATTTATTTTGATGTGACAATCAAAATATGTACGAAAAAGCATTCGCCCACTATATCCAACTGCTGCATGTGTCAAAAGACCCAAGTTATTCGGATAATTACCACAAAAATGGCGCGTGGAATTGAGGTCAATTCACCCTTAAGATGATTTTGTACAATAAAATAGCATTACTTGGTAGCTCCAATTAGACGCACAAAGGAGCGGAGAGACAAACGTCCGCCCGAAGGCTAATTAAAAACGCGTCTCTTTCGGATGACAATTTAATGTCAAGCCTCCTTATACCCCTCTTATAGTTTGTCTAAACTGGGTGAGCCGTTCACACTATTGGTACAAAACTCATCACTCAATTAAAAGTTTATGATTCTAAGTCTTAAAAAAATATGTTATAAACTATAATATTGCTAGTCTCGCCTGGGAGCAAATTAACGTGCGAAGCGAACCACTGTCGGCACATAAGACTTTGCAATATATAATTTATCACATCAAGTTTCATAATTATTAGGTCAATTTATTTTCTATTCGAAAAATTACCCTTTTCTTGCTTACAATTCGTCATATAATTTAAACAAAAAAAAAACTAATTTAATAAAAACAAATAAGCAAATAATAACACATAATCTTAAAAATTAAATCATGTAGCCACATGCAAACTTTTTGATAAAATCATATTAATAATCTATCTATGTTTTAATATGCATATATTTAACTAAGACTCCCATTGGTTTTCGAGAAAATGGTACCAATGGTCCACATACACTAAACAATTTGGTTGCGTAAGTCTGAGCAAATATATACCAAGTAGCACATAAATTGATTCATTAATTTAATAATTGAGGTCTTCCCCAATTTTAGATCTATCTTTTTACATGTTACAAACAACTTAAAATTTAATTATAAACCCTAATCCATGATAAACATGCATGTTTCATCATGGATTAACTTACAAGTCACAAGATACGTAACCCATTACACACATAAACATGTTCCTAATTTAGGGTTACAAAAATAAATTTTTTAATTAAGAGGGCTCGGCCCCCCCCCCCTCAAAAATTAGGGTTTCGATTTTTTTATGTTCTAAACCCTAAAAACAATCGACTAACATGTAATCCTAATCAAAGATTCGATTTTTATGTGTTTCGGTAATACAATTACATAATAAACGGCTCGTGATGCCACTGTTAGAATTTTAATACCATGACAATCATATATTTATTCTAAATCAATCAAACACGTATGTGGAAGCGTAGGATCATATTTAACATATAAGTGATTAATCGAAAATTAAAGACACATACCTTTGATCCTAGCAAGAACAAGGATCAATACTTCAAATCTTCTTCTTTAATAATCAAAGTGGATTAGCGAGATACCCCTTACCGTTTTGTATCTCAATCCAAGATGTATAAACTATAGTGAGTTTATACCAAGGTCTTGTACACACGTACTATAACCGATTAATTAGATTGCTTGATCTTTGAACATAAGAAACCAAAAAAATTCTTGTTTAAGAGAAACAAAGGATCGACCCCCCCAAGGGTTTGTTCGATCGGCAATATAAAGAAGAAGAGAAACACAAGACTTAGGGTTATAGCAAGAGTGCAAGATGTGAAAACCAATAACCCTAGGCCTTGTATTTATAGGCATGAAATCTTGGAAGACAAGTTTGCTATGGATTGGGTTTCTATAACCCCAACCGATCGGCCTAGGCATCCCATTGGGATTCTAGAACCTTCTTGTCCTTCTAATTTCATCCATAGTCCCTCTTTTATTCACTAACGGTCGTTAGTCAATTCCCGTTAATTACTTAACGTTCGTTAGTCGTTATTTTGTGTTCTAATAATTAAATACATAACGGTTTATATATATATTAATTATTATACATTAATCCTTCATACGTAATGTGTGCAATCCCATGGTTCCGAGTTCGATTCTAGTCATACACGTTTAATATTTGTCCATAAACTTAACAATGGCGCTTATGGAATGATGATGGTAGCTTGACTAGCTTCTAGTCGAAGGCGGAGAGGTAACACTTTATTTGTTTCAATAGACATAAGGAGAGGTTAGGAAAATGTTTGCGACTAAAATTAGTATATTTGTATGTGGAGTTAACACAAACATGTTTAACTATAGATACTAGAAATTGTAATGGTTTATAGTTTCTACTTTGTCAAAAACTCTTTTATATGCCATTGTTGTACGTGTAAATACTTCTATTTTTCTTTTAAAAACGAGGCGTGTGAGATGAAAACTACTTAAAGACAAAAGAAGTGTCACAAAAGGGTACTTAACTCACTCTGGGGACAAGTTTTATCAATAAGTTGATTTCATTGTTGTTTAGCATTTAATCTAGAATCCCAAATTCAGGAGTAACTAAAAGACCATGTGAATTTATATGACTAGATTCCTTGTTTTTTTTTTGGCATTAGTTGACAGACCTAAGTTTGTAAGAACAGAAAAAGAAACTTTTACCTATTTTTGTTTCATTTCATCAACATTAACAAAATGTACAAGTAGGGGCGTCTCAAGGATTTAGGAGGCCTAAAGTGAAATTTAATAGGAGGCCTAAAACGAAATTTAAAACGAAGCCTTTCTAATATTTTTTATTTTTATTTTATTTTTGCTTAATATCAGCTTTTCGATTAATTGGATTAATAAAACATCCAATTATCAAACCAAAAACACAGTGAGAATCTAAAAGTTGATTAAAGATAGAGAAAAAAAAATAACATAAGAAAGAGAAAATCAAACCTCTCTTTTATGATAATATATAAGTATACCTAAAACAAACCTTTCTTATGTTATCTTGCCATATGTAGTACGAGGAATCGGCAAAAACCAAACGACTAACAATGCTCTCTATGGAATTACACAACGAGATAGGTAATAACCAAGAAGTGATATCCATTAATCTTGGTAACACAACCTGTAGACCAGCCTTACGGGTTACCAGCTTCCAAACCCTAGATGAAAACGAGCATTCGAAGAAAAGATGCTCGTGAGAATCAGGTACAGCCTTACATAATGCGCACCGAAGTAGGTTTAAGTCGGCCAAGTCGCCAACATTTCATTACTTCAGTTTATCATGGGTTTTTAACTTTCAAGTTCAACACATAAGTAATCAAACATGGAATGCATGACTAGGGATAGCAGCAGTAAACCACACTATGCGAGTCCATGGGACTTCATGTCCTCTTGGTCTAATTGTATCCCACACACGCCACACTTGGAAGTCTTCCAACCGACCGTCCCTAGTTTTCCACATAACCTGATCTTCTTTATTATCGATTATGATTAGGGGAATAAACTAGTTTACAACAGGAAACCTAGTATTCCAAGTGTTAGTGCAAATATTATGATATTTAATCTAAATGGTCTCTTATGTTTTAATGATGACAAACATGTAACTTGAAATACATAACGTAAAATGTGCAAGTTACTTGTTTACACAAATCATCAATGCATACATTCACCAACACTAAGGAGTGTCTTATGACGCGTCGTGCATCCACATTTTATACGGACGGATCAGAAAAATATGGATCCGCAGATCCGCCGGACAACTTATTTTGGACAGAATTGTCTCTTTATTACACAACACTTGATGAGCAAGAAAAGGGAGCTTCTTATTACACAACACTTAATGAGCAATCAAACTAAAGATCCTATTACACAACACTTGGTGAGCAAGCAAAGGGAACATCTTATTACACAACACTTGGTGAGCAAGCAAAGGAAATATTCTATTACACACTAGGACCCTTTCTCCCCAAGTAATCATTGCCTATAAATAGCAAGTTACTTCCACCCTCCTTGGATGATGAAAAACCCATGACTCAAACACCCATTTAATACTATGTCATCCACTTGATCATTCATCCAAATAAGCTAGAGATATTGTCATCCTCCTCCATAACAAGCACACATATATGAAGATCTATCATGACCAGATTGGGGCACTTGTGATCTTCAATCATTGAAGGCTTCTTATTATGAGAAGTTCATTTATATTAGGCATTTACATCCACTAGACACTCATGTATTGGATCATTATCATACACCACCTTGTATCATTATTATACAATAAACTAGAGGTTAGATGGTTTATGTGTTTAGGCCTTAAAACACAAGGGTATTTGGTTTAGTGTGTTTAGGCCTTGAAACACACGGGTGAAAGGTTTGTTATGTTGGGCCATAAACATAACGAGTTTGGTTGTACCCGAAGAAAAACTCGATACCTAGCTTAGTATCGGTAAACATTGTAAGCGACGTTTGTAAGGTTTTCTCCGCCGAGAAAGGAGCTTATTGATCTAGTGAAGTAACTCTCGAGTTGGGTACTCGGGGAGTGGAGTAGGGCGAAGAGTAGCTTTGTGACCGAACCACTATAAATCATCGTGTCCGGTTTGCATTTTCTTTTACTTATTGCTTTACATTATTTATTGCTTTATACTTGCATAGCGTTAATGTTTGTGTTTCGGCTTATTGTTTGTGTTGTGTTTATGATTGTGTTGTGATGACATGCCTTAGTTTATACTCTCTACTATCCCAAGTATTGTAGAACAATAATTGTCATTTTCATATTAAGACACACTTGATCGGTTGTTTGATACAAAAGATTTAAGTTTTTAAACGGAAACGTATTTCCCCCCCCCCCCCTCAGCGTTTTCCACACCAAGTACTTGCCAAGACCAAGTACCATCTAGTAACACATCAGAAACACATTCAGAAAGATTAAAACCTTTTTTAGTGATGTTTCGCATAGTCAAATGGTTTCGAATAGGACTTTGTTCACACTATACATCAAAGGATAGTGAGGTCGTTTTACCGTCTACTATTTGATGCCAAAAGTATGGTCGTACACTATTTCTAATTTGAAGAATCTTCAACCCAGCTCACATTGGACCTGATAAGGATTTATTTGGTACCTTTTTAAGGGGTCATTTAAGCCCAAAATCGTATTTGTATGATCAAATATTGCCTCAAATCGTTTCTTTTTGCATTTCAGGTACTTGGGAAGAGAAATCTGGAAATCGGCACTTTTTGGATGTATTTGGACGAAAAAGTGAAGAAAATGACAAAGTCGCGAAAAACTATCAGACCTAGAGCTCTGACGGCGTCACAAGCTACAAAGTGACGCTTTCACTTGTTAATTATGATGGATTTTTGTTTCAAGTTTAACAAGAGACGCCTCAGTCAAATTCTGGAGATCCACAATGTAACATCCGGTAATTTTCCAAACCCTTTTCACTAGACAAATATTTATTTTTGCATCACCTTAGTATTTAAAATTTTTCCTGAACTTATTTGAACTTGAGAAACGTGAAAGTTATCCCTTTATTATGTCAGCACAACCTAGAAAGCACGAAACGAATCAAATTTTCCAAATAAATTAACTTCGAGAAAGTTATGCGTATTTATACTTGTTTTCATTAGAAAAATCATTTCGGAAGCAATGGCGCAAGTTTCATAATTTTTTATGTCCGTTTGGTACGTCAAATGGGTCCCACAGTGATTATTTTAAAAGTTTCACAAACTTTTCACATATACCCCTCCGCCTGAATGTTTACACCGCGCCCCTCTACTTTATTTTGTCCACCTTTAGTCCCCCACCCCATATAAAAACCATTTTTTTTCTTTCTTTCACATAACAACACACACATACACATACCTCATATTCTCTATCTCTCCCTCTCATTCGCCGGAAACCACCGCCGACCACCACACCACCGTCGCCGGAATATATTCCGGCCAACCCCCAAAGTTTACCACCATGTAGATCGAGACCCTCTCTTTATTTCTGGAGCATTTGAGCTCGGTTGGAGCTTGTTTGATACCTGTACGCCACCACACCACCACCACAGTTCAACACCACCACCCACCGCCGCTTCGCCCCACCTTTCTCTCTCTCGGTATACCACTCACGCGCCCTTCCCCTTTTATTTTTAAATTAAAACCGAAACTCTAACCCTAAATATTTAATAAAAACTTTTTTAATGTTAAAACTTGTTTTAAAACTCTTGGTTTTAATAAAAACCGTGTAGATCTAAGTTTTGGCCATGGAAATTGTTCGGACTCGGTCCGAGTCACGTGACTCAGCCGATTAAACTCACGAGTTCAGTTGACTAGGGGCGAGTTCTTGTTGTTTATTTATTTATTTTGTTTTGTTTTAACTAGTTTTCTTGTTTTGAAGCTTCGTTTGGATTTGGATTGGATTTTGGTGTTGGTTTTGTCTCGGCCGATGATGCGTGGGTTTTGCAACCTTACAACAGGTTTTACCTCTCGAGGGATCTCAAGAGGCTTACAACCCCACCAGGCAGTGTACCTGACCGATGTAGTATAGTGTAGTGGTAAGTACGGGGGATTGATCGTTCTCCACAGGGAATAGTGTTCGTTAGGTGTGAAAGACTACTCTAATTAGGTCTAAGGGTTGAGGAAGATTCTTTTTATGTTTTTATATTTTTATGAAAAGCAAGTAAAATCTCGGTTTTGAAAGAGTGGGCGGAATTAGTTGCTAGTCAACTAACCTAAATTACTACAAATGCAAATAAAATAAAATAACTGAAAATAAAATGTTGGTGAGAAACTTATGTGTAGAGAAATGTGTTTACTTAGATTTCCTTACTCCCTAACTATCTTTTACCGGTTAATTAGTGTGTATTAGTCGCGTGGATGACGGGTGTATTCCTTAATACCATTCGTGGGGTGGCGTACTTACTTCCCCAACTCTACAAGCTCCTACTTCACTCCTATGTCGAGCCGGCTAGGAAGCTCCTAACATGGGATCACTAGAATTCGCTTGTGCATTAAATACAACCATAAAAACCTTTAGTACGCATTTGGTTCATGTTTCTTAAGACGTTCAAGCAAGTTACCGAATAGGAAGTTAGTCAGTTTTCTTAAGCCTAACATAGATAAACAATCATCCAATACAACTAACAACACACTAATAACCAATAATCAATAGCTAGGTTTCATTAGATCTAAGCAAACACAAGATAAATTTAGCCTAACATGTTAATCAAAAGACAAGAATAAGATAAAATCAAACAACACATAGACATATTGAATGATTAATTGATAACTTATCTTCAATGTAACATGGAAGATCTCAAGGCAAAAAGCCTTGAAAAAGAAGCTAAAATCGTCTTAGGGTTTTCTCCCAAAATTCCACACACTAAGCTCTCTTTTAATGACAAAAAATTAGAAAACTATATATAGACTTTTGCATCTGACGGCGTCACCTTATAGATTGTGACGCCGTCACCTCGCCGCTTCTAGGGTTCCCGGATGACCTTCTTGACGCCGTCCCTCTTTAGCTCTTCAAAAATCCATTCTGGCTTATCAAGGCTTGACGCCGTCGAACCTTGAACGTGACGCCGTCCCCTTTTGATTTAAGCCGTGACGCCCTTGATCAAGTTAAAGCGTGACGCCGTCAGAATTCACATGCTATTTTCACTGGCTCATCATGAGTAAATTTCACGTCCAACTTTTCTTGCCAAGGCATGACGCCGTCCAGAGTAAATTGTGACGCCGTCAATAGTAACTTTTAGCCGATTCTTGAGACTTTGTCGTTTTCTTCACTTTTATGCTCCAAAAACGTCCAAAATGCCTCCTTTTCCAGATTTCTCCTCAAAAGTACCTAAAATGACAAAAGGAACGATTTAGGGCAATATTTGATCAAATAAATACGATTTAGGGCTTAAATGACCCCTTAAAAGCGGTACACTTTTCGCTTCATCAGCCGAGAACCAAGAGGTCTCGTGTAACCTTGAGCCGTAACTCGTTGAGTCACGGCATAGCTTTAGGATTGTTTGTTTTGGTTTGAGTTTGGATAAATTTGGATTTAGTTATGTTGATGGTTAGGCCGAGAGCCGTATGGCACGAGTGGGAGTGAGTCGTGACTCAAGGGAGTCACGGCTAGAGTTCTAGTTGTTGGTTGTGTTGGTTTTGGATTTGTTTTGGGTTTGAGTACCATTCGAGAGCTCATAGGCTCAATAGGATCCAAGCTGTGACTCGTGGGAGTCACGGCTATGGTTGGTTTGATGTTTTGGTCTTAGCTGAGATTCATACGACTCATATCGAGTCGATCCGTGACTCAAGGCGAGTCACGGCATGAGGTTTTGTTTGTTGTTTGTGTTAGGTTGGGCTTGGTTTAGTTTTGTCTCGGTTAGGATTTGGTTGAGTTGTGTCCTAGCCGAGAGCTACATAAGCTCAATGCGAGTCAAGCCGTGACTCACGGGAGTCACGGCAACAGTCATTAAGTTTACTTGTGCTGAATAGTTTAGTCGAGACTCACGGGAGTCTCGGCCGTGTCGTACTCAAGGTTAGAAACCTCGAGTCAACTTTTATATTAATTGGTCTTTTATTTTATTTAATTATTGTTTATCGATTGGTGTTTCGGAAAATATTTGGATATTATGGGATATGATTTGGACAATTGACTTGGATATTATAATAACCTATGCTTAGATGAAAATTGGACGTTATTCGATTTACGCTATTAGCCGATGGACCTTAAGGACGATTTTGGTAATTAAGAGGACTCATAAGAGCTTAACATATTTAGACCCGAACATACACAAAATGGTCGATAAACTTGACAACTAATATATACACGAATGATAGTGTGCAATTATATATATATAACTTGTAAATGTGACGATAAAACTTATATTCAAGAGTTGTAGCGACTTGGAAATGCTTTATAAGCGGACGCATCATGTCCAAATTTTGATAAAATCTTTTATAACTTAATCGTTTATGATTACTCAATATCCTAAAAACCTTTTCGAAACTTATACGTTTTCTTCCTAAATCATGATGTTTTATCAACTATTTGGAAATGGGTAAAACACCGAAACAACCTATTGATGTTTTTCTTTCTTGTTTTTCTTATTTTATTTCTTCTTCTTAATCTTAGTACTCATCTCTTTTCATTATTCCTTTCTTCGTATCTATTTGTGTTTGCCGACTTTTATTACTTTAACTTCTTGTGTCCACACGAGTCTTAAACGTTATTCCTCTCAAACGCCATTGAAATAAAACCTTTTCATTTCAAATACGAGTATTACTTTATAAATCGCTTTGAGGTTTATTGCTGAGACATACTATTCACTTATTAGGTTGTGCTGAGGTTCATTTGACGTGCTGTACCATATGATCATTTGTGAAATCTTGTTTCTCTACTACTACTAAGGTGTGATTCGTAGCCCCACTTTTACTTTTAAATTGTTAATAAACCCATGGGGGAGATACATGCTACTTACTTATTTTTATGAGCACAACTGTTTATTGGTATGCTATTCCTGACTAAAATGATAATGCTAAGTACCGTCCTTGCCAAAAGCAAGTCCCTCGATCATGAACCATTAATCACTTGCGAGTGAGCGCGATTATAGTTTATAGGCCTATAGGAATTGACCCTCCCGCCATGTGGACTAAGGTTGGTCCGCATGTGATGTACTATATTCGAGTTACTAGATATCTGGCAAAGTACCTAGCTTTGGGGGCAACTATTATATTATGAAATTCCGCGGTTACTGTCGACTTACGCCAAGGTTATTGGTGCCGGTTAACGCTTTGTGTGTCATGAGCTTAGCAAAACTATTTGACGCTTACCCGATATCTGCTTTACTTATTAAACCTATGGATTACACTCAACCTTTGTGTTGACTTTTTAGCATGTTTTATCTTAGGTGATTGATGCATACTTGTGGGCACTGGGAGTGGCTGAAGACTTTTGATGGCTATCTTTGGCTTGTACTATCTATCTCTACTATCTTATCATTCGAAAAACCTTTTTAAACTATGTCTTTTATTTCCGCTGCAAACTATGTTTTATTTCCGCTGCAAACCATGTTTTATTTCCGCTGCAACTTATATTTGAGAGTCTTTTAGACTCTAAATGTTTAATTTTGTATTCGAATGATATGTTTTTGCTAAAACGTCTCGTTACGAGATCGTTTTCTATGGATGTGACTGTCTTACCCCTCACGTAGCACCCCAAGCTCTGTTCCGCTGCCATATTACGAGTTGGGGGTGTTACACACAACCTGACGGCGTCAGGTGTTAATTGAAGATGAGAGTCACGTGTTAATTTAACAAGAGACGACCCAAACATTTTACAAGAGGACGACGTCAAATTGAAGGTGACGGCGTCAGGACTTACTAAGTGACGCCGTTATAACGGCGACTTGCATAAGACGAAACTCTAATCACGGCGAGCTGACGGCATCAGGACCCATAAGCTGACGCCGTTAGAGTTGTATTCCTATATATATTTTCCTTTGTTTTTCATTATTAGAGTGACATCTTTGGGTAACATCTTGGATTAGGGTTTAAGGACGATTTTAGCAGCTTTTGTAAGGGTTTTTCAACCCTCAAAACCTATGTTTCATTGAAGATAAGTTACTCGTTCAATCATTCAATATGTCTATGTGTTGTTTAATTACTTGTTTATCTTTTATTCTATCTAATATGCTAGTTTAAGTTTGTTTGTGTTTGCTTAAATCTAGTGAAACCTAGTTGTTGAATATTGATTTTTCGTCCATTGTTTAGTTGATTGCTTCGCGTTAGGCTAAGAAAACTGGCCGACCTCTTATATGTAACTGGCTTAAACCTCTTAGAAACGCAACCGTAGAGTGCACTATTGGTTTTTCTCGTTGTATTTATTGCATGAATTGCGGCTTGTAGATCCTAGAAAACTTAATAGACTTTAAGGTTTTTAGGGGAGACTAAGATTCATAGAGTTGGGGACTTCGGAACCTCCCCACGACCGATATTAAGGAATACAGTGCTTCAACTAAGACAAGGACGTGACAATTCGACAGATCAATAGGAGATAACTAGGGAGTAATTAAATCTAAGTCAACACGCTTTTCCCTATCATTAAAAGTCACCAATTGTATTTTCTTTCTTTTTATTTTTATTTAAATCAGTTATAATTAGTTTTAGGTTAGTTGACTAGCAACTAATTCCGCCCGCTCTTCTAAAAACCCGAGATTTTTACTGCATTCATAAAATATAAAATTATAAAAAGAATCATCCCTCACCTCTAGACCTATCTCATCATACATCTTGACCTAACGACACTATTCCCCTAGAGAACGATCAGTCTCCTGGATTTACCTATACTATACTACAATAATCAGGTACACTGCCTGGAGGATTGTAAAACTTCATTTCGAGATTCTGCAAATCTCGCATCAAGTTTTTGGCGCCGTTGCCGGGGAATAGTTATTGATTAGGTTTAATTTCTATCTCGTTTAGGTCTACTCACTAGATTCCTAACAAGTGAGGTTTTTATTTTCTTTTTATTTGCTCTCTCGTAGTCTATCTTTTCTTCGTTCCCTATGTTCGTAATCCTTCATTCATCATCATGGTGGATGAAGACCACAATAACCATAGGCAACCTAGGACCCGTAGTTCCATCAAAACCCTCGTTCAGCCATATAAGGAACCAGAAAGACTAATGCGTAAGAAAAGGAAAGCTATTCACACGGCTGAAACACAAGGTACCAATATTAATTTTGATGAAGTCCTTTCTGGAGAAGAGGACGCACCACATTTCGAACCACATGTCTTTATACCCGAACAAAATGAGCAAAATGTGGAGAATCATATCCCAAAAAGCCTTAAAGATTACTCCTCTCCTACATCATTTGGTTTCTCTAATGCTATTGTGTGCCCAAGTGAACATACTAATGAAGTCTTACATGCTAATGAAATTTGGCTTGTCCAAAATGTGTGCAAGTTTCATGGGTTGAAAACTGAAGATCCAATCCAACATATTAAGGATTTCCAGAAATTTGTTGACACCATCCATGCGGACGGGGCTACTCGAGGCACGTCTTGACTAAGATTCTTTCCATTTTATATGCATGGTAAGGCAAGAGAGTGGCTCGACAAACTGCCCTCAAGGTCAATTTTAACATGGGAACAACTCATTTCAAAGTTCTACGACAAATTCTTTCCACTTGGTAGGACCGCATCGATTAGGGACAAAATCCTCCGTTTCCACCCAGGAAAAACGGAATCCGTCTATAACTCTTGGATTCGTTTCAAGGACCTCATACGACAAGCTCCTCATCATGGCATTAAGCTTTGCTTCCTTATTCAAATCTTCTATGATATCATCTCTCGGAATGACCAAAAGGGAATTGATTATTCAATATAAGCGAAAACCACTAACCTAAGTGCATAAGAAGGATGAAATAGGATAGAGGAATACATTCAAGACCAAGACAACACTTGGGATGAACCCATTTCGGTCATGAGTGTTTCTGAAATCTTGCAACCAAGACCCCCCACTCAGGAAAGTCGTTTGAAAAGGTTGCAAGAGAAACTTTTATACCTCAAAAAGGTCATAAGAGACTAAGAGAATGGTGAATCCATATCTGATTTGTGACGAATGTGGGGGCCCACATGAAGTAGAAGAATGTGGGGTTGAACCAGTCATTGAGAAAGTTTGCCTTTCGGGCGCCGATATATATGATGATCCGTCACTGCTAGTGTTCTATCAAAACAATGATTATACCTCATGGGGTAACCTAAAAAGAAAGGCCGACGGAGAAGAAGTGTCTGAGTTCATACCCGTAGTACCTTCGAGGATGATCTCGGACATTTCACTATGGAGAAGGACCTGTTGCTAAAAGGGCTCGGTGGATTTGTTACTGAACAACAAAAAGAGATGGAAACTCAGTTCTCAGAAATCTATGCTGCTCTTGATGAATGCGATAAGCCCCAACATGACCAACAAGGCCCAACGTTCGCCATTACAACTCATTCTGGGACAACCACTAAAGACCTACCATATCCAGACCAGACTCCTATCACTGATAAACCCAAGAGCTCTAACGAGGGGGAAGTAGACAAGAAAGAGGAGACACCTGGACCAATCCCTCATGCAGTTCACTCACCATCCACCCCGCCTATTCAATCATCCACACCCATGAGAGTACCATACCCCTCTCGCTTAAAAAACCAGAAGGCTGAGAACGATAACAGAAGATTGTTGTCATACTTGAAGGATTTCGTGGTCACCATCCCACTCCTCAATGCATGTTATCAGATGCCTAAATATAGCACATATTTCAAGAGACTCCTTTCTAATAGGAAGAAGTGATGACACTCGAATTATAAATATTTTATATAGCGTGATGCGTGGTTTTGCGACCTTACAACAGGTTTTACCTCTCGAGGGATCTCAAGAGGCTTACAACCCCACCAGGCAGTGTACCTGACCGATGTAGTATAGTGTAGTGGTAAGTACGGGGGATTGATCGTTCTCCACAGGGAATAGTGTCGTTAGGATTGAAAAACTACTCTAATAGGTCTAGGGGTGAGAGAAGATTCTTTTTTATGTTTTTATAATTTTATGAAAGCAAGTAAAATCTCGGGTTTGAAAGAGTGGGCGGAATTAGTTGCTAATCAACTAACCCAATTAACTACGAATGCAAATAAAATAAAATAACTGAAAATGAAAAGGTGGTAAAACTTATGTGGAGAGAAATGTGTTTACTTAGATTTCCTTACTCCCTAACTATCTTTTACCGGTTGATTAGTGTGTATTAATCGCGTGGATGACGGGTGTATTCCTTAATACCAATCGTGGGGTGGCGTACGTACTTCCCCAACTCTATGAACTCCTACTTCACTCCTATGTCGAGCCGGCTAGGAAGCTCCTAACATGGGATCACTAGAATTCGCTCATGCATTAAATACAACCATAAAAACCTTAGTACGCATTGGTTCATGTTTCTTAAGACGTTCAAGCAAGTTACCGAATAGGAGGTTAGCCAGTTTTCTTAAGCCTAACATAGATAAACAATCATCCAATACAACTAATAACACACTAATAATCAATAATCAATAGTTAGGTTTCATTAGATCTAAGCAAACACAAAGAAAACCTAGCCTAGCATGTTAAACAAAAGACAAGAACAAGATAGAATCAAACAACACATAGACATATTGAATGATTAATTGATAACTTATCTTCAATGTAACATGGAAGATCTCAAGGAAAAAAGCCTTGAAAAAGCTGCTAAAATCGTCTTAGGGTTTCCTCCCAAAAGGTTACACACAAAGTTCCACACTAATGACAAAAAATTGCAAAACTATATATAGAGTTTAAGGGCTGACGGCGTCACGTTGTAGATCCTGACGCCGTCACCTCGCCGCTTTTAGGGTTCCCGGATGGCCTTCCTGACGCCGTCCCTCTTTAGTGCTCCAAAATCCTCTCAGGCCTATCAAGGGGTGACGCCGTCAGAAAAGAGCTTGACGCCGTCCCTCTTTAAGTTAAGTCGTGATGGCCTTGATCACTTCAAAGGGTGACGCCGTCAGATTTTTCATGCAAAATTCTCTGGCTTATCATGAGTAATTTTCACATCCACCACTTTTGCCAAGCCATGACGCCGTCTGGACCAATATCTGACGCCGTCAAAGGTACTTTCCAGCATAAATTTGAGACTTTGTCGTTTTCTTCACTTTTATGCTCCAAAAACGTCCAAAATGCTTCTTTTTCCATATTTCTTCTCCAAAGTACCTAAAATGACAAAAGGAACGATTTAGGGCAATATTTGATCAAATAAATACGATTTAGGGCTTAAATGACCCCCTAAAAGTGGTACACTTTTCGCTTCATCAATATTTTATATAGCGTTATTTGTTAGTTTCTTAATAGATTCTATGGACTTTCAATACTTAACTGCATGAAAATACATTTCAGGTCCAATGGACAAAGAACTTCAAGAATCAAGATAAAAAGTAAGCATCTAAGCCATGTCGATGCTAGAGCAAAGAATGCCTGATAAAGTGAAGAAGCACGCCGACCTTTATCTAAATGCACGCCAGTTACGGGAGGCGTAATAAGTATTATACAATCTGAGTCATCATCATAAAGTACGGCGATTTCAAGAATAAAGTGCGCCGGTCTTCAATTCAATTAATGACCCTTTGGCGCCAAGAAAACTATTGAAGCCCGTCGGTGTTACTAACCATGTTCGCTGGTATCGCAAGTGAAGCCCGCCGATCTGACCTCAAGTGCGGCGCACTTTAGAATATGATCAGTCACAGGTAGCCTATAAATAGAGCCGTAATCCGTCTCAATCAACACACCTCTCATCCCAACTATTACAAAAAGCTCTGCTAACTCTTTAACATTCGAATTACATCAATTGGAATGATCAAGTGAAGCCAAAGTTCTAAATATGTTGAAGTACTCCCTTGGTATTTTTATAGTGATCGCTAGTGACGGTAGCTCAATCATTTTAATTAATTCAGGAAGTATATCTCTCATTACAAACGAATCAATTATTGTAAGCATGATTAATAAAGCCATGTTAGGCTAAACTCCTTATAGTTGCTTAGATATGTTAATATAATAAAGTGAATTGGTTGTGATATGATCTCATTTGATTTCTTGTTTATGTTGAAACCTTGCTGTGTTCTAAACTCTTTATCATTTGTTTATCACTTTTGATTATACTTGTCAATTGGAAAAGGTCGAAAGAACCAATTGGTATTATATAATTTTCGAAATATATCTATGTATCTTGATCAATTGGTTAGAGAAATCCGCTCTTGTTAAGTTATAAACAATAAAGTTTCCTGCATTGCAATTAGTGCTTGAGCTTGTTACCACACGTTCAAGTACTACAGACATAAGTCTTGAATCAAACTTGTTAGTTTTTGCACATATGTATATATATATATATATAGTGTGACTAATGTTTTAAACTTATTTGTATCTGTCATACGTCTCAAATTATAAGTGACTAAATAATAAATGAATAAAAAATTACCAGATACCTCTAGTCACAAAAATATTCAAATGTGTGACAATGAAATTCCGAAATGGTCACACAAGTCGTATCAAGTGTGGCTGTTTATTTTATTCTGGTACATTTAGTCACATAAATATGTTACTGCGTAGCCGTTCAAAATACCACATGTGTGACGAAATCCCATATATGTACTAGTGTTACACCTAACGTTACAACCCTTTAAAAGACCTCTTTGATAGTTTATCCTAGGTGCTTACGCCAAAGCGGTGGAGGTTTGATCCGTTCTCAAACCTTTGGTAATCTATGTGCAATGACTGGTAGAGAGTGTTATATTTTCCCGTTTCCATATTTTATATAACTTTATACACCCGAGAGATGTGAGAATCCAAACACTTTATGAGAGGTGCTAGTATGTAATTTCCGTGCTTGTTTTGACTAACGTGGAACGATCATGTGTTGTAATTACTTTTATATTAATGTTAAATGACCCCTAACTTGTAAATTGATTAGGATAAAAGCATGTTTGCTTGAGCAAAAGCAAATCCCAAGTGTATGGATATATGATAAGGATTTATTTGGTACCTTTTTAAGGGGTCATTTAAGCCCAAAATCGTATTTATATGATCAAATATTCCCTCAAATCATTTCTTTTTTGCATTTTAGGTACTTGGGACGAGAAATCTAGAAATTGGCACTTTTTGGATGTATTTGGACGAAAAAGTGAAGAAAACGATGAAGTCGCGAAAAACCTGTCAGACCTGGAGCTCTGACGGCGTCACAAGCTACAAAGTGACGCCGTCACTTGTTGATTATGCTGGATTTTTAGTTCAAGTTTAACAAGAGACGCCTCAGTCAAATTCTTGTAAATGACCCAACTAAGAATTTGGCCGCCTTTATGTGCAAGAAAAAATGTAGAGTACCTTAATTAGAAACAAACCTTAAGTTGAGTGCTTTTTTGTGCCATTTGCCCTATAATATTATGAACTTTAAAATTAGTATATATATTAAATTGCGTTTGAAACGTTGCCGTTTCACTCACTTGCCACTGTAGAATCTACAGTACACGCTACAGTAACGGGCCGGTTTGGCCCGGCCCGCTTAACACTAGCCCAAAATCAAGTTTCGCAAATTGGCAAAAAATACCCCTGAAGTTGACGCATCTTTGCGAAAGTAGTCCTTTTTCAAAAAAAAAAAAAAAAAAATTCCCCAAAATCAAGTTTCGAAAATTGGCAAAAAATACCCCTGAATCTGTCGCCTCTTTGCAAAAGTAGTCCTTTTTCCAAAAAAAATCCCAAAAAATTGGCGAAAAATACCCTCAAAATTCGCGGGTCTTTGCAAAAGGGGTCTTTTTTTTTTAAAACGTAAATTAAGGCTAAGATCACTGCCAAATACAGCGTCCCGCCGCAACGCGGCGCACCGGCGCCCGACTCGTTAAAATTAAAAGCAAATCTAAATCTATAGTATGCGGCCACTAAGAACGTTTAGAGTAGCATTTGGTAATATTATAATTATTGTAAATGACCCAACTAAGAATTTGATCATCACGTTTGAAGGGAATTTTTATATTGACGTTGAGTATCTCTTGTGCAGTTGGCACTATAATTTAATCTGATAAACTTTTCATGCATCGACTAGCCCAAAAAGGTGTATAATACCAGTATTAAATATTTTATGTTTCAAAAAATCAAAGCAAATGTCACATAGATTCTTTAATACGGAGTACTAGTCTGTAATACTTATTTCACGGCATTGGCATTTCTCATTGTTTTCATTACAATAAGTCATCCTACTTATTTTATATGCTGTCAATGTTAGTTTTTTAAACATTCGAAGGTTTGTTAGATGTAATTTACAGCAGATGAATAGTGTTCTTTTTGTTGTTAATAAAATTGTTGCATTTCTAAAAAAAATGAATAGATTTGCAGAGTTAGAAAATTTAGTATTCTTCGTTTGGTATCACTATTTTGACATAATAACTTAATACGTAATATGGATATACTTTTGAGCATTGACGAGCATACATAAAGGAACATGGATTAATGAATAAGACTTATTCCTACCATACATTTGCTTATGTGAACAAAAAAGAATTTGTTCGTGTTCATTAGCATCGAATGTCTAATTTATATCAATTAACTCACCTATCATCGATACTGCTTCAGTTGCCTTTTCTTTTGCACCTTGTTGTAGACACCCTAACCGTCTATTCAGTTGTCTAATGAGGAAAAATAAGTACGTGATTTGAATTATTGACATAGCTTAATCTTTGAAAATTTAAACAAAAACCAAATATTAATAAACATAAAAGCATATTTCTTGTTGGCCTTAGGAAGTAAGTTAATTTGTAGACAAGTCACGTCGTGTTGCTGCATGCATACTTCAATCACTCTATTTTTAAAGAATCTTACATTATAGTTTAAGATATTTTATTAGGAAAAAAAATTCAGAATCTTAATTTTCAGAATAATTATAACATATTTGATATGTGCATCAAAGGATTTTTATAACATGATTCGAAAAGGGTAAAAAAAATGAAAGTATATGAAAATTAGTGTGCAAAAACATCTATTTCTTACATATAATGCCAAAGTAATCAACATAAAAAAGTTGGGTATCTTTAGTACCATTATAGTATTTAAATATTTATTATCATGCACAATAACTTATTATTTTTATTATTTTAAAAGTGAGTAGTATCATGTTCACGGCGACGATTTTATTATCAATGCACAATAATTAATGGTCATTTAGTTAAACTGTTAAAGCAATATAAAGACGAAATGTGTCAGTTTTTTAATAGAGAAATCATTAAATAATTATTGATACTATTTTTTAATTAATATTTAAATGATAAAAGGTAAAATAACAATAGTTAGTCAAAGGTGCAAATCGTATTATTTAAACTTTAAAGGGAAAGGTTATTTGGCCGTTGGCTTGACTGAGGAGTTTACTGCCCCAAATCAATCACCAAGGTCACCCTACTATATTTTATCGTTAAATTTGTTTTTGCTAATATTTTATGTATACGATAAATAATTGCTATAAAACCACCTATATTTCCGTTGGATTTGTCGTTTTGTTTGAAGAGAATAGGTATACGAAATTCGACTGGGTAAGAAACGAAAGTTTCAATGTGTGGGTAAAAAAAAATTAAAAAATATCCGTACACAATGTAAAAAGAATTTTTTTTATAAAAATATTAGCGAAAAATTTCAAAAAAATTCCACAAAATTGGGTATGTTGCTGCATGAAAAAAGTTTGAAAGAAGTTTTTCTAAAAGTTGATACTTTTTCCGAAAAAAAATTATGAAAAAATACGTTTGCACATTAAATTGCTTTTTTGTGCATCAAAAATTCGTTTTTGCACCCAATTTCTTTTGACTTTTTTCATCAAAATAACATTGCGCATCTAACTAAAACATGTTGAAAATTTTGTGCATCAAAATTTTTTTGCGCATTAAAATTCTTTTTTTGTGCATTAAAAAAAAAACGTATAAAAACTCAAAATTAGAAAAACTTTTTTATACAAAAGTTTTATGCACCAACATACCATATCTTGTGGAATTTTTTTGGATTTTTTCGCGAACTTTTAAAAAAAAATCTTTTTACGTAGTTTACGGATATTTGTCTTTTTATTATATATATATATATATATATATTATATATATATATATATATATATATATATATATATATGTTAAAACAAAAGTTGTCTAATAAGTTTCATGAAGAAGTTAGTGAAGGCGAAAATGAATAACAAAATTAAATTTATCAAATTGAAAATCATATTTAATCAAATTTTGTTAATCTGTATTAAATTTATATTTTTTATTTATAAGCAAAATTTCCAATTCTTTTAAGACATTTGTTAGAATAAGCCATAAAATAGTTATTCACTTTAAAATTTCAATAAAACATTAAAAGGTAAAAATAAAAAAGTTTATGATCACATATTATCCTACTAGTTTATTGGAATAATTTATTTGTTGTTTTTGGGATCTATTATATACTCCTGATGTTTTGTCCTCCCACCATCCGGCTCTCTTATGTTTACAGTACAACGCAATTTTTTATCGGTTTCTGTTTCGTATTTTCTATCAGTTTTAAGCTTTTAACTTATTAAACTTTATATTTCCTGTTCGTACTTTCAAGTTTATAGTTTTTTAATATAAACAAAATTTTAAAAATTAAAAAATAAAAATAAATAAAATAAATAAAATAAATAAATAAATAAAAACATGAGGGGTACCGTTTGCTTTTTTTGGGGGTTACGTATAACTTTTCCCGTTGTTTATGGGTCAGTATATCCAAACCCTCCCTGTAGGGAGGGTGTTGACTTTGTACCGCTGCCGCCGCTTGTACTGTCTGCTTTGTCGGATTGTACATTCAATCAAAAGTAGGCGGGTCCTATGCATAAGGAGGGTATGATTAATAGCCCCCGTTGTTTATATATCTCACTGCAAATAAACTATTACTGCAGTGATTAACGTTTTAGTGGCATAAAAGGTGTCCAACATCTTACTTTTCTTGGAACAGAAATGTGTAAATGTGTAAGTAAAATATACAGACCCTAAGATGTGGTTTAATAACCTTTTCTTTGAACAATCTTTGTTTCAAAAGACAAAAAGTGAATGCCCCACAGTTTATATGACAATATATATAGGTTTTGGGTGTTGCTATAGTACAAAAATCCTATACACACACCATTAAATTAACACCGGTTAGTAGGGGTGTTCGCGGGGCGGTTCGGTTCGGTTAGTTGGAAGATTTAAATTATCCATCGCGGGGCGGGTAATTAATTTTACTATCCGAAACCGAACCGTACTAGGCGGGTAACCGGACAAGCGGGTACCCGAAATGAGCGGTTACCCGCGGTTCGGGTCACGGTTAACGATTTTAGATATTTAATAGAGTTTAACCTTTTAAACAATAACATGTTCTAGAACGTAAAATGTCATTTTAGTAAAATTAAATGACATTTAATAGATAATAGTCATATAAAAGTTATCCCGTTAGAATAATTGCATTCAAATATCCATACATAATCAATTAACAAAATAATAGTTATTCGATGTTTATAGATTACAATCACATTTATCAACTTTAACACATAAATGTTTAGAAATGTTCACATTAGGAGCCAAAAAGGCGTTATACAATAAAATTAGTGCAATAATATAATTAATACTTGTTCAATTATTTGAATATTTAGTTAAAAAAACCTTCATGTATTAATCTCGGTTCGGTTCGGTTAACCGCGGATATCAAAAAATAAAAAACGAAACTGAACCGTGATAAGCGGGTTTTTTCGGTTTCGGTTTTTTTCTGTTTCGGTTTCTTCGGTTTCGGGTTTCTTCGGTTTCGGATTGAGCGGTTCGGCTCGGTTCTTCGGTTTCTCGGATTTTTTAAACACCCCTTTAAATTAACACCGGTTAGGGCTGTTCAAATCGTTCGGCGCTCGCCGATCGTTTGCCGCTTTCTCAAAATTTGCTCAAAAAATGCTCGCTCGATTTTTCGCTCGGTTGTAAACGAGCCGATCGGCTCGGTTCGGTTTGTAAACGAGCCAAGCACGAGCAAAGGTCCGCTCGGCTCGGTTCGGCTCGATATAATTTTTATTAATTTATTATATATATAATTATATATATACACATTAATTATAATTATATTTATAATTTTATACATACCACTCTATTGGGTTTGGCTCAATATATGCAATTATATTTATAGTTACTGGCCCGGTCAACACAATGATACCTTAACACTAAGTTTAATTGTAAAACCCTAAGTCGTGAAAAAACATGCTTGACTTCCTATTCCCATTAGTTGTCCGTCATCAATCGTCTCCCGCTGTCAACCTACACCACAACGCAACAATCGTTCTCTGTAGTATGCTCATCGCCTCAACTTGAGCCTCATTCTCGGACAACCGGACCTCAAACTTAGTGTCATCCTCGGACGGTCGAACCTCGCTCATCACTAGGCGGTGAGAACATTAAAGGAAACAACCCAAATTTATGGTTGTCCGAAAAACTCGCCGCTCATCGCTCGCTCGATGCTCGCTCGAAAAAATGTCCGCTCGAAAAATGCTCGCTCGACTTCTGGCTCGGTTGTAAATGAGCCGATCGGCTCGGCTCGGTTTGTAAATGAGCCAAGCACGAGCAAAGGTCAGCTCGGTTCGGCTAGGCTCGTTAACAGCCCTAACACCAGTGAAGCATATAGTACAACACCGCTATGTATAAAAAGGTGTGTATATAGGAAAATAGTCAAATGACAAAAAAAAAAAAAAAAAAAAAAAAAAAAAAAAAAAAAAAAAAAACATCGAACTTCACACTTTTTTTGATTGTGTGTAGCAAATTATTTTTTTTTCTTATTGTGTGTACTGAACTTTCAAATTTCGATCATTGTGTGTATTTTGTGACTATTCTTCCATGTAAAATGATCATTTTACCCTTCGAAATTTGAAAAAATTAAGGGTAAAATGGTTACAAAATACACACAATGATCAAAATTTGAAAGTTCAGTACATAAAATAAGAAAAAAAAAAATAATTGCCTACATACAATCACAAAAAATATTAAATTCAATGCGATTTTTTGTCATTTGCCCAGTGAAGAATAGGGGTGTTTGTATAAAATTTCCCTTAGGTTTTTATCAACAACTTTCTAACTTACATTTTTGTAAGTGTAGAAGAAACAGATTAGTGACATTATTTATTTATTTTATTTTTTTGGTAGCACATTTTCAATGTATTCGATGGGCCACAATTTTCTCGCAGAAGATAAAAATAAAATAAAAGAATCTTTGATATTCCCAACGTCTCAAAATAATTGTCCTCGTTTGACTTTTTAAAGTCTTAATTTTTCAACTATGACCTTTAATATTTTTGTATGTGTTATATAATACTCGATGAAAATTATATCAATGAAAAAACATTTAAAAATCAATCTATTCATATATTTTGCATAAATTATTATATGACATAAACAAAAATATTTAATATCAAAGCTGATAAAAAAAAAAAAAAAAAAACACTTTAAAAAGTCAGAAAAGAACAATTATTTTGGAACAGAAGGAGTAGTTGATACTATCATGTCAAGCACTGAACTTTGTTTCTACTAATTTTAAGGGCTGGCGGAGTCACAAAGGGTTGAAGACGGGTTGGGCTAGCCCGCCGGAAAACACCGGCGCCGATCGAATGGGCTGCCCGACGGGTTGGATTGGGCTGGCTGTGAAACCAGTGGCGGGGTGAAGGGGTTTGGTAAAAAAATGACCGTTGCAACAATATCAACAACAATATCAATAATCAAGCTCACAATACTATGTTCCCGAACCACCAATTCAAAGGCAATCTTATTCTGAACCGATACATCATCCTCCCGCAATGGATCCTCGACAATACGGTGTCAACCAAACTGAAGAGCTAGAACTCGAAAATTTTGATCCATTCGATTCCCGCAACCCACCACCCATTCTCGACGACGATGATGTTGAGGCCGTTCCCGACACACAAGAAGCTCCATTTGGTATACGTTTATATATATATATATATACGTTTGTATCTATATATACGTTTGTATCTATGTATGTTTGTATCGTTATACGTTTGTATCTATATATACGTTTATATCTTTGTAGTTGTAGAAAATGCGGTTCAAGAAAACATTCCAAAAAGGAAATTTGCAAACCGAGCGGATAAAAAAATTTATGAATGCCTAAGAAATGAGTTGGAATGGTTGGTTGGAAGGGTTGAAGGGGTAAAATGAGTTGGAGGGATGTGATTGGAGGGATTTGGTGTAACACCCCGTGCCCGCTTAGACTAAAAACTGAAACTTTTACGCGGAAAAACTTGAATTAAAACAGACATCTGGTCACTCTTTTGACCACTGACAAAAATCTATAAACTTTTAGCCCTTGAGACTATTTTTAAATGAAAGTAGACTCAAATAGCTTCAAAACGATAGGTCATACGACCCATTTCGACTTACGGATTAAAAGATATGATTTTTCGAAAACTGCCCAACTAACCGTGACGCCGTCAGAAAAATGGTGACGCCGTCAGACCTTGACGGGCCAGAGGATTTTTGGACGATTAAAAGGGGACGCCGTCAAGAAGGCCATCAAGAACAAATCTGCAGTTTTCACCACTAAAAACCCATTTTGACCCATTCCATGACATCAAACTACTTATACCACTTCCGTTTTACACCAAACTTGACCAACTTCATTTATTTAACATAACAAGCATGTTCCAACAATACTTGACCCGATTACAACCCAAAATGGGTACAAACACACTTAAATCCAAACGCCCCTTAAACATTTACTAAAAACACTTGAAACACACTTGACACATCGTTAGACCACCAAACCATTACACGAATTTGACACACATTATAGGACTCATAAAAGAGACTCTCGGGGGTACAACATTGACTCGAGCTCGGTATTCTACCTAGCTCCTATGCTTATTATCTCCCAAATCCGCTTCCAAATCCCTATGCTATAATCCAAGCCAAGTTATCCTCATCGCCATTAACCTACAAAACGTTGACAACTAAAAGAATAAGCTTACGCTTAGTAAGTAAAACGATAATCACATAACATCATACTTCAAATCAAACACATAAGCATCACATATCTCCAAACACTTACTTAGCTACTCCACTCTCTAATTCTTGCATAATCACCTAACATCAACTTACCATCACAACCAAATTCACCACTTAGATCCTATTCATCCTAGCATATAAGCATATATCCAACCTCTTATCACTAATCACAAACATACATAACACATACATGTTAGACATCCATATAATACATGCCATCATCATTTTACTTACCTTGGTCCAAGCTAAACAACATCAAGAACATCATCAACAATACAATCTTCCATCATCATCATCATCCTTCATAACTAATCAAGACCTAATAACATAATAATCAAATACATAAACAAGGGTTAACAAACCCATCAAAACATAATCATCTTCTAACCCATATCATCATATGATCATATCTTGATCATATGATGATTACCCACTTTACTCATGAACTATAACTTCATTAAACAAGACAATAGATCACTTACTTGTGATGATTATTACTAAGGGAAGGCTATAAACACTAGGACTTGATCATCTTCATCTTCTTCATCTCTTCTATATCACCATCTCACTTTCCCTCTCTTCCTTCTCTCTCTAAAATCCGGCCTTCTTATCTCAATAATAGAAGATAAGTCTAGAAAATCCTAGATATAGATAGTTAGGTAGTAACTTTGGTCCCTTGGCACATTAAGCCCCTCAAGTCCTATTCTTTCTATTTTAACCACAACTAACTTATAACACATGACTAACACTTGGCAACTTAGGTCCTTCTAGTTTATACATCACATTCCATATTACTACATTAGTCATACTTTAACTATTAATTTGACCATCGGGTTTGACTTCCACGTAACTTTGTTGACCAACCAATTACATCTAACCTTAGCATATTTTATCTAGGGGGGGTCTACTCGTAACCGGGATACGGGTCTAACATTTGGGAGGGTTAAAATTTAGAGTCACATGACTCCTCCTACCCTAATAGAGCTATACTACATCCACAAAAAAAACCATAAAGAAATATGCGAAAATTATTGTGCTAGACATATACGATATGTTTAGCAGTACCCAAACTTTTATCACTTTTCAAATATACCATACATCTCGCGTAAGAAATGGTCCGAGGCTACACGTGATTACGTGGCATTATCTTATTGGCCGAAATTAAAAAAAAAAAAAAAAAAAAAGGATCTCGCGTATAAAAGGATCCGGGTATACGCGAGATTCGAATATATATATATTAAAATAATATCCCGCGTATTTTTCTTGTAGGGGTTACACGAGATGTTTTTTTTAAATTAAAAAACTTACGAAAATTACCCTTTAACTTTTCAATAATTACAACTTTTTTATATAACAAACTTTATTCGTCAAATATTTAGTAAATATCTATCGAATTCTTTAATGAAAAAAATATCATTGCGAAGAGCTCTAAATTACGAACAAAACAAGCCCAATATTAACATGCTTTTGACGTACGTATGATTTTATAAAAAATGTTGAAGTTTGATATAAATATATATATATATACACTTAAAAAAAAAAAAAAAAAAAAAAAAAAAAAAAAAAAAAAAAAAACACACACTCTTAAACCACAGGGGCCAAAGACGTACAAAATTCTATAAAATAGGAATATCTTTTAGAAACAAAAACGTAAAATTTAAAACTAAAAACAATTACCTTTTATTCATAAAACAAAAATTGGCAACTTTTTTTTTATATAAACAAAAAAAATTTATTCATAAATTAACAACATCACATATGAAATATAAAACTTTTTGTTAATTTATGAATAAAATTTTTTGGTTTATACAAAAAAAATTTCATATGTAAAACTTGTTGTTAATTTATGAATAAAATTTTTTGGTTTATACAAAAAAAAATTGCCAATTTTTGTTTTATGAATGAAAGGATATTGTTTTTAGTTTTAAATTTTACGTTTTTATTTCTAAAAGATATTCCTAATTTATAGAATTTTGTACGTCTTTGGCCCTTGTAGTTTAAGAGTGTGTTTTGAGAGTTTTTTTTTTTTTTTTTTTTTTTTTTTTTTTAAAGTATATATATATATATTTATATCAAACTTCAACATTTTTTATAAAATCGTACGTACGTCAAAAGCATGTTAATATTGGGCTTGTTTTGTTCGTAATTTAGAGCTCTTCGCAACGATGTTTTTTTCATTAAAGAATTCGATAGATATTTACTAAATATTTGACGAATAAAGTTTGTTATATAAAAAAGTTGTAATTATTGAAAAGTTAAAGTGTAATTTTCGTAAGTTTTTTAATTTAAAAAAAAAAACATCTCATGTAACCCCTACAAGAAAAATATGTGGGATATTATTTTAATATATATATATATATATATATATATATATATATATATATATATTCGAATCTCGCGTATACCCGGATCTTTTTATACGCGAGATCTTTTTTTTAATTCGGCCAATAAGATAATGCCACGTAATCACGTGTAGCCCCGGACCATTTCTTACGCGAGATCCATGTCTAAAATTAAAATATGATAAAAACTTGGGCACTGCTAAACATATACACTCGTATATGTCTAACATAGTAATTTTCGCAAGAAATATTAACAAAAGTGATGTGACATATTTTGATTGAGTTAATAAAAAAGAAGAGAGATAAATTATTTGAAAAGCTACCAATCAAAACATGACACATAATTTTTGTAAAAGTTTTTTTTTTTTTTTTTTATAATTCTTTTGTGGATATAGCATACTTCTTTTAATAATGCATTTTTTTTTTTCATTTTAGACAATGTAACTCAAAAGAAAAAAATAGTTTACTACAAAGCACAAATCCAAGTTGTTGAAAATTAAGCCAAATAATTATAGTAACATGCTAAACTTTTGTGGTTTGTCTTTAGGCATAAAATGAAACCGTATTCGAATTCTTATTTAAGTTCCATTACTATATGTGTATTTATTTTTGTTCGACAATCCATTATAAATTTAGAATTCAATCTCCATATTATACTTTTTCTTGACGTTTCAACTCGCGAATGACCCATAAACCCTTGTTTGTGACTTTGTGTTCTTATATGTTACAAACTTTCAAATATCGTATCGCTATCATACTTTTTGCTAACATGTTAACAATTTAAGAATAAGCAAAATTACAAAATACCCCAACACGATAACAAAAAAACATGATATCCAACACATGTCAATTTGGACACAAAGCAATGCTTTGTTGTCCTGACGTAAGTTGTTAAAATCCTGATCCTGATCTTAGGATCTTACGATTTTACGATTCTACAAAGCAAAAACGATCCGGATCCTACGTAGAATCTTAACAAGCTTAAGATCTTATAGGATCCCGATCTTGACCATATGATCTTAAGATCTACTCTGATCCGATCTTACTTTTCTCAAACCGCAAACTAAAAAACTACAAATTTATGGTTTATGATTTTATATAATTTAAAAAACAATAGGTGATTCTTCTTAAATATTCCATATTCATAATTTATGACAACATTTTTATGAAATATTCATATAATTTCATATTTATAATATATAATAATTTGTAGATTTGAATAATATTACAAAGATCATTAAAAAATAGCATTATTGAAAGATCTTAGGATCCCGATCCGATCTTACGATCACGATCTTACAAAGACGAAAATGATCCTATGTAGGATCCCGATCTTGAAAACCTTGAATTATAGAAGGTGTAATGATTATTGCCAAAGCTTCTTTTTAGTAAAAGATGATAAATATCATGTTGTTTGAGGGTCTAATGTAACAATTGTTCAAAGTTTGGCGGCTAAATCGAACTTGTGTAAAGTTACAAAGTTAAATATGCCACTTGACTCCCCCAACACATTTGGCCATTATGAAGCAAGAAATTGGAGCTCAAGAGTTGACACAAACCAATCTTCTTATAAATGTACTTAACTGCTTAGTGATTGAAGCCATTGAAAGTCATCTTCAAGGATTTCGAGGTAAATTCTCGTTCGTTAATTATGTAAACTTGTGTAATTCTGGTGACTTAATACTAGTAATTAGTTTGCGTACAAAATAAATAATGTTAAATAGTCAATCAGGCTTTACCCAATACAAATAATGTTAACACTAAATATTAGTTCACTAACAAATCATAGGTAAAATCTTGAATGCATGCATGCTTGAAACTCGTAGATGAAGTTTAATATTTAAGGTGTCTATTAGATGTTAAGATGAGTCTCGATGGTAAAAGCTAATATATTATAAGGACACTTATAACATGTATACATCCGTTCGCTATAAAAAGTTTATGATATAATCATTTATATAGTGTTTACTTACATTTTTATTCAAGGGGTGTTTGTTTAGTCTTATTTGGCCGGTTAATTAACTTATATAATTTTTGAAAAGCTCATAAGTTCAAATATTTTGGCTTATGTTCTTATCATAGTGAGCTTATGAACTTCAATTACCCACAAGCTTACATTAATAAGCTCATAAGCCCAAAATTGTGAACTTATAAGTTTTCTAAAAGCTCAATAACCTCATAAGCGGGTCAAATAAGCCTAAACAAACACCCCTTTAATCTTATAGGTCTCTTTGAAACTATTTCAGTATTTCACATAGCTTTTACTTTTGTTCTTAAAATTTACATTATATAAAGAAGTTTGTATGCATGATCATATGGGCATACGTTAATCATTGTTATGAGTTTTGTTTTTAATTTAAGCAATTTATAAGCTTAATCAATGTTAAGTTAATGCTCGTTTCCGTATGAAAGAAAACTATGTGTTTAATAACTACACTTTAACAAGTGTCCAGAGGCCCTTGTTAGCAAAACCGTATTGTCATAACGTAGTTTCTAATATTACATGCTTACATATTGATGATGTAAAATATTTTTTTTGTTGTAACAAACTTGAAACCAAACATCGTAAATGTTATGCAGATGTAATTTTCAGACTATAATATTCATTGCAAAAGAGTGATACTCAAGACATAATATTAGTTCATTTTTTGTTAAGAATTGTGCTTATAAAAGAAAGTACCAAATGAGCAATGTAATTGGTTTATTTGATATCAGTGCGAATCGCATATATACCTACTACAACTTAAATATAGGTTGTGTTATACAAACCCTCCCTATATTGTCACATCAGAAGGGGTTTGGTCAAACCGTACAACCCGCGATGCACACCGTACAAACCGACGATGCGTGCAATGATTGTAAACCCTCCCTATGGGATGGTCCAAATAACTTGCCCACTTAAATATTTGCATATTTTTCTAAAATACAAGTTTTCAATTTATGATGTACAATGCAAGTTAAACATGTTTTGGGTATATATATACAAACTAGTTTTAGACCCCCGTGCACGTACGGGGCTTTGGGTTTAATTTTTGTTATATTAGTTTTAAGTTTAAAAATATATAAATTATTTCGGCTTTGATTTTTGTTAGATTAGTTGTTGGAAATAAAATAATACCATAATATGAATGTGACTTCACCTTATCAGAAATGCACAAATAATACCATAAAACATAAGGGGATATTTTGGCTACAATTTTTGTAGCCAATTGCCTACAATTCTCCACAAAAAATACATAAGCAATGAATCAGGGACACACAAAAAGAATGAGTGACCCACAAAAAAAATCAGGAACCCACATTTAGAACATAAAATTGTAGCCAATTAGCTAACATAAAATTGTAGCTAATATATTACCAAAAATTGTAGCTAATATATTACCAAAACATAAAAGACTAATTTTTATTAATAAACATAAAAGATCCATCAACACCCATTAGTTACTACTTATTTTAAGACATTTTTTCAACATAACCTTCGTGCTTACGAATAGCAACATCAGTTTCACCAAACATCTCTATGAAACGGACAAGCAACTCGGTTTGTCTGGCCTGAATTTCTCTCAATGCATCCAAACCATCAAGTGACACACCACGATCTCCCAAAGTTTCATTCTCCACAATGAGTTCTCGACGCTTTATTATTAGCCTCTTTAGATGATCAATACAGCCACGAATTAACTTTGCTAAAACTTCTTCTTCTGCAGCCTCTTGCCCAAACCACAACCCCATTCGTTCATGTAACAACGAAGAACCCGTGACTTCCATTAGTTCATTCAAGATTGGGAAATTTGCCATTGGAGTGAGGAAAATATTTAGATCTAAATAGAAATATATATGAAAGAAGAAAATATTTAGATGCAAGTAGAAATCGATATGATAGAAGTATCAAATAAATAGGGAATTCACAGTTACATGTTCTTGGAATTAAAAACTGAAATGATATATTGTAATCATTGCAAATAGAAGCTAAAGAAGTTGGCGTTTTATTAGTCCCTATGCAAAGATACGGCTCATTTTTACCATAAAAAACTCCTCAAGTTCACAATGCGTAACATTAATTATATCTTCAATAGAATGAATATATATATATATATATATATATATATATATATATATATATATATATATATATATATATATATATATATATATATATATATATATGTGTATGTGTGTGTGTGTGTGTGTGTGTGTGTGTGTGTGTGTGTTTTAGAATTGTTTTATTTATTTATTTATAGTTTTAGATCCATGTGCTCATAATATGAATATAATATAATAAATCATAATATAAGAAACACATGTAATTCTAATATGCAAACGAAACACAATAAAAACATAAACAAATCCATAATATAGTTCTAATATGCAAACATATAATATGCAAATATAGTTGTTTAAAACTCAAACATTAATTATTATCCACTTTGTTCAATTATCAATTATATCAACGGCTTTAAGTTCCATATGTTTTTGCAGTTTTTCTCCCACTTCGCTCGAGCCTGAAAAAGGACAAATTTTGAACATAAAACTAATGGTTTTTTTTTGTTTATTTATGGGTAAAGGCCATAAAATAACAACTTACTTTCTAAATTTTACCGAGATGAAACACTTACTTTTTTATCAACATTTAAGCCAACGAACTTTCAAATATTGTTCTGAGGTGAAACACTTACTTTTTTATCAACATTTAAGCCAACGAAACTTTCAAATATTGTTCTGAGGTCAACAAAAATACCCTTGAAAAAAGTGTTTCATCTCAGAACAATATTTGAAAGTTTGTTGGCTTAAATGTTGATAAAAAAGTAAGTGTTTCACCTCAGAACAATATTTGAAAGTTCGTTGGCTTAAATGTTGATAAAAAAGTAAGTGTTTCATCTCGGTAAAATTTAGAAAGTAAGTTGTTATTTTATGGCCTTTACCCTTTATTTATTTATTTTTTATTTATTTATTTTTTTTTTAAGATAAAACTATAATGAAATTCAAAACATGTATTTATACCTCTTCTTCGGATGAACTGTTGCAAGCGTTTATTAGTCAAATACATTCATCGTTTGTGCATTCACATTGACAATACCCATAACATGTCGGACGGTAACAAAAAAAATACACAGGATCAGTTGGAAAACAATCTATCAAATTTCTTTTCCTCAAATCTTCAACAACTTTTAGTTCAACATCAACAACATAAGAATTATGTATTTTCTTTGTATCATTAACTTTCAAATCACAATCATTGACAGTTTCTTTGTCATATGTTACTCTATCTCCATTGTTTTTTTTTGGTGATTCCCATAGTAAACTCCCATTACGAAAGCAATGTATCTACATGAGATCAATAATAATATTAATGTAAACACAGTTTAAGATATATTATAACAAAAAGTATATGAATCAGAACAATATATATTGTTAAAAACTATATTGAGTAAACCTGTCACACTTTAAATCACAGTATGTATTACTAGTAATGAATTAGGGTTGATAACTATTTGTGTTTATATTGACATAATTTAGTTAAATGTTTTTTAAGCCCATCATAAAGTAATTTAAATACAAAAAAGATATCGTTAAGATAACTATCCTTTTTACATTTGTTCAAATCACATTTTTTCCAATTTTATTTATCTTTTTTGTTTATCATTTTAATTTTATTATCTTTGAAAATTTCTTTGTTCTCTGTTACCTTATCTTGATCATTTTTTTAGCGATTCCCATTGTAAACTCCAATTTATGAACGCAATATATTTGCATGACATCAATAATAATATTATCATAAACACAGTTTAAGACATATTATAACAAAAAGTATATCAGTTAGATACCAATAATCATAATTAAACAAATTTTATTGAAAAAAACTGTATTGATCAAACTTGACACAACAAAAATCGCGTAAAACTGTATGTGTCAATGAATTAGGGTTGAGAACAATTTGTGTTTATATATACATAATTTAGTTAAATGTTTATTAAACCCATTAGGTTGTAATTTAAATATAGAAAAGATATCTGAAAGAAATTGCAATTTAAAAATAAAAAAGATATCGGAAAGATAACTATCGTTTCTAAGTTTTTTTAAAACTTTTTTATTTTACCTCTTTTATTTCAGTTTAATTAGAATATCTTTTCGTATAAAATAGAAAGTTTAGAAGCAAAATGTGTATATTAAGTGATATTTTGTATTTTAGAAACAAATTATTTATGCGTTTTTGTTTTTCTCGGTTAATTTATTACTTAATATTGTATCGGAACATGGAATTAAAGGTTTTGCCATTGTTTTTTGATGTACTGATGTGGGTTTCTTAAGGTTTTAGGTTTTGTTAATGGTGTTGGAAGAACATGATTAAAAAACAAATTACCATATAAGAAACAAATGTTATTCTGAAACAAAATAAAAAAATAAAAATATATCTATAATACAATTGTTTGAAATATAAGAAACACACGTAATTCTGTTATTCAAAACTAAACACAATAATGAAATATAAATAAATCGATAACATAATTGTTTCAAACTCAGTAGTAGTTTTTTTTCATGAACTCTGTCATTCTTTGTTGTTTCTTGAAATCCACATGTATAAAATAAAATCAAGGCTTTGGTTTTTGTAAAATTACAAAATAAAAATATAATTATGAATTTATAAATTTATGATAATTATCACCTTAAACATTTTTGCTTTTGCGTTTGAAGATTTGAAACGTGCTCCCAATCTGATGGTTAATATATATCATAGGAGGACATGCGAATTATTTATGTTAATTTAGTAATTAAATTAATTTTACAATATAATTATTCTATACGAAAAATAATGAAGATGAAACATACACATATACCTTTCCCATCCTCAAAAACTCTAGCATTCCCTATATCCATCTTAAGCTTGTCATCATCTTCAATAGAGTTAATGTAATTAAGCAACTCTTCTGCCATTATACCAATTACTAAACATGTAAGTTCGACCCCCCCCTGGAAAGTAAAGAATAAAAATTAGAAAATCAGCTTATGTAGTGTAATGTTAAAGGTAGGCTTATATAGAGAAAGATGATAAGAAAAAAGAGGTTATGGTAAAATTACAATGCGCCCTTAAGTTTGAGTTGTAACATCTTCGTTTTACATCCATAAACTTCATTTTCTGTAAGTTCACACTCCCAACCAAATACCTTACCCTCAATATCTGCAACACAAATAACGTCATTAACATTAAAGGATATATGTGAATTTGCAAATTAAAATATTGGTAGCACATAAAATTATATATATTGTAGCACATACCAACAGGTAATTCCGTGTCTAAATTCAGTGATCTTATGTCAGAAAACTTGGTGACTTCAAATCCAATGTTATTAACATCACCATTAAATGTGTTTGATAGACGTGCAGATGCGGTTCTATCAAAACTTATTGTGTATGTATGATTTGTGTATTTGTAACTTGCATTATTAGGAATAACTTTGAAATCACTTATAAGAACCACCATGTCGTCTTTGAAATACTTATCAAGAAATGTTAATCGACATTTCTTTACGATAACATGAATCTTGTCACCCTGAAAAATAAGAATTATTCTAGTAAATAATAAACAAAAATTTTAAATCAGCGTAGTATAATATAAATTTAAAATCATAACATAATAAAAATATGTTAAAAAAAACCAAAAAAAACAAAACAAAATCTTCTCATATATGACAGTCATCTCAAGAGGACGATGAGTTATTGGCATGGACGATGTCCTGCAACACCATGACCTTAATACTTTTACCTTGATACTGCAAGGAGTTATTTTTGGTGTTAATTGACTGATAAAAATCATCGGTGATTTCATCTTAGTTTGTATATCGGAGTATATAGATATATGAATTAGGGTTAAGAATTGAGTTAACAATTTTGTTCGGCGAGTATATATAGATTCTAAAACGTAACTCAAATATAGAAAAAATCTCGATGAAGATAACTATAGTTTTCAAAAGCTTCTAGAACGTATCTCTTATATTTGGTAAGACGTTTCTTATTGAGAAAAGATTACCACTCGATAAATAAGGAAAAAATACATTTAAATAAAAGGAATATATAGTTCAATAGTTGGTAAGACGTTTCTTATTGAGAAAAGCTTACTTTTCGATAAATTAAAAAAAAAAGTTAAATAAAAAGTTTATATATTTTAGTCGGATAAAAAAACTAAAAAAACAAAAATTGGGAAAACAAAAAAAGACATGACATTTGTTTTGCGTATAAGAAATAAAACCCGTCAGAAACAAAACACATTTTCTGATACGCTATTGTATTGGAATAATTTTGATGTATACGGTTCTGATTAATTATATTTGCCAAGGTTCTCATACATCACAATGGTGTCAGAACGCTGTTGTATTGGAATAATTTTGATGCATGACACATTGGATATAACACATATAAATAAAGCATAGCCATTTGCTAAAACAAAAAAGATAATTTCATTAGCATAAAACATTAACATAAAACTAAAAAGATAATATCATTAATATAAAACTTTAACATAAATTTTTTTTATTATTATAGAATGTAAATGTAAATTAATGTCTTGAGCAATTACATTCTTCAGGAATACATTTACATGTTCCTAGACATACTGGGCAGTAACATTCATCAGATTCTAGAGATTCGCAATGTTCCAATTTCCATTTATGCCACCACTCCTTTAATCTCATGATTGCGAGTATGTCAACATCGGTTTTTGTTTTTTTTTGCCTTTGTCTTCAAATCTTCAACATTTAGCGCCTCAACATCAACAACATCAGAAATATCTCTTCTTTTTTTTCTTATCATTAACTTTCAAATCAGAATTTGTAGCATTGACTTCCAACATCAAAAAATTGTTATTTGGTAATTGGACTTTATCCTCTTTGACAAATTCTTTCAAGTCCGTTACTTTATTTTCTTCGTTCTGTTTTGTATTTTCCATGCTAAATTCCAATTGTTAAATTGTTAATTTTTTGTAAAATTGTCTTTCAAGTCCGTTACATTTATATATTTCTTTTTTGTAATATTTTGTAAAACTGTTTGAAATTTTTTGTAAAACTGTTTGAAATTTTATTGATAAAATTTTTATTATGAAGTATTTTGAATGTTTTTAATATGCAGGCATTATCAACAACATGGAGGTTCTCAAATTTAGCTCGGAAGATTTTGATGAAAAGTCAACCCAAAAGTTGACATCAGATCGTGAATCACCTTCCTCCACATCGATATCTTCTTCGCTAACACCAACGTATACACCACTTTCTTTTGGCCAAGACGATAGGCTCTACTTATAGCTTGTGTGTCAAATAAAGGCCAAAGGTGGAGTAAACAATGGACATTCTTTCTTCCAACACGTTTCTTCTGCTTGTATGTACATGGATTATCAATAGTAAATAGTAATAATATATTTAAATTCCACTTTAGGAGACCCCCTCAATTTCAAGAAAAATGAGTTCTCTTAGTCAAAATATGTAAGTTTAAGAACATGGTATGTAAGAATAATAATCGATTATTAGTGATGTCATATAGGCTGTATGTATTTCTTTATTTATCATCGATTACTTTTCTTTTGTTTTTTTTGTGTTTTACATCATGATTAGTAATCATTTTTTTTCATCAGCATATATTTTCTACACATATTCTCAGTCAAACAAAGAAAAAAAAAAAAAACTGATTTATATATATAAGAAAGTTATAACACAAGATATCACAAAACATTAAAAAAAATTATGAATTATTATAAAGTTGCACTGTAACATGTGTAGAAAGATTTATTTATCTAAACCAAACACAAGCAACTCATATACATGATTCTTTTATCAAGAAGAATAAATAATCTTCTTTAACCAATGAGGATTACTAATTTACCTCATTAGATGTATGAATTATAGACATAGGAGTGACATCATTTTATTCGGTGGAAGAATAGAAAATAAAACCAAAAGGGAAACATAATATTATTTAATAAACATTCGTGTTGATGTTAACATAATTTTGAATGTAATACCAAAAAACAACAAAAAATAAAACATAATATTATTCAATAGTTAAACTGTTCGCTTGTTGGTTACTGATGATGACTCTACTCCACTGATTTCTTCATGTACCTAATTGAATTTCAGATCATCATCAATACGATATATCAATAGTAAAATATAGTAATGGTTTGTAAAAAGCATACAATGTAACTTTTCTTCATGACCTCTTGTTTGTGATTTGGTTATTTCCATTTCTAATAATGGTGAAATTAAGTCCATTATTTTTAACTTCAGAACCGAACGCCTTTCAATTAATTTACCTAGGTTATAGTGTATCTGATTGAATTTCAAACGATTAATATAATACATCTACAATAAATAATGTAATGCTTTGTTAAATACATATAAAACACTTTATATCGATGATCTCCTGACGTCAGCTCATTTATTTTCAGCTTTAAAGTCGAAAGTAAGTTAATTGTGTATCCTTCTTCTTCACCAACCTGACACAATTTGAATTTTTAAATATTATCAATATATATAAGATTATAGTATCAATATATATAAGAATTTAATAATGTTTTGTGAAAAACATATAAAATACCTTTTCTTCAGGATGACATGGTTGTAATCCTAACATTATCTTCAATATTGTTGTCTTTATATCATTGTACTATGATTGAATTTCAAATGGTTAATATAATATATCTATTGTAAAATAATAGTATTGATTTGTAAAACAGATACAAAATACCTCTTTTCCTTGGTATCTAGTAAGCAACTCTTTTATTGTTAGATTTAGATCTAAAAGATTTTTAAGCCATAGGTATTCTCCGTCGAGTTTCTTATTTGCCTGATTCATTATTGCCAATACCATATATCTTTAGTAAAATATAGTAATGATTTTTTGCAACAAATATAAAATACCTCTTTTTCAAGATCATCTTCTTTTAATGATAATAGCAATTCGAATGTTTGTAGTTTTAATTCGCAGAATGGACAATTCAAGCACATTGAAACTGTTTTAAAACAGTATCTACAAACAATAAAAAAGGTTTAAGGCAAATCTTGAAACATGTATCAATAATTAATTAAAGTTTTACTGTATTAAACAAATATTGGAAAATTAAAATATGTATGTAAACATTAAGAAAAGCTTTTGATATATTAAACAAACCTTAGACAAATAAAATTACATGAAGCGTCCATTTATGAATGAATTAGGGTTAATTATTAGACGTGTTTATATAGGTCAAATTAATACGTCAGTTTATGCATTTATGATATAAATTCGGCCCATAAAAAAAAATACAAATAAACTTTGAACATTCTATAAGGATATGATTCTGATAACGACAATTATATGTTTCGTATATTTTTAAAAAACCCCCAACCTGGCCCGACTTATTCTCAATTAAAAACTCCATTAATGATAAATATCATTTTTAAAACCTTGTTCAATAAAGATTAAGTTGATGTTATGTTCTTATTATTATTATATGATATTTAGTTTAAAACTTCATAATCATATACGAAATAAATAAATATATTAATATATCATAACCAAGTGTATGAGATATAATCCAAAACGCAATAATTAAAACATATGAATCAGAATTAAAAAAAAAAAAAAAAAAAAAAAAAAAAAAATTACGAAAATCATCTCAATCAGACTTCTACAACTGAAAACGAACACAACCTTGTTTGGTTGAGATATAAGCACTACATATCATCTTTAGTTTGGTAAAGAGTTTTACAACTTTTCCCAACTAAAGACGTACGGAGTGCTAAATTCCAACCCAAACTAAGTTTGTATATGGATTGCAATCAAATATTATAAGTTAATAGCAACAAATAGGTTTCGATATTTATAGTCAAAGTAAGAAAAATATAAATAGTACAAAAAGATACATACAAAAAGTTTGAGAGTACTTGCGTACTTGTTAGTAACAAACTATTTTATGTTTAAATGAATTGACTATAAAGAATACAAAAAAAAAAAAAAAAAAAAAAAAAAAAAAAAAAAAAAAACCATTCAATGAGTGTGAGTGTTTAATTTTTTATTTATTTTTTGATAGATATAGTTTAATCACATAATAACATTTAACATTTATTAAAGAAAATGGAACACATAAAGCTCAAACATTGAAATTGTTAACTTTTTAACTGTATCCAATTTTCAACAAAAGATTTTCAATGTAAAATTAAATGAACCTGACCAAAAAACAATTATTAATTTCACATCATTATCATAGCTATATTTGTGACATGACTTGTATAGATATGGAGTTATTATTGATATCTTTTCTATATTTACAGAAGATTTGCAATTCTTCCACAAGATTGAAAATTTTATGGACGATATGAAGTTTATAAGAGATATTGAAGAAAATTATCAACATAATGTTATGGATTTGCAATTCTTCCACATGATTAAGAAAGATTTTCCTATATTTCGTTAAGACTACAACTTTGTTATTTATCCATTTTACTCCATATATTATAAGCATTATGATTAATAATATAAACATACAACACAAAAACCAAATATAAACATATAATTAATAATTTACATGATCATTCATAATATATTATTATTTTTTCAATCAATTCCTCTTTTCTATTTATAGACTTCATTAGTTCTTTCGACTGCTTTTGTTCCCTAGCCATGTTGCAGTCGTTAACAATTTCATCCATTAATGAATTTATGAATTCATATGCTTCAAGCTTTTCTGCATAATAATAACAAAAATACAAAAAAATACAATCATAAACCAATATTTATAAAGCTTTCATTAAAAATTAGTAAAAGTAAATTACATCTATAGAAATTATTTATTTAATTTAATAAGTTTTTCAAGATATTTAGTTTTCATATCAATCGACTTCATCAATTCAGCGACTTGACATTGAAGAGCTGTTGCAATATCACAATCATGCTGAATATCTTCTAGAATGCACTTTATTGCCTCACCTTGAAGATGAACTTTGTTTGTGGATGAATCTTCATTCTCATGCGGTGATTATTCTTTATCTTTTCCTTTAAATGATGAGCAACTCCTTGAACGTTTTCCTGCAAAAATAATTAATAAGTTTTTTTATTATAAATCTTAAAATGTTTAACAATTTTCAAATAAATTTATTATTAAATATATACCTGATGAAGACATATTGTTATCAAAGATATTAAAAATGAAGATGAAATATGTTTAGATATGACTAAATATACGTTTGAGTAACTATATTTATAGCCTTAACTTCTCCCGAATTCCAGTGTGTGTTTATAATAATTTAAAATAGAATAGTAAATGTAAATATGATTCCAATATGTGTTTATAATAATTTAAATTAGAATTGTAATTTTAATTTTAAAAACCTTCTATAATATGCATTTTATATTTGATAACATAATCTTGGTTTTGTCTTTGCAATTATTTTCATTTTAGTGTTATAGTATGTGTTGGAATTTCATAATATTTAGAAGTTTCTGATGCATAAAATGTGATATTCTTAAAATGTTGCAATATCCGTTGTCGTTTCAATATAAGTTTCTGATAATAAAATATACATTTGATATAACATTTAATTGACTACCATTTTTGGATATTATCGTTTCCAAACATAAGATGCATGTTATAAAATATTTTAAAAATCATAATTATCTTTGTCGATATCTTTTATATATTTAAATTATGTTACATGATAAGTTCTAAAATTGTATGACATTATTGTTTAAATTGTAAAAGGAATTGATATTTTTTAACATATAGTATATGTTGCAATTTCATAATATTTAGAAGTTTCTAAAGCATAAAATATGATATTCTTAAAATGTTGCAATATCCGTTGTCGTTCCAATATAAGTTTCAGATAATAAAATATACATTGGATATAACATTTAATTGACTACCATTTTTAGATTTTATCGTTTCGAAACATAAGATGCATGCTATAAAATGTTTTAAAAATCATATTTATCTTTGTCGATATATTTTATTTATTTAAATTATGTTACATGATAAGTTCTAAAATTGTATGACCAGAAGTTTTAATTGTAAAAGGAATTGATATCTTTTTAACATATAGAATGTATACTATTGTATAAGATAATTATTTAGATATATCTATACCATATATAATTTAAAATTTAGATATATATTAATAAATATAAATATTGCATGTGAATATAAACTAAACATTAATATTTATGAAAGATTTAGATTTATTAGCGAAAAACAAATATTAATCAAATGGATTTTCTAGCTCAATATGAATTCATCAAAGAACATGTTTACGGATTGGTATTTGTTTTTTTATTTTTTACTGTACATATTTTTTTCGTTATATGCTTATGTTCATAAATTTAGTTTTTTGTTTTTATGTTGTTTAGATTATTCCTGTAGAGATGATACGGTTTTGCAATGATGTAACTGATAAGAAACAACTATTATTGATAAATGAGAATACTAAATACTTGGTGTATGTTAAATCATTTAATGATAAGCAACCTTTTATTTATGGTCATTCATGGCAAAAATTTGCTTATTTGAAGAATTTGATGAATGGTTGGAATATTTTGTTTCGACACATGACTTCTAATCGAATGCTTGTATGTTGTTACAATTTTGAAGGCATTTGCAGCGATAAAACTCTTAATTATAGAGGCTACAATAATTCATGCCTATCAGTAGCTTCGTCATGCGCTATGGTGATGCAAGTAAGTTCTGTTTTGAAATTTTTGAACAATAAGTGTTTTTTTAATTATTATTTTTTTTACAGATATTTGCTAAAGGATTTTTCAGTATCATGAACAGTAGATCCCCATTAAGTATGAATATTTATTCACCTAATGGATTTTTTGAGGTGAATGCTCTTACTATAAATGGTGTCGCTATTGGATTTGAGGGTCATGGATGGGAAATGTTATATGTGTGCGAGAAAATTTTTATTGGACAAAAGATGATATTAAGTTAACTAGATGATAATAGATTTCGTTTGTCTTTATTTAATAAAGATGGTGTTCAAGTTGATGGGTGTGAAACATTGAATGAAGGTAAATTGTTTAGTTTTTTTTTTTATATTTTTATAAAATATAAATTGAGCGTGTTGTGGACGATATGGGAATGAAATAAATTAACTTGTTTTACTAATTTTTTTTCCATAGGATTTGCAATTCTTCTACAACATTGAAAATGTTATGGACGATATGGAGTTTATAAGAGATATAGAAGAAAATGAGCAACATAAAGCTCATAACCTTCATCTTCTTGTTGAGAAGATGATGATATTTGCAAGAAGGCAATGAAGTTAACCGTGGTAAAAATGGATTAAAGTCTATAATGTGCTATGTAAAGCTAATATTATAGGTGATGTAATAATAAAATAACATATCAAATATATAAACGCAGCGGAATACATCACCAACAAGGATCCATATAGCCATATGATCAATCATAGAATTAAACAAACAAGTTATATACCTTTGTAGCGTGATCCGGGAGTCACCAACAATGATCAATCCCACGTCAAGAGCAAGAAACCCAAGAGATCAATAAGGTTGATCTCTTCTATGAATAAAACACACTACACGTCATTGATCACCACCCGATGCTAGTCTTGACCTTGTAACACTTGATTCTTGAATACCTACAAAGGTAATCAACAAGAAAAGTGTTTTGATATCCTATTGTCATATTTCATTTATATGAAAACAGGTATGACAATTAATCATATTTATACATTTAATGTTTGTAGATAGGAAGATTTAATCATTGTCAATTACTTGAGTACGAGTAAACTCCTTTTACTACGCGTGCATTAAATGTGTGTACAAGTTTGTCCTTTTGAGTCTTCTCATCAAGAAACTCATTCTTAACCTCACAGTCTAACTGATTGGTAAGAGATCAATCAAGCTCTATGAGTGATTGTCTTTCAAGGACTGCATCTTAACATTCATAATTTTGAGCTATTCATCAGATAAAATATCTAATGATGCATTTCTGTAGTTAGCAGGTTCACAATGATCCTTTAACTTATATCTCTTAGCATTGATATAAAAACCTATATCAATCAAGTGCAAGAGGTATCCTTGCGGATTTATGAATGAGAGATATCAATCTATGGTTTAACATGTGCATGTTCAACCTTAGTATGACATTAGCAAGCGTACTCAGAAGGTTGCTCTTGAATAATTTCAAGATCTAAAGGTGCTCCCACTTGCTTTTGTATGTAGAGACTAATCTCTAGATACTCAGCATTTTGAGCAACAATAAATTGTTTTCAAGTGGGACATCCAAAATACATCGCTAGTTCTTGACGCTAGTTTGTTAATTACTTACTCTTAGGTAGTTAACAAATTCAGAACTTCAATCAAGACATAATGAGATTCATCCCATTCCATAATACAATGGTGTCTTAAATTCCTTCTGGGTTGGAACCATATTGAGTGTACACATGGCACATCCAATTTCTAACCTTGATAGCTTTGGAGGTAAAACAGTTTAAGTCATCAAAGATCAAACAATATCAATAGTGTTTGATTCTCCATGACGGACATACCATAAGGTTGTGGTATTCCATGATGACTGATGTTTTGAGACTATCACACAACTCATTAGATGAACTTATACTTTTGGGCTTACATATCTACCAACCAAGTCAACCAGATGGCATCAATAGTAATTTTAGCCTACTGCATACTTTACATCATGTGCATGTTTTGACTAGAAAACATAAACATTTATTATACGTCGTAAGTGCACATGTCTTAACAAGAAGACATAACAAATTAACGTCTTACTTTACGTTATAAGTCTTTCAACAATTGACAGAATTGATGTTTTTGTCTTTACAAGAGACCTAAACATATTCAACTAAAGTAATTACGAGCGCCGACACTTGGCCTCAATAGTAAATTCAAGTTAATTTCATACTTCATGATTATGACTTCACAAGAAAACATAATCATATTTACTAAACAATTCAGTGAATATGTTGAAGTAGCTTTTCATGTTATCTTGATATTTGTTCTAATTAGGGCAACATACATTTTATGTGTAGAAGTCCTAGTAGAATCTTAGTTTCTTACTTTGCAGTCAAGAAAAACCATTAGTCATATTGTTTTATGTTGTACCTTGCACACAATTAAGATTTCTCCCACTTGTGCATGACACAACATCATAAGAGTATACAGACAACACTACGCTCGTTTGTTTGTATAAGCAATATGACCATGTCTTAGATAACATATGATTTTAGTGAAAATCAAAATATAGATATGTAGAACTTTATCGTTTTAATAATGAATCATGCATAACAAGTTTGTAGATAACATTTCAGGAAGAAACATCAGGAACGCGACAAGTTATCTTATAAAATTTATGCAATGGTTCTTATATAAACTCTGATGCTTAACATGTGGAAAGTAACGTATTATTTCAAGACAATCTGGAAATAAGATGGGCAACTTGCAAGGTAATAAAGCTTACAGCTCCCACTGGATTAGACAACATTACATGTGTTTCGTCACCAGTAATATAATCACGTAGCTCCCACTGGATTAGACAACATTTCACGTGTTTCGTCACCAGTGGAGAGTGAGTGGTGATTGGATACTTTCTTTCTTTCTTTGAATATCTACACATTATTGCTAATGTGAGTCACTTTGACAAGTAAACATGTACTTAGGTATTCAAGGAAGTGCATCAAGTTCTAACATATAGATGATGGGCTAGCCATCATTGCTATTTTAACTTGAAAATAGGCATGCATTTCCTCCATACTTGGTCTTTTTTACCACAAGGGTATGTAGGACCTTAGTAGGTTTATTGGGTTAAGACAAACTGCTAGGTAATCATGCTAGTAATTGCCTTTACCACTTTGCGGTTTATTGACATTTTCGTCTTCTAATTATTTAAACTCATTTTAGTTTGGTAGCTATAGAAAACATGTTCTCTAGTTATCCAAATATCTTATATTTCTTCAAGGTTTCAAAACCGAAGCTAGGGTTATAAAACAACCTTGAAAGAATAAGATGTGTAACCATACTTAACCGTTTTGACTTTTACAAGACATCACGATTTCTAGAGTAGGTTTTCTTTGAGTTTGATTAGAATTAGGAAAATTCAAATTATCCTATTATGGCTTTTCCTCATAAAGAAAAGGGATAGGAACAAGTCTCTTTCTTACAAGGAAAGAACGACTTAGTTCGTCCTTTTAACAAGAAAGGAACAAACTCTTGTTTACGGTTGTGTTGCATTAATTCATTAATTGAATTCACAAAGTTCAATTTTAGTATTTTCGATAATTATCCTTTTGTAATTTAACTACCCCATGTTTACAATTTAAAACAATTAATTTACAAAAAGGCTAAGATCCACATTGTGCTTCTACAATCACGTCAGTTTATCTGCTAGCAATAGTAGATTCAATTGGTAGGCGACGATCACCAATTGTATTACATGTACAACTCTTAGATCCTTATGGGACTCATGGCATCTAGTGTCAAACAACTAGTGTCATGTAGGCATGTTTGGTCCCATCTTTGCCTCGGGTGTTAGACCCGTTTCCCGGGTATTGCAACCCCACCCTAGATGAAAATAGATAAAGGCCTTACGTGATTGGCTAGTAAATAAATGTAACGTTTTAGTCAAACTGATAGCCAATTAATAGTCAAAGTATGACTATGTAGTCATATAAAATGTGTTGAGTAACTATAAGGGCTTAAGTTGCCAAGTGTTAAACATGTATTATAAGTTAGTGTGGCCAAAATAGAAGAAAAGAGACTTGAGGGACCATCCTTGCCTTTGCCCCAAACTTGTACCTAACTAGTTATATCTAGTTTTATCTAGATAATTCTCTCATTTTTGAGAGAGAGTGAGAAGGCTGGATATTTTAGAGAGAAGAAAAGAGAGGGAAAGTAGGTAGGTGATGATCCATGAAGAAGATGATGAGGATCAAGTGTTATAGCCTTCCCTTAGTAATAATCATCACAAGTAAGTGATCTATTGTCTTGTTTAATGAAGTTATAGTTCATGAGTAAAGTGGGTAATCATCATATGATCAAGATATGATCATATGATGATATGGGTTAGAAGATGATTATGTTTTGATGGGTTTGATAACCCTTGTTTATGTATTTGAGTATTATGTGATTAGGTTTTGATTATTTAATGATGATGATGATCGATGATGATGATGATGATGGAAGATTTTGTTGTTGATGATGTTCTTGATGTTGTTTAGCTTGGACCAAGGTAAGTAAAATGATGATGGCATGTATTATATGGATGTCTAACATGTATGTATTATGTATGTTTGTGATTAGTGATAAGAGGTTGGATATATGCTTATATGCTAGGATGAATAGGATCTAAGTGGTGAATTTGGTTGCGATGGTAAGTTGATGTTAGGTGATTATGCAAGAATTAGAGAGTGGAGTAGCTAAGTAAGTGTTTGGAGATATGTGATGCTTATGTGTTTGATTTGAAGTATGATGTTATGTGATTATCGTTTTACTTACTAAGCGTAAGCTTATTCTTCTAGTTGTCAACGTTTTGTAGGTTAATGGCGATGAGGATAACTTGGCTTGGATTATAGCATAAGGATTTGGAAGCGGATTTGGGGGATAATAAGCATAGGAGCTAGGTAGAATACCGAGCTCGAGTCAATGTTGTACCCCCGAGAGTCTCTTTTATGAGTCCTATAATGTGTGTCAAAGTCGTGTAATGGTTTGGTGGTCTAATGATGTGTCGAGAGTGTTTTAGGTGTTTATAGTAAAAGTTAAAGGGGTGTTTGGTTTATGTGTGAACATACCCATTTTGGATTGTAAACGGGTCAAGCGTCATTGGAACATGTTTGTTATGTAAATATAATGAAGTTGGTCAAGTTTGGTGTAAAACGGAAGTGGTATAAGTGGTTTTGTCATGAAATGGGTCAAAATGGGTTTTAGTGGTGAAATTGCAGTTTTGTTCTTGATGGCCTTTTTGACGCCGTCACCCTTAAAACTCCAAAAATTCTCTGGCCTATCAAGGCTTGATGGTGAACTGCAGTTTTGTTCTTGATGGCCTTCTTGACACCGTCACCCTTTAAACTCCAAAAATTCGTCTGGCCTATCAAGGCTTGACGCTGTCAGGCTTGGGCTTGACGCTGTCAGAGCCGACTGTGCAGATTTTTGGCAGTTTTCAAAAAATCATATCTTTTGATCCGTAAGTCGAAACGGGTCATGTGACCTATCGTTTCGAAGCTAATCGAGTCTACTTTCATCTAAAATAGTTTCAAGGTCTGAAAGTTTATAGATTTTTGTCAGTGGTCAAAAGAGTAAGCAGGTGTCCGTAAAAGTGAGTCGTTTCCGTGTAAAAATTTTAAATTTTGGTCTTATCGGGCACGGGGCGTTACAACTTGGTATCAGAGCTTCATTTTAAGTGAATTAGGTTTTCTTTAGGATTGCCTAGACTTAAACCACTCTTAGAAGCGTTGGACATAAGTGTTGGTTGCGCGAAATTTAATTGCAAAGTGATTAGATGGATTACGTTTAATGCTAGTTGAGCCTATTGATGGTAGGTGATGTATGCTTATAATAGTGTTGTTGTGTTAAGTTACAAGTCCATGGGGACTTGAGGTACTTAGATGATTAGTTAGTCGTGCACCTTGGTTGGTGACGGGGATCTTATTGCGATATGTGAATTGTATGATAGAACTATAGTGATGAATTGTGAGTAGCAATGCTAACTGGTATTAGAGACGGGCTAGTAAGTAAGTTAAATGGTTATGATGCCTTAGTTATAAGGTTGACTATTGCTTGCGAATAGCTAGAATATTGATGCTTAGGCATAGATTGATTATGCGTTATGATATATGATGCCATAGACTTCATTTTTTGATTATGTTATAAATGTTCTAACACTTGCCGGATAAGTGTTAAGGGTTATGATATGATTGCTTATATGATGTTAAGTGTTGTCGTTTATGCGATATTAAGTCTATGGTAAGTCATTATAGGTCTAAGTTTTATGTGGTGTGCTTGAGAGCACGATGGCTTAGAAGTGTATGAGTTATGATGCATTAGAATGCATATTATGTGTTGACCTAGTTGTGGTCGATAAAAAATTTAAAAAGAACACATCGATATGTGAAATAAGTTAAGAAGCAGGGTAGGTGCTTGGGAAACGTAATATAAAGTAAGAAATGAATAACGAAGTATGTTAGTAGTCTGATGATTGGAAATACATGAATGAATATATGCTTGGAGCATGAGTTTTTATATACAAAACCAAATGAGAAAGTAAGGGTGTATGAATAAGATGTGGTGAGGTCATGTATCATATAAAACATGATAACTAAAACATATTAATACCAAATGGGTAGAAATGATGAATGAGATATAGATTCCGCTAGAAGTCAAAAGTAACTTGAAGAGTGCTAGAAAGAATTGTAAAACATGAATATAATCATGTCAATATATTTGTATTGAAATGTGTATGATGAGACTTATGTGAGTGCGATAGAATAAACCTATGTAAGGTTTATATGCGTAAAAGTTGAATAGACTAAAATGAAGTAATGATAAAGGTTGAGAATATGGTCAACACGGGGTTGACGGGCAATTGTAAAAGTGCGTTGTAAGAACACATAGAATGTGTAAACTATAATGGACAAATATTATATAGAACTTGCCTAAAATAAAGATGACACGTAGTGAGTTGTTGACAAACATAAGAATGAGTTTATAGTTGGGTTGTAGATGTGTAAGTAAGTGGATCAACGTAAGGGTAAACAACACAAGATTCTGTATGATAAAAGAATAGCCATAGCAAGACAAGAAGAGAGATGCTAACTGGTATTAGGGATGGAATCAATAAGTAACTTAAAGTGTTAACGCATAAATAATGAATTGTGATGACGAGAAGTGTACTCAATCATAATGTGTATTGATAAGATGAAATTGACACGCAAATTGTTAGTGGTTGTTGACATAAGAAAAACAAATAAGATTTAGTAACAATGCTTTAAGTATGGACCGTGATGATATTGGGTGTACTAACGTATAGTGTGAAGAGATAAGACGAAACTAACGAGTTAATATTAAGATGTTTGATAACTTGAGGGTTAAAGAATGAGGATAGAAAAAGATGGCATGAATTGTGACCCACATAGGGTCTCATTAAATTTAGTGATTAAGGACTAAAGTTAAATTGGTATAGAGACGGGGTAACAGTAGGGTAAAGTACTTGAGAGTTAAGTGTGAAGGTGAAGTTGCGATTAAACGGGGATATATATATAACGGACGGAAATTAAATGTAAAAGTTTGAGTGTCAGAAATTAAATGCGATAAGATAAGAATGTACATGGTATACTTAACATGACGTAAAATTGGTAGGATTGAAATAAGGTGTGTGGGTAAGATAATGACAAGATAAAAAGAATACGTTTAAACACTAATGATCAAATAGGACGAGTCAAGTGTGCAAGCAATAACATAATAATACATTGTGCGGTAACATAATGAACTTACGTAAATAGAATGCGTGGAAAGAAAAGGGAACGCTAATGAAGGTTTTAACGCTATTAATCTATGAAGGGCATATATGTAAATGGCAAGAAAGAATAATATCGCTTAAATACATAAATAAATTAAGAAAGGAGATGAGGTATGAGAATGAGAATGCAACGAGCTAAGAATGTAAGAAAGAATGAAATAGAGCAAAATTTCTTAAGTACTAATAGCCATAATGAGATGGGCGTGTATGAGGATAAGGTATTGCCATGACATAATTATGTTACGGCTAAGGCGATTAGCTGTAATCATTAATAAATAATGGGCGTGTTATAATTGACGATCTATATAAGGTCTACATGTAAAGGAAGCGAGTGAGACTAAAAGAAGAGAGATAAGATACGGAAATAAAAAGGTGATGGATTAAAAACGTAAGAAAGAATGAGAGGGGTATGTGTGAGATAAAGACGTTGTCTTGAAATTATCATATTACGGCGCTGTAATCACCAAAATGAATGCATGAGTTTCGGTTGGTAAAATGTGAGAAGTCTAGACGTAAATGAGTCGAGTGGAATAAAATGTAATGTAAGAATGTGTAAATGAGTAATGAAGGCTAAAAATGCAAGAGGTAAAGTAAAAATGCGAAAATAACTAAAGCGGATTAAAAATGTAAGGAGTGTGTATGAGATAAAGGCGTTGTTCTAAAATTATCATATTACTGCTAAGGCGATTAGCGGTAATTACTATAATAAACGAATGTAATAATGTGTGTGGTGCTTATGACTTGGATCCGTTGTTAAGGTGATAAAGTGTGAATGTAATGATCCTTCGGGATGAATGTTAAGAGTGGTATCCCTCGGGATGACCAAGTAAATGAATGTTAAGGAATCCTTCGGGATGAATGTTAAAAAAATCCTTCGGGATGAAAAGTGTTGCTTTCACCGGCAAGGGTGTAGGATATACCCATCTTGATTGTGTGTATGATTCGGGTGGTCTTGGTTCATGGAAGATTAGATCCATGGTAGATGAGATGAACTAGAGAGAGAGAGTTGGGAGAAAACTTGTATCAATTAGATTAAGTGTGTGAAATAATACAAGAGTTCCAACCCTTCCCAAGTGTGGGAAGGGGCTCATATACTACTACATATTGGTGCCCCTAGTGGGCTGTGGAGTGAGCTGACAGTGGGGAAAGCCCCGACCCACTCCACAAATATAAATACGACTAAGTTAATACTAATATTACTAATAATACTAAACGAATATATATAAGCCTACGAGCTATATAAATGCTAATTAGATGCTCGGGGTGACCGAGCCTTCATCTGAATATTTATATTCCTAACAATCTCCCCCTAAGGGAGGTCACCTCGGAAATAATAATTTGAATTCTAGCATTCTTTCTTCTGAACTTGTCTTTATAGCTCGTAGTCTTTGATTCTTCAAAGTCTTGTATCTTTGTGCTTTCAGCAGTGAACTTTTGATGGCCTTTCCTTTGTCTTGGATGATTTTGAGTATTCTTCGAAAATATCATCCAGCATGTGTCTTCAAGCCATCTTTCAGTAGTATGTCTCCACGTGATGTGTAAATCTTTGAGCCGACATGCTCACACTATTTGGTGTCATGATCTTTAGCATCAGAGTTTGCAGAAGCCGTGTTAAAGGTCTTTTAGGTTGATCATGACTTTGTTGAGTTACAATGATGATGTAGTGTGAGCATGTGGTATAGGATTGGCATCTTTACTTCAATCAGCTACAACCGCATTCAGCTGCAACCTCAATCAGCTACAATCGCCAGAAGTTCCTGCATACGACAGTTAGCAATAAAACGTCCGGTACTTACAGGTTCGGACTTCGAGATTGTTAACAGCATAGTGTGAAAACTCTCTCTAATCCTTACCAAGACCGTTCCTAATCAAAAACCCACAGAGGGCTTTTTAAGATCGAACCGTAGCACATCAAAGATTAGGTGAGTCGCTGGAGATCACTCCACGACTGTAGACCGTTGGAAACCGCCGTGACCACTAAGCGTAATCCATAAAGAATTACCGAAGTGACCTGCTTTCAGGGCTGCTTGATGTTGACCCTGGCAGGAATTTCCATTCAATCATTGAGAATTACATTTGTAAATTCCCTCATAAATGTTCTGGCAGATTGCTAAGATCTGCGTAGGACTCTTAAGTTTACAACTGGTGTCCTTAATGTTGAACACCCAGTGTAGAAATAATTCGTGTTCCTATGAGATCTTTTTATGTATCTCGTGGCTCTAGACTCGATAGTGCGTTATGATTTGGTAAGCGGAGGCTGGAGAGAACTGCCACCTTTTCAATATCATCTAACTCGGAGTGAGAGAGACGATAGAAATGTATTGAACTCCGTAACAATTGAAACAAGAATCCTTTGAGGGGCCTTGAGTGGCTAGGGAGGGTTGTGCAGCGTATCACTGGGTCCATGATACTTTGTCTTCAATGCCAGCAATCAACTAAGTGATTCTGACAGCATATGTATTGACCCGGTTTCTGCCTAAGTTGTAAGGAGGGCTTCTTTCTTTTCACCCTTTATCTTTACAATTCTTTTTCATTCTTCAACCCCTTCAGTGCTTACCGAGACTTCATAACTAGTACCTTGTTGGGTTTGTTCCAGTACTAGCTCCATCTCAGTCGGCACTTTTCCCTTATCCACTTTTCTCCTTTTTAATCATACCTAAGGACTTCTACACTAACTAGTGGATTGTCCCTGGGTAGATCCCTCCGGCTCTGGCGGGATCGTGGGAACTTGAGCCTAACCTAACCATCCTTATAACTCCATGCATTAATTAGAATGGTCGGTCTCTGGTATTCATCCACGATTGCCAAACCAAATCTTTGAAAAATCTCTCAAAGTGTTCATGATTCTGAAACACATTTTTGCAAACACTTGAGAGTTTTATATTTTTCAAATGCTCCCCCTCAACATGTGCTCGGTTGATTGTTTTATAAATTTGCACATGTTAGGTAGAGCTCGCACTTTTTGAATTGATCAACTTTCAGTGAACATGACCGATTCGAGACACGCTTACATCACTAGTTAGACTAGCTTGAAATTATTACCCGGCCTGGTCAAGTCCACAGAAAGTTTCTCGAAACGGTACACTCTACTCAGACACATCCTTTTCGAGACACGCTTACATCACTGGTTAGACCAGCTTGAAATTATTACCCGGCCAGGATATGTCCTTTCGATCAATGACAGTATAGGTTTCGTCAATTCATTGGTTAAGTCTGAGTCACGATCTCATGCTATGCCAAATCCTTTTTGTCCATTCGCTCCCCCTCAATATGTGCATCGATATACGAAAGAGTTTAGCACATATGGGAGAGCCTAACGTTTAAGTCCAAAACATCACATTTTCATCAGGTTTCATATTTAAATCACATTCTCTCCCCCGATCAAAAATTTCAAACCTTTTGAGATTTGTGATCCCAATTGATTTAAATAAGTTAGAAAATGTGGGAGAAAATGTGACCGATTTAATATATTCTGATGATGAGAACATACTACGCTCCCCCTTAATCTAGGAGGGAGATTCACTGCTTATTTTGCACAAATTCGACAATTATGACACAAATGATATTGACCTTTTTGCGCAGATGATGTAATCACCCGCTTTTCTGAGTTAGTAGTCAACATCAACTATCCATCCACCAACAAATCTTTCGCAAATGTCGTTGATCCCCACTTGGCGAGACCAAAATAGATGAATGGTGGTGACGGTGATGACGGTGTTGTTGTTGTTGTTGTTGCTGCCGATGTTGTTGTCGTGGTGAATTCCGAGCCAATCAATAGAGTTTGAACGTCTGATCAAATGGTTAGAATGGGAACTGGTACATTCATTTTGGCTATGGAATCTGCATAAGAATATCAACACAGATATACATACATACAGATACACTATTCTTTAATAGCTACCCTTCAGCAGCTTGCCACATTATAATACCAAGTTCATCTTATAATCAAACCCCAATCAGGAACTACGTCAAACCACTATCTAGCATGAAGAGCAATTAGCAATCATGAACATGGCAATTCACACAGATTTCAATATTTAATTCAGGATCTTAGGAACATGATTCTAACATAATAGCAATCTACTTAAGCGAATCCTGAGAACATATGCACAATATCAACAACAATTAAGCAGCAGAGACAAACAACATTTGAAACTCATTCACTTAGTTCATACAAATGTCAGTGGAGCATTCAAGAACATCAAACACATCGGGTTTTCTAACTTCTTTCAGATTTTGAGTTTTAATGTATCTAGGGGATTAAACGAGGATTCCAAAGAGATACAAATGAACCTTCTAGTTATATGAAGCTAGGATACTACAAGCAAATTGCACATAATGTCCTAAACTTTCTAGCAACTAACACACTTGGTCATTTGATATATTTAAGCAATATCCTCTTCAACTAATACCCCATTAACTGCAAAACCTTTTCTAAGAGTCATGAATTAATCAAGAAACCCGTTTGATGATATAAAATTTGAATTCACTCTCCCCCTCAATCAATGACCCGTATTCTAGTTGAGCCTCAACTAAAATCAAGCTTAACCCCACAACTCATCAAACAAGAACTGTCATGAGGTTTTGTAGTCGTTGATTGATTGACAAATTTTATGCATAATCCAAGTATAAACAAATTTCATACAACACATATTCACCAAGTGTCTCACAAATAATTTTCAGAAGAATCATAGAATGAAAACTATTTGTTATACTAAGAAGATTTCTCTTCTTTTACAAGAAATGATGCACTGAATCGTACATCAAATCAGGAAACATGGATATGAAGTAATCCATGCCCAGGTGAACATCACCCAGTTGGAGGAATAGCCGTCTTTTTGGCGACGTGCTTTCCCCAATATGAAGCGCGGGTTGCTATCTAAAGTAATAGCAAGCCATTTAGACATGTTTTAAGAATCCATTTTAACTTCTGCTCGAGCTTCATTTAAAGACCCGTGCCATTATTGAATGACATTTCTAAGTCCGTAAATGTTATCGATAAACAGAAGACATGCCTAGGTGAAACTATTTTTGGTATTTTCTATTTTTCAATTTTTATGGTTTTTCTGGATTTAAGATTCTCTATTTACAAATGCAGGATTTCTATATATCTAATTACAAGATGGTATAAAATATGAATAAGTATATATGTACAAGGATACGAACCAGAAACCATTACTCCTCAGCATTCTGAATCTTCACCGCATTCATCACTTGACTTGCTGAAGAGCAATGTGAGCACTTTCAATCAGGGATTGATTCTGGCTTTTCACTCTCCCCGAATTAGTGCTCTCCCCCAATCTGACAACCTTTCTGATGAACACCCATAATAGGAAGAAGACTTTGGATGAACGCCCGAAATATGAAGAAGTCTTTTGATAACCAAATGCATGCCGTCTTTAATCTTCTAACACTCCCGTCCTAGAGTGACGCCGTCAAAAACCTTATGCATCTTTTCGGTAGTTTAAGTTGAGCCTCAACTGAAATCTAGCTTAACCCCACAACTCATCAAACAAGAACTGTCATGAGGTTAAGCTAAACCACAAATTTAAGCCCAGTAACAACTTGATTTCAGCTTAACCTCACAACTCATCAAACAAGAACTGTCATGAGATTAGGTTAAAATCAAGTTGGACTTAACCTTAAACTACGGAACAACTTAAACCTAACTTAACTCCACAACTCATCAAACAAGAACTGTCATGGGATTAAGTTAAATATCAAGTTGTAAGAAAAGAACTCAACATGTTTTGACTGTGGAGAAGACTGTAGACTCGACCTTCTTCAAGATTGCCCAATGTGGAGGAACAGAATACCAATCATCTTTATCTCACCAAATTCCTTCCAGTAACCTTACATGTAACCCATCAGCCCGCAGCATACACATGAGAAGATAACTCCCAACAGAGAATGTAGAATAGACTGACGACTCGACCTTCTTCAGTCTTAAGTATAACACCAAAGTAACAAGTTGAACCACTGATCATCTATAGTATGTATCCATCCTTGGATATTAAGCCCTGATCACGTGAACCTGTTGTGCGTCCTTGATGTACACATTCTCTCTCCCCTGATGGTTACGATTAATCAGCCCATGACGTAACAGTGAAACGTAAATACCAAGGTAACAAGTTGAACCACTGATCATCTCTGCAGTTATCAACACCGGAATAAATGATTAAGCCCGATCACGTGAACCTGCTGTGCGTCCTTGGTGTACACATTTCTCTCCCCCATGATGGTTACGATTAATCGGAATCATCATCATGATGTGTACATGTAGCCTAATGACGTGTACATGAAGCATTGACTAGAAACCCATTGTTGCTGATTGTACCAGCCCGTGAGACGATGTAGATTAGCATTCCATGACCATGTTCTTCAACACCTTGATAGACGGAAGAAGTAGTGTTGGAGAAACATGGTTTGCACGACTCCTGAACTGACGTATTCAGGAGTCGTATGACCATTTCTCAATCATCAACTAACATGTAGATTAATATTCACCCTTTCCCCCCCTCAAAAATTGCATACGCCTGCCAACTGCAATTTTTGATGATTGAACTAGTGAATATGAATACCATCAACGGTAAGTAGCTCCACTTGACGGTTCTTGAAGACTAACATGTTGTTTATTCACCCTTTCCCCCCCTCAAAAATTGCATATGCCTGTCAACTGCAATTTTTGGTTGAATATGTGAATAAAAATATACTCCAATATGCGCCGATCCACTTGAAGACTGAATAAGCACGGAAAGAGCATGAAACTTGTTGATGAGAATGGCCATAAATAAGAAGATTCCTCTTCTTTTGAAGATAAAGTGCACTCAAGCGTACACTTTTCTTTTCTTTGAAGAACGAGGCCTGAACTGATGTGTACAGACGTCATTTCTCTCTCTTTACTTCTTCTCTCATCTAACTCGTTACCAACCCCATTATCATTCTGTCGGCTTGATGTCGTGACCACTGATGGAGAAAACCCAATATGATGAACTTGATACTGAAGTAATATAACCCGAACTTGTGACTTAAACTTGTACTAATGCGTGACAAAGAGCGGTGTAGAGACTTCGTGCAACATCGAATCCCTAAGTACTCTATACTCTTCAACCAACCAACCATCAAGTATAAGACGTACATCACCTCTTGGATATCCACAACTTCGTGTGACACTGAGCACTACAACGTGACTCCTTAAAGTGATAGTTATTTTGTGATAGAGAGAAAGACAAAATAACTAGATATCCAAGTCCTCGTCATTGTAAATGTTGAAAGCTCGAACAAGGATCTCGAAATCATCCAACCTCCCCGATATCTTCAGATACTAAGTACACGCACCCATGAAATTTCACTTCAGCCTCAAATAAATAATAATGAATTAACGCCGTAGTCACGTCTTGTGGTTAATGCCCAAATCTAGCCCTTTATGATGCTTTAACTGAACTTTGATAATGGTTTTAACCCGATCATGGTTAAGAGCGCATAGTCCATCATCACGGGATTTTACAAATCTATGATTTAAACCGAGAAATAAGTTCTTTCTCGGGATTTTACAAAATCAAGAAGAAACCGTGAGGCAGTAACAGATTGAATGTGGCATGACTGATTTTGATTTTTGGTGAACATCAGTTTGGGTAAAGAATATCTTGTGAAGATTACAGATCACATCACAACTTTTAAAACCTTTGGCCAACTAACCAACCTTGTACATAGATTAGTGACCACTCGATGAAGAAAACCCGATATACCAATATCGACATCGTCATTGACGTGTGACACTGAGTACTCCAATAACTCTTAAGTGATAGTTACCCCGACTACTGGTAACTAGATAACCCAAGTCTTCAACTTAAATTTTAAGCACGAGCAAGTTATCATTGAAGGTCATGCATCCAACCAACCCCGACTTCAAGATAAAATAAGTAGACGCCTTCGTGAAATTCAACTTCAATCACAAATAAAGAATACCAGATTAACTTCGTGATCATCTTGTGCTGTTGACTAGCCAAAAAGAGAAGAAACATGCGCTAATTCTTAGAAGTGCCCATGACTCATAGTCAGTCCTATCAAACAAAGCAGTCTGACCCAGCTACTTGGATGTGGAATAGTTGTCGTACTGTGTACAGGATTTTACAGTTCTTGAGATTTATCTGAGAAATAAATTCAAGAACTAACTGCACAACAGTAAGTATCAAACTGCTGTAGACTGAACCACTGAATCCTGAATCGCTACGATCTGACCCGCTGTAACCGAAACTGCTAAGATTCAAACCGCTGGAGACTGAACCGATACGATCTGACCCGCTGTAACCGGAACCGCTAAAATTCACATCGCTGGAGACGGAACTTCTAGGAAACTTTTTGCCAAAGCTGAGAGTCCGTGATGTTTGTGAATTTGACAGGCACAAAACATGGAAAGAGACAAATGAAACTACTGCAATGAAGATGGTGATTAAGACTCTCTTGTAGTAACCCCTTGCTTTCCTCATCATCAATGGTTTAGTAGATTAACAATTCATTGAAGCTCGTAATATGCCAAAACCGCTTGATGAAATGCATATGACTTTAAAGTGAGTAAAAGGTTAAAACATGTCTCCAAACAAATCACCTCTTGTCTTTAAGCCTGACTACCTCTTGAGAAGATCTTGAACAACAATCCCATTAGAAGCTTGAGAAACAACAATCACTTGATGAAGCTTGATAAAGAACAAGTCCGCGACTTGAACTTGCACTAAATTATGATTTAGAACCTATATTGAGCACAACAACGTAACTCCTTTAAATATAGGTAGTGATATATACCCAACCTTCCATCCTTTATTGTATATATCCACTTCTTGAACATCCAGGTCTAATCACCTTAAATACGCTTGAGCAAGGGTCAACAAACATCGTGCATCCATCCACCCCGAGATGTTTGTGACACTAAGTACACCAACCCGTGAATTAACAAACCAACCAAGTTACCATAATTTCCCAATTCCTGCTGATCTTGAAGCACAAACTTATCCCAAAAAAAATAGTCAAACCCCATAAGTTTTATTTTGTCTAAATCCAAGTCCCGCCTACTTGTCCAAAATTAATTTCACGGGATTTTACAGCTCTTGAGATTTAAACCGAGAAATCGAATCTTTCGCGGGATTTTCTAAAAACTACAAGAGAAACCGTAAAATCAACAAGAACAACTAAGAGTGAATTGCAATACTAGTCTTCAAAATTCAAGTCAAAGAAGTCAAATCACAACTTGATCAGATCGCAACAAGTCAAGTCACAGGTTGTCAACTTGCAACAAGTCGGATTGCAATCAACCAAATCACAATTAGTCAAATCGCAAGTGTTAACTTGCAACGTCAAATCGCAACTGGTCACATCGCAATCAGTCAAGTCGCAACAAGTCAAAATGCAACTTGACACATCGCAATTTAAACAAATTGTTACTTGTCAGCTATAACTATAGTTGCAAAGATCAAAATGCAGGCTCACTCAAGTCGTAGGCACTAATAGGATACTGCAGCTGAATCCACACCTCTAAAGCTACGTTGATATTCATAAACCCAAATACGAGCCGTATCGTGTGTATCCTCGTGAAACTTGGTGGATCCAACCATACAACACATTTCACTCATAAACCCAAACCCAAAAACATACGGTTGCCAAAAACAATAACTCCGGATTACGAGTCACCACAGCCCGATCCAAATCCACCTTATAGTCCAATAATTTGTGGAAAATTAAGTCAAACTCTAATCTTATAATAACTTCACATTTACCCTAAAGTGACCAAAGTTAGTCCGTTCACTTAGATAATAAAAGCATGATCGAGTCTATACTTAATCCACCCAACACAAATCCAAACAAAAACTAGATAGCAGATATCTCACGGCCCAATATAGTCCAAGGGTGAGTCAGGCCCGTGAATTTAACTTCAGCATCCAGCCCATCCAAATCAACCTTGGCCCATTCAAGTCAATAATCCCAAAAGTTACGGTATATAACACACCATAAACCCAACTTAATCTAACACTAATCTCATATTAATCCGCCCCCTTCTCATCCATCTCTCCTCCAAACTCAGTCACCAAACACAAACCCTAATCTCATCACTTCAAACATAGGCTACACATTAAACACACCTCACATCTCCAACGAATATACAGCCACAAACACTTTGATAATCATTAAGCTCAAATCCGAATAGCAAACACAAACTGAAGCACGTTAACTCCACAAACAAGGCGCATCTACAAGATCTCCAAAAGGAGGTCTCGGGTAGGTTCTACACGATTGATTACGCTTCTTGTTGTTTTGTTTTGTTATAACCGAACAAAGGGCAAATGGAGGCTGTATAGTCTTCGTTTGTCCTTTTAGTTGTTCGAATATTTAAAGGAAAGAAGCTCAGTCTTCATAATGATCAATGATGGGTTCATGTTCACACGAAAATCTTTAAAAATTTGTGTCAGATGTGAATGACAACTGAGATCTTATGTTTATCTTGTTTTGTATTCGAAGCTTGTTGCAATATAGGAGTTGTGATATGGTAGTTTGTGGTTTGAACGAATTAAAGAAAGGGCATAACGCGAATGTTATGAACCTTATCCTTTGCATTCGGATAAAAAGTAGAAGCTAGGCTTCACAAGGGATCGATGATGAGATGCTTTCTTTATATGTTTGTTCATTTCGTTTGAGTTTAAGGATCAATGATGATAAGTTTTTCATGTTTATTGAGCTTTGAAAGCTGAATACTATTTTATGACACACGAAAAAAAAAAAAAAAAAAAAAAAACATGGCTGAGATCGTTTGATTGTTTAACCATTCTGTTCGAGTCGTAGAGTTTAGGTGATGAAACATGAGGATGGGATTAGTTGTTGGATTTGTTGTATAGTTGGCTGTTGTTGATGGGGTTTAAGACTGATGATGGTTATGGACCTGAGGTCAACGAGTCAGTGGTTGGTCTTGAGTAGACAAGCCGCATCCATGAACAAGTAGACAAACAGCATTCGTGAGCATTTAGACAAACCGCATTCGTGATTATACAGACAAACCGAGTTCGTGAGCATATAGACAAACCGAGTTCGTGAGCATATAGACAAACCGCATTCGTGATTATGCAGACAAACCGAGTTCGTGAGCATATAGACAAACCGAGTTCGTGAGCATATAGACAAACCGAGTTCGTGAAAAATAGACAAACAGCATCTATCATCATAGAGACAAACCGCATTTTTGACCAGTCAACGCTGTCACTATCACCCAATTTTGTCTTTATACCACTTTAGGCTACCAGCCAAACACCAATCCCATAGGACACAAACCGCATCAATGAACACCATCATTTGACACAAACCGCATCCAAGAACAATCAATTCGAACAACCCACACTCGTATGCTATTGGTGAACATTTAAGCCCAACCAACTCCGCATCTTGAAAACCACCAACAACGACCATATTAAACACAATAAGCTCAAACCACTTGGACATCTTGTGAATTTCTTGAAACATTGTTCGAACCATTGATTTACTTGTGGATTCGAAAAATATAGAGCAAGCAACAAAAACAAATCCACAGATTTTGCCACACCAACTGTGTTGTGAGCCCACAACCACTAAGGTCCACACACAATATTACCAATATTCAAACATTTAGAAAAAAACCACATAGACAGCAAGACATTCTTGAGACTTTGTATTCGAACAAACCAATTGATATTCTAACAACAAGTGAGGCCCACAAATACAAAAGTCAACAAGTGAAGCCCAGATTTAGAGACCAATGATTCGAACAAAAATTATGAGTAAAACAGTATGTGAAATATGATTCGAACAAAAAAACAGATACAAAGCAGTTTAAGCAAAAAAGGTTCGAACCAAAAAATAAAACCGACACGCAATCAAACCGGACCTAACCATGGCTCTTGATACCAATTGTAGGATATACCCATCTTGATTGTGTGTGTGATTCGGGTGGTCTTGGTTCATGGAAGATTAGATCCATGGTAGATGAGATGAACTAGAGAGAGAGAGTTGGGAGAAAACTTGTATCAATTAGATTAAGTGTGTGAAATAATACAAGAGTTCCAACCCTTCCCAAGTGTGGGAAGGGGCTTATATACTACTATATATTGGTGCCCCTAGTGGGCTGTGGAGTGAGCTGACAGTGGGGAAAGCCCCGACCCACTCCACAAATATAAATACGACTAAGTTAATACTAATATTACTAATAATACTAAACGAATATATATAAGCCTACGAGCTATATAAATGCTAATTAGATGCTCGGGGTGACCGAGCCTTCATCTGAATATTTATATTCCTAACAAAGGGGTTGCCTACATCCATGGCATATAAAAGTATCCCCATGATGAATGTGATAATGTGAAGGATCCAAGTCTAAGAAGAGTAAAAATAATGTAATAAAAAGAAAAATGATAAAATAATAAAGGTTAGATTGGGAATTAGGAGTCGTAGTGTTATGTCGGGAGTGCATAACCATGAGTTTATATTTCTTGATTTACATCGATTGGGACGCCTCTCCATGTAAATGAGGAATTATAAACGAGTTGGCTATGTGTTGCCGACACGGCACGAGTAGGGTTAGAAAAGTAGAAAGCGAGAGTTTAGAATTCGTAGAAATTTTAAGGACTAAGATAGGAGGATTAGAATTTGACCATGGCTTTAGTTGAGACTTAGAAGGACCCTGATGGGATGAAGAAATTGTAATGATGATAGGATGGGCCTTGCGGTGTGGTGCAAAAGATGATGAATGAAGACAAAAGAATGTGAACGTATTAGCCGGGTGTGATCATGTAAAGTCAACTCGTACGAGTTTCTTAAGTATCGAGTAGTCAAGAATGAGGGTAGAGGATAAAGCGAGTGAAATAATGATGTGCGTTAATAGGGCGGATTAGGATGATGATTGGCAATAATAAGTAAGTCTTGTATTATGTAAAATCTAAGCGAGAGTTGTGTGGTATAAAAGTAAGCGGGGGTAATGTAGATTAAGGCATGTGATGCGTTATAGTATGCACAGAGTTGTGAGGTTACTTAAGTCGTTGAACTAAGTAACTAGGGATTAAGGTGTTAGGAATGAGATGAGTTAGGTGACTAAGTGTAGGCTAGAAAAGAATGACAGATTTCGGGGACGAAATCTAAATAAGGGGGGTAGAATTGTTAGACCCGTTTCCCGGGTATTGCAACCCCACCCTAGATGAAAATAGATAAAGGCCTTACGTGATTGGCTAGTAAATAAATGTAACATTTTAGTCAAACTGATAGCCAATTAATAGTCAAAGTATGACTATGTAGTCATATAAAATGTGTTGAGTAACTATAAGGGCTTAAGTTGCCAAGTGTTAAACATGTATTATAAGTTAGTGTGGCCAAAATAGAAGAAAAGAGACTTGAGGGACCATCCTTGCCTTTGCCCCAAACTTGTACCTAACTAGTTATATCTAGTTTTATCTAGATAATTCTCTCATTTTTTTAGAGAGAGTGAGAAGGCCGGATATTTTAGAGAGAAGAAAAGAGAGGGAAAGTAGGTAAGTGATGATCCATGAAGAAGAGGATGAGGATCAAGTGTTATAGCCTTCCCTTAGTAATAATCATCACAAGTAAGTGATCTATTGTCTTGTTTAATGAAGTTATAGTTCATGAGTAAAGTGGGTAATCATCATATGATCAAGATATGATCATATGATGATATGGGTTAGAAGATGATTATGTTTTGATGGGTTTGATAACCCTTGTTTTTGTATTTGAGTATTATGTGATTAGGTTTTGATTATTGAATGATGATGATGATCGATGATGATGATGATGATGGAAGATTTTGTTGTTGATGATGTTCTTGATGTTGTTTAGCTTGGACCAAGGTAAGTAAAATGATGATGGCATGTATTATATGGATGTCTAACATGTATGTATTATGTATGTTTGTGATTAGTGATAAGAGGTTGGATATATGCTTATATGCTAGGATGAATAGGATCTAAGTGGTGAATTTGGTTGCGATGGTAAGTTGATGTTAGGTGATTATGCAAGAATTAGAGAGTGGAGTAGCTAAGTAAGTGTTTGGAGATATGTGATGCTTATGTGTTTGATTTGAAGTATGATGTTATGTGATTATCGTTTTACTTACTAAGCGTAAGCTTATTCTTCTAGTTGTCAACGTTTTGTAGGTTAATGGCGATGAGGATAACTTGGCTTGGATTATAGCATAAGGATTTGGAAGCGGATTTGGGGGATAATAAGCATAGGAGCTAGGTAGAATACCGAGCTCGAGTCAATGTTGTACCCCCGAGAGTCTCTTTTATGAGTCCTATAATGTGTGTCAAAGTCGTGTAATGGTTTGGTGGTCTAATGATGTGTCGAGAGTGTTTTAGGTGTTTATAGTAAAAGTTAAAGGGGTGTTTGGTTTATGTGTGAACATACCCATTTTGGATTGTAAACGGGTCAAGCGTCATTGGAACATGTTTGTTATGTAAATATAATGAAGTTGGTCAAGTTTGGTGTAAAACGAAAGTGGTATAAGTGGTTTTGTCATGAAATGGGTCAAAATGGGTTTTAGTGGTGAAATTACAGTTTTGTTCTTGATGGCCTTCTTGACGCCGTCACCCTTAAAACTCCAAAAATTCTCTGGCCTATCAAGGCTTGATGGTGAACTGCAGTTTTGTTCTTGATGGCCTTCTTGACGCCGTCACCCTTTAAACTCCAAAAATTCGTCTGGCCTATCAAGGCTTGACGCTGTCAGGCTTGGGCTTGACGCTGTCAGAGCCGACTGTGCAGATTTTTGGCAGTTTTCGAAAAATCATATCTTTTGATCCGTAAGTCGAAACGGGTTGTGTGACCTATCGTTTCGAAGCTAATCGAGTCTACTTTCATCTAAAAATAGTTTCAAGGTCTGAAAGTTTATATATTTTTGTCAGTGGTCAAAAGAGTAAGCAGGTGTCCGTAAAAGTGAGTCGTTTCCGTGTAAAAAGTTTTAAATTTTGGTCTAATCGGGCACGGGGCGTTACATCGGGTCAGGGTCTGACTGCTTTACTCGATTAAGTCATCCAATTTGAAAACGTGTGAGAATATATCAGGGTCTGACCGCTTAGAGAATAGTCACCCTGGGTTACAATTCAGCCTAGGTCTGACCATAGCCAAAAGGTAATTGCAAGTGTTTTCATAATTGGACGGCATGACTTAAATTTTGACTGGTAAAGTGTTTTTGATGTGGGTCAAAAACGTGTACGAAAGAAGCATGGATTCATTCTTCGTAGCACAAGTTAAAAACTTTTCTTAACTTAAGTCTAATCATTTTTTTAATTTATGTGTGTCAAGTTGTCCATTTTCAATACTAATATAAATCCTAAGTGGATTACAATTAAGTTTGGACAATACAATAAATAAGTAAACAACTTAACTAGTTTAAGTGTTATTTTGAAAATAATGATTTTAAGTTTCAAATCTATATTTAAACTTAGTTAAACCAAATCATAAGACTTAGTTTAAATTGGTTTGTGTTTTGTTTCAAGTTTAAGAAAACATTTCCCGTTTTACATATAATCATAGCATATATAAAACAACCAAACAAACACACAACCACAATATGCAAAGCCTCAACCGATGAAAATCCTATGCTTGGTCTCGTGAGCCATCACAAGAACCAAGAGTCAACTATGGAAATATAGCACAACCACACGGAGGGCTCCCACTTGCCCCAAGAGAATCATGGGCAAGTAAAGGCCCATAATGCACATGAAAATATGATTCTGTCAGCCCAGTTTTTCTGTCTTGCGGGGCCCAAATGTCCTAGAAGATGACCTCCTCATGCTTCGGCCCAGTTGAAAAAGTTGTAGGTCTATGTCTTGTGGACCTTCACAAAAAAATTTAGCCCAAAATACCTTACCAATCTCCTGAAAATCGCATTTTCCCATCAGGTGTCCAGCAGCTACTTTTGGTCCAAAACTCTTAATTCTTTTGCCATTTGCTTGCAAGCTTTTGGTTACAAGATATATAAAGTAAAGTACATCTAATCTACTTTCTATCTACTGTAAAAATGCCCAAACAATGGCAAAACCAAAATGAAATACATTGCAAAAGTGCCGAAACAATGGCAAACCCCAAAAACAAACAAAACAACCAACAATCACAACATCATAATGCATAAGTGGTCTAGCTTTTCATCGGCTTTGCATATACACATAATAATACATTAAAATTATGATCATTACAAGGTGTTGGCTAACTCCATGGACAAACATGCATGTATTTGCCATGGACAACAAAATAAATAAAAAGAATTAAATTGTTAGCCAACGAATCGAAGAAATTAATTAACAAGAATTAAAACCCCGAATGGTACGCGTGACAAATGGCCATAGACTCAAAACCCACTGATATTAAGACCTTCTTAACATCATTTTACCAAAGAAAATTAAGCCTCATGGGCTGATTTGAAATCGGGTTACAAATCTATCAAAAAACATGTTTTTAGGCCATTTTACGGGTACCGATCAAGTAAAAAATTAATGTATGCATAACAAATGACCATGGGATCAAAAAGTCCAGATCATTAGACCCCATATGGGTCGACATATATTCAAAAAATAAGCCTTGGGGGCTGTTTTGAAATCATCCTTTTAAATCCATTTAAAAAAACACGTTTTTAGCCATTTTTACGCATACTAGATGATCATATGACATCATATGATGGCTCGTGATACCACTATAGGTGATGTAATAATAAAATAACATATCAAATATATAAACGCAGCGGAATACATCACCAACAAGGATCCATATAGCCATATGATCAATCATAGAATTAAACGAACAAGTTATATACCTTTGTAGCGTGATCCGGGAGTCACCAACAATGATCAATCCCACGTCAAGAGCAAGAAACCCAAGAGATCAATAAGGTTGATCTATTCTATGAATAAAACACACTACACGTCATTGATCACCACCCGATGCTAGTCTTGACCTTGTAACACTTGATTCTTGAATACCTACAATAGATAATCAATCCAAGAGACCAAAAAAATACAAACCCTATGTATGTATATTTTTGAGCCGTGAGTTATGCAAGAGAGAAAAGGGGAAGAGTTATCAATTAGGCATTAATGTTAATTAGTGATTGATTTGAACAAATATTCTTTAATCTTATCAAATCACATCTTACACTTAAGCCCTTTAGAAAGCTCCATGACCCCTTTATCCCCCTCCCCATGGCCGGCCATATAAGGGCCCACAATGGGCTTGCCCATTGTTGGCCTAGTCCACAAACACTAAGTCTAACTTAGTATTTAACGGCCCGTTATTGATCCCGAGTTACGTAGTCGTTTATATATTGTAAATACGATAAATACAATCTATAAAATGGTGTCTCTGTGTAAATACGATAAATACAATCTATAAAATGGTGTCTCTGGTCATGGATGGGAAATGTTGTATGTGTGCGAGAAAATTTTTATTGGACAAAAGATGATATTAAGTTAACTAGATGATAATAGATTTCGTTTGTCTTTATTTAATAAAGATGGTGTTTAAGTTGATGGGTGTGAAACATTGAATGAAGGTAAATTGTTTAGTTTTTTTTTTTATATTTTTATAAAATATAAATTGAGCGTGTTATGGACGATATGGGAATGAAATAAATTAACTTGTTTTACTAATTTTTTTTCCAGAGGATTTGTAATTCTTCTACAACATTGAAAATGTTATGGACGATATGGAGTTTATAAGAGATATAGAAGAAAATGAGCAACATAAAGCTCATAACCTTCATCTTCTTGTTGATAAGATGATGATATTTGCAAGAAGGCAATGAAGTTAACTGTGGTAAAAAAGGATTAAAGTCTATAATGTGCTATGTAAAGCTAATATCTCATGAGCCATTTGTTTTCTTTACTATGTTACAATGTTTTTTAAGTAATTTTTTTCTTTGCAATGTTACTTACTTCTATAGTCAAAGAACATATGATAATTATGTTTTTGCTTAGCAATATGTCTTTTTTTCCTTTGCTTATTGTTGCTTAGTAACATGTCTTTTTTTCCTTTGCTTAGCATAGTACTACGTTTTCATATTATCATCTTTTTTAGTCAATGCACATGGGATATTTTTTTGAGATTCTTCTTCGTTGATATTATTGCATGGGAAATGTAACCCAAAACTTTTATTGTTCCAGTTTGGTTGGGTTTGTTTATATGATTAATTGTAACAACAATTCATTTAATTTTTATTTTAAATTAAAAATTTTGAAATTAGAAATATTTTTGATATTAAATTAAAATACATTATTAATTCGTCAAAGACAATAATGCCATTTATTTTACACCAACCACCTATTCATCTCCTAATTTAAATACCACAAGTGTTTCATATTACAATCCATCCACTCAGCAAAAAATAAAAAACACACACAATTATGAACTCTCAACATTATCGTTGCAAACAATGTCTACTTGCAAAAAAGTAGCAACGCCACACAAAAAAAGTCCTTTAAAAAAAATCTCGTGAACAAAGGACTATCAAATACTTAAAGATTGGTTTTGCATATTATTTCAGGAATGGTTCATTTGAGTTTATGAAAGGGTATGGAGTTTTGAAACTGGGTTTTAAAATTTCTTCATTATGATTGTGATTTCTTTATAAATTTTTTATATTTTATTTACACTTTTCTACTGGATTTCTTAAACATTCAACAAAAAGTATTTTCAAAATATGTTCAAAACAGTTCAGACATTGTAAAAACGAAAATGATAAGAGGCAAAAAATGGTGTTAAAACTCCTTTTGATTTTGTTTATTTGCCTATTGATTTCAAATAGATGTTTTCAATTGGTAGTTAAATAAAATCAAAAACAGATTTAACACCATTTTTTCCTTATTATCATTTTTGTTCTTCCAAAGTTTGTTCAGTTTTTGGACTTATTTTAGAAAAAAATGTTGTTCGTTTTCTACTGGATCAATTTAAATAAAAACAAAAAAAAATTTATTCGAAAAACATAGTCATAAGAAGGAACCTATAAAATCCATTTTCAAAACTACGGTCCTTTTCATGAACTCAAACCAACCGTCTATGAAATAATATGGAAATCTTATCTTTAATTATTTGGCTCTCCATTTATCACCAGATTTCAATTTTAATATGGACTTTTTGTGTCATGTTTCTACCTTTTTGAAAGTACTTATTTTGAAATTTACATCAAAAGATAAATTTGTATATTTAATGTACATATACAACTTGTACTATTAACATTTATTTATAATGTGCAGTATATTTATGAAGATGATTTGCGATTCTCAAAAATGTTGATTTGATAGTCTATAGTAAATTTCTACACTATAGTGACTGCTTTTGACTTCCCAAGGCATTTATTGATGATTTAATGGCCTATTGTTAATCATTCCTATTTAAGCAATGTATTTGTTTCAATTTATTGTTTGTGTTTAGTTGCCAATAAAATAAGTTCATAAAATGACTGAGCCTTCAATTTTACTTGAAGAACTTGCTTTCGCTGCAGATTCTCATTTTATAACCGATTATTTGTATGTTTTATTTAATAGAGAGGTGTTGGAGGCTGAACATGCGGTGACTGTACTGGAAGCTCGTTGTGCAGAACAGGCAGAGCGTAACCGTTAGAGAAAGGAGTATATCCAGGACTTGGAGAAAGTGAGAGGCTTTCGAGCTGCTAACGGTGTTCTGTATATGAAACAGATACTTGATGAGGAAGAGTAAAAAGAAGACCAGTTGAATATCATGTTGGTGGATGCTCGTCGAGTTCTTCGACAACGGCGTTGTTATGTGACAATGGTTTCGGTCCAGTGAAGTGTGTAGTAGTTGGGAAAGGGTTTGTTGTTTTTTGCGTATTACATGTTTGAATGTGTTGGCATTGTAATAATTTATTATTTGAGTCTAGCATGTTCAAAGTATATGTACGGTTTTTTAATTTAATCAATGAACTAATGGTTTTAAGTTCGCAGATCTGTCTCTGATGAACAATGAGGTTCAATATACACAAAAAAACAAACTCTTAAGAAAGAATTGGTAATAGTTATATTTTTTCAACACGTTTTCAAAAATAATAAAAGATTATTTCCATATACTTAACACTATTGTAATGATGACTATCAAGATCATTACTAGTGACAACAAGCTCAAATCAAATAGTAGCCACCTAGAATAAGTAAAGACTGAAATATACAGTGTCATTATTAGATTCTTGAAATATTTGTGATAAATATAATAAATAATATGAAGTAAATCATTAACACAAAGCAAACGTCATACTTAACATTTAAACAACCATGCTTTATTAAAATAACCATAACAATGTCATAACTTGATTGATTGGAGTTCAATTTATGAGTTCCGTAAATTCCAGATTGACCAAAAAATCTTCGTCAATGTCATGACCGGAAGCACGCATCTGATTAACTAAAAATAATGCCTTGTTCAATTTAGATAACAATTTCTTGATATCACGAACACTCAATAGTCAATACTTTGCTTCCAAACTTTGTAATTAACCAATCCAACATCGACTCAAAATCATTATCACCTGTAAAAAACATTAAATTATCATAAACGTAAATATTAAATGTAGCATACAAATTAATTATTAAAAATTATTGTTACCTGAATCTCCTTGGATTATGTCAGAATGAATTTCGGTTTGTAGATTTTTGTTATCAAGACTTTCGTTTGATGAAACTTCATTTGTATTAGCGTTTTTTTTTTTTTTTTTTTTTTTTTTAAATTAGGAATTGAATCAGACATTGTCATACTATGTGTAAATAACATAACTCTCATTAGGCGAGTATATATAGATTTATATTAGGGTTTCGTATTCATATTCCAATGGATAACGTAATTTAAATATATTAAAAAAAAACACACGAAGATAACTATCATTTTTAAAACAATAACAAAAGTATCCCTATATTCACGAGATTTAAATTAATACTAAATAACAAATTAAGAAACTATATCGCCATAATCAATTAAAGCATTTATAATGGACATTAGAATCAAAATATATTTATTCTGTTAAATAAATATAAACTAAAATATTGTTTTCTTTCATTGATGTTAGATGGTCAATATTCCCATTAAAATTATTCATTTAACTTCAACTACCCATATTTTAAAATTATATATTTTGATGGTAACAATTAAAATGTTTTAAATTAATTTGTTTTAGATTTTTTTCTTTGTATTTGTAGAATATATTAACCTTGCAATGAAATATTTTCATTAAAAACAATAGAATGGATTGGAATTGTATTACTTTGTTGTCTAAGTCCAGCTGGTCAAAATGTATGTACAGTTTTTTTTAACTCAATAAATGAACTACTGGTTTTAAGCTCACATGACTGTCTCTGATGAACAATACAGTTTTTTTAACTTAATTAATTAAGTATTGGTTAAACTGACTGTCTCTGATAAACAATGAGGTTATGGTTAAATGGGTTGGCATTGTAGTAGTTTGTTATCTAAGTTTGGCTGGTCAAAATGTATCTACAGTTTTTTAACTCAATTAATGAACTAATGGTTTTAAGCTCACATGAATGTCTCTGACGAACAATACAGTTTTTTTAACTTAATCAATGAACTATTGGTTTAAAGCTCACATGATTGTTTTTGATGAACAATGAGTCTCAATATATATATATATATATATATATATATATATATATATATATATATATATATACATATATAAAACAAAATCTTCATAATGGCTCTATTTTACATACACTTCTTAAAAATAATTTAACCTTATTAAATAATCATGAGTCTAGCATGATCAAAGTAATAGTTGTAATATGTCAACACTTTTTAAAAATAATTAAACATTATTAAATAATCAGTATATATGAATATTATATTGTTGAATCGATCTTGAAAATCAAAATCATGTTCAACTGTGGTAAGTATAAACACACACCCAGTAATGATGACTGTAAGGATAATTACTGCTGACAATCATCTCAAATCAAATAGTAGCCGCCTAGGAAAAATATAGACTGACACATAGAGTGGCATGATTAAATTCCTTCAACATTTGATATATACTTAATAAATAATATGAAATAAATCCTTAAGACAAAACAAACGTCATCCGTAACATATAAATAACTACTACATTTTTATTAAAATAACCATAAAAATGTCATAACTCAAAACAAAAAATAAAATCATTCATTGTGGAAATAAATCCAGATTGACCAAATAGTCGTCGTCAATGTCATGACCAGAAGCACGCATCTGGTTAACCAATATTAATGCCTTGACCAATTTAGATAACAATTTGTTGATATCACGAACACTCAATACTTGGCTTCCAAACTTTGTAGTTAACCAATCAAACAACGACTCATAATCATTATCGTCTGTAAAAAACATAAAAATATCATAAACGTAAATAGTTATTGTAACATATACGTAAATTATTAAAAATAAATTGTTACCTGAATGTACTTGGTTTACATAAGAATGAATTTTGGTTTGTAGGTTTTTGTTATCAAGACTTTCGTTTGATAAACGTTTATTGATGTTAGCATTGTTTTTTGAATTAGGATTTGAGTCACATATTTTTATGATTTGTGTAAATACGAGTATATATAAATTCATATTAGGGTTTCGTATTCGTATTACAATGAATAAGCTAATTTTTTAAATATATAAAAAAAACTTACGAGGATAATTATCATTTTTAAAACAATAACAAACGTATCGCTAAATTCAAGAGATTTAAATTAATACTAAAATAGCAAATTAAGAAACTATATCATCATCTACAATTAAAACATAATTAATAGACATTATAATCAAAATATATTAAGTCGATAAATTAAATATATCATAAAATATTGTTTCCTTTCATTTATATTAGATGGTCAATATTTCCATTAAAGTCATTTATTTGATTTCAACTACCCATATTCTTAAATTTTCTATTTTTCTATTTTGATGGTAGCAATTCAAAACTTTTAAATTAATTGTATGTCTTTACCTTTGGATTTGTGGAACATCTTAAATTTTCAATGTATCATTTCAATCACAAACAATTAAATAAGCAAATCAACATTAATTAATTAGTTCTCTTATTATATGAAAGATTATTTCCATAACAAAAAAATAAATAATCACATCAACATTAATTGGTTGTATGAGGAACTGACCAAAACCAAACACACGCCAGCAAATTAAACAGCAAATCGATAACGACAATGAGAACCCCTTGTCCCAACATACTCTTAACTGAGGACTTAATCGACAAAAACATAAACACACAAACAATTTATCACTAAAAAAAACACGTCGACATAAGAAACTAATAAACCACATTCAATCTAAACATTTTTCGAAAAACATATTCTTATTATATACCATATCTTTCACGATACCAGTTGTCATAAGAAAAAGTTTGTTCAATGTGATCGTTTTCTTCTTCGGAAGAGCTATCTCTAACAATGTTGTAACTAAAATTCAACGGTTGTTGATTATTATCAACATCATGTTCATAGTCCATTCCACTCGATTATGAATCATTGTCCTCATCAGTTATCTCAACATATGCCTCCTGATCTTCTAACATTGGAATATGTGCATGCCATGGACCCAAATCACGCGTCCATTCCCTCTCGAACCAAGTATATGGACTGTAAAAAACTGGACCATAACCACTATGACTTACGTACAGATCGATCTCATGTTCATTGTTTTCAAGGCTTAACAAAACCTGAAGATCATTTACTTTTTTAAAAGGCATAAGACCACCATCTACCGAAAACACTGCTTGTTTGCCAGGAACTCTATAATACAACTTCTCAAATACGTTGTATTCAATGAGGATTGTTGAAATCCATTCTTCAATAAAACTCAAATTTATATACCTTGCCTCTATTGATGGCAATTTTACTTCATCACCACCCCAATAAAAAATGTGGATCCAATCAGTTATAATCCTTCCACTATAATGAATGCATACATTTAACATTCTCGATGTAAGACCTACATGTACACTGTTTGTATTTTAAAAAATGCGTCAAAGATAGGGTATATGACATATATAATAAAAAATTATATAAATAACTTACTTGCTTGGTCGATGATTGTGATTGCTGTTTGTTAGTGCAAATATTACGATATTTAATCTATACAGTCTCATTTGTTTTGATTGATGACAAACATGTAACTTGATACATAACGTAAAATTTACTAGTTTTTTGTCTCAACATACATTCAACACTGATGAGTGTGTAAATACTCATCATTTTATACCCATAAAAGACACAAAAAATGGCCAAATATACCAATTTATACTACAGATATCCTTGGTTTGTGTTTTATGTGTTTCAGGTACCAAAGGATTGAAAACGAAACGAAAACGAGTATTTTTGGATCGACTCGACAACAATTGTACATTTGATCAAGTGAAGACAAAAGACAAAGTCAAAGTCAACCCCCAAAAATACCAAAATGACACACATGGTCCTTGGAAATAATTTTAAGATTTTGGCAGCCTTGGTCCTTGGATTTTCAGATTTTACAACATTGGTCCTTAAACCTTAAACTAAATTCAAAGTTAAATCCAATTCCCTTTAATCCAAATAATAAACCCAGCTATCCTAACCCAGCCCACACCATAACTAAACCCAAGCCCAATCCATAAAATAAACCCGACCCACTTTCTTTATTTAGCTAATACCAGAGTTTGACCCCAGTCAAACTCATCTTCCAAAACCACGCCCGCCAAAACCATACCACCATTCCCCCCCCCCTTATCCCTGACACTAACCACCCACTCCAAGCTTCTTCAACACTTCACCTAACAAACCAAGAAGCATTAAATGCTTCGTTCCCATCAGTTATCAGAACCAAGTGGTTTTTCCCACTATTACCATTTTGGCGCCAAAATGAGTTTAGAGGGCTGAGATCAATTCAAGGCTATCCAAGGGTCAAGAAATGATCAGAGAAGAAGACAAGACATATCCCAGCTTAGTTTTAGTATAAATAGCACCTTGTGTAAGCCTTATATGGCATGTAGATTTTTCTTTAAGTCGTATTGTAGTTTGAATGTTTAATTAGTTTAAATTTAAGTTTCAAGAATCAATTTAAGTCTGTTTAAGCTCATTTGTATTACTCTTACCAACATTGTACTAATTTTCAAGGTTAATGAAAGTTCATGTTCTAAAAATTCACTGTTAAGTCGAATTAAGTACTTTGGTATTTGCAAAAGTTTATTTTCTGTTTATATAAGCTCATCTAAGCTCATTATAGCTAATTGTGAGCTTATGATAAGTTGAACTCAGTCTCATTCCAAGATATCCAAAATAGTCAATGAAAGTCAACTGCAGGTCAAGATAAGCTGTTTTGTGGAAATAAGCTGGTCTGAATAAGTTCCTGAGGTTCTGGGTTGATATTGACAAGCTAGGCTTGTTGGGTGATCACTAATTCAGTCCTGTTCTTAAGCCAAGTACAATTGTAAGCTCATTCTTCAAATTTTTGCATTCTACTGTACTACTGCTTATTTCAGCTTTAGTATAGCTTTTTAATAGCTTATCTGAATAAGCTGTTTGCCCCATTTTATTTTTCCTAGGTTTAGAACATCATTTAGCACTTTCCTGTAATTTTTCATAATTTTTAGTTTATTTTTCTTTTAAATTCAGTTTTTAATTCATAATAAAAAAATATAAAAGTCAGAAAAATACAAATCTTTTTCCCAAAATTTTCTTTTGTCATATAGATCTTAGGAAAAATAGATTTGCACTTGTAAGATTAATTTTTAGAGATTTCACTTTTTAAGCTCATTTTTATAATTCCCTAATCGCGTTTTTAGTTTAATTTGCTTTAATCTTAATTTTCCCTTGAGAATTTGTTTCTCATTTATTAATTAGAATTAAAAAAAACACAAAATTCCAAATTCCATTCATCAATCACTTTAATTCCAAACCTTACACGATATCCTCGATTCCAACCTCGCTGGGACACGACCCGGGTGATCACTTGCCCGGTATCACACATATCACAAGCGTGAGTTTTTCCAAGTTAACCTTTTTCCTAAAGGGTTGGTTTGTCGATTCCCGCGTATCACGTGTATCCGTCTGATATTATATATATACTTTAGCACGGATCAATTTTTGGCGCCGCTGCCGGGGATTGTGATGATTGTCTAGTTTAAATTAGAGTAATGAAGTAACATGTTCCTATCACTCCTGCTTCTTCATCCGGTAACTCATCAGAGTTAGCCGCTCTAGCGGACGTAATTCGTTGCATGATGAAGGAAGTGAAAGAAATTAAGAGTGAAATTCATAAACCGGAACCAATCAAAGCCGTAAACAAAGTGTGTGAAACTTGTAGTGGCCCGCATGCGTATTACGATTGTTAAGCTGTAACACCCCAACCCGGCAAGGGTAGAAGTATCACATTAATGGTTTCATATCAGATCAAAACACAGCATACATTCAATAGTAATACAAGGATTCTCAAAGGTTACAAATGAAATACTGAATACACAAGGCTACAAAGGAACAAAAGCTAAATACTAAGTCTGCAAATGCAAATCCTTCTAATAACTTCTACTTCAGAATAACTATCAAGGTCTTCTAAGTCCAAAAGTCTCTTCACTCATACCCAGCTTTCAACTAAAACCTGCCGCGGGAAAAGAAACGCGACTGAGCTTAAAAAGCCCAATGAACAGATATATAATAAACGGAAACGAAAGCAAATGAAACGAACATGTATGGTTGAGTACATTGGGATATATAAGTCATAGGCAAAGAATATAAATAAGAATGAAATGAAAAGAAAAGGAAATAAAAAGATCAGTAATCCTCCACGAGCCCGAACAAATCAAATATAGTAATCATGTCTTCATAATCATATAGGGGGAAGACCTCTTATATAACTAGATACTATGAGGGGTGTCCTCATTCTTCCAATTGGAGTAGCTAACTCCCGAACTTGTGAAAGACGTGAATTGCACCCAGCATCAGTCACCGAACAATATATAATATCAAATCATGTTAAGTCTACGAACACGGACACGAACCTAGGATACATCCATACGCCCCCCGAACAATAATATAGGCCATAATAAATATAATGTGCATGCAACGAACAATATGGGGACGGTGTGTAACATCACTCGAACACACTGGAGTCATGCCATTTGTGCATCAATGACACGGCCATGTTACCTTCATGGCTAGGAAACGAACTTGGCTCGGGTATCAAACTGAAGGGTCAAAGGTCAAAGGTCCAAATCTTAGCAAAGGTTCAAATAGTCTAAGTCATCGAATCAGGGTCAAAGTCCAAATATCAAAGGTTCATGGCAAAGGGTTCATCATCGAAGGTTCATAATCAAATGGTTCATTTAAAGTAATCTTTATCAATTGATTTTATAAAAATGACCTTTAATAACGGTTTTCACAAAAGTAGTCTTGAAAAGTAGTTTTCACCAAAGCTTAGTCAAATTCTAAATAAAAGTGGTATCGCATATTTCATAAACATCATCTTTAAAAATAATTTTTCCTCAAAACGTTTCCATAATATAATTGAAAAGGTTTTCACATCTAATTACCAAAATCAAATGAACCCTCGAAGTATCAAGTGATTCGAATACTAATATCACAAGGTAACGAACGAATATCAAAGGAATCATTATAGAAGCTCAAAGCAAAAGGGTCATATCGAACATCAAAGTCCACAATGAATCAAACAAACGAACCAAAGTGTAGGGGAACATAGCAATGGCTTGGGAAATCCTAACGAGTCAAAATCAGAAGTCAAGAGAACGAAGGCACCTTACTGAGAAGGGCAGAATATCTGTACCTTATTAGCAGAACACCATGATAGCAAATGACAAGGATCAAATTACTCATTCCTCGAACCTAAGGGAGTAGAAGACAGAATGACAAGTGGTTTTTAGTTATCTTTCCATTTTAAGTAACTTTCCTTGTTAGGTAACTTTCCTTATTTAGCAGGTTTCCCGAATTAGCAAGTTTCCATAATTAGCAGATTTCCATAATTAGAAAGATTATAATATCACCAATTTAGGTTAAGTCATTAATCAAGCCTTATTATGGGATTAAGGTATATTTTAGCAAGTTACAAAAGTCTAGGGTTATTTATGACAAGTTTTCATAGTTTAGGGTTTTAATTGTAAATTCACCAATTTCAAAGGTCTAATCATGAAAATACTTTAAGTTACTGATTTAAATACCCATGTTATTCAGAATGATACTTTAATCCCTTAAGTTTCACAAATTACCATTCATACCCCTCTAGTTACATTAATTAGAAAACAAACCCTATATTTACATAATTTACAATTTAACCCCTATCATGTTTATATTTACACATCAAGCACTATATTATCCAAGATTACAGAATATACCCTCAATTTAAAATATTATACGAATCATACCTTCAGATTTCACCTAATTACAAAACTAGTCCTTTAACTTTATAAAATTACCATTTTAAGACCTAATTTCATTATACTTACATATCATGCCCACAATCACCCAAAATTACACATTACACTCTTAATATCATTATTTACCCAGAATAACCATGAATTTCCATAATTTTCACTTTTAGTCCCTCTATTTTAAATAAATACAATTCGTACCTTATAAATACAAATTAATTCTTTTCTTGCAATATTTACACTTAGGACCCTCATGTTATATTTTTTTATACATTGCTACTGACCTAAATAACATTACAAAAATATCCCACAAGTTTCAAAGTTGGCAAAACACACCCCTCTAATTTAATTTCCTAATCGGTATACATTTAAATTAACAAACAAAACCCTAATTTGTCCCCATCATCACACAATCATTAAACAATCATAAGATGCATTTATTACTCAGATTTCATCAAAGAACCCTAACCCTAAAATCGTTCTTAGAGTTTCTTTATTTTCTTTTATTCGATATTCATAAATCCGATTACAACAAAGTTAACCACGAGCAATCTAAGCTTCTATAAATTGTTCCAACATTTTTCCCAAATCATATGGTTCGCATAAGGTCCAAAATAAATGATTACAACACCTGGTAAAATCGTATGGTTTGTCTTGGATTTTTAATACGTTTTTGTCCTCTAAAATTATTACGATCTATATATCATGCATGGTTCGTGTTATATATTTTATTTAGATCTTATAGGGTACTAAGAACATAAGAAAAAAAATACTTGAAGGTTCGAACGAGCAGAAGGGATATATGGAATTATGTACCTCTCGTATGCAAAATTCGACAACCAAAAATCCTAGCGAACAAACGAACAAGTCCACGACCTTCTAACAAATTTTCCTAGCTTCCTTAGATGTTGTATAACTCCAGAAAAATGTCCCACCAATTTTCCCAAGTCGAATGAAGGCAGACCGAATTTTTGTTAAGGTTTTTGAGTTTCGGTATATATAATATATAGGATAAAATCATGGACCGAATAAAATAGGGAGAGGAAACAAAGATTTTGGTCCAAGCTATTGTATTTAAGATCAAATACTGATTTTTGAGATTTCCTAATTTTAGTTGTAATTATCTTGCATTTTATATATTTTAAATCGAATTAATAATAATAATACACAAAATTAATTAAACCGGCCTAAATATTTATTTCGTATAAATATAAATTTTTGTACACTTCAAAATGTTTTATTGTAGACATAAAAATTACTTCACTTCATATCTTGCTCATTCCCGAAGGTTTGGGATTTATTTGGTACTTTAAATGCTTATTAATCAAAATTTAAAATTATAGGGGCAAATTGGTCTTTTTGCATGTTTTAGATTTTTGGGTATTACACAAGCAACCGATGCTTCTTTTTACCAAGCTCCAGTAGCAGCCGTAAACTACAATCAAAATCGACCGCAAGCTGAAACTCATTACCGAGCACCAAATGCTATGGTACCACCTGGTTTTCCACCCGTGCAAAATCAAAATAATCAAAATCGCTTTGTTCAAAATCAAGGTCAAAATTCCAACACTTCTCAGAATTTCAATCAAAACCGTAACAATTTCAACCAACCTTATCAAGCTCCGAATCAACAAGTTTATCAACAACCTCCTTAAGCTCCTTTGACAAATGATTTCATGAAAATTACTGAGTCCAACATACGTTCGATGCAAACTCAAATCAATAATATGAAGGTCGAGTTGAGAAAGGAGATTAATACTACGATGTCACGTCAAACAAATGAGTTGAAGAATATGATGGGTAGTTTCATGAATATGAACATGAACCAAGCTTCTTCATCTTCCGGAAGACTTCCGAGCAATACCATTCCTAATCCTAATGCTGAGTTGAAAGCCGTCACCACTCGAAGTGGTAAGACGCATAATGGACCCTCGACTCCTATGCCCCCTCCACCGAGGGAAGTGAATCGAGATACCGAGGTGACAACGGACAAGGTGCATTTCTCAAGCCCACGAAGTACCGCACACGTCCAACCTCTGTAGGGTATTCACAATACATGAATCTCTAGTTTGAGGGTTGTATGGATCGAATAAGAGAAGATTTCTAGAGAGAAGTGGGAGCCTTTTTAGTGAGAGAAACACAAGTAATATTAGATTAAGTGAAAAGGTCCAACCCTTCCCTTGCAAGGGAAGGGGTATTTATACTTACTACATAATATGCCCCTAGCGGGCTGTGGAGCAAGCTGACAGTGGGTAAAGACCCGACCCACTCCATAATATTAATAATAACTAAACCACTAATAATATTACTAATGATCCTACGAGCTATGATGTGCTACTAAGTACTCGGGGTGACCGAGTCTTCAACTGAATATTTATATTCCTAACAATCTCCCCCTAAGGGAGGTCACCCCGGAAGTAATGTTCTGAATTCTAGCACTTCATCCTTGAATCTTGACTTCATAGCTCGTAGACCTTGATTCTTCAACGTCTAGAATCTTTGTGCCTTTAGCAGTGAACTTGTGATGACTGTTCTTTGTTTTGGATGATCTTTGAGTATTCTTTGAAGTTATCATCCAACATGCGTCTTCAAGTCATCTTGTGGCTTCGTCATCATGAGAAGTTGTGATCTTGGAGCCTTCTTTGAGATCATCAGCCACCGAAAATCTCTGAGCTCATCCATTGTAGTAATGCCTCCATGTGATTTGTTGTGACCGTTGGGCCCGCATGCTCACACTTTTCTGGATCATGATAGCTATCATCAGAGTTGCGGAAGCTGTGTTGAAGGTCTTTTAGCTATCATGATGTCTTTAATAATGAGTTGGAAGTGTGAGCATGGAGTGTGAATTGACATGTCACATACTGGAATCAGGAACCACCATCACCATCTTTATATGTACCTGAAATAAAACAGTTAGCAATAAAGTTGGAGAACGAATATGGCTTTGTCATTCGTTCGGTGTGGTTAGATTAACCTTCGGATCCGTGAGGACCGACCTGTGATCAGGTAGAATTCCCTTTAAAGAGAATTCTCCTTGACAGGAATTTCCAGCTTGTTGTAAAGACTCATTCAATGAACTAACATTGGACTCGTCTTACAAGCATGTTCTCATACCGGAACGTCTCAAAGCAGACAACACGGTTGAGTGAATCAGTGAATTGAATACCCACTGATTGATGAGAAATTGATTAGAAAAATCACTCGCGTGTTACTAGATAAACAATTTTTTATGTAACACAACGAGGGTTTTACACATTAAATCACATTTCTGTCATAAATACTTTTGTTTGAAAATTTTCACAATCAATGAGCTCGAAATTCATTTGATGAGCACATTGAAGGGTTTTCCAAAAGCATCCGTCAATCCATTTCCTGGAACAAGTTTGATTCAAATGTGAATCGCCCCATTGTTTCATTCCAGTTGTCACAGGTTTGATCCATGAAGGATCTCACATGTCACCCACCAAGAGCTCGTTTGATGTTGGCTCTAGAAGGATTTCCATCTTCATTGTGATTACTTTAAGTATCACTCGGATGTTCTGGCAATACCACAAGGATAATGCGTAGGACTCTTCATATATATTTTCTTGCTTTTCACGGTGTATGAAACAGCAAGCATATTGGAAATGTGTCCTAATGAGATTAATTGATGATCTCTTGGCTCTAGACTCAATAGTGCATTTTGATTTAGTGATCGGAGGCTGGAGAGGACTGCCACCTTTTCAATATCATCTAACTCGGAGTGAGAGAGACGATAGCAATGTATTGATCTCCGTGACAAGTGAAACAAGAGTCCTTTGAGGGACCTTGAGTGGCTAGGGAGGGTTGTGCAGCGTATCACTGGGTCCATGATACTTTGTCTTCAATGTCAGCAATCAACTAAGTGATTCTGACAGCATATGTATTGACCCGGTTTCTGCCTAAGATGTAAGGAGGGCTTCTTTCTTTTCACCCTTTATCTTTACATTTCTTTTTCATTCTTCAACCCCTTCAGTGCTTACCGAGACTTCATAACTAGCACCTTGTTGGGTTTGTTCCAGTGCTAGCTCCATCTCAGTCGGCACTCTTCCCTTATTCACTTTTCTCCTTTTTAATCATTCCTAAGGACTTCTATTCTAATTAGAGGATTGTCCCTGGGAAGATCCCTCCGGCTCTGGCGGGATCGTGGGAACTTGAGCCTAACCTAACCATCCTTATAACTCCGTGCATTAATAAAATGGTCAGTCTTTGGTGTACTTCCACGATTGCCATAAACCAAATCTTTGAAAAATCTCTCAAAGTGTTCATGATTCTGAAACACATTTTTGCAAACACTTGAGAGTTTTATATTTTTCAAATGCTCCCCCTCAACATGTGCTCGGTTGATTGTTTTATAAATTTGCACATGTTAGGTAGAGCTCGCACTTTTTGAATTGATCCACTTTCAGTGAACATGACCGATTCGAGACACGCTTACATCACTGGTTAGACCAGCTTGAAATTATTACCCGTCCTGGTCAGGTCCATAGAAAGTTTCTCGAAACGGTACACTCTACTCAGACACATCCTTTTCGAGACACGCTTACATCACTAGTTAGACCAGTTTGAAATTATTACCCGGCCAGGATATGTCCTTTCGATTCATGACAGTATATGTTTCGTCAATTCATTTGTTAAGTCTGAGTCACGATCTCATGCTATGCCAAATCCTTTTTGTTCATTTGCTCCCCCTCAATATGTGCATCGATATACGAAAGAGTTTAGCACATATGGGAGAGCCTAACATTTAAGTCCAAAACATCACATTTTCATCAGGTTTCATATTTAAATCACATTCTCTCCCCCGATCAAAAATTTCAAACCTTTTGAGATTTGTGATCCCAATTGATTTAAATAAGTTAGAAAATGTGGGAGAAAATGTGTCCGATTTAATATATTGTGATGATGAGAACATACTATGCTCCCCCTTAATCTAAGAGGGAGATTCACTGCTTATTTTGCACATTTGATTATTATGACACATATGATATTGACCTTTTTGTGCAGACGATGTAATTATCCGCTTTTCTGAGTTAGTAGTCAACATCGATTATCCATCCACCAACAAATCTTCTCAAGTATTGTCGATCCCCTCTTGGCGAGACCAAAATAGATGAATGGTGGTGGCGGTGATGACAGTGTTGTTGTTGTTGTTGTTGTTGCTGCCGATGTTGTTGTCGTGGTGAATTTCGAGCCAATCAATAGAGTTTGATCGTCTGATCAGATGGTTAGAATGGGAACTGGTACATTTATTTTGGCTATGGAATCTGCATAAGAATATCAACATAGATATACATACATACAGATACACTATTCCTAAATAGCTACCCTTCAGCAGCTTGCCACATAATGATACCAAGTTCATCTTATAATCAAACCCTAATCAGGAACTACGTCAAACCACTATCTAGCATGAAGAGCAATTAGCAATCATGAACATGGCAATTCACACGAATTTCAATATTCAATTCAGGATCTTAGGAACATGATTCTAACATAATAGCAATCTACCTAAGCGAATCCTGAGAACATATGCACAATATCAACAACCATTAAGCAGCAGAGACAAACAACATTTGAAACTCATTCATTTAGATCATACAAATGCCAGTGGAGTATTCAAAAACATCAAACACAACTGGTTTTCTAACTTCTTTTAGGTTTTGAGTCTTAAAGCATTTTGGGGATTATACGAGGATACCAAAGTAACACAAATGAACCTTCTAGATACATAAAGCTAGGAAACTATAAGCAAATAGCACATAATGTCCTAAACTTTCTAGCAACTAACACACTTGGTCATTTGATATATTTAAGCAAGATCCTCTTCAACTAATTCCCCATTAACTACAAAACCATTTCTAACAAGTATGATTTAACCAATAAATCCGTTTGATGATATAAAATTTGAATTCACTCTCCCCCTCAATCAATGACCCGTATTCTAGTTGAACCTCAACTAAAATCACGCTTAACCCCACAACTCATCAAACAAGAACTGTCGTGAGGTTTTGTAGTCGTTGATTGAGTGACAAATTTTATGCATAATCCAAGTATAAACAAGTTTCATACAACACATATTCACCAAGTGTCTCACAAATAATTTTCAGAAGAATCATAGAATGAAAACTATTTGTATGCAAAGAAGACTTCTCTTCTTTTTCAAGAAATGATGCACTGAAACGTACATCAAATCAGGAAACATGGATATGAAGTAATCCATGCCCAGGTGAACATCACCCAGTTGGAGGAACAGCCGTCTTTTTGGCGACGTGCTTTCCCCAATATGAAGCGCGGGTTGCTATCTAAAGTAATAGCAAGCCATTTAGACATGTTTTAACAATCCATTTTAACTTCTGCTCGAGCTTCATTTAAAGACCCGTGCCATTATTGAATGACATTTCTAAGTCCGTAAATGTTATCGATAAACAGAAGACATGCCTAGGTGAAACTATTTTTGGTATTTTCTATTTTTCTGATTTTTTATGGTTTTTCTTGGTTTTAATATTTTTCTATATACAATTTTCTGGTTCTATAATTTTCTATTTACAGTATGTTTTAAGATATGTACAAACTATATTATTCAGTTTAAGACGATGATGAAATGAATACCGAAATGAGGATACGTTCAGTATGTTGTAGAAATCTGTGGTCAATCATCTCTTAAACTTTCACCACCAAAGCTTTCGAGGCTCCTGAACAATCGACGGAACTTGAGCCTTCCCAATGTACAGCTTTGATAGCTTCCCCCCAAACTGACAATCTTCATACTGAGCAGATTCAAAGCTCTCTTTCAAGCTTACATAAGGTACGCGTACAGCGAAAACCGTAGCAAACCACATTAAGTATTGCTGCTCCCTTTTAAGAATAATCATCGTGATTCTCCGTTCGGGGATCCTCAAATAGATCAGCAACGAATCATCTCACATTTGAATAATTCTTCTCACATTTCTTCCCGCTGAATACTGAAGAAATGCCTACCAAAAGTATCCAGAGACCACTTTCCCCCAAGTAGTTGAAGAGATGCAGCCAGTCTCGATATATGAAGCCCAAAAACCCGAAGTACACACTCAATCCCATTAATGAAGTCGACAATGCATCATCAAGATCAATTAAGACCTGAAAATCCCCTTATCTCCTTTCAGGACATTGCAGATGAGAATTGTTACACCAAATTCAGCTAAGTCCCGAGTGTAAGCAATTTATCCCGTATGTAGTCGACATGATAACACCAAGACAGTACCATAATAGCTACTGAGTACCGGATGTACACATTTCCTTCAGTAGGATACCGACTAACCATAAGAACCATCATACAATTGTGTACCTCTTTTATCATCAGAAACTGGCATTCTCTTCCCACACTTAGTTGGAATGACACACCAGAAAGAATGAGTTAGAACACTGATTTTCTCTACGGTTATGACATTTGTCTTCCCGGAATAATCTTCAATTGAGAAGAAGTATAAAGCCCATCATGTGTACTCATTGTGCATTCAGATGTATGTCTCCTTCCCCCTCGCTGGTTTTGATACCTCAGAATCAGCAACACATTTTACGAACATATTCTTGAAATCTTGTGAGAAGAACAACTTAGGCTCAAGTAGATCAAGTGAGAATTAACCGCTGCCGAAACCGTCTCTGACTATCTTTATCAACCCTTAAGTAGGCTATTCGAAGTGATAACTGATGGAGCAATCCCGATATACCAACTTTAAACCTGAAGATAGAATTCCCCATTCTTGTGACTTACGCTTGCACTAATGTTGGAAGAACGGTGTAGAGAATTAGTGCTCCAAGCAAATCTCTAAGTACTCAATACCCAACCAAGGTATGAGACATTAACACCTCTTACGATTATCCACAACGTCATCGGCGTGTGACACTGAGTAACTCCTTTAAGTGATAGTTACCCCGACTGCTGGTAACTAGATAACCTAAGTCTTCAACTTAAATCTTAAGCACTAGCAAGTTATCATTGAAGGTCATGCATCCAACCAACCCCGACTTCAAGATAGAGTAAGATCACGCCTTTGAGAAAGTCAACTTCAACCCCAAATATGTAATACCTGTTCAACTCCGTAGTCACCATTTGATGCCTAACAAGTGAGTGAACCAACAACCAAGTGTACATCGAATCACTTGTTCACACTTCTCCCCCTCAAAGATTGCATATGAGGATGCCATCTTTGATTGAACAAGTGGATATGAGGTTGATCCACTGTTCACACTTCTCCCCCTCAAAGATTGCATACGAGGATGCCATCTTTGATTGAACAAGTGCATATGAGGTTGATCCACTGTTCACACTTCTCCCCCTCAAAGATTGCATATGAGGATGCCATTTTTGATTGAGTGAATAAACGTCCAATCGGATGGAAGTAGATCCACTTGATATCTGAATAAGCATGGAGCAAGTATGAAGCCTTTTGATGAGAATAGTCAGAAACATGGAGAGTCGTATGACCACTTCTCAAATCTCAATCACCAAGTAGTTTATTCACCTTTCTCCCCCTCAAAAATTGCATATGCCTGTCAACTGCAATTTTTGGTTGAATACGTGAATAACAATATACTCCAATATGCGCTGATCCACTTGAAGACTGAATAAGCACGGAAAGAGCATGAATCTTGTTGATGAGAATGGCCATTAATAAGAAGACTCCTCTTCTTTTGAAGATAAAGTGCACTCAAGCGTACACTTTTCTTTTCTTTAAAGAACGAGGCCTGCACTGATGTGTACAGACGTCATTGTCGTTGAAGAACGAGGCCTGAACTGATTTGAACAGACATCATGATTCCCCTCATATGTTGTGAGCAGCCTGTGTCCAAATGTCAAAGGACGATTCGTACGACCTGCATTTGAAAACAGACGAAAGAAGAGAATTTGGAGAGCCGGATCCCCAATTTAGGTTGGGTTCCAGTTGGTTAGTGCAAACAATCTTTGGGGCTGCTGAAACCATAGGTGCCTTGGTTTTAACAATAGGGGCAACACTAGTAGATGCAATGGACCTGGTTAAGGGACATTGTGTATCTAAAGGGATAACTCTACCAGTAGGCTTCCATTCCTTAACAGGCACTACTCTAGGAATTGTAATCCTTGTTAAAGGGCAATATTCCCCTAGTGTGAATGTTCGGCCCGTGGGCTTCCACTGAAAGCCCACATTGGTAAACATTTTTCCTGTGGGTTTCCAAGATTGCTTAATTTGTCTAGCTCTCCAAACTTTCCTAACTGGGGGTTTGTTGGACAACTTCAGAAATTTCTTAACACATTTATCATGATTACACGAAATTATGCATTCATTACATGTTTTGCAAAGTGAATTTGGATTCGAATTATGATTCCTTTTGTTCAAATCTAACTTGTTGTTTCTCATGTGGTCTTCTACTTTCCTTTTAGGAACACTTTTAGCTGGTGAAATCCTAGAATTCTTTATGTTTCTCCTAGGTTTTGACTCGCTAGCTTTAGTGTCACTATTAACTCCTGTAGAAGGACTGATGGGAATCTTAGTCTTTTTCACTTCTAGTTGCTGAACATGTTTTGATGTGTTGGGATCTGAAGTTTCCAAGGATACCTCAACGGTTACATGCTTGTTCTTAATAGTGGATGATGATGCAACTATTCTATCTCTTTGGTTGTGAGACTTAGGGCCCGTGCCAATGGCATATTCTAACTGTTCCTGGATCCTTTTTGTGAGGACGCAGGCATAACCAACTGCCTTATCGAGTGGTTTTCCTATTCTGTCCTCTTCCACAACCTCACGAAGAGTATCAAGTCCATCCCTAAGGTGACAGAGATACATTTGATGGACAGGTCTGTTGTTTCTCATGGGAAATGGAATAGACCCCACATCAACATCATACATTTTACAAGCAGAGACCTTTGATGCAACACAATTACAAGTGGTGCATGGCATTTTACCTTTCACCCGAGCCTTAAGATTCTCAATTTCATTTGTCAAAGAGGTTATTTGATCATTGTGATTGCTTCTTGTAACTTTAATAGAATCATATAACTCTTTGAAATGTTGTTTGACCTTTGAATTTTCTTCTCGATAACACTCATTTTCATAATGTAACTTATTTATGGTGTTTTGATATTGAAAATTCTGAGAATCTGAAGACGAAGGTTTATTGGTGCCATACACTTCACACTTGTTGGATTTCAATTGGGCAACTTGGGCCCTCAACAGTCGAATCGTGTTTGTGTGAGCTTGAATTTTTTCATCACGTTTGCTTAATTCAAAATATGTATCAAACTCAGGAGCATCCGAGGATGTCTTGACATTTGATATTTTGCATTTTTCTTCTAAGTGTTGATGTTTGAGTTGCAAATTCAGATAATCAACTTCTAGTTTTGAAAAACGTTTAACCATGTTATCATGGTCATCATTTTGAATTTTTTCAAGCAATTTCAAATTCTCCCCCTCAAGCTCAACAACACGATTCTGGGTGACATTCAACGCAATAGCATACTCATTAAGTTGACAAGCAGACAATGCAGAATCAGTAACAGTGTAAAATACATCTTGTGCAATACATCTAGCAATCAAGTTGTCGTTAGTAATGAGTATGTTTTTTCTTTCAATCTCTCGACTCTTAAGCTCTATTGCATATTCATTCACCTCTTTTTCCATGTCTTTAAATACTACTTCCATTTCTTTTATTTCGACTTTAAGGGCAGTTTGCAACCCTTCAAAATGTTCTTTAAGTAGTTTAAAGAATGGCATGACCTCAGTTAAGTAACACCTTTTTGCATGTTCAAAACACCTTTCCCCCTCAGTAATGCCGGTTGGTGTGATTCTCTTCTTACATGTTTTATCAAAATCAGCAAATAGTTGCCAAAGCACATATAAGCTAATAAAGGTTTTGCATTCAGTGGGAAGAGACAAGGGCACCAGATTCCTAGGTGTATTGGGAGGATACACCGTTATGGACGCAACTTTTCTAATGAGGGGGGTGTTGGCCTTAAGTTTATCTTCCTTAAGTTTTTCACTATCTTGTTTCCAAAATATCTGTTCAGGTGTTAACTTCTTTTGAGGAGCAAACACAGTCAAACGATTTTCCTCATAATAATCATGGGGTTTGATTATTATTCGTCTGGCTATGCACTCGGGATCCCTCATTTTCTCATTCATTTTTTCCCTCGTTTTATCACTTAACTCATCCTCTTCATCAGTGTAGATATGCTCAGGTTGGTCATGAATATGCTTAATCATCACATTACCATCATATAGGGCTGGTTGAAGTACTTGCATACCCCTAAGGATGGTTGACTTTGGTTCACCTATCATGATTTTACTATGCTTATCACTCAACTTTCTGTGCTTATGAATCATTTGAGCAGTTTGTATGGTTTGATTTTGTGTGTACAACTTATCTTCAAGCTTATTTTTTAACGTCTTGAGTTTAGAGAAATCATTTAAAAGAGTTGTTTCTTTTTGTTTGAATTCTTGCTTAAGTGTTGTTACACACTTTTGTGCTTCCTGTTTCTGTTTGACAGACTGTTCTAGCTGACTTTTCAAAGAACTTAACTCTATTTTTAATGTTTCTTCTCGCACTCTAGACTCTTTAATAAGTGTACTCATTTGACCTTCTAATTTCTGCTCACGATCATTAAGCTCAAACTTAGCACGCTGTTCATACATAGCAACTTGTTCTTTATAGATGTTTAGTCTAGTGATCAAGTTATTATCAGGGACAGGCAATTTGTACTTATGCAGCACATAATCATCATTTAGAACAGAAGATGCACAACTAGGTACAACAGACGCTTCGTTGTGATTCACATATTGTTCATATGGGAAAACATTGTTATTTCCCATATTAGCAATATCTGACTTAACAACATTTGTCTGTTGTACTTTGTCGGGAATCTTTTGTTCATGCAACACATTATCATTATTAATGACAGAAGATACCCCATTAGGTTCAGCCGACGCTTCGTTGTGCTTCTCATGTTGCACGATGTTCCTAACAGTATCTGACTCAACAACGTTTGTCTGTGGCTGATGAAGCTCTTTCTCTTGAGAATTCGGGCACACAAAGTCTCTATTGGCACCAACATAGTCAAACACGTTTATCTGTCGAACATCTTTGGGAATCTTTTGTTTGTCTATCATGTTGTACAAACTGAGTATCTCTGATATAGCAGAATCTGAAGTATTTGACATGATATTAACGTGCACGGGATTTTACAATTCTATGATTTAAACCGAGAAATAGATTCTTTCGCGGGGTTTTACAAAATCAAGAATAAACCGTGGAATGATGCTTGATATGTGTTATGATGACTGTTGGATTGTTGCACTATTGTTAAGTGGTGATTTGGTTTGGTTGATGCGAGTTGTTACGGTGGAATTTTGGTCTGGAAACTTAAAACCTCAATAACTTCATTCTGGAGCGTTTTCAGGCCTCGAAACTTGGGTTGAATGAATAAATTAATTCAACGTGTCCTTCTCCTCGGTCTCACGGTCGTTTTGACAGGTGTTTCGCTGAAAACGGAGTTACGGTTCAAAAGTTATGGCCGTTTGAAGTTTTGACGTAAAAAGTCAACTTTGGATACAAACCGCCTAGACAGATAGCATAGACACAAACCGCGTATGCGCCAAGAGACAAACCGAGTTCACAATGGAGATACAAACCGCGTATGTGCCAAGAGACAAACCGAGTTCACAATGGAGATACAAACCGAGTTCACACCAAAGATACAAACCGCGTATGACACAAACCGCGTATGCGCCAAATAGACAAACCGAGTTCACACCGGATATACAAACCGCGTTGACACAAACCGCGTGTGCGCCAAATAGACAAACCGAGTTCACACCAAAGACACAAACCGCGTATTCGCCAAATAGACAAACCGAGTTCACACCGGATATACAAACCGCGTATGTGCCAAGAGACAAACCGCGTTGGCACAAACTTCCAAACCTGTCACTATCAATGCCGTTTGTCCTTTTGCCTAAACTAGTATAAAGACAAACCGCGTACCCGATGCTACACAAACCGCATCCAAGAACGTCCAAACTACACAAACCGCATTCAAGAACACTTCCACAAAAAAAAACCCACGAATTGCTCCAAAATCACCACACTGTTCTTGGATCTGTGAATCCAAACACCAAATACCACTCTAATACTAATCTTAATCAAGAAAGTACAAAGAAAAACAACTTCTAATCACTAAACAAAGTACAAAATGAGATTTATGCTACTAAACAAACAAAATAAAAAAAACTTAAAACTACAAGTCGAACCAACAAGAAAACCTCAAGAACTACACAAATTCGTGAATACCAACTCTCATGGACCTAACCATGGCTCTTGATACCAATTGTAGGGTATTCACAATACATGAATCTCTAGTTTGAGGGTTGTATGGATCGAATAAGAGAAGATTTCTAGAGAGAAGTGGGAGCCTTTTTAGTGAGAGAAACACAAGTAATATTAGATTAAGTGAAAAGGTCCAACCCTTCCCTTGCAAGGGAAGGGGTATTTATACTTACTACATAATATGCCCCTAGCGGGCTGTGGAGCAAGCTGACAGTGGGTAAAGACCCGACCCACTCCACAATATTAATAATAACTAAACCACTAATAATATTACTAATGATCCTACGAGCTATGATGTGCTACTAAGTACTCGGGGTGACCGAGTCTTCAACTGAATATTTATATTCCTAACAACCTCAGATGTCCAAACTCAAGTTCCGGAACCCGATGTTCCGAAGACCAATCCTAAGCCTTCGATTCCTTATCCTTCGAGGCTTAACGATCAGAAGCTTCGAGACAAAACCAATCAACAAATGGAGAAATTCTTTAAAATCTTCAATGAATTGCACTTTGACATAAGCTTCGCAGATGCTCTTATCCTTATGCCCAAATTTGCATCTACACTCAAAAGTTTACTAAGCAACAAGGATACGTTGTCTGAGATGACAAAGACCCCACTTAACGAGCAGTGCTCGGCGGTTCTCCTCAAGAAGCTTCCCGAAAAGCTCGGAGACCCCGGCAAGTTTTTAATCCCATGTGATTTCTTGGGGATGGTTCAGTGCTCAGCCTTGGCCGATCTTGGCGCAAGCATTAACCTTATGCCACTCTCGGTATGGAAGAAATTATCTCTTCCAGAGCTTACATCTACTTTCATGACACTCGAGCTAGCGGACCGTACTATAACTCGTCCACTTGGAATAGCTGAGGATGTCGTTGTGAAAGTAGGAAAGTTCTACTTTCCCACTGATTTGGTTGTGGTAGACTTTGATGCCGATCCTCGAGTTCCACTCATACTAGGGAGAGCTTTCTTAAGAACGAGTCGTGCTATCATCGATGTATACGCCGAAGAATTAACCATACGAGTTGATAATGAAGAAGTCACGTTTAACATTAATCAGAACTCTAAATCTCTAACCACCAAATGCAACGTTGCTACGATTGATCAAAAATCTGATTCCATAATTGCTTCCAAAAGAAGTGATTCGATACTTTCAAGATTCACGGTTAAGAGTACTTCAAAAAAACATGCTGAGCTCAAAACAATGAAAATTACCCTTGGTTCAAGCAAATGGTTTGAAAGTTGTGCTGCGGAAGTTAAGAGTATTTTTGATTATGATGAACAAGAATCGGTGATCACAACGGAAGTGGTGAAAATTGCTAGCTCTAAGAGCACACCACTTGTCCCACCTCCGGAATCGGTTTATCGAATTGAGATTGTTGATTCTGTGGATGAAACTAAAAATCCCACTCCTTATTCTGCACCAATCCTTTCCGACTCTTCCCATCCTTCTCCTCCGATTGTGAAAAAGAGTTAGCCGCTCTGATTTCACGTGTATCCGTCTGATTTCCCATGGATTGTGATGATTGTCGCGCCTGTTTTCAATCCAGCCGCCCAATATCTTATCCTTTTGCTAACGATTATATAGGGATATCTTTTTAATCCTGTTTGTGAAAAAGATTTCTTTCACACACTTGGCTATTAGTATTACCTTTTTACGATCTAAGTGTCGGCATAATAGCCGGTACTTTGAATATTGAGGGCAATATTCAATTCTAAGTGTGGGGGGGGGGGAATTCTCGCGAATTTTGTCACATATGTACCTGCTAGTGCCCTAGTACCCCCGTTTTGCCCAAAATTTCAAAAAAAAAATCGTTTTTAGATAAGAAATTGCAATAAAAAAAGAAGTGTTTAGTCTTGATTAGGTTAGAACAAAGGGAATCCCGACTCTGCCAGAGTGTTGATCTGGCTGCTTCCTTAACGATTAGACTAAGGTTTTACGATTTGTGCAAATGAAAATGCTGAGCGTAGAATAGTTGGTTTTCTTTAGAGCTTATATAAGTAATCTATGACTTTTCCTCCCAGGAGATAACTAATCTGACTTAATAAGTGCTTATTTTCAAACATTTGAACACACAAAATCATTTTTTTATACGATTTTGAAAAATACTAGTTCAAAGCTTTATTTAAACTTCGGAACAAGCATATGTTATAATAATGTAAAAGTTAAGTAATAAATGTATGTGCTAAAAAGATACGGTTCAAGATCGGCCCTTGGATCCTTATTTCCGGAAGGCGTTTAGGTCTTGGCTACCCTTTTACACCGGCCCTTAGATCTCTAATTCAGGAATGTGTGAGGTCTTGGTCTAACACCCTTGGATCCTCATTTCAGGAATGTTTAGAGTCTTGGAATCCTCTGTTGTAACGACCCTTGGATCCTTTATTCCGGAAGGTGTAAGGTCTTGGTTCCCGTGAAACTCCGTTAGTTTATGTCGCACAAGTAAAGAAGAAAAAAAAATGATGATGAAAAAAATGAAATATATATATATATATATATATATATATATATATATATATATATATATATATATATATATATATATATATAATAAAATGGAATGATATTGCAAAATGCAATAAGTTTTGATGTGTTGAATAAAGTTTTGAAACTTGCTTGTTGTAAATTTTAAATCTATCTTTTAACTAGTATTAGTCAAAGTTTTATAAAAACGTCGATTTTTGTGATCAAAAATTTGAAAATCAAGCACATTCACCTAACTTGAATAAATATGGGAGTGAAAAGTTAAGTCTCGGCTTACATAGATTATTTGTATAAGTGGTGTTAGCATTTTACAAAAAAAACATTTGCACATTGAGTTTAAGCTTAGTTGGGAGTATAAAAAAGAGGATGACGATTACAATTCCCTGGAGACACCCATTTTGTGTGAATCCCGTTCCGTGATACCATTTTGGAAAATCAAGCATGTATCTATTTTTGTTCTAGTTTAAATTTCTTGCATTGTATAAAAAATCAAAACGGGGTATGCTTGGTATTCTTTTGATCCTATCATTACTTTATATGATCGGATTGCTAGGGACTAGCAATAGTTTAGTGTAGGGGATTGATGAGTGTGTAAATACTCATAATTTTACACCCATAAAAGACACAAAAATGGCCAAATATACCAATTTATACTGCAGATATCCTTGGTTTGTGTTTTATGTGTTTCAGGTACCAAAGGATTGAAAACGGAACGAAAACGAGCATTTTTGGATCGACTCGACAACAATTGTGCATTTGATCAAGTGAAGACAAAAGTCAAAAGTCAAAGTCAACCCCCAAAAATACCAAAATGACACAAATGGTCCTTGGATATAATTTTTATTTTTGGCAGCCTTAGTCCTTGGATTTTCAGATTTTACAACATTGGTCCTCAAAGTTTAAACCAAATTCAAAGTTAATCCAAATAATAAACCCAGCTACCTTAACCCAATTCTACCTAAACTAAAAACCCAGCCCACACACAAAACAATAACCCAAGCCCAACCAAATAACCCAAACCCGACCCACCTTCTTTTTAGCTAATACCGGCCGACCCAGTCAAACCCACCCTTCTTCTAAAACTAATACCCGCCAAAACCATACCACCATTCCCACCCCTTATCCCTGACAAATCCACCCTCTCCAAGCTTCTTCTACACTTCACCTAACAAACCAAGAAGCATTAAATGCTTCGTTCCCATCAGTTATCAGAACCAAGTGGTTTTTCCCACTATTACCATTTTGGCGCCAAAATGAGTTTAGAGGGCTGAGATCAATTCAAGGCTATCCAAGGGTCAAGAAATGATCAGAGAAGAAGACAAGACATATCCCAGCTTAGTTTTAGTATAAATAGCACCTTGTGTAAGCCTTATATGGCATGTAGATTTTTCTTTAAGTCGTATTGTAGTTTGAATGTTTAATTAGTTTAAATTTAAGTTTCAAGAATCAATTTAAGTCTGTTTAAGCTCATTTGTATTACTCTTACCAGCATTGTACTAATTTTCAAGGTTAATGAAAGTTCATGTTCTAAAAATTCACTGTTAAGTCGAATTAAGTACTTTGGTATTTGCAAAAGTTTATTTTCTGTTTATATAAGCTCATCTAAGCTCATTATAGCTTATTGTGAGCTTATGATAAGTTGAACTCAGTCTCATTCCAAGATATCCAAAAAAGTCAAGGAAAGTCAAAATAAGCTGGAGCATGGTAAATTATGGATGGCCATGGTTTAGAGCTTCTTGGGAAGCAATAGGTTGATGTGGTGACTGATTTATCAGCCCTTGTTTTGAGCAAAATGAATTTGTAAGCAATTTCCAAATTTCCATTCTACTGTTCAACTGCTTATTTGTGTGCTTAATTTGTTTTCTTTGCTTATTTGCTCTTTAAATTGTTACTTCAGTATAATTTGTTATATGTTAGTAGCTCAATTCTGTTTGTGCTTAAATCTCTCTAAAAAGTCAAAAACAGTAAAAAAGAACTTAGCTTATTAAAGTGCTTCTTTGTATTTGAAAAGTTGATACTTAGGGTAAAATTAAGTCAGTAAACCAATGTTATTTCAGAATCAAGCTTAAAGTGGTCATAATTTAGTGTAAAAATCTAAATCAGACCCTTAAAGGGCTGTTTAGGTGAGAACATCAAATGGGTCAATATGGGTAATCACTGTTCATTTACCATTTGATCAACTTTGATCTTAATCAAAACAAGTTAGATAAGCTGTTTCTAAGTTCCTTTAAGCCCATTTGATAGGAATTGTGATTTTGAACCAACTATGGTAAAATTAGACCATGAACTGATAAATAAGCCAATTAGAGCAATAAGCTCATTTGAACCTTTCTGGTAGCTTTTCTATGGTCCTTTGTGTCATTTAAGTTGTAATCCAAGAGTTGGTTAAGTCTCCATTTGGTTTGTGCCGTTTATCACACTCACTGATCACCTCAGTGCAAGTGCAGTCTACATCAGATTTTCTAGACCCCATTAAGTGCTTATTTGTGTTAATCTGAGCTTAATTCCTTGGTTTCTCAGTAGTTTGTTAGGTGTTCTTTGCTATTTCTTAAATTCAGGCCCTTCTCTAGCTTATTTGAGCTTGAAATTAAGCTCAAAGTTGCCTAAGTTGACTGCATAATGCCCTGTGCATAGCAGACCCTTGATTGCTTATTTGTTTTGTAGTCAGTGCTTATTTCTGTGTTCTTGTGGCTTTTTCATTTTCATTTCAGCTTATCTTCATTCACTTAGCTTGTTTCAGTTTGCCTTTAGCTTAATATTAGCTTAAAAGCCCATTTAGTCAAAAGCCTTGGGCTTATTCCCTTTATAGCCCACTGATCAGCTTTCATCAGCTCATTCTGAGCTTATTTTGGGTTTTCAAAAATAATCTCTTTTACAAAAGTTGCTTATTGGTTTGGGCTTATTGAGTTTCAATCAGAAAAACAAAAATAAAATAAAATAAAAAGCAAAAAGAGAGCCAAGGGATTCGAACCCTGGTCTCTGGACTCACACACAACACACCTTACCATTGTGCCCTTGGGACTTCTCTGGTTAAGGCTTGCACACATTAATACTTAACCTCCTTTTCCATTTTAAGCTTAATTCTCTTTTTAGCTTTTTAACTGCTTATTTGAATAAGCTGTTTGCCCCATTTTATTTTTCCTAGGTTTAGAACATCATTTAGCACTTTCCTGTAATTTTTCATAATTTTCCATTTTCATTTAGTATTTTTAGTTTATTTTTCTTTTAAATTCAGTTTTTAATTCATAATAAAAAATATAAAAGTCAGAAAAATACAAATCTTTTTCCCAAAATTTTCTTTTGTCATATAGATCTTAGGAAAAATAGATTTGCACTTGTAAGATTAATTTTTAGAGATTTCACTTTTTAAGCTCGTTTTTATAATTCCCTAATCGCGTTTTTAGTTTAATTTGCTTTAATCTTAATTTTCCCTTGAGAATTTGTTTCTCATTTATTAATTAGAATTAAAAAAACACAAAATTCCAAATTCCATTCATCAATCACTTTAATTCCAAACCTTACACGATATCCTCGATTCCAACCTCGCTGGGACACGACCCGGGTGATCACTTGCCCGATATCACACATATCACAAGCGTGAGTTTTTGCAAGTTAACATTTTTTCTAAAGGGTTGGTTTGTCGATTCCCGCGTATCACGTGTATCCGTCTGATATTATATATATACTTTAGCACGGATCAAACACCTCAAGTCCTCGTATGCTACAACACAGGTCCGTACATGTTTGTTATGTGGCATTATGATCAAACCCCTAACCAAATCATTTAGAATGTTTAAAATACGTTTAGAGTCATTCAGTATTTTAATAGATTAATCATTCTATTTTGAACCTCATTTTACATTTTGCATTAAGTACTAAAGTTTACTTACACTTGACAAAATACATTTTATTTTGACAAGCACTTAAAATAGACATTTTCTTGAACTAGTTACATTTAGACATTTGTCTAAACTAGTTACAATTCATTTTACAAGTTAACTTTCCTATATACTTAAGTCAAAAAGAAAATGATTCATTATATCATGCCTTGGATCATCCTAGTATAGCAAAATCTAAGAATATATCTTGGTTAGATTTCATGTAAGATTATGGAAAGATCTTGGAAAGATTTAGATTTGATTTTGGAAAGATTTGATAAAGATTTTTAGATTTTGTGTCAGGAGACCACGGAACCAAAAATTATAAAGGGCGGAACCCTTTTTTTGGTTCCGTGTGATCCGTGGGTTGCTGAAGACAAATGGCTATAAATAGCAGCCCATTGTTCACTCATTTCTCACCCACTTAAACACATATTCTCTCTACCCTTTTGCATACATTTAGATCAGTAGATAACAATGTAGTAACATACATTAATCACCCTCACATGATCATAATGTTACTAACTCTCATTATGTTGTAAGCATACTCCCGAAATGATCCTGTGAAGCAAGCTCAGAGATCTTGAGTCATCATCCACCACAAGCATACATATATGAAGATCTATCACAACAAGCTTAGGGAACTTGTGATCTTCTTCCATTGAAGGCTTTCTATCAATGGAAGTTCATTTAGATTAGTCAATCATATCCATTAGACATTTGTGTCATGGATCATCATTGTAAACATCATTGTATCATCACAATCTATTCACCAAACTAGATTAGATGGTTTATGTGTTTGTGCCATAAAACACAAGGTTTTTATGTTGGGCCTTAAAACATAACGGGAGTGGTTGTACCCTTGTAAAAGAACTCGACATCTAGCTTAGTGTCGGAAATATTGTATAGGCGACGTTAGGTTGGTTCTACCTCGAACTAGAACCCGGTATTTAGCTTTGTACCGGAAAAAATGTAAGCGATGTTTGTAAGGTTTTCTCCGCCGAGAAGGGAGCTTGTTGATTTAGTGAAGTAACTCTCGAGTTGGGTACTCGGGGAGTGGAGTAGGGCGGAGAGGAGCTCCGTGACCGAACCACTATAAATCATCGTGTCCAATTTGCGCTTTCTTTTTACTAACTGCTTTACTTTTATACTTGCATTATATTATTGCTTGTGTTGTGACTTGATGGTTATACTTGTATGACAACTTGTTTTAGTATATGCTAGTCATAAACTATAATTAGCATCTTTCATATTACAACGAGCATAATCGGATATTTGATACAACAAGTTTTAAGATTTTAAAACGGTAACGTATTCACCCCCCTCCTCTACGTTCTCACAATTGGTATTAGAGCCTTGTGTCTCTTATTTTCAAAACAAATGGCTTTTAAAATGGAGTACGATCCATGTATCAAATTACCATTTAAGTGAAATATAATATGAAAAATGTTTCGCTAATTATACTTAAAAATTTTGTTGTTAAATGTTACTTTGTATACAAGCTTGAAGATATCATTGAAAAATAAAAGAAAAGATTTCTCAAAAGAATTAAATTTCAAATTGTGTGCTTAGAGCAAATTTACAAAAAATACGGTTTTGAAAGGAGCGTTTGGAATAACTATAAATTTAGTTGAAAAATCACCTTCGTAAATGATTAGATAAGTCACATAAGTAGAAATGATGTTAAAATAGGTGTACTATATGTTTACTATCAAATCTAGTAAGTCCTACACATTCTCGCTATGCGAAAATACATGTTTTTAGCATTCTGTCTCTGAGAGGCACGGATCAGACGGATCCCTTTAAAGGGTTCCTTGCTCTTTGGAAAAGGGATCCTTGGTCTGCACAGTCCAAAATTTTTGCAAACTTCAAAAATTCATAACTAATTAACCGTAAGTCCGTAGGAGTCGCACCACCTATCATTTTAAAGGGAATTAAGTCTACTTTCATTTAAAAATAATATCATGGCCTAAATCTAAATTGAAGTAAGCCAAAACCTATCCAAAATATTAAGTTTTATTTTGACATAGTAACTCAAACTTTTGAGTCGGGCAATGTAAGTTGGTATCATTTGAACATTGATAGGATTTCTTTTGAAACTAAAGAATTTGGTGATATTTATATATATAAAGGAAACTAATCAAGCTTGGTATACATCGTCATATTTAAACGCAAAGTGACGAAAAGTATCTTTCTTTTTATGCTATGCTATATGACTACTTGTTTTGGTTGTTTGCATACATGTTGTTTGCTTATTGAAAGTTGTGATTGCACTTGTTTATTTGTGATACATAAGTGTCAATCTTGCCATGTTATTTATTCGCTTGTTTGTCAATTTCTTGTTTATGCACAATAGGACATTTGCTAGATTTTGTGCACTAAGTTGAAAAATTATTTTTGCATTACTTATAGACTTAGATAACTTTCTTTGCATTACTTATAGTCAAGTATTTTGAAATTTTTTGTTTTGCACAAACTCTCACCTAATAGTTCAAGTGTTAAAATGTGTCACTACCTTCAATGATTATCTAAACATATAGTATCTTTGAAAAAGGTGTTTGGTACAATAACTAACAATGATTTATGAACTATTATGTGCTTTATGGGATGATAAGTTTGCTACTAATCTATCATGTGAACTAACGGTTTATCTTGCAGGAAGATAACATAGTTATGTTATCAATTTTCATTTTTCACTTTATTAGTGAAATTGTTAGCCCCTGATTGATCTGTACCCTTACATGTGTTAATACTTGTTTTATTGTTATTTTCTAATCACAACTAATTAATTACACATATTTTAGGAAAATTTACGGGATTTGAACGGGGTTCGGGGGTTCAAAAAAGCCCTATGTTTACTTTTTTGACCTGGCAGATGGGGCGGAACCAAAAATTTGGTTCCATCAGTCCAAAATTTGCCTGACGGATCAGGCGGAACCAAATTCATGGTTCCGCCTGTGTTGTCGAATGGTTCCGCCAGCCAACAGTTATATTTTTTAAAATTTCATTTAATCCCGCACTCTAGATTACTCACTTTTGTTACTATGATACTTTTCACTGATATTCACTCATATTAGGATCATGTCATCTCACTTGCACCAATAGGATAACTTTCTCTGATCATACTTTCAAATTTCATGAAAATGCTCCGAGGTACCTTTCTCTATAAAGGAAGGAACCCTAAAATTGGTTCCTTTCAATCCGTGGACCACTAAGATTTTGTGATCATTACACACATTCACTGCATTCTTCCGTCCTTTACTCATCCTTTATCCATTAGCTTGATTTGTTTTATAAATTGACAACTTCCTAACAAATCTGGACTCATTGTTTGCAAAGATACAATATCAAAATCACAAGTCCAACTTATTACTATAGACATTGTCTTGTATCTACATATGTTGCCTCACTTGGTTAACATGAAAATAATGTGTCATCCTCCAAAACGATTTACATCGAGTCATAACTCATACTTATGTTAAAAATGTATTATCAAGTTGCTATCCTTGAGTGCAACCTAAACTTTATAATCTCAAAGTAGGATTGACAACTTAAGTATTTCGTCCGAAATATTCAAGTAAATTTGACTTACGATTGTAGTCACTAAAAGTCATATCCGAAAAATCAACACCCAAGTATTTTAATAACATATGTTAAAACACTTATCCTATCACGACTAGAACACTTACTTATCCTAACAAGTCACTTGTTATTTCACCATCATCCCATCACATTCACCTCTGAGATACATCTCAGCCCCTAAGCTTCACAAACATGACCAAAACTTCAAGCACTTCACCCACTAGTTGTACCAACCAATGGACCACAAGAATTAGTATCTATCCTTGTTGTCTTCAACACCTATGAAACCTAAGTACTCCCATAATACAACAAACCTCTACATCACCACATCCTTATTTAGACACACTATAAGACCTACCATCTAAATCAACCAATCCACAACCCTTACCATCATTTGAATCCGTTGAGTGCATTGCTCAAAAAGTCCTTTGTCCAAACACTCGTACCGAATCAAATGCATGTTGAACTAACTCAAACATTCTTTGCCACCTATAGGGACTTAGATGATTCATTATGGCTAGAACCTCCACTATCAAATGAGCATGATGCTCGCATTCATTTTTATCAATTTTCATTAGGTATAAGTAGTACTACTTTCACAAGTTATCAAAGTATTAGTAATACTTTGTCGCTAAACTTTTTCAAAAGTTTCGTTAAACCTTAAATCAACATTTTAACAACATATGTTAAAATGCAATCTCAAAGCCAATCTCATGCACCCCGAGCGACAATGACTCTTGAGGAGTATACATAAGAAACTCGAGTGAATTCGTCTTGTCATCATCTAGTGAATATAATCTTGAGACCAAATATATTTAGGATATGACTATCCAATTCAAACACATGGGTTCATATCTTCATTTAGGAAAACATGATGTTTCAGAAAACATTATGCCTAAGAAATCTTGCGTTTAGTTTTCATCTTGTTAAAAGGATAATGTATATCCTATGCTTCATTCTCTCCTTGCTACATGAACGGTTGTGTTACAAGAGATTTCATTACACCTCATTGGCTAAATGATCTTGAACAAACATCTACAAGTTCTATGAACTAACGTATCTCCTTCATCTTGTCATACTTGTTTTCATAAACATGATAACTTTATCTCATAGGATAATCTTACTTATTGAAAGATACTATTTGTATCTATTTCCTTTCAAGCGTGCATCATAACCAAACCTTGCTTATAATCTTGTCCAAACCTTGTGCACATCCAAGGTTAAAACTACACATCTCTAGAGCATATTGAAGTTGGTAACCTTACTTAGATTCTTGTTGAATAAAATTCCAAAATGCTTTCTTTAGAACGCTCTTAATTCAACATATTTCATTTCTTGGTCTTAGATGATCAAATCACATTCATAGTACACACTTCAACTCAACATAAAAGATGTCATCCATCAGATCATACAATAAGCTTAAATTCTAAACACAAGATTGAAACATATTGTTTGTTGACACACCACTATTAAAATTCATGTGTATAACTTGTCATCTTCATCACCTTAGTTATAATGGTTTTAGTTAAGTCACGTATTGGTAAACTATCTTCTTTTATATACTTCAATAGGCAAAAATAGGAATTCCTATCTTTCTAATATGAGAATGACTACTGGAGAACCTATTGCACTAGAAACTCAATTTGACCTAACGGTGAAATTGCTTCCAGGAGAGAAGTTGGGTATGTGGAATCACCCGTAAAAATGGTCGTGTTTAGCCTTAATTGAGCACCGCTAGTAATAGTCTCATATTCATTCTCCAACTTGAAAAATCTTTATTCCTATACTTGCCCAAAGTAAGTGTTAAAATAAGATATTTTGCCTTGCCTTAAGAATATTAATCAAACAAGTAGCAGATATGACTTTTCTTTCTCTAGTTTATTAAAACCACATGCATTACATATACATGTGTTGATTACATGTTTCTGTCTGATATGATTAAGTTTCTTAACGATTAATAACTATTTGATTAATAGTAAAATGTTTAAACCTTAAAAAGGTTTTGTTTGCATGCTTATATGTTTCATGCTACTAAATGTTAACATGATTTGTATGATATTTTTTTCCCTTTATATGATGTTTTGCAAGATTAACGTGTTACTTGTTAACTCATATGCCTTTTTGATACATGATATTTTTATATGATGTATCTATATTTAAAAGCTCGTCTTTTGTTGGCATTCATTAAATCTATGCATAAGATGGTCTAAATAATAAATGTTCCTAAATATTATAATCTAAACATGGTTTGCATGAATTTTTCGTCTTGCTTCTTTTGTGACTTTGTCACACTATTTGCTCGCTATGTGTGCACTTATAATTTGTCGAAGTGCTTTTGGTATGATAAACATTTAGAAGTCATTTTATCCTACAAATTAATCACATGAATCATTATATGCTTAAGTTTCTAAACCTAATGACAAAACAATCTCACAATGAAGTATTTCATATAATGTCATGCTCTTGCATAATATGATTATTTGTCTTGATGCTATCATGTTGTGTGGTATTTTTTGTCTAGTGGTCGAATATGTTGTTTTTGTTTATCTAGGATGTTATCTTATGATTTCTATCATATTCACATCTTTTGTCACTAACACTTTTGTCTTATATTTTGATAACAAATTATTTGTTATCTCACTTCGTTCTAACTTTTATATGCCTATTTTGCATAATTGTAATCTCTTTATTGCTACGTTGATTAGTAATATGTTTATGAGACCCATTCTCTTGCATATAGTTTTTAAAGCATACAGAATTAAGCTTTAGAGGCTTGGCATTGCATTTTGTGTATCTTTCAATCGACCTCTTTCCAAATCTCATTATTGCTTCCGCTTTCCAGAAATCATCTCCATTACTATTTAGTTATAACAATACTCCTAATCCTCTACACTTCCTATGAGGAAACCACATGCCTCGTCATGCGATCATCTCGCATTGATAGAGAAGAGCTACGTGACTTCAAGAATGAAGTTCTTTGTATGCTAACCAACATCCGCAAAAACATTACTAAGCTCACCACTTTCATTAACCTGCAACCTCCTAAAACACTTTATCATCATTCTTCATTCGATGCATTTACATTATGTTGGATGTCCACCGATTAAGGCGGAAAGAATTTCATTCACATAATTGTCTGTTGTCAAAATGTATTAAAGAACACTTACTCATGTATCTTACACCCTAAAATACCAACACATAAGTACACACCATTTAGTTAAAATTGGTTCACAAAACCACAAGTATTTCAAGCCTTTTTAACCCAACATCACAAGTTTGCACCAATACCTCATCAAGTGAAAAACACATCATGTGTTTGACAAACTTCTTCATCTCCACAACCAACAACTAATTTAAATGGAGTCTAGGATTTTTCTTAGACCAGGACCTCACAACTTCATTGTCTAGAACACCACCATAGAATCTCATCCTTTTCTTCCTTGACACATATCATGCAGTCATTGTCAGTGCAAACGATATATTAATCAAAACCGTCATTCTCAACACGTTGGTCTAACCAACACTCTCCCATCATATGATGTCACTCTCATCCTCATATAGGTATTTAGTATTTTTTTTATATGGAATTTTTGTTCCTAAATGCTCATTGTCTTCGCTTCCTTTTAATTCAATTGGAGCATATATTATGGCATGATACATCATCTTTGGTAGATGATAATGTCATAAAAGATCTTGTCGGTCAAAATCATGTTAATACTCGCTCTCTCAATATCACCTAGAATAGGTCCTTTTTATAAATATCAATCAGTTAACAAATTTTGCTCTTGTTAGCATCAAATGATATCGGTCAAATCATAATCTTAACCATCTTCAATATTCTTATAGCATTTGCTATACATACGAGTTTCTAAATTCATTAATAATTGCATGCATTATAACTATCACCTTTCATCACCCCTTTCACTAATCATCACCACCATGGATTAGCGAAAAACCTACTTTTATCAATCCTGAATCATCTACCGAGTTATCACCACATGAGTCCTACTAATAAACTTATTTTTCTTCCTTCATATCTACCGAGTTATCACCACTCTTAATATTTCAACTTCACTTCATATCTTCCTTCTAGGCATTATTTGTAGGCTTTTATCATATTATATTCTCGTTTTTCTTATGATTGTAATTCTTATTAGAAGACTACACTTCATGAGATCTTTGATTTCATAATCATGGTTCTCTACTTTGAGTTGCTTGTGATTATATCATTTATATATCATATATATACATCTTATTTTTCTTTGACAAAAAGATGAAATATATTGCACTAATCCTTTCATTGTAGGTTCATCATCATATACGCTCGATTGTATATAGCATACTCATCTAAGGATGAAGTTTGCATCGATTATTTTCCTTTTTTTATTGTAGGTGCTTCTTGACGTCCTCGAATAAGGAGGAATATTTATCAAGCACTCATATTGCATCGTCTATACACTTGGTCGTATATGACATATCTGTCTAAAGACATAGCTTCTATTATACTAATTTTTGTTTTGTAGGTTCATCTTGACGCCCTAGAACAAGGGGGAGCATCCGTCAAGCATTTATAGAATGCATCTTATACACACTTTGTTGTATATCACATACTCGTCCAAGGACGAATATAGTTTTGCACTAATATTTATTTTGTAGCTTTTTAATCATACCTTGACGCCTCGATCAAGGGGGAGCAACTGTCAAGGGGGAGCATGCACGCATTCATAATCATTCTCATTCTTCGACACACCTTTGTGTTTCTACAAAAATGAGGAGAAGATAGTCTAACATAGCTTACCCACTTGTATCGTTTGCTATGTGCATTTTCTTCATCATGCATTTCTCATTTTTTTTTTATGGTGCACAAACCTTGATATAGGTTAAGGGTCATAATTTGATCAGTGGATCCGCTACCAAATAAGGGCAATAACAACCATAGGGGATTGGAGTAGACAATTTAACTTCACTAGGGATGATGCAAGCTCGCCTTTTCGGGGAGAAATGAAGTTAACTCCAAGGACACACCCTTTTTGTTTCGACAAAAGGGGGAGAAGAGTGTAAATGGAGAAGGTAATGTAAAAGGTAGTACGGACACAAGTAACTTTTTACATTTTACCATCTATCACGTTTACATATTTTGTCATCATCAAAAAGGGGGAGATTGTTAGTGCAAATATTATGATATTTAATCTATACAGTCACGTTTGTTTTGATTGATGACAAACATGTAACTTGATACATAACGTAAAATGTACAAGTTACTCGCAATCATATTTTGTCTCAACATACATTCAACACCTCAAGTCCTCATATGCTACAACACAGGTTCGTACATGTTTGTTATGTGGCATTATGATCAAACCCCTTAACAAATCCTTTAGAATGTTTAAAATACGTTTAGAGTCATTAAGTATTTTAATAGATTAACCATTCTATTTCGAACCTCATTTTACATTTTGCATTAAGTACTAAACTTTGCTTACACTTGACAAAATACAATTTATTTTGACAAGCACTTAAAATAGACATTTTCTTGAACTAGTTACATTTAGACATTTGTCTAAACTAGTTACAATTAATTTTACAAGTTAACTTTCCTATATACTTAAGTCAAAAAGAAAATGGTTCATTACATCATGCCTTGAATCATCCTAGTCTAGCAAAATCTAAGAATATATCTTGGTTAGATTTCATGTAAGATTATGGAAAGATCTTGGAAAGATTTAGATTTGATTTTGGAAAGATTTGATAAAGATTTTTAGATTTTGTGTCAGGAGACCACGGAACCAAAAATTATAAAGGGCGGAACCCTTTTTTTGGTTCCGTGTGATCCGTGGGTTGCTGAAGACAAATGGCTATAAATAGCAGCCTATTGTTCACTCTTTTCTCACCCACTTGAACACATATTCTCTCTACCCTTTTGCATACATTTAGATCAGTAGATAACAATGTAGTAACATACATTAATCACCCTCACATGATCATAATGTTACTAACTCTCATTATATTGTAAGCATACTCCCGAAATGATCCCGTGAAGCAAGCTCAGAGATCTTGAGTCATCATCCACCACAAGCATACATATATGAAGATCTATCACAACAAGCTTAGGGAACTTGTGATCTTCATCCATTGAAGGCTTTTTATCAATAGAAGTTCATTTAGATTAGTCATTCATATCCATTAGACATTTGTGTCATGGATCATCATTGTATCATCACAATCTATTTACCAAACTAGATTATATGATTTATGTGTTTGTCCCATAAAACACAAGGTTTTTATATTGGGCCATAAAACATAACGGGAGTGGTTGTACCCTAGTAAAAGAACTCGACATCTAGCTTAGTGTCGGAAATATTGTATAGGCGACGTTAGGTTGGTTCTACCTCGAACTAGAACCCAGTATTTAGCTTTGTACCGGAAAAAGTGTAAGTGACGTTTGTAAGGTTTTCTCCGCCGAGAAGGGAGCTTGTTGGTTTAGTGAAGTAACTCTCGAGTTGGGTACTCGGGGAGTGGAGTAGGGCGGAGAGGAGCTCCGTGACCGAACCACTATAAATCATCGTGTCCGGTTTGCGCTTTCTTTTTACTTACTGCTTTACTTTTATACTTGCATTATATTATTGCTTATGTTGTGACTTGATGGTTATACTTGTGTGACAACTTGTTTTAGTATATGCTAGTCATAAACTATAATTGGCATCTTTCATATTACAACAAGCTTAATCGGATATTTGATACAACAAGTTTTAAGATTTTAAAACGGTAATGTATTCACCCCCCTCCCCCCCCCCTCTACGTTTTCACACTGTCAATTAAACCTGGAAATTCAGAGCACATTGTGCAATAAACGTAGTTACACATGCTTTCGTTTTTGGGTTTTGGATTAAATCTTGTTTAATTTATTGTGTTTAGAAATTTGAAAAGTCCTTTTGTAATATCTTTTGCCATAAATGGTAGAGTCGGTTTTGTAAAACCTATAAGTATTAAATAATATTTTAAATAACAACCATCATAATCATACGTATATTCCAAGAAAACTATTGTCTAAAATATAGCATCTAACGACGTCTTCCCAAATGAGTTACGAATCAGAAACATCTTCATAAACCAGTTATATACAAGAGTTATTTACAATCAAATAAAAAAATATAATGTAAACATTAAATGGTAAAATCGGTTTTATGAATAACGACATCCATACATATTGACTAAAATATAAGATTTGAGACATTAGCTTCTTAAGAAAATTATTATATACATCCGAATCACTGAATAAGAAATTATCAGAATCATTGAATAATGAATCAGAAGCATATAATATAGGATATAACAACATATCCAAAAAAACAGTTACATACATCAAAATCATTTAAACACAAATCATATACACACAATCAAATTAAAATATAGAACGTAAACATTAAATCCATTCAATTCATACTTTCGTTGAACAAATACAAACATTTACACGCGAATAATCAATTCAAATACTAAATGTTTTTTTCCCCGATAGACACATCCTCGTCAGAAACAACACAATATCTTTTTTTGTATTCCATTGTGACCTTCTTAACCCTAATTTTGTATAAATCATCAGCCATTTTGAGAATCTCAAATTCATTATCATCATCATCCTGCAAACTGTAAAAAATGAAAAAAAAATTATAAATTATTAAGAATAATATGATCTATCATGTTAATATATTTAGAAAAAATAGTTTTACTTTTTTTTTTATAGATCTGATTACGTGGAATTTCTCTGTTGGTGATCAAGCTTGTTTTAATATCAGAATACGAATCTAACATGACACCAACTGCATGTAAATCATACTTTTAGTAAAGTTACATCATCTAATTTCAAAGTAATATATAATTGAATGATATGTTAATTAATTTTCGTAATGACTTACAACAACATGTACCATGTTCTGCCATGATAAAAGACAGGTCAAACAAATATTTGTTTGGGATTGTCACATATCTATATAAATAAATAAATAAATAAATAAATAAATCAACATAATAATAATTTTAAAAAGTTTATTATTAGCTTATTACCTCAAATCTTGTAGCATAAATCCTAACATAATTTAGTATCGTTTTCTGGATTTAAAACCTTGATAATAAACTCTGCGAAAACACAACAAAACTTATACGTAAAATAATAATCAATATCAAATATAACTCAAATGTTTGCATTTACCAGATATGCCATCAACATCATAAACAGAAATCATGATCATGGTTTAGCCTGCGATAATAAAACGAAGGCACAAGGGTTAGAAGACTAATAAACGATGAGCACCCACATTGGGCGAGTATATATAGGCTCAGGATTAGGGTTTCGCAACCGTGGCCCAATATATAACGTAATTCAAATATAGAAAAGATATCGGCAATGATAACCATCGTTTTTAAAACCTTCTAGAACGTGCCTCTCATATTGCCAAAGACTCCACGGCACTAAAGTTTCAGAAAACACACTCGGTTCTCAAAGGTTTTTTTTATTCGCGTTTTCGACACGTCTATGTTTCGGGAGCTTTTTCAGAAAACACTTATAACGTAACGACTTTTTCTCAATTAGAAACACAATTAACCAATAAGAGGGCTCAATTTCAAAACCAAGCCCTCTCATTGGTTAATCGAATCTCTCGATTTGGCCAAAAGTGAGTTCTCATATTATATAAAAGATATGCAAGTTTTAGTTGGTATATATATAATTGGCCCATGATATAAAATGTAATTGCCCCGTAATAATTTTTAACAGTGCTCGAGTAAAATGGTAATGGTAATTGTATTTAGATCTCAATATTTGTGTTTTTGTTTGTTTGAACATGTTTTATTATTCTAATTGTTTTATTACTTGATAGTATTGAGATTGTACGAAATATTTTTTTGTTCCTTTTGGGGGAGTATTAGTTTTATTAAAAGAAAAAATATGCTTGTTAAATTCGAATGTATATTAATTCTCATTTGAAAAAAAAAAAGAATTATTATTTTTGTCAAAAGATTTTGTATGCTTGTTCAACAGTCACACTTGACTTGTTATATTCCCTTTTCCTAGAAGTTGAATGCAGTTATGATTATAATATCTTAAATAAAAACAAATTGAAATTGTATATTATTTTTTTTTCTTCCAATTTTGCATTCTAAAAAGAATGTTTTCTTACAATGTGTTCTTCAGTTACAATTTGAAAAGAAATGAAAGAAAAGAAAATTGTTTTTTATGTTCTAGAGGTTTTTATAGAAAAAGAAAATGAAATGAAGGGGCAAATGAAAAACAAAAATCTGCAACCCATTTTTGCTACTTGGGAGGAAAGTAAATACAACCTTAGTTTATTTTGTAATTTACCATTTTCAAAAGATTTGTAAGTAACTATTAAACGTCACATATGTAATTTGAACAAATTATATTCTTTTTCCTTTAACTCAAGAATATAAATGTACAGTTATTTTCATTTTCCTTTCCTCAAAAACATATCAAACATATTTATTTTTATTTTTCTTTTCCTTTTCATAATCTTTTTCTTTGCCTTCAAATTTGAGAACACACAGTTACACATCGTAATTTAAAAATAAATAGTTCTTAATAAAGTAATTTAATATTCCTAATCAAACATGAAAAATATTTAATAAACAAAAGGAACAAAAATTTCACAGTTAATATGGTTTGTAGATTCTTTTTTATAAAACATGGTAGTAGGTGGATATAGAAAATCTCAAATGGTCAAAACGTGAGTAGGTGTGTGTTTAAAATAAGCCACCAACCACGACAATTAATTAAGTGCATAAATTGGTAATGATTAAGTGGCACTATTTAATCATTTTCTGCTTAGTCAAAATTCATGGAAAATATATCTAGTGCACAAAATCAATTTGGATTCTCTAATGCTTTATTGTCATCTTAAAGAATCAACAAATGTGGTGTAAAATCACGTTTTACTTTACTCAAGAAATGTGGTGTAAAATCACGTTTTACTTTAAGTGTAGAATTTAGTAGTGCTAAATGAGAATATCTTTTAATATTTTGATTTTATGCATTTTGCTTTGTTAAAACAAGTTTCATATGAAATCTTGTTATGTATGTCATTAATATGTGACACATTCGTGTCAAGTTGTAGCTAAACATTGCGTAAGAGGTGGAGGTAATCACGTTTTACTCAACAAATGAGGTGTAAAATCACGTTTTACTTTAAGTGTAGAATTTAGTAGTGCTAAATGAGAATATCTTTTAATATTTTGATTTTATGCATTTTGCTTTGTTAAAACAAGTTTCATATGAAATCTTGTTATGTATGTCATTAATATGTGACACATTCGTGTCAAGTTGTAGCTAAACATTGCGGTAAGAGGTGGAGGTAATAACGATGACGGAGATCAGTGTTAAAAAAATGGTGACGGAACAAAGTCTTTTTAAGTTTGTGCAGATTTGAAGCAACGAGCAGGGAAGCCCGCGCGATGCAGCGGGTTGTTCAGATAGTTGTTTTTTGTTGTACGATATTTGTTTTACGTTTTGTAGGTTCACAATTTTTTGTATTTTTTTTAGAATTTGTTTTTTTACTTAATTTTTTTAGAAAAATTAATTTTAAAGTTTTTTGAAAATATTTTTTCAAAAACTTTTTTTTTTTTTTATTTTATATTTTTTTTTCAATTTTTTTTTTTCGAAATTATTTTTCCTGAAAAAAAAAATGCTACAGTAGCGTGAAAATATTTTTTTTGAAAATATTTTATCAATAACTTTTTTTTTTTAATATTTTTTTTTTCAAAACATTATTTTTTCGAAATTATTTTAACAAAAAAAAAAAAAAAAAAAAAAAAAGCTACAGTAACTTGCTACAATAGCGTGTTACTGTTCATGCTACTGTAGTTCGTTCCTGCCTTTTTAATATATCGAGCTGGAAAACACGCGCATTGCTGCGGGAGTGTGGTGCTAAGTATTGTTTTTCTTAAAAAAATAATTTTTCTAAAAAAATTATTTTTTTAAAAAATAAATTTATTATTATTATTTTTTAAATTCAAAAAAAAAAAAAAAAAAAAAAAAAAATAGGTACTGTAGCTACTTTGAAAATATTAAAAAGGTACTGTAGCAATCACTGTAGCAAAAAAAAATAAATATTTTTCTGTAGCTACTTTGAAAATTTATTATTATTATTTTTTTTCGAAATTATTTTTCAAAAAAAAAATAAATAAATAAAAGGTACTGTAGCAATCACTGTAGCAAGTACTGTAGCAAAGTACTGTAGCAAGTACTGTTCATCGATTCTGACGTTTTAATATATATATATAATGTGAAGAGTCCTACGGATGGTCGCAAACTCATCTAGGCCACTAGCATAGAAGAACCACCACCGATGATCATAAGTTTATGCTTTGACACTGGACTTTCGTTGAAGTAAAAAGACTAACAAATTAAAATTATTCGAAGATTTATATATGAGCACTCAACACTATGTAAATACACAGGTGTAAATGTATGTATGTTAAAACAGCTTATCTACTTATTGCTTTTCAAACATCAATGTTTACGTTTTCTGTAGGCAGAAGTTTCCTACATGATCTCAGCATATGAAATTTAATCATGTTCAATCAATCAAATTGCTTATCGTTTAATCAATATAGAATTCGCTCCAAACGAGTACTTATTATCCATTCATAAGCTGACTAAAAGTTAGTCAAGACTTATATATTAACCGTATTTCGACCACTTTTTTTTTTTTTTAAATTTTTTTTTTTTATATTTTGTTTTCGTTATGTTTAACACTTTGATTTTTCTTGCGTGATCTTTACATCTCAAGTTGAAATTTGATAGTTCTTGGAATATTCTGTTCATGATATTTAGTACAAAATATCACATAATCTAGTGATCTAACGATTTCCTTTTCAGTGAACAATCATTCAGTCACAATCTTTGGATTGACACATCTAACAACCAAGTTTTATAGGTCAAGTTTCTTTACCTGTGCTAATTTTATAAGCCCATATGACTATCAAAGTCTACATCCTACCAACTTATAGTCCATTTATAACTTTTCAATTCTAACACCTGGACGAAAAATAAAAGAAGATGTTTCACCACCACCACACTTAAATTTATCTTTCAAAGCATAAATGAACTTGATGTAGATATTTGTCTGATTGGGTCGAGGGTTACATCCATAAGCGTCAACTTTGACATATGTGCTTACGAATCGGCTGATTGGGGTCATCAGGGCCGTCCCTCAATTTTTGAAAAATTTGAAGGCCTTGGATGAAATTACATAATGAGACATTTCGATAAAAATTTTATACATAAAGTGTCACCGTTTATAAGACACAATGCAATTAGTTTTCTAAACGATGTTACTCATTTAAAAGATTTTCTCATCTAAAACTTTTTTTTTTTTTCGTGAAAAATATGTGTAAACATGCATATAATTGTTAACGGTACAAATTTTGGGGCCTCTAAAAAATTTTAAGCCCTGAGCGGTCGCCCACCTTGCACCCCCTTAAATACGGCCGTCGGGGTCATGTTTATGTATCAAAACAATAAAACTAGCGTAAAAAGACAACGTGCCAAAAGAAAAGATACAACAACCTCTTGAATTGTTCGTTTGATTTTGTTGGGTCATGTAAAACCCAAGAATGCTTCGAACATGATTTGGACACAAATTAACTAAGTGTTAACTTAAACCGAGAACAATTCAAGTCACTGAGAGAACAGCCTCTCAGTGAGTCATCTTCAGGATGCTTATGGCGAATTCAAGAAGAAGGATTCACTACTCAGGAAGGCGGTACTCCCTGAGTAGGACTTAAGCCAAAGAAGAAGATGATGGTTTCAGTGAGTATTGGATAAGAGCTCACTGAACCCCAGTCTCCTCAACCAACAAAGTGATTGAATGACTGAGGAACCAACGCCTGAAGAAAAGGCGGGAACAATAGGGAAAAGATCTGAGAAGATAAGAGTGTAAACCCAACACTCTTCTCTTGTCAGACTCTACCTTCCCTATTGCGGCTAAAAGTCATGGAGTGTCAGCCAACAACTCCCAAAGACTTATTTAGCCCTTTCCTATTGGTTCTTGGAAATGACAATTACTATTTGTAATTGTCAGACACGCAACCTCAACAACTTGTATTATATTTAATCACTTATACTTAGAATACTTGTGTATAAATAGATCAACTGTGAGAGAAGTTAAAGTGTGCTTTGTATAATTAAAGTCTTGAACTTTTACAAAGAAACTTCTCTCCTACAAAGAGTATACAACTCACTGAGATAGCTCAGTGGGTATATTGTTACCACTCAAGCAAAGCTTGAGTTTCGATAGGAGACACCCCATACCCTTGTCTATTCAATCCCAAGTGTTTGTTCCGCAAAACACTTGGGTATAGATTCTTGGAATTATTTCTAATAAGAATTTAAACGTTGAAAAATATTGTTGTTTTTACATTCACGTTTTATAACTGTTAGAATAATCCTTAAACATTGTATTAGTCATTAACACTAATAGATTAACTTTCTAGTTAATTCTAATCGTGTAAAGGGACCAACAAGTGGTATCAGAGCCTCTGGTTTATGAAATCTTTTAAAGTAACCAAGAGTGCTCTAGGTTTTTAAAACCAAGATCCTACTATGGCTGATATCAATGTACCCCAGCTAGTCGACAAAAAGGGTGGCAGCTACTCAGCTGTTGCACCCAGACTTGAAGCTGGGAAATTTAGCAAATGGAAGAAGCGTATGATTTGCTATCTTACTGGTATGGAACCCTACTACATCACCTGTATCAGGGATGGCCCATTTGTCCCAAAGACTGCCGCAGGGCTTAACAAGCCTGAGGCTCAATGGACCATTGATGAGAGGAGGGTGGTCAATCAAGACCAACGCCTGAAAAGCATCCTTATATCATGTCTTCCTGACGATATAATGGAATCAGTCATCAACTGTCTTACAGCCAAGCAAACTTGGGATGACTTGGTAAACAGCTTTGAGGGTCCCTCAGATACCAAGGAAAATAGGGTCATGGACCTTAAACTTGAGTATAATACTTTCAGGTCAAAAGACTCTGAAAGTCTCTCACAGACCTACACCAGATACAAAACTTTGATAAATGAATTATCAAATGATGGTGTTGTACTGACCAAACATGAGACAAATGTTGGCTTTGTCAACAGTCTCCCTGAGAAGTGGCTCAACTTCTCACAAGGCCTGAGGAATGCTAACCACATTCAGAACCTTGAGCTCCCTGAAATTTATGGGAAGTTTGTCTATGAAGACAACTTGATCTCAAGGAGATATCCTGACTCAAAAGCTTTTGAGTCCAAAAAGGCCTTAACCTCCACACCCATATCAACTGCTTTCTATTCTAATGGTGTTGTGCAGGATACTCAAGAGGATTCTGAAGAAGAAATTGATGAAAGAACTGATGAGGAATACCTGAATGATCTAAACTTGGAATTCCAAGAAAGGGCACTCCTTGCTAGTTCAAAACGTTTCATCAAAAGGAATCAGTCCAACTTTACAAAATCAAAAGCAAATGAGACCACTGAATGTTTTAAATGTGGTAAAAAGGGTCATTTTGCTAGGGACTGTTATTCTAAAAATATCTCAGAACCCTCTTACAAATTTTCAGGAATTAACAAGTTTCAACCTAAAATGTTTCAGTCCACCCAACAATTCCAAAACAAGGGTCAAAAGGATTTTGAAACAAAATATAGGAATATAAAAGCTAAACTTGCACTTCTTGAAACTAACCCCATATTGTCTCAGGCTCCTCAAACATCTAAACCTATTCAGACAAAGAACAAGGTTTTATTAGCTGAAGCATATGATTGGGATGATGAAGAGGTTTCCTCAGATGAGGAAATAAGAGTTAGTGCACTGATGGCACTTTCAGAAGAGGATCAGGTGGCTGTGGGAAAAAGTCATGCTAGAAATGGAGAGTGGGTCAACATCACCATGAAGAAGGTAACTACTTTACTTTCTATGGATAATGATTCTGATTGGCAATCTTACATGAATTATATTTGTGTTGATCTAAAGTTTGTTGAAGAACAAAGGCTTAACTTGCTTTCAAAATATAACAATATTGTGTCTGAATTAAACAAATGTAGAGATGAATTGCTTGTACTTAAGCAAGCCAAACTAGAAACAATAACTCTACAGATTCAGAACACTGAGATTTTGAAACAAAACCAAGTCCTTCAAACTGAACTCAACAAAGAAAAAGCCATTATTCAAAGCTGGACCAGGAAGAACCCCAAGGTTTTTGACACTGTGGGATTAATCTCTCAGAAAACCATTGGTATTAACCCTCTTATGGTTGATCCAACTGTGTGTCAAAATGAAATGAACTTTGTTCCAGCTGGCATATCTTTTGAGCAAGAATTACTTCCCAAGTCAAATGACTGGATTGTCAGGGACAACCCAGTCAGTAAGTTACCAAACTTTGAGACTGGAAAGATCTTGCTTCCTGAAAGTCAGGCCTTGAAAAATATGCTAGGACTCACTGATAAACTCAGTAAGCTTGAACTCACTGAACCACTCACTGAGTCCTTGGATGAGTCTGAATCAGAATCATATCCTCCACTTCCTCCACTGAATACCCTTCAGGGTGCTACACCTAACCTAGGCCTCCCACCTATGGTCTTCTCACCACACTCTCCTAAGGAGAGATCAGGAAGGGGAACAACCATCCTGAAGAGAGCAAACCTTGATGTCTCAGTAAATACTGATGACTCATCAACTTCAGTCCCTTCTGAAGAAACAACCCAAAGCCCTGACTCAAAAATTGATCAGTTGGCTGAAATGGTCAGGAAGCTAGGAGAGAAGATTGAATCTTCTGAGAAATCTTCTCAATCCAAGAAGGAACAAAAACCAACTTCCTCAAAGACCAAACCCAAATCCACCAAACCCCTGAAAAGATGTGAGCTATGCAACTATACAAATCACCTCACTGATGATTGCTATAGAGTCCTTTATTGCATGATTTGCAAAAAGGAAGATCACAGGACCTCTGATCATAAACAATGCTCAGTCATGTCAAACTTTTCAGGACTCAAGGCTCAGTGCCTGAACTACCCTTCTGATTCTAAGCAGAAACAGAAGCAAAAGGCCAAGCCTTTTCCTCCCTGCCCTTTGTGTGGATTTAATGACCACCATCCTGACGATTGTCAATATGACAAACATGGTGAATCTAGTGGAAGCTCCACTCAGAAATCCTCAGGAAAAGACAAGGTCATTCAGTCAAAAAGAGGAATAAAGCAATCCTCTCAGACTACTGAGGCTACCCCTACTACCATATGCAAAACATGTGGTAGCTCAGTCCACTCAACCACTGACCATGAATCAATTAATACTTTCATAAGGACCTACAATACCAAACCCTCCATGAAATGGAGTCCTAGAAAGAACTGACCTAGTTTACTATTTGTGCAGAAACATGCTAGGGATCCTGTTTGGCATCTAGATAGTGGATGTTCAAGGAGCATGACTGGTGTTAAGGAGTGTCTGCACAAATATGTAGAAGAACCAGGACCCAAAGTGATATTTGCTGACAATTCATCATGTCTCACTGAAGGTTATGGTTCAGTCAACTGCAATGGTATTGTCTTTACTAGGATAGCATATGTAAATGGTCTTAAGTATAATCTGATCAGTGTCAGTCAACTATGTGATGCAAAGTACATAGTTCAGTTTGATGATAAGCAAGGAACCATCTTTAATGCAAATAAGGAAATTGTCCTCATTGCACCTAGGAGACAAGATGTTTATGTACTAGACATGTCAAGTCTAACTCAGGATGGAACATGTCTCTTTGCTAAGGCCACTGATGCACTCAACTGGCTTTGGCACAAGAGACTAACCCACCTGAACTTCAAGAACATTAACAATCTTGTAAAACAAAACAAGGTCCTTGGCTTACCATCACTTGTGTTTTCTAAGGATAAACCATGCTCAGCTTGTGAAAAAGGAAAACATCACAGAGCATCCTTTAAAACCAAAACCAACTTTTCCATCAGGAACTGCCTACATCTTCTCCATATGGATCTATTTGGACCCGTCAGTCCAAGGTCTGTTAACCATGAGAAGTATACTCTGGTCATAGTGGATGAATACTCAAGATACACCTGGGTATTCTTCCTGATCAAAAAGAGTCAGGCAGCTGAAACAATCATGTCCTTTGTCAGGAACATTGAAAATCAAAATGACATTAAAGTCAAACAAATTAGAACTGACAATGGGACTGAGTTCAAAAATAATGAACTTGAAAGTTTCTGTGATGAGAAAGGTATCTCCCAAAACTTTTCCTCTCCATACACACCTGAACAAAATGGTGTTGCTGAGAGGAAAAACAGAACACTCATTGAAGCTGCCAGGACAATGCTATGTGGATCAGTCCTCTCCAACCATTTTTGGACTGATGCAGTCAAAACTGCCTGTTACACACAAAACAGATCCATAATTGTCAAGAGACATGGGAAAACCCCATATGAGTTATTCAAAGGAAGAATCCCTGACATCAGCTACTTCCATGTCTTTGGGTGTCCTGTGTTTATTCATAATCACAAGGATCACCTAGGGAAATTTGATGCAAAAGCTGATGATGGATACTTCCTGGGATACTCACTTGTCTCAAAAGCCTTCAAAGTGTTCAACACAAGGAGACAGCAGACTGAGGAAACATTTCATGTTACCTTTGATGAGAGTACTGATGCAATCAGGTTCTCAACTGCCTCAGTAGAAGAGATAGGAATTGACAATTCTCCAAGATATCCTCCTGATGAATATCTGTCTGAGAACAATCCTTCTACTCAGTATCAAGATGATGCTAACCTCTCCTACTACATTATCCCTCACAACCTACCAAACCCAACCATCACTGAGTTTGTTGAAGCACATACAAGTACTGATGATATCCTTCAGTCTGAACAAAATACTCAGGACCCAAACAATCTCAGTGATGACTCAACCCACTTGGACACACAAGGAAATAGTAATCCTGTGTCTAATCCTGACAATACCCATCAGGCTTCTACAAGTTCTAACCCACTCCCAAGACCTCAGGATAGTTGGACCAGATCTCAGGATATAGAACTTGTCAATATCATTGGTGAGCCTTCTGAAGGCATGCTTACAAGAAGCATGGCTGCTGAACTGAGAGCAGCCTCATCCAATGAATGCCTATTTGTGGACTTCATTTCCACAATTGAACCCAAAAGTGTTAAAGAAGCACTTAAACATCCAAGTTGGGTTCAGGCCATGCATGATGAACTAGAACAATTTGACAGAAACAAGGTAATGACCTTGGTCAAATGTCCTGAGAATGTCTCAGTCATTGGCATGAAATGGGTATTCAAAAACAAAACTGATGAGAATGGCATAGTCATTAAAAACAAAGCCAGACTTGTAGCCAAAGGCTATAATCAACTAGAAGGCATTGACTATGAAGAAACATTTGCACCAGTAGCAAGGATGGAAGCCATCAGGATCTTCCTTGCTTTTGCTACATACATGAACTTCAAGGTGTACCAAATGGATGTTAAAAGTGCATTCTTAAATGGTTCACTGAAAGAAGAAGTTTATGTTGAGCAACCTCCTGGATTTGAAAGCCATGAGTCCCCTGATCATGTCTATAAGCTTAACAAAGCCCTTTATGGACTGAAGCAAGCTCCTAGGGCATGGTATGAGACTCTCTCAGCCTTCTTAATCCAAAACAAATTTGTCAGAGGCAAGATAGACAACACATTGTTTATCTATAAGACAATTAATGATGTCATACTAGTACAAGTGTATGTTGATGACATCATCTTTGGCTCAACAAGCTTCAAACTTTGTAAACAATTTGAAAAACTAATGGCAAAGAAGTTTGAAATGAGCATGATGGGGGAACTGACATACTTTCTTGGTCTTCAGATCAAGCAGACTGATAGAGGAACCACTATCAGTCAAGAGAAGTATGTAAAGAATCTACTGAAGAAGTATGATCTCAGTGACTGTGCCTCAGTCAAAACTCCCATGGCTCCCCCAAACAACCTTGGTCCTGACCTAACTGGTAAACCAGTCAATCAAACTCTCTTTAGAGGAATGATAGGATCACTGATGTATCTACTTGCATCAAGGCCTGATATCCAATTCTCAGTATGTCTATGTGCCAGATATCAATCTGACCCAAGAGAATCTCATGTCACTGCTGTGAAAAGGATATTCAGGTACCTGAAGGGCACTCCTAACCTTGGATTATACTATCCAAAGTGCTCAGGACTTGATCTCAAAGGATACTCAGATTCTGACTATGCTGGATGCAACATGGATAGAAAAAGCACCTCAGGCTCTTGCCAAATTCTTGGTGGGAAATTAGTCTGTTGGAGTGCTAAGAAGCAACAATCCGTTGCCCTATCCTCAGCTGAGGCTGAATATGTTGCTGCAGCTAGTTGTTGTGCAAATGTACTCTGGATGAAAAGTCAACTCAGTGACTATGGAATTCAGTACAAGATGGTACCCATCTTTTGTGATAACACAAGTGCAATTGCAATCTCTAACAACCCTGTTCTTCATCAGAGAACAAAACATATTGATATCAGATATCACTTCATCAGGGACCATGTCATAAATGGTGACATTGAATTACACTTCATTCCTACTGAATATCAGTTAGCTGATATCTTCACCAAACCTTTGGATGAACCAACTTTCACAAGACTGAAAGCTGAATTAGGAATGTTGGATATAGAGAATCAGTCCACTGACTAATTATTTTCTCTTCCAACCAAAGTGTAAATTCTTAAACATCTCAGGTCCCTGACTCAATATGTATATCAGTGAAAACATCTCACTGAATCATCATCCTCAGTGACTAAACCCAAGTCCCTGAAAACCAATCACTGAATGAAAAGTCATTCAGGACCCTGAAAAGGACATTAAATACTAACTTAAATGCTCTAAGTATCTAGTTAGTAAATGTCCGAGGTTGGTAACTGAACACATATTTAATTCAAGAATATTTGTTCTTTTTAGCCTTTCTGGCTTCCACCTATGGGCCACCACATTCCCACTTGGCATTAAATGCCTCTCCAATCACATTTCAAATATGTGATGACTCAACTCTGCAAGTTGCACTTTTGCAGAACTGCTCAACTGTTCACCTCAACTGTTGCGCTAAACCTGGAAAGTGGAGTGTTGGCATTAAATGCGGATCCCAAAACTTATTATTCAAATCAATTTCCAAATAATTTTTTTGAATAAATAACGATTTGCTCAAATGACCAAAACACCCCCATCTCCTCTTTCCTATAAATACCCCAACCAGAAGAATTCACACACACGTTTTTATAGAATTTTTAAGCAAAACTCTGCCATTTTCTTTTCTCAAAAACAAATTGTGTGTGCATTCTTAAGCTTTAGAACCCCTTTAACCCTAGTCAAACCCAGACTTACCCATAAATGGCTTCTTCTAAAGCTGTGAAATATGCCCCCAACGTGGATTTCACAATGGAGGGTGTAGACCTAACCAAAAATAATGTGGTGGGAAATTTCTCATATCCACAAATGTACCCAGCCTACAAGAACGTTATGAAATATCTTCGTAATTGTTTTCTTGCAAAGGCTTTCACCCATACCCCCTCAGTCATCTATCATGACTATTTGAGGGAATTCTGGTGTACGGCTGTGGCAACCAGCCCCAAAGACACCAAAGAGTCAATCATCACCTTCACGGTGATGAATGGGAGCAGAACCCTCTCCTTTGACTACTCAGCATTCATCAAAGCCACAGGCCTTGACTTTGCTGAAGCCTTTTCCCCCAACCCTACTGATCAGGAAATAAAGAATGAACTGATCTTTCTTGCACCCCATGACCCCAGACGCCCTGAAATGTCTGTGGGAGGCTTACTGGAAAAGGCTCCAGTAGTCAAAACATGGTTCCACCCTATTTGGAGGATACTGATGACATTTGTCATTCAGGTCCTGGGTGGAAATAAATCCTCTACGGAACAATTGAACTCATCACAACAATTGATGTTGTTCAGTCTCCTTGAGGGTACAAAAATAGACATCGGAGGAATAATCTTCCGAGACCTCGTTGCTAAGCTCTCAGGAAAACATAGGCAAAGGCACATGTCCTATCCTAGATTTGTTTCCTGTGTGCTTCAGGACCTACTCGGTTCTGACTATGTGAGGACTGATGCAGAAGGTACGAAGCCTGAGGTACTGCACAAGTCAAACTTCACTAGTAGCATAAGTGAGGTTACACAGATTGCCCTGACTGAATACATGCAATCAGTCATTCAGGGCAATGACGCTATCTCTCCTGTTCCTTCACCGACCAAAAAGGTGAAGAAGACAAAGAAGGGTCAGTCCAGCCAGGTGGTTAGACCCAAGCCACTCGCCACTGAGACTGATCCTCAAAACCAACTCAACCTCAAAAAGAGGTTGAAAAAGGCCGAGACCTCTGAGACACCCATTTCTGAGACCCTCTTGACCTCAAAACAAAGGCCAACGGAAGTCACTGAGCAATCATCCTCAGTGACCTCGGGCACTCCCATTCCACATGGTCCAACTGACAAAAACAAGTCAGACAGATCAGGAAGCATTCCCCCCTCACATCCCGATGAAGGTACTGATAAATCACAATCAGTGCCCAAGGGAGGAAAGGGTCCTGAACCCTCGGTAGGGCAGCACCACCCTACTGGGAAGAGGATCCACACCCCCTCACATCCCGATGAAGGAGCTGTCAAAAAACAATCAGTTCCCAAGGGAGGAAAGGGTTCTAAATCCTCGGTAAGGCAGCACTACCTTACTGAGAAGGGGACCCACAAACATTCACATCCCGTTAACGTTCCTGAGAAATCATCCTCAGGATCTCAGGGAGTAAAGGACCCTAAATCCCCTGAAGGACAGCACAATCCTGATGGGAAGGGGGTCCACAAATCTTCACAATCAGTACCTAGTGATACTACTGGAAAGCACCCATCAGTAGTTGAAGGTGCTAAGGGGGACAAAGACTCAGAGGGAAAGAAACAACCCGCTGATATGGAACCCATCAACCCCTCAGGCGGATCCAGTCCTTCAGGAACTGCCCCCAAAAGCCAGGCTGGTGTTACCCCAGTTGTTATGGCTAGTCAGGCTGAGAAAACCCACTCAATTATTATGACAAAGGGGTCAGGACCTGACCAAACCGAAGGCAAATCTTTTTATAAAGAGGAGCCGGTTGATTTTTTGGGTATTGAGTCCATGGGGGACTATCAGGCTTTTATGGAGTCTGATGAAGAGCTCAGGGAAGAGAGTGAAGAAGAGATTTTTGAGGCAGGAGAGGATATGGAAACTGATGTACAACCTGAACAACCTGAACCATCACATCAGTCCTCTCCAAGCCAAAGTGCAAAGTCAGGTTCGAAGTCTCCTGAATCTTCTGATACTGGGGACATCCTCCAAAAGTATGATAACTCTCTTCCCCTCACTGAAAGAACATTGGTCAAATTCCTACTTAAGACCAACAGAGCTCTTTTCACTGGTCTCACTGAAGAGATGTTTGATCAACACACTGAAGCAGCTGTTCACTATGCCAACCTGAAGGCAGATGTTGAAAGTTTTCATGAAGATGTGATCGAAATCCAATCAGACACCAAACATTCCCTGACAGCTATTGATCTTCATTTCCAGAAGTTCAATCTTTCTCTTGAAGGCATCACCAAAAGCCTTGGTACTATTCAGACAGCTGTTAAAGATGACCCCATACTCATTGAAAAGATCCTTCAAGCTTCTGAGACTTATCAGAAGCAGTCAGCTGAAATCCATGATCTCTTCAGCTTACTGAAGGATTCTAAACTTCAGGGTCTTACTACCTCCTTGGACTCAATCAGGACTACCATGGGTCTTCAGGAAAAACATCTTGGTACTTGGGCACAATCTTCCACATCCTTGGCATGGTCTCTTGGCTCAAGGATGTCAGGCATCGAAGCTTCTCAGGCTTCTCTGGCAGATCAGATCTCGAGTCTTCAGAAAGACACCTCGGACATCAAATCAATGATGACTGAGATCTATCAGGCCTTCAAAGGTCCTACTACTCCAGTGACTCCAACTCTTGCTATCACCATGGCTCATGCAACAGTTGAGGGGGAGAAAGACACTGGAGTCTCAAGCCAACAACCTCCTTCTCACACTGAGGGGGAGATTCCTTCTCACACTGAGGAAGCCTCTTCCTCCCATCAAGATAAAGGCAAAGGCATTCTCACTGAGCCTGAGCCTCAACCAGCACCTATCACGGTTGCAAAGGATCCTGAATCACCTCTCAGGATCCCATATGAAATTGATGGAGTTCTTTACCACTTCTCAGCTGATGAACTCAGTACTTATCTTCAGGAAGAGGAGGCAAAGAAGAAGTTGAAGGAAGAGGAGGAGGCAAGCAAGTCTGCCTTAATCAAGGTTGTTCATGAGGAGGCTGAGAAAATTGGTCTTGAGGCTAAGGATCTCTCAGGAAGAAAAGGTGGTATGACCTTTGTGAAAGCTCAGTCTGAGGAGATGACCACTCTCAGGCAGAAAAGGGAGGAAAGAGCCAAACGGGCTGAAGAGATCAGGCAGAATAGGATTAAGAAATATCAGTGGTACATGAATGAAAGGTTAAAGCCAGAACCAATCACTGATGTTCATATTCAAAGAAACACCAATCCTGCCGTTGTCACTGTCTACAGAGGTGCTGACAAGAGAAACTTTGATGTTCATTCACCTTTCAGATTCGCTGACTTTGGGATCACTGAATTGGACGAGTTGGGTCCATTAATAGCAAAGAAATCAAATGTTGTGGTCCCTAATCTGATGAAGTCTTTGAGTCTGAGGTATGAAAGATTGGCAGCAGCACCTAAGGAACTTGGCATTCAATCTCTCTCTACCTGAATCTGCACAACCTGCTACTTCTCAGTCTTCTTCAAGGAAAAGAAAGAAGATAGAAGCTGAGCCTGAGATCAAGATTCCTGGTCTTGACTGCAATAGGGCTCTCCCTGAAGGTGTTCCTTTCAGGAACAATATGGTCATTGAACAGCCTGAAAGAGGTTTGTTCTTCATTGATGAGTTTGGTGACAAAGCCTTCCAGAGGTGGATTGATATTGATCTATCAGGGATCAAAGCTATGCTAGGCTTTCTGATAATGGCCTCTCCACTCAAGAGTCCTGAGAATGTAAGGTTTTGTCATGACCTGAAAAGAAAAATCAATGAACATCCTGACCAACATGAGCTGCAGTCAAAGAAGCCCAAGCTTGAAGCCCTTGGAATCAAATTGAACTGATGACCTGCCTGAACACCCACCACTATCCCTTTTTGTACTTAGTTTTGTTAGGACTTGTAAATGATATTAATAAGATGATGTTTTTATTATTTCAGTGTCCTTATTTACATTCTAGTACATTCAGTATGAGTAGAAGTCTTTAGCTCACTCATATCTGATCAAAAACACTTAGGAATAATTTATATCCAAATAGGGGGAGATTGTTGGGTCATGTAAAACCCAAGAATGCTTCGAACATGATTTGGACACAAATTAACTAAGTGTTAACTTAAACCGAGAACAATTCAAGTCACTGAGAGAACAGCCTCTCAGTGAGTCATCTTCAGGATGCTTATGGCGAATTCAAGAAGAAGGATTCACTACTCAGGAAGGCGGTACTCCCTGAGTAGGACTTAAGCCAAAGAAGAAGATGATGGTTTCAGTGAGTATTGGATAAGAGCTCACTGAACCCCAGTCTCCTCAACCAACAAAGTGATTGAATGACTGAGGAACCAACGCCTGAAGAAAAGGCGGGAACAATAGGGAAAAGATCTGAGAAGATAAGAGTGTAAACCCAACACTCTTCTCTTGTCAGACTCTACCTTCCCTATTGCGGCTAAAAGTCATGGAGTGTCAGCCAACAACTCCCAAAGACTTATTTAGCCCTTTCCTATTGGTTCTTGGAAATGACAATTACTATTTGTAATTGTCAGACACGCAACCTCAACAACTTGTATTATATTTAATCACTTATACTTAGAATACTTGTGTATAAATAGATCAACTGTGAGAGAAGTTAAAGTGTGCTTTGTATAATTAAAGTCTTGAACTTTTACAAAGAAACTTCTCTCCTACAAAGAGTATACAACTCACTGAGATAGCTCAGTGGGTATATTGTTACCACTCAAGCAAAGCTTGAGTTTCGATAGGAGACACCCCATACCCTTGTCTATTCAATCCCAAGTGTTTGTTCCGCAAAACACTTGGGTATAGATTCTTGGAATTATTTCTAATAAGAATTTAAACGTTGAAAAATATTGTTGTTTTTACATTCACGTTTTATAACTGTTAGAATAATCCTTAAACATTGTATTAGTCATTAACACTAATAGATTAACTTTCTAGTTAATTCTAATCGTGTAAAGGGACCAACAGTTCGTTTGATTTTGTTTTATTACAATTGTGATAGATTTATACTAAATCGACAATTTTATTAACTAACCAAGGAAATAAAAAAGAAGAAGAGATATTACAATGAGATTTTAATTTCTTATACAAGAGTGTCTTTTCAAGATTTTTTTCGTTTTAAAACGTACTCTATTCAGATATCTCGAGATGATCCAAGTGGTTATGCGAATTACTACAACGTAAGCAAACCTTGGCTGAGTTGTCCAGGCTTGTCAAACCACTTTAAGAAAAAAAGTTGTGTCAAACTTTTGGGTACTCGGCATGAAAGGATGTTGTGTAAAACCTTTGGGTACTTGGCAGTTGGCAATACCCCACCTGGTTTTGACCATGTTCCATAAATAGCATGCAACTGTACAATCGTAAAAGTGTTGTGAGGTTTTGAGGCCGTTGTCATAGACGGGACACTAGTTGAATGGAGGTCCACACCCCGGGCATCAAGGTTACATGGATATTGACCTTGATGGAGATGTGTTTGTTCCAACTAACAGGAACCGTCGAGAAACGAATATGCATCATTCAATTCGACACCAAATAGAAGACACAAAATTTGTTGGAGTTGTCTAATGAGCACGTCTAAATCAGGGTCAGTGGGCTCTGATGGATCATCTTCAGGCCCAAACTGGATTTAATGACCCATTTAGTCAAAATGCACCAGTCACTAATATCGCACTCTTGGAAGTTTTCTAGTGGATAGTCTTGGGAAAATCGATTTACGATTTGTCGTACCTATCCAGACGTTACTCCGGAATTTGAAGGATGAGCAATTGCTCACCTTCACAAGAAAATGGAGTTTAAGTCGATGTTGAGGGCGGCAAGGTGGGGTGTGCAACTTGCTTTTTGCATTGATAACTATAAGGAACCCATCATTTGTAAAATGCAAAAAAGTGGCCAAGTATAAGGGTGAATTCAACCCGGCCCGTTTTATGTATTGAAAAAAAATAATAATAATAAATAAAAAATAAAAAATAAAAATAAAAATAAAAACATTTTAATCTATTAACCAACCCCGTGTCTTGCCGCAGCTAAATCATTGAAAACTTAAAATGTTAGAATATCTAAGTCTCTCCTAACTTCTATGCGAAGGTGTAGCAAAGCTAATATTACAATACTAATGAATTAAACACAAAAAAGTGTTCAAAGAATACAAGAACTTGAATGACAAGCGCCAACGATGATGACACACATTCAAACACTAATATCATGGCTAACAAAACCAAAATTTAAGAAAGGTAATTAAAGATGAAAATCACGACTCACTCAGTATTCCAGAATCCATGTGAACAAAAAAGCTTTTTCAGACCATGTACCAAAAAATTAGCAAATCTCAGTATCAAAGAGACTGATTGTCACTCTTGAGACAACTGCGCGAGCAAAAGGTATGTAGCTTAAGCTGTACCTGAAATAGATTCCAACACCAGTTATGTTTCCATTCTAAGAAACCACTGTGTCCACACTCCACATGATGACATTTAAGTAACGAATTTGCATGGAAGATGACAAACTTACCAGATAAGTGCACATATCTCACATAGTATTGCAAAGATGGTTAACAACTTGCTGTGAATCTGCATACAGTACAAAATAATAAGGATGGATCAAAAAATGAAAATATCTGATCTGGTCAACTATCGTTGAAAACGTTCTTGTTGCAGTATATAAGAGAGGTTATTGGGTCAAGTTCAGTTTCTTACCAACATAGCACAAATGAGGGCTATAACAACGGACCCAATGTAAATAGATGTCGCATAAATACGGACCGGATCAAACATCATTTGTAGTTGTCGTGTAGCTCCCATAAGGAAAGCTGTGCTGCGAAACAAGGAAAATGAAAAAGCTTGAAGAATAAGAAAAACTAAAATAAGGCAGATGTCAGATGTCCACATTTCCTTTTTTGGTGAAGTTTTTAAATGAGTTGCATATTTGCCATTTTCACCGTTTATGAGTTCAAATCCTTGATGCCATTTGTTTTGGCAAACAAAATCTATAGTCGTTCTCAAAGGATAATTTAAACATACGCCCAGCTTTTATAACGCTTGTTAAGCTCCATGTGTATCAAAACATAGGCCCAGCTTTTATTATTTTGTTCTTTGATGTGATCCTAAAATCCTAGTTCAGCACATAAACACCAGTTTGCAAAAAATAAATAAATAAATAAATAAAAATAATAATAAAATAAAATTGAGGTTTGGAGTGAATATAAAGCAATTTTGAGTAAAAAATATACACCTGTTTTGCTTAACTCCAATTCCAGCCCACGGAACTGGAAATGGAGCTACGAAATATTTAAATGCTCACCTTCCAACAGCCAATATGTTGCCAAAGGTAAACAATACAGCAAACTTAATCGGTATGGCAAAAACGATCATTGACTGCAAAATAACAATTAAAAATCTCAGATGACGTTAAAACTTACAAGTGTAATAATGACACTACTATGCAATTGTATATTGGTTGTGAGTTGTGACTATTAAACAATAAATAGTTTGGTTTCAAGGTATTATATAGCCGTAGTTTCTTAATTAGTATTCTACAATAAAGACATATGAGCCAAATGTCTGTTCTTGTTTACGAGGAGATCCCTGCAAAGGAAATCCCCAACATAACATAGTAACTACCGATAAGTTGTGCATACTAATTGTCACCAAGAAGTTAAAACAACACTAAGGAACAGAAGTCAGAGGTCCCCTAGCGCCTCAGTGGCCCAGCACTAATGTAGTTACAAATAATTTGATAGCTAGTGTGGCCATGAATATAGGTCTTTCCGTTTTGCCCATATCATGTATAATTCAGTTCTTTATATTTGCGTATATTGCATTTATGTGTTTTATGTACACGTTCGTGAGGTTATTAAAACAGCTTATCTACTTATTGCTTTTCGAGGCAAGTTATTTTCAAGTTGGTCATTTAAAGCGACTTAATTCATTCCAATATAGATAACTTGGAAAAGAAATCACGAACACCCTCAAAACTTGTTAAACTGCTTGCCCGTATGACCGTATCCAAATACAATAAGCAAATAAACAGTTTTAATAAACAATCCTAAAGTCCCAAACGCCGTAATCAGATACTGATACGAGACACAATGGTCACATGCATCACACATGTGGGTATAATCAGTAAAACAGAAATAACCGCCATTTGTTCAGATACTAGAATCACATATTCACCACATAATTCATTAAAATACAGTAAATTGGGTGTTAACTTCTGATAAAAATCAGATACGTCCTGTATTTACACCAATTAGTATCAGCAAATAAACATCCATTATATTACACCATACTTCAAATTCATGTTCTGAATCATTTAACTTCCTATTTATAAAGATCATATCAGATACAACCAATAATTCACAATCTCGAAAACATATAGTTTCCATTATAAAAAACAAACTTATGGGGTGTTTGGATTAGCTTATTTTATTGGCTTACCAGCGTATTGAGATTTTAGAAAAGCCAAATAACCTTCTTTTTTTTCCTTTTACGAGCTCATGAATTCTTTAAGTCTATAACTCAAGTCACTAAGTTCATAAAAGTGAAGTTATCCACTTCTCCAAATCTAAATAACCCGACAAGCCCATAAAAATAAGTTAATCTAAGGGGGTGTTTGTTTCGGCTTATATAGCTGGCTTATGGCTTATTTGGTTTTGGGCTTATGTTTCATAAGCTTTTTTGTGGCTTATTTTTAAACATTTCGGCTTATATAAGCTTATTATGACATAATAATCCTATATAAGCCAAAAAGTATGACATAATAATTTTATATAAGCCAAAAAGTTTCAAAATAAGCCATAAAAAGTAAGCTTATGAAACATAAGCCCAAAAACAAACAAGCCATAAGCCGAAACAAACACCCCCTAAGGTTATTTGTGGGCTTATATGTGATTTCGGCTTACGTTTCATAAGCCCGCATTTTCCGGCTTATATGAAACATGCTTATTAATGTAATTTCGGCTTTCCGGCTTATTTTGAAGCTTATGGGGTTATGAAACATGCTTATTAATGTAATTTCGGCTTAGCCATACTTTCGGGCTTATTTTGAAACTTATGGGGTTATGAAACATAAGCCGAAATCAACAGAAAACCCGAAAGAAACAATCAAATCATAACAAGAACAACAAATTTTAAAATTCAATACAAAACATAAAAATGAGTACCAGAAACATACAAACGAGTCCAGCTAAGGAACAAGCAGCAAATCCATATAATCTCTAAACCATCAAATCATAAATCAGTAAAATGTTTTATAAAATATTAAAATCAGGGGAAATTGATTGATTAAATGTTTTACCTGTGTAGGAGATAAATTACAGAGATTATCAGTTTCATCTAACAGATTATCTTGCAAATCATCATCATCTGATTGTTCTTCTTGCTGTGAGAATAGTGATTGTGCATGTTTCCACATTTTTGGGAAATTGATTATTTGTTTATCAGTGAGTGGTGATTCAGTTGTTTGAATGAGTTTGTTGTTAGACGTGGTTAGGAGTTACAGGGGGTGAAGTTTTAAGATTTTAAATGTCTAGGGGGTGTTTGTAAACTACCCGGATTTGCTTACTCACCCGAACTTACAAAAGTTTGGTTTTAAGTTTTTCTAAAACCAAACACCGCACCAAAATTGCGGTTTGGTTTTTTTAGTTTTTGGTTTTAGGTTTTTTCATTAGAGGGCTATCTTTTTTACAAGTTTGAAATCACTTTCGTAAATAGATGTCACATGAATTTAAACAAAGTTATCTAAAAGATAAAGATATGTAAGAGATAAATACGATTATGATGGTATCAAAGTCGCCTCATTGTTTTTTGAGGCCTAAAATAATTTAAGAGACTTGTCAATAACTAGTTATATCACAAATTTAGATATACAAGATTTGCGATGATGGTTTTATTTTAGACCCATCATTTTAGTTAATTATTCTCAATTCGGATATCCGAAATTAGAGAAAAATCAACAAACTACCTCAACATGTGAATCAAAAAATTATTTGCTCGAAAGATATCTAAATGTAGATGACGAGAACATATCATAAAAAATCTTAACAAAGGTAACTTTTTTCTTATCCTGAGAAAGAGGATGGCTTGTTTCCTGCAACGTGGTCACGATAAGGGAGGTTAGAATCACGATCGTTATAGACCATTTGTTTTACTTGTGCTGATACCGGGGTGTTCACTGGTAACACCCCTGGTCTGATCTGTTAGTTCTAACAGGAAAACGACATTTTCATTAGGCTGGTATCTGAAACTGAGCAGACATACATGAAACAATAACTATCATAAATGGTGAATTTTATAATACATGTTTAGCTTTGTGTGGAAAACTAGAAGGGGGGTTGAATAGTTTTTACCGTTTTAAAGTTTTATTTGCTTTGTTACTATATGTTAATTTCAAAGGAAACAATCACAAATAAATAATCACACAATGTAAACAAAATATAAAGAGAGGAAAGATCAAACCACACGACACTGTTGTTTATAGTGGTTCGGCTACAAGGACTCTCTTCCTTGCCCTACTCCACTCCCCGAGTTTCCTACTCGAGAGTTTATCTTTCACTAAGAAACAAACTCCTTTTCTAGGCGGAGAAAACCTTTACACGTCGCTTACTTCCTTTTCCGGTACTAAGCTAAACACCGGGTTCTTTCACAAGGTAGAACCAACCTGACGTCGCCTATTTACTTTACCGACACTAAGCTAGATGTCGAGTTCTTTACACGGGTACAACTACTCCCAACACTCTTTGTGCTTTAAGGACTAAAGCACTAACCACACTCACTGATTACAAATGAAAGATATGATGTGTGAAACAAACTACAATATCACACAGTAATGCAACTAAAGGATTACGGTTCTGTAGATCCTTGAATGCTTGATCTCTTTTCTACAAAATGAAAGATCAAAGTGAAATGCAACTATGAATGATGTTAGTAAGATATGTACTGAATGAATATGTATGTTAAAGCTATATGAGTGATGAGAGAGCCAAATGATCAGCTTCCTATTTATAGGCAAGCTGATCTTCAGCTCACGGATCCCACGGATCCCTCACAAGGGATCCGTCCTTCATATGATTTGGATCCGTGGGATGTGACAGCTAAGGTTTAGTTGTCTCTTACCATATCTTAGTTGTATCTTACCAAATCATCCAAGATCCTCAAATGTCAACTATGTATCTTGCAAATCTAACCAAGATATATCAAAGATATTGTATGTAATGCATGCAATGATGTCATGGAATGGTTTTAGAATTAAAGTTTCCTTTTAAGGAAACAAGTTACTAAATAAGCAAACTTGTAATTCTTGGTTAATATGTGAAGTGTAAAATGTGTACTTAAGAGACTTAAGCTAGTATTTATTATTTGCTAAAAGATATTCCTTTTATTTGTCATTAACAAAACTAATGAAAGATCAAAGATTATAAATAACGTTTTTGAGACGCTATTTGTATTAACAATCTCTCCCTTTTTGTTGATGACAAAACATAAGGTATATTTTTTAGCAAGAGAATAAATATAGCATGAGTTCTTAAAAATATATATTAAGTTTGTTTATTAAAGAAAAGTTTTGTAAAAAATGTATGTACTGTGATGAATCACAGTTGATGCAAACTTAGTCCCTTTCTCCCCTTTTTTGTCGAAACAAAAAGAGTAGCGTAGCGGAATGCGATTTTGAGAACTTTAAAGCTCCCCCTTGTTTTATACTCCCCCTAGATGGAGTAATCAAGGAAATAATGCATGAATCTACAAAACAAACGGTTAGTATATGAAATGCTTATGAGATGCTCCCCCTTGATGTATACTCCTCACTTCTCGAGTACCAACGTATACTATGAAGGGTAAGATATGCTGCAAATGAAGTGTTAGTAATGAATGACTTCAATGAAGAAGTAGAATGCTTGTGAAGTATTCTCCCAAACAAGCATTTTAATATGTTTTGACTTTTAAAAGTCAAAGTAAGTGTCTGATCATTATTTTTACCTAAAGCAATCATAATTATAGGTTAGATAATGATGTTAGTTCACAATGATAATGATAATATGCAATATGTTGATCACTCATAAGCATAAAACATCACATTCATAGATAATGAAAATTTTGTGACAAAAGTCACAATGATGAAATGATGTTACAATTACAATAAAAAGACATCCTAGAAAGAAAATAAAAAGTCCTAAAGCAACAATTTAAAAGGTCCTAACAACTAGTCTAAAAAGCTCCTATTGAGGAGGATGAGAGATTGCGTTTAAACGTTCAAGAACATGGTTCAAGATGAACCTCATCTCATTTTGAAGCTCATGGACCAAGATGTTGGTCCTTTGGGCCAAGTGAGCCGTTCTCTCACAATGTGCGCAATCATGACTTGAGAAGCCGGGAGGAAGACTAGGCTCCAAGTTTTGTGGTGGTGGTGGTGATGGTGGTTGGTTGTTGTTGTTGTTTGATGGTTGTTGTGGTGTTTGGAGGGAGTTCATAAGAATGTTTTGAATGTCCATTGCTTCATGAAGGCGATGGTCAACCATACCCGAGAGAGTATAGAGTTGGTTTAACTCCTCACTTATCTCCTCTTGTGTTTGAGGAATGTTGCTCCACATTGCTTCATCAATGGCAATGAGTGTTGAAGTTGGTGATAGTGGTGGTATTTGTGGACGAGGTTGTGGTGCTTCACGGTATAGAGGACCATGAATCTCCGGATGGAGAGGATGAAATAGCATAGGTTCTAAGTTTTCAAGACTTATTGGTGGAGGATTGGTTGATGTAGGTGGAAGATCTTCTAACTCTTCAAGATATGGTTGTGGAGATGTTGGTGGTGTTCTAAATAGTTCCATGGGTTGGAGTTTTGGTGAGGATGGTGATGAGGCAGACTTCTCAGACTGTGATGGAGCGGGAGCAGGAGCGGGTGGTGGTGTGGTTGCTACAGGAGTAATGGTAGGAGGTGGTGTTTTTATAACTACATGTGAGGGAGTTGGAGTGGATAAAGTAAGGAAGTTTTCACTAGCAATGGGTGAGGATATGTTTAGTGGTGATGATTCTTCAGAGGATGAGTTGTGAATGTTGATAAAACAACAAGGTTTCACACTCATACGGGCTGTTCGTTTTAGTGGCTTGGATGTGGAGGAGTTATGTGATTTTGTCATTGAGACTTTTAGGTGAAGTATGATAGCTAAAATGTACAGGAGAAGAGATGGTTGTGATGTGAATTGAAGATCTTAAAGTGCTAATTTATAGACAGAAGGTTTGTGAGTCTTTGCGTTTGGATTTGATGTGAATCCAATAGAGAATGTTGGTTACTAATGATTTGGAACAAACATTTGTGCAGGTCATATCAAGGAAGTCAATCCATTGAGCTTTGGTTGAGTAATATGTTGTGGATTTGCAGTTAATACAAGAAGATAGTGGAAAATCTGATGATTTGATATTTCCACGGATTTGACGGATCCCTAAAAAGGGTTCCTTCTTTGTATTGGTTTGGTAACTCACACCTAAAGTTCAAAAATTTAAATTTTGGTGGGAAATTTTGTTCCTAAATTTCTAAGAATTCCTAATTGATTCTAAGATGAATTATGATTAGAGGATGAATCCTAAATGATACTAAATACTAAGATTTAAGAATCGTGATAAGTCGAAAAAGTTTTATAATTTTACTGGGAAACCTGCGGATCCAAGATTAATCGAATGCGGTGTAAGACCCTGTGAAAAACCCTTGTAATCAATCTCAGTAATTAATAATAATCTCGTATTACTGTTTTCCAACGCCTATTTTCGCTAGAAATTTAAACTTTTCGTTATTATTGTTATTAGTAGTAGACATGCATTATATATACGCATATATATATTAAACACATCGACACTAGGATTTATACCTCCTACGCAACAACTCATTTACACAACGACAAGTAATTATATTCGATGAGTCATTCACTACACTTAATCAAAGTTAATATCACCTATATCTATTTAACTAAAAACATTAAACCCTAATAACACTAACAATAAACCTAATCCTAAATTATCACTACAAACCAACCGGACCCTTAATTTGCTCGACCCAACAACTACCTCTCAACCTTATTATCCAAAGGCCCATCGAACTAGCCAACTGCCAACCCAATTAAACACCACAGCCCACTCGACCACTTATTAGAATTGTTGTATATTCTTTGTTTTCTTCTTTTCACCCGCTCGATACCACATTCAATCAAAGACTCCCATGCAAAACTTAAAGCTCGACACATAACAAGTTAACCAATAAAAACTCAACTCCAACATCACAACCCGCCATCACCTCGACAACAAGAATGTTTCATTAACCCATCTCTATTTTTCTTTCTTCCTTTGCTCTTAATACCCGCTCGCTACTCACTTCTAAAAACTCGACACATTTATTAATATCAAACACGACACTCATCCAATAATGCACATTCAAACGTACCATGTAATTAACTACCCAACTAAATATAGCACTTGGCAACTTGACGTTAAGCATGTTTTGGTTGTAATCTTTTCGACACCAACTTATCAATATGGACATTCCAAAATGTAAAAGTAAAATAGAAATATAACTTGTGGCCAATAAACATATCCACGTATAAGAACCAAAGGAGCAAGAACATACAATAGCTAAAATACAAAGACACAACCACTCTCACACTCAAAGGAGGAAATCATCACACAAGTGTCCCATAATAACAGTAACTTCAATCATCAGTCAATGCAAGTGAGATATTTGTCTATATAAACCATCTCATTCGTTCATTGTCAATCTCTATCACCTATCACCTTCCATCAAAATCAACTTATTCCTTAAACACCACAAAGACCTTTCTGTCGTGTATGTGGAAGCAAAACCAATCCACTCTAGTCACATAATAACCATTTCAACTCATTGTTCTTTCTTTGTATTTCATTCGAGCCCCATAACCTCCTTCACATTCATCACACTAACAAAATACCTTCAATAACACCAACTATTGTTCGACAAGAGCTTAACTAGTAGGAGAGACCAAAGCAAGTGGGTTATTCATTTCGTGTTCCATTCTACAAGCTTTTTAAGTCTCCACCACCTTTTCTCAAAGGTGTTGTAAGTTTTCCTTGTTCTCTCTTAAATTACACTCACATGCATGCTCATTCCATGCTACATCTCATTCATATATATACCATACAGTCACAGACTTACCTCACATGTTAGCATATAAACAAACCATGCATTATTATGTTCTTACTAAATATGTATATATTGATATTTCATTAGTTGCATGCATACCTTATTCAAACCATTCGAACTCAACTGGATATCAAAAGATAAAGGAAGCATGTCAAACCTTAACTTGATCAAACCAACCATGTCACGTTAGCATATGATCACCCCTGGAATATCACCTTAACTCGACTTGAACATAAACTATAAACCCCCCGCTAAACCGGATAAAAAGAAAACAGAAAAATATCCAAGACATTTCTAGTTAAAGAAACCCACTCGAACAAGACATTTCACGATTTATTTAATACGAAACCGTTCATGCAACACCCAAATATTTTTATCCTTCTCGATAGCTCACATGGTGAACTAAATATTTCGTGTTCTGAGATCCCTCCCATAACCCCATCTCGACACACAAAATAATTTTTTTAGAGTCACTCGACAAGTATAAATACTTAGAAAAATTACATGACATATTTTACAAAAATTACCCCATTCGACCAGCCCAAAAACCTTTATTATATTTTCGAAATCCCGTATATAATATATCTATATTTTTATACCACTCGAATGACAAGCTAGCAAACTATGTTTTTCATGTTCTGAGTTCGAACCCATAAGATTGTTATCACGCTCAAAACACTACATTTTGATCGACCTTCACTAGGAATTAGCAAACAATTTCCAGAAAAGTTTACAACTATTCGGTTGGGCCAAAAACCAAGCCCAACAAGGATTTGCGATAACGAGGTCCAACAGGCCCGTATAATATATTTTTAGAATCCTAAAAATAGCCCAAATCTAAGCCCAAAACAGTTTTCACGCCCTCGCCTCTAAAACTCTTAACGGGTTATGTTACAATTCGTTAAATGGCCCATTAATGCAAAAATGATTTATTTTCTGAAATAATAAATTGAAATAAATTAAAATAAACTTAATAAAGTTATAAAAATTTTCAGAATATTTTTCCCGTCATTTTTATGCAAAAAGGACTAAAAATGTAACGCGACTTAACCGAAAAGGACTAAAACTGTCAAACCTGGGAACCAAGGGACTAAAGCTGTGAAAACAGTTGTAAAGGACTGAAATTGACATATTATTGAACTTCAAGCATTATATGGACTATTGGACAATTATTGGACTGTTATCGAACTAGGGACTGAATAAGGACTAACGACGTAACGCGAATTCCGGTTAGGGTATAAAATGTAAAACCTAGAAAGAATCAAGGACCAACTATTATAACTTGTCATTCTTATCTTCTTTTTCACTTTTGCACCATATCTTTACTTCATATGCATATTTGCATTATATTGCATATTAGTTAATAGCGATAGAAATATCTCATAGTAATATTTTACTTATTCGTTGAAGATATGATCTTACGAGAGTACGAGCATCATAAGCATATAACATCTTCATTTTCAACGATTAGATCGTTGAATCATCATCATCCACTATTCATACACATACACCACTAGAAATTAGTAAGATACTCAGATATTTATATATTTACCAGGTTGTATATCGAAGTTGTTATAATCACCTCTGAGTTATTTTTACCATCACCTGGAACGCATAAGGTGAGTCATGGCCTCACTTTTTAACTCTTTATACTTTTTAAACTCCGTGAGGGGGATACATGCAATAACTAAATCACAAGTATTTTTCTGTATGCTACCTGACTTGATATATGCCTAAGTACACCATATTGCCATAAGACCCTTTATCATGAGCCATTAATCACTGCGGTGAACGCGAATATAATGAATAGATCTATTAGAGGTTGACGACCTATCCCACTAATACTGTGACGGAATGCTTTTGCTAGTCGTATTAGTCGCGATGCATTATATTTGAGAGAAATAGGAATTGGCAAAATCACCTATTACACGAGGGCAAATTTTCATCATTAATTTGGTGGGCACCTCCGTTTAGGCGGTACTTTGTTAACGTTTGCGTGTCATGAGACTTAGGGCAATATATGAACTGCAATATCAATCTTTTAAACTGATTGTATCTCCAATACAATCTTACTTGTGATTGAACTGATATTTAGACTACAAACTCCATGATTTCACTCAACATTATGTTGACTTTTAAGCATGTATCTCAGGGAACTAGAGGAGCACGGCAAGGCAGGAGCAGGCATACCTTATCTTCAATAATGGTGTAAAATAAGTTGTAATTCAGTTAAAATAATGTTTCTTTAAAGAAACCTTAGTACTCTGATGTAATGTTTTATAACTGAATTTGTATTATGGACCTATGTAAGTTAAAAATGCCATCTTAGACTGTTTTTCTATGATTTCACATTCGATCCTCACAGTAACACTCAAATAAATCTTCCGCTGCCACAAATCAAATTTGGGGGTGTTACAGTTTGGCATCAGAGCTTCGGTTATAGTGAACCAAATGTTTTTAAACGTTGGACTATAACTACATTTTTCAAACAAATTAATTATACACCATGTTACCTTAAAATTCTCCATGCCTGCTTGCTGCCGTGCTCGGTATGTTATTTGTTAGATTATCATATATAAGCCTCTGCATACTTGATAGTTAAGATGCACTAGATCATCTTATGCTTATAATACACTACTTGATGTTAGTAAGTACTTATTTTACTATATATGGATTATTACAGTACTATGTCGTTTATCACCCACTTTAGTATATCATCGGGGCCGGACTCCGAGGGATCACCAGCATCAGTCACGTCCCCCGTACTCCTCGATGCTGTAGTACCAGAGATTGTGCCTGACGCGATCGAGCCCCTCGTAGAGGGTGGAGCCGTCGCTATACCTCTATTAGATGACATACATGTGCCAGCTTTACCAGCACCTACGCTACCACCACATTTTGTTTACGACACCTACTCTCCTTTTTACATACCACCCCCTGATGACTTGTACTATGAGAGTCAGCAATGGCTCCCTGTTGATGATTTACCCGAGCCCCATCATGTTGCACCACCACCACTACCTGACCATGTACTTGACATACATACCCAGACATATCCACTACCACCTCGACAGCGGGATCCGATTCCTGCAGAGGACATTCCTTCATCGAGTAGACGTCGCATCTCGGACCAGATACACCCATCCTCACCATCACTGCCTTACCCTCCTGGTTTCACTCCCCCGGCTCAGACCCATGATGCCTGGGAAGGATTTAGACCAGTGGTCACCCACACCCTTATACCATCCACAGTAGTGACACGACTCGAGAGCCACGGAGAGCAGATTGAGTCACTTCTTCGGATGATCGACCATGTGCCATTAGATTCCCCAGGGACTATCAGCGACACTCTGCATAGGTTGGCCTCCAACAGAGCAGTGATACAGCAGTGCCTGAGACAGATGCAGACAGACTTGGCAGATACCCGTTCCCACGCGATATCAATACGCAGAGAGGGACAGGACTTAGCTTGGGAGGCGCACACGGCACAGCATAGAGCCGACACATTAGAGAGACTCATGGGAGACATACAGATGGAGCATCAGGTAGAGATACAGAGACTCAGAGACCAGATCTCAGAGCTCACGAGGCGTACGGATAGACCTGAGCAGTAGACATAGTTAGCATGATTGTATAGTTTGAAACATTGTAGTCTGCCGCATGTGGCAATTAATAAAGACTCTTGTATCGTTTTGTTGTATAAACTCAACTGATCAAGTTATTAATGTTGTAATGCTGGTAGTGATGTACTATATATCTGTTAACTTATGTATTATGGTTGTTCGTATGTATTGTGATTGTATCTAGACATGTCGTGATGTTATCTGTTATTATTATGATTCTCAAATTGTGTAAATATTGTAAAAACCTGAACACATAAAATATGTGACATGAAATTCAGTTGATTAAATTGATTGTACCTTAACGACCCCACATCTGTAAAAATTGATAAATTACAGGGACATCATAATTGTGGGAAGATATTCAATTTAATTATCATTTCACACCATGATTACATTGTGCATATACTCAGCTATTCTATCCGAATTCTAAATTTGTATTCTTGTGACATTAATAGAAAATGGCACATAGCGACAACGAAACCACCAACGCAACCGTAACACTAACTCATGAGGAGGTTCGAAAAATGATTGAGGAAGGCATCACCGCAGCACGCGAGGCCGATGCAGCAAACCGCTCCAGCAATACTATGGGAGCAACAAATGAAAGTGAGGCATCTACTCCACGTAAATGCACTTACAAAGAATTTTTAAGCTGCCAACCAACCACCTACCGAGGCGTAGAAGGAGTGACGGAACTAGCACAGTGGTTTGAGTGTATGGAGACGGTATTCATGAGAAGCAACTGTGCAGAAATCAATAAGGTCACTTTCGCCACCGGAACTTTAAGGGGAAATGCCCTATCCTGGTGGAATGCTACGGTCAAAATAATGGGTACTGAAGCAGCATTTCAGACCTCCTGGACCGAACTGAAGAATAAAATGCTGAAAAAGTACTGTCCCCGGACTGAGGTCAGAAAGCTTGAAGATGAATTTTACCAGTTAGAAGTGAAAAACAATGATGTCGGTGCATACAACCGGAGATTTCAAGAGTTAGCTCTTTTGTGCCCACACATGGTACCTGACTTGGAAAAGACATTGGAGAAATATGTGGAAGGACTACCTTCAAGCATAGAAGGAGACGTCACCGCATCACACCCACAAACTCTTGAAACTGCATTCGTATTTGCTCAGCGAATGATGAGTCGAGCACTTAAGCGAGGTTCTAACTCCACAGTCAGTGGACAAAAGAGAAACTATGATAACCGTGACGGCAACAACCGGAACAGCAACAGTTATTACCATCACAGCAGGAGCTACCGCAGCAATGATCGAAACAACCGCAATAGGAACTATCAGCAAAGCAGGAATGATAGACATCAACAACAAAACCGCAGACAAGAAGCTGCTAGAGCTTATGTGGCCACCCCTGCTGAAGGAAAAGTGTATGCTGGAACAAAACCCCAGTGTAACAAGTGCAAGATGCATCATACAGGACCTTGTACCGCCATCTGCGGTAACTGTAGGAAAATAGGCCATGTAACCAAGGACTGTAGGGCCACGGGAGCAAACGCGTACCCAATAGCAGTGAAGTGCCACGGTTGTGGTGAAACAGGTCATTATAAAAGCCACTGCCCCAAGAATGTCAATCAGGTTGCCAGAGGAAGAGCGTACGTGCTCGGAGATGGAAACGTGTCACCAAACTCCAACGTCACTACGGGTACTTTCTTACTGAATCAAAATAGTGCTAAAATATTATTTGATTCTGGAGCCGATAGAAGCTTTATATCTACTTCATTTGCTTTATTGCTTAAGATCACACCTGTAGAATTAGACACCTCGTATGAAATTGAGATAGCCGACGGGAAATTGTTAAACACCAACACCGTACTCAAAAACTGCACCTTAACCCTCCAAAACAAATCATTTCCAATCGATCTCATGCCCATCCAACTTGGAAGCTTTGATGCGATTGTGGGTATGGATTGGTTATCCAAACATCATGCTCGAATCATCTGTGATGAAAAAGTTGTCCAAATCCCCATAGACAATGAAACACTTATTGTTCGTTGTGATCACCATAAAACCCAACTCAATATCATCTCGTACATCAAAACGGTGAAATACATAAACAAAGGATGTCACGCATTTTTAGTCCAAGTAACGGAAACTAAATCGAAAGAGAAAGAAAAGCGACTAGAAGAAGTGCCAGTTGTAAATGAGTTTGCAGAAGTGTTCCCTGAAGACTTGCCAGGTATTCCACCCATCCGGCAAGTAGAGTTTCGAATCGAATTAGTGCCTGGAGCAGCACCCGTTGCAAAAGCACCTTATCGATTAGCTCCTTCCGAAATGAAAGAATTATCTGAGCAGTTGAAAGAACTGTCAGATAAAGGATTCATCCAACCTAGCTCATCACCTTGGGGAGCACCAGTCCTGTTTGTCAAAAAGAAAGATGGAACATTCCGAATGTGCATCGATTATAGAGAATTGAACAAACTCACAGTGAAGAATCGATACCCATTACCAAGAATAGACGATCTATTTGACCAACTGCAAGGATCGAGTGTTTACTCAAAAATCGATCTAAGATCAGGATACCACCAACTAAGAGTCAGAGAAGAAGACGTTCCCAAAACAGCCTTTCGAACACGATACGGACATTACGAATTCCGCGTAATGCCATTTGGTCTTACCAACGCACCCGCAGTGTTCATGGATCTCATGAACCGCGTATGTAAACCATATCTGGATAAGTTCGTGATCGTATTCATTGACGACATTTTGATCTACTCACGCAACAAACAAGAGCATGCGGAACATTTGAGAACCATTTTGGGTGTACTCAAACAAGAGAAACTGTATGCAAAATTCTCCAAATGTGATTTTTGGATCTCCACCGTTCAATTCTTAGGTCACATCATCAACAGTCAAGGTATTCACGTTGACCCCGCCAAGATCGAAGCAGTCAAAGGTTGGGCTTCGCCCACCACTCCAACTGAAATTCGACAATTTTTAGGACTCGCTGGTTACTATCGAAGGTTTATAGAAGGTTTTTCCAAAAATCGCAAAACCTTTGACAGAACTCATTCAGAAAAACAAGAAGTATACCTGGGAAGAGAAACAAGAATCAGCATTTCAACTCTTAAAACAAAAACTCTTGTGAAGCACCAATTCTAGCGTTACCCGACGGAAGCGAAGACTTTGTAGTATATTGTGACGCATCGCATCATGGTTTAGGTGCGGTGCTAATGCAGAGAAATAAAGTCATAGCTTATGCTTCTCGACAACTCAAGAAGAATGAGGAAAATTACACCACTCATGATCTAGAACTAGGAGCAGTAGTATTTGCTCTTAAAATATGGAGACATTACCTATATGGTACAAAGAGTACGGTATACACCGATCACAAAAGTCTTCAACACATACTGGATCAGAAGGAGTTGAATATGAGACAGCGCCGATGGATAGAACTACTCAACGACTACGACTGTGAAATTTGCTACCACCCTGGTAAAGCGAATGTCGTGGCCGACGCCTTGAGCAGAAAAGAAAGAATTAAACCTCTTAGAGTTAGATCATTAGAAATGACAATTCATTCACCACTCCCATCCCAAATACTCATAGCCCAATCGGAAGCTATTCAGGAAGAGAATCGAGCTCAAGAGAACATTAAGGGCATGCTAGAAAGGGAGAACGGACTCATACGAAGATCTGATGGAATGTTATGCTTCAAGAAAAGATGTTGGATTCCTCTTTATGGAGGTATTCGAGATTTTATCATGCATGAATCTCACAAGTCTAAATATTCTATTCATCCCGGATCTACCAAAATGTACCAAGACCTCAAACAACTCTACTGGTGGCCAAACATGAAAGCCGACATTGCAACATATGTTGGGAAGTGTTTGACTTGTGCAAGGGTCAAAGCCGAAAGTCAAAAACCATCTGGACTACTTGCACAACCCGAGATACCAGTTTGGAAATGGGAAAGAATCACTATGGATTTTATTACCAAGTTACCAAGAACGTCGACCGGATATGACACCATTTGGGTTATTGTCGATCGTTTAACCAAATCAGCTCATTTTCTGCCTATCAAAGAAACTGACGAGTTGGACACACTCGCTCAGTTATACTTCAAAGAAATCATAATCCGACATGGAGTCCCGATCTCTATCATCTCTGACAGAGACAGTCGATTCACTTCAGGATTTTGGCAATCCTTACAGAAAGCTCTCGGTACTCAATTGGACATGAGCACCGCCTATCATCCTCAAACTGATGGACAAAGTGAAAGAACAATCCAAACCTTAGAAGATATGCTCAGAGCATGTGTGATTGACTTCGGAAAAGGTTGGGATAAACACCTACCATTGGTTGAGTTCTCGTACAACAACAGTTACCAAGCTAGCCTGAAGGTTGCACCCTTCGAAGCACTTTACGGAAGAAAGTGCAGATCACCTATCTGTTGGACGGAAGTTGGGGACATGCAGCTTACCGGACCAGAACTAATCCACGATACCACCGAGAAAATATTCAAAATCAAACATCGTCTCCAAGCCGCTCGTGACAGACAAAAGAGTTACGCAGACGTAAGAAGGAAACCCATGGAGTTTGAAGTCGGAGATAGAGTTATGCTAAAAGTTTCGCCCTGGAAGGGGATGATACGCTTCGGAAAGCGTGGAAAACTCAACCCAAGGTACATCGGACCGTTCAAAATCCTCGAGAGAATAGGTCCAGTTGCCTATAAGTTAGAACTCCCGGAAGAACTCAGTAGGATACACCCTACTTTCCACGTATCTCAACTTAAGAAATGCCTATCGGACGAGACTCTCGTCATTCCACTGAAAGAGATTAAACTGGACGACAAACTTGTATTCACAGAAGAACCCGTAGAGATAATGGACAGAGAGGTTAAACAACTCAAGCAAAGCCGTATTCCTATTGTGAAAGTAAAATGGGACTCTAAGAGAGGACCAACGTACACATGGGAACGCGAAGATCAAATTCGTGAGAAATATCCCCACTTATTCCCGTAAATCACTCGTAGTAGCCATTTTAGACTTGAATTCCGGGACGGAATTCGAATGAGGAGGGAAGTACTGTAAGACCCTGTGAAAAACCCTTGTAATCAATCTCAGTAATTAATAATAATCTCGTATTACTGTTTTCCAACGCCTATTTTCGCTAGAAATTTAAACTTTTCGTTATTATTGTTATTAGTAGTAGACATGCATTATATATACGCATATATATATTAAACACATCGACACTAGGATTTATACCTCCTACGCAACAACTCATTTACACAACGACAAGTAATTATATTCGATGAGTCATTCACTACACTTAATCAAAGTTAATATCACCTATATCTATTTAACTAAAAACATTAAACCCTAATAACACTAACAATAAACCTAATCCTAAATTATCACTACAAACCAACCAGGACCCTTAATTTGCTCGACCCAACAACTACCTCTCAACCTTATTATCCAAAGGCCCATCGAACTAGCCAACTGCCAACCCAATTAAACACCACAGCCCACTCGACCACTTATTAGAATTGTTGTATATTCTTTGTTTTCTTCTTTTCACCCGCTCGATACCACATTCAATCAAAGACTCCCATGCAAAACTTAAAGCTCGACACATAACAAGTTAACCAATAAAAACTCAACTCCAACATCACAACCCGCCATCACCTCGACAACAAGAATGTTTCATTAACCCATCTCTATTTTTCTTTCTTCCTTTGCTCTTAATACCCGCTCGCTACTCACTTCTAAAAACTCGACACATTTATTAATATCAAACACGACACTCATCCAATAATGCACATTCAAACGTACCATGTAATTAACTACCCAACTAAATATAGCACTTGGCAACTTGACGTTAAGCATGTTTTGGTTGTAATCTTTTCGACACCAACTTATCAATATGGACATTCCAAAATGTAAAAGTAAAATAGAAATATAACTTGTGGCCAATAAACATATCCACGTATAAGAACCAAAGGAGCAAGAACATACAATAGCTAAAATACAAAGACACAACCACTCTCACACTCAAAGGAGGAAATCATCACACAAGTGTCCCATAATAACAGTAACTTCAATCATCAGTCAATGCAAGTGAGATATTTGTCTATATAAACCATCTCATTCGTTCATTGTCAATCTCTATCACCTATCACCTTCCATCAAAATCAACTTATTCCTTAAACACCACAAAGACCTTTCTGTCGTGTATGTGGAAGCAAAACCAATCCACTCAAGTCACATAATAACCATTTCAACTCATTGTTCTTTCTTTGTATTTCATTCGAGCCCCATAACCTCCTTCACATTCATCACACTAACAAAATACCTTCAATAACACCAACTATTGTTCGACAAGAGCTTAACTAGTAGGAGAGACCAAAGCAAGTGGGTTATTCATTTCGTGTTCCATTCTACAAGCTTTTTAAGTCTCCACCACCTTTTCTCAAAGGTGTTGTAAGTTTTCCTTGTTCTCTCTTAAATTACACTCACATGCATGCTCATTCCATGCTACATCTCATTCATATATATACCATACAGTCACAGACTTACCTCACATGTTAGCATATAAACAAACCATGCATTATTATGTTCTTACTAAATATGTATATATTGATATTTCATTAGTTGCATGCATACCTTATTCAAACCATTCGAACTCAACTGGATATCAAAAGATAAAGGAAGCATGTCAAACCTTAACTTGATCAAACCAACCATGTCACGTTAGCATATGATCACCCCTGGAATATCACCTTAACTCGACTTGAACATAAACTATAAACCCCCCGCTAAACCGGATAAAAAGAAAACAGAAAAATATCCAAGACATTTCTAGTTAAAGAAACCCACTCGAACAAGACATTTCACGATTTATTTAATACGAAACCGTTCATGCAACACCCAAATATTTTTATCCTTCTCGATAGCTCACATGGTGAACTAAATATTTCGTGTTCTGAGATCCCTCCCATAACCCCATCTCGACACACAAAATAATTTTTTTTAGAGTCACTCGACAAGTATAAATACTTAGAAAAATTACATGACATATTTTACAAAAATTACCCCATTCGACCAGCCCAAAAACCTTTATTATATTTTCGAAATCCCGTATATAATATATCTATATTTTTATACCACTCGAATGACAAGCTAGCAAACTATGTTTTTCATGTTCTGAGTTCGAACCCATAAGATTGTTATCACGCTCAAAACACTACATTTTGATCGACCTTCACTAGGAATTAGCAAACAATTTCCAGAAAAGTTTACAACTATTCGGTTGGGCCAAAAACCAAGCCCAACAAGGATTTGCGATAACGAGGTCCAACAGGCCCGTATAATATATTTTTAGAATCCTAAAAATAGCCCAAATCTAAGCCCAAAACAGTTTTCACGCCCTCGCCTCTAAAACTCTTAACGGGTTATGTTACAATTCGTTAAATGGCCCATTAATGCAAAAATGATTTATTTTCTGAAATAATAAATTGAAATAAATTAAAATAAACTTAATAAAGTTATAAAAATTTTCAGAATATTTTTCCCGTCATTTTTATGCAAAAAGGACTAAAAATGTAACGCGACTTAACCGAAAAGGACTAAAACTGTCAAACCTGGGAACCAAGGGACTAAAGCTGTGAAAACAGTTGTAAAGGACTGAAATTGACATATTATTGAACTTCAAGCATTATATGGACTATTGGACAATTATTGGACTGTTATCGAACTAGGGACTGAATAAGGACTAACGACGTAACGCGAATTCCGGTTAGGGTATAAAATGTAAAACCTAGAAAGAATCAAGGACCAACTATTATAACTTGTCATTCTTATCTTCTTTTTCACTTTTGCACCATATCTTTACTTCATATGCATATTTGCATTATATTGCATATTAGTTAATAGCGATAGAAATATCTCATAGTAATATTTTACTTATTCGTTGAAGATATGATCTTACGAGAGTACGAGCATCATAAGCATATAACATCTTCATTTTCAACGATTAGATCGTTGAATCATCATCATCCACTATTCATACACATACACCACTAGAAATTAGTAAGATACTCAGATATTTATATATTTACCAGGTTGTATATCGAAGTTGTTATAATCACCTCTGAGTTATTTTTACCATCACCTGGAACGCATAAGGTGAGTCATGGCCTCACTTTTTAACTCTTTATACTTTTTAAACTCCGTGAGGGGGATACATGCTATAACTAAATCACAAGTATTTTTCTGTATGCTACCTGACTTGATATATGCCTAAGTACACCATATTGCCATAAGACCCTTTATCATGAGCCATTAATCACTACGGTGAACGCGAATATAATGAATAGATCTATTAGAGGTTGACGACCTATCCCACTAATACTGTGACGGAATGCTTTTTGCTAGTCGTATTAGTCGCGATGCATTATATTTGAGAGAAATAGGAATTGGCAAAATCACCTATTACACGAGGGCAAATTTTCATCATTAATTTGGTGGGCACCTCCGTTTAGGCGGTACTTTGTTAACGTTTGCGTGTCATGAGACTTAGGGCAATATATGAACTGCAATATCAATCTTTTAAACTGATTGTATCTCCAATACAATCTTACTTGTGATTGAACTGATATTTAAACTACAAACTCCATGATTTCACTCAACATTATGTTGACTTTTAAGCATGTATCTCAGGGAACTAGAGGAGCACGGCAAGGCAGGAGCAGGCATACCCTATCTTCAATAATGGTGTAAAATAAGTTGTAATTCAGTTAAAATAATGTTTCTTTAAAGAAACCTTAGTACTCTGATGTAATGTTTTATAACTGAATTTGTATTATGGACCTATGTAAGTTAAAAATGCCATCTTAGACTGTTTTTCTATGATTTCACATTCGATCCTCACAGTAACACTCAAATAAATCTTCCGCTGCCACAAATCAAATTTGGGGGTGTTACATGCGGAACCTTGTTCAGGGATCCGCCAAATCCGCAGGTTGGCGGATGGCGGATCCAACGATAAGCCTTGGGCGGAGCCCTTGTTTGGGATCCGCCGGATCCGTATGCCTAAAACTTAAAAACTAAACAGAACATATGTCATATTTCTCGTTTTTCGACGAAAACCCGAAAATTCACCTAGACCTTACTTAACATCTAATATGTATAGCAAAACAACTAAATATGATAACACTAACACATGATTGCACATAGTTTAATCCGTACTTAGAAACTTACCGTTTTAGGTGTTATGCCAAACACTGGTTATAACCCGGAAAATTGATAACCATGATGGTTATCTACCTGCAAGTGTTAGTTATTACACATACACAACAAGTATTATCAGATAAATTCTAGACACATAGAAGTTTAACATCACAACATCCAACATTGTTCAAAACCAAACACTCCATCATGTAAGCTTTTTCTTCAACTTCTTCATCCCCTTGTGCAATTTCATCATCCAACGACCAAGATTCTTCACCATTCCTTTGATGTTTCGATACTCAGCGGATTCATTTTGAATTGGAGGAAGATGGCTCAAGTATTCGGGTGGAGGAATCCTAGAGTTTGGCAAACCATCATCTTCACTCATTGAAGATGATGATGATGATGTTGGTACACGAGGACGTTTGCCCTTATCAACACTAACCCTAAAGTCGCTCAAAGGAACGAAGGTATGTTCAATTTCATTGTAATCTGGAACAAAGCCTAAATGGTTTGGACGAGCGGGTGCAAAGGCTCTATAGAGTCGGGTTAAGAGCATACCATAAGGCATTGCAATCTTGCTTTGAACCGGAATGTCACACATTCTTTTGGCAACATAATAAGCAAGATTGAAGGGTTGATGAGTAGAGATGTTGTACATCATATGACATAAACAAGCATTGATGTGATCACGGTTTCCTATGGTGCACATCACATTAGCCCTTAAGACATCTTCCATTTTCTTGAACTCGGGTTTGAGTTCATTAAGCTCCATTGCAAATGGATCTCTAGCAACTTCACGACCACGATACATTCTTGTGGGGTTGTTCTTAGGAATGAAGAGATGTTCCCTAATCACTTCTTTTGATTCAAGAGGAGTGACATATGGTGCCGTCCTATCGAGATTGGAGTCTAAGATTGTTAAGGACCATTTGTCCGAGTAAATACATGTCCCTTGGTTTGGAATTCCTAAGACCTCACCAAATTGATCAAGAGGGATGTTGACAAGATTTCCATTTAGAGTAAAATGAAGACTTAAGTAACCTTGGTCACTCGAACTAAGACCTACACTAGCATAGAACTCAAGTATGAACCTAGGAATAATTGGTTCATCTATATCTAAAAGAGAATCAAATCGAATTGCGGCTAATTGTTCCCTAAGTTGAGTTCCTTCATAGAACGATGAATCTACGACTCTACCCTCATGGACATACTTTTTCTCTAAGGCTTTGAAAATTTCGATTTGGGCATTGGTTAGACCTTTGGTTTTGTGGACATTGGGTAAGTAGTTAACGGTTCTTTTGTGATCGTAGTTGGTTGCGGGAGGCATGATTTCCCTAAATACAAAAGTTACATAGTTTTAGTTAAGATGATCAAAGGAAGTGTAAAATTCCTAGTGTGTGCCTACATGGGGACAATGTGGAGGTGCGGTTATCTCGACTCCTTTTGATGCAAGAAAAATTAGTTTATGCAAGTTTTGTTTACAAACGAGAGATAACCCAAACGCTCCTATTTCAATGTAGCTACGGTTGAATGTACCCGAAAATACATATTAATTATGTATTCCCTTTAGCATTCAAGAGACATTATGCAAGTGAAGTCAAAAAGATAACGTTTTTGCATTTGTATGAACAATGTAAGAAAAAATCATTTTACCTAGTCGTTAGAAGATTTTAGTGACAAATTTTCATGGGGTTTTTGTTAAATTAGGACAATGTGCTATGAGATGCAATTCCTAACTAAGAAAAACATGTTTTTAAGTATAATGCAATAAATATGCTTCATGATTTTTCAAGAATTATGCATATATCCCAAGTTTTGGTTTTTGTGCATGAAATGGAAATCCTAGACGCAGATCAGGAGTATAAATATGATAAGAATACTTACAGTGATGTTAGAAGCACAAATTTGTGGAAGAAAATGGTCTAAATTATGATGGAGATTAAGTGTGTGTCGAGTATAGTAAGGTGATATGTTTTGGAGTAAGGAATGAATAGTAGTTGTTCTTGTTTATTTAATAATAAACTGAACTCAGCATGCGACGGATCCGGCGGATCCAAAACAAAGGATCCGTCCTTGTTGTCGATTGGATCCGCGGATCAGAACACATGTTTTGGTTAAGTGTCGTGTGTGGCTAAACTAATGTTTGTACTTATGTTTCACCTAATCACTAGGTTCCATTAATCCTAATCCAAGTCTAAGATAGTTGAAAGGTTCTCGTTTAAGCGGTTTTGTGAGAATATCGGCAATGTTGTCCTCTGAGGAAACTTTCTCAATTGAGATGATTCCCTTCTGTACATTGTCGCGAAGGAAGTGATGGCGTATTTCAATATGTTTGGTTCTAGCGTGTTGGACTGGATTTTTGCTTAGATCGATAGCACCTTTGTTGTCGCAAAGAATGGGAATGTTGTTGAGTTCAATTCCATAGTCGACGAGAGCTTGTTTCATCCACAGTGCTTGTTGACACGCCTTTCCTGCAGACACATACTCTGCCTCTGTTGTTGAGATTGCGAGGGCAGTTTGTTTCTTAGCGAACCATGATGTTAGACAATATCCTACAAAAGTACAAATACCGCTAGTACTTTTCCTATCAACATAATCACCTGCGTGATCTGAGTCAGTATACACTATGGTTTCTACACCCGTTCCTTTGGGATACCATAATCCTAAGTGTGTAGTACCTTTGATGTACCTAAATATTCTTTTAACGGCTTCAAGATGGGACATTTTTGGATCTTCTTGAAAACGTGCACATAGACAAACACTAAACATGATGTCAGGCCTACTAGCCGTAAGATAAAGTAAACTACCAATCATTCCTCTATATTTAGTGCTATCTACGGATTCATTTTCTTCATCCTTAGTAAGTTTGGTTTCGGAGGACATGGGTGTTCTCATGGGTTTTGAGTCTTCAAGACCAAACTTCTTAAGCATATCTTTGATATACTTTGATTGGTTGAAGAATATCCCATCTTCTAATTGTTTAATTTGGAGACCTAGGAAAAAGTTTAGTTCCCCCATCATACTCATTTCAAACTCGTCAGGCATGATTTTTGAGAAATCGTCGCATAACTCTTGACAAGTTGAACCGAATATAATGTCATCCACATATATTTGGACTATGATAATATGTGATCCCTTTTTCTTGGTGAAGAGAGTATTATCTACTAGGCCCATGTTATACTTATGGTCAACTAGGAAAGTCTTAAGTCGATCATACCAAGCCTTTGGTGCTTGCTTAAGTCCGTATAAAGCTTTCTTAAGTTTGAAAACATAATTTGGTTTTTCAAAGTCGGCAAAGCCGGGAGGTTATGCAACATATACTTCTTCATTTATAAGACCATTTAAGAAAGCACTTTTGACATCCATTTGAAATAACTTAAAATCATGTGCACATGCATATGCAAGTAATATTCTAATAGACTCAAGTCTAGCCACGGGTGCAAAGGTTTCATCGTAATCTATACCTTCTTGTTGATTGTAACCTTGAGCTACTAGCCTAGCTTTATTTCTAGATATAATACCTTTTTCATCCATTTTATTTCTAAAGACCCATTTGGTGCCTATTATGGTTTGGTTTTTAGGTGGAGGGACCAATGTCCAAACATCATTTCTAATAAATTGATTAAGTTCTTCTTGCATAGCAATTACCCAAGATTCATCTTTTATTGCCTCGTCTATATTTTTAGGTTCAATAGTTGAAATAAAACAAAAATAATTACTTTCATTTTGAGCATTGGATCTTAATGTTCTTTCATTAAGTTTTCCTATGACGTTTTCTAATGGATGACTTTTAGTTTCTTTAATATTGACTATTTCTCCTTTTATGGGTTCATTGTCATTTTCAATGTTTTCTATATCATTAACCATTTGACTTTCAACTAAGTCATCATCTACCAAAGGTGATGTCTTAGAGGGAGGTGGACTTTCGTTGAATGTTACGTTCAACGATTCCTCAACTCTTGATGTTTCCTTGTTTAATATAATGTATGCTTTACTGTTTTGTGAGTACCCAAGAAATACACCTTCATACGACTTTGGGTCGAACTTAGTGAGATAATCCTTTGTGTTTAAAATGAAGCACTTGCTTCCAAAAACTCTAAAATATCCTAATGTAGGCTTTTTGCCTCGATGAATTTCATAAGGAGTTTTATTTAAAAATTGTCTAATTAAAACTCTATTTAGGATATATGTAGAAGTATCTACAGCGTGACACCAAAACTTTTGTGGTATGTTTTGTTCATTTAACATAGTTCTACTCATTTCTTGAATTGTTTTATTTTTACGTTCTACTACACCATTAGATTGAGGTGTACGAGGAGCCGAGAAATTATGAGTTATTCCATTATTATCACAAAAATTTCCAAATTGAATTTCATTGTCAAATTCTCGACCATGGTCAGTTCTAATAGATACTATATTACTTCCTATTTGATTTTGAATTTTCTTGCTTAGAATTTCAAATTTGTCGAATGCCTCATTTTTAGTTTTCAAAAACTTTGTCCATGTATATCTAGAGTAATCATCTACTATGACTAAAGTGTAAAAATTTCCTCCATAACTTTGTATAGCCGACGGGCCAAACAAATCCATATGTAATAATTCTAGGCATCTAGATGTAGATACCATGTTTTTAGCCTTATGGCTATTATGTACTTGTTTCCCAATTTTGCAAGCATCACAAAAGTGTTGGTCATATTTCAACTTGGGTAGGTTCCTAACGAGTTCTTTGGATGACAAAGATTGAATAAGCCTCATATTAGCATGACCTAAGCGTCGATGCCATAGAGTTGAGTTTTCGTCCAAGGAGGTAAGACATAACTTATCTTTAGGTGTTTTATCTAATTTCATAACATAGACATTATTCTTTAAAACACCTTTTCCTACGGTTATGCCATCTTTAAGTATTTTACTTCCATTTTCACTGAAAAGGACGTTATACTTTTTGCGGCATAATTGACTTATACTAAGTAAATTAAATCCTAAATTATCTACATGAGCAACATCATCAATAGATAGAGAGTCATGAGAGATTGTACCTTTTCCGATGATTTTACTTTTAAGCTTGCTACCGAATGTGACATTACCTCCGTCATACACTTGATAGGTTGAGAAAATATTTTTGTTTCCCGTCATGTGTCTTGAGCACCCACTATCTTTGATCCACTCATCAGGTTCAAGATCAACTTTCAAGCATACCTAAGTTCATAAAAGACTCAAGCATTTGGTCCCCAATATCTCATGGGTCCGTTTGGGTTAAACATGACATTATCATGGTTTATGTATGTAAATGGTGGACAATTGTTCCATGACATATAATTAGGACCATGAAAGTTTCTAGGTATGTTTTGGTTCCAATTATTTTGATAAGTATGTTGTGGATTAACTATACTCTTTGGAAAGGGGTGTTTGGGAAAACTCATTTGAGGTCTCTGTTGATCCGTTTTAACTTTATATTCATTTCTAGCTTGTCCTCTTCCTAAAGATACTGCTGGTTTATGTTTATGATTGATTATACTACTGTTAGGTTTCTTAGTAACTTTAACAAACTCGGAACGGTCGACTTTGTGAACCTTCTGTTCAACTTCTGTACTCGCGGATCCTTTGGATACACTTGGCGGATCCAAATTTTTGGATCCGTCGGATCCGTGAGTGTCCAACTTGGTTGAATCAGTTTTATTCACAGTCTGTTCCTTATAATCACTTAAGGTTCCTAGTTTCATAAAGCCTAGTCCTGTTTTATCATGAGGTAGCTTTTGCATTTTTATTATTTCATCTGCACAACTTATATTTTTATCAAACCTTTTAAACTTTGAATTTTGTTTGATCAAATCTTCCTGTGTGGTTCTTAAGGTTTCTAATTCAAGTTTTAGTTCTTGACAAGACACACACGTTTCTTTACTATCTTTACCTTTTTCAATTCGTATTGCTTTTTCTTTAAGCCAAAATACTTCATTTTCTAAAAGTGTTGTCTTTGTTTTCAAAAACTTGTTTTTGTTTATGATTTTTAAAGTAACTTCACACAGTTTGTTATATTCTACTTCTAAGGTTTCGTCATCTATAGAGGAGTATGAATCAGAATGTACCTCTTCTGTGTCATTAGCCATAAGTGTCATTTCGTTGTTCTTAGGCTCATCATCATCATCTCCTTCACTATCGCTCCAAGCTCCACTAACGAAGGCTCTTTGAGACTTGGTCTTTGGAGGCTTTGGACATTCTCCTATTAAGTGACTGGAGTCACCACACCTATAGCATTTCCTATCAACCTTACCTTTCTTATCGTCACGATCTTTTCGAGAGGATTTCTTTTCATCACGAGGTGGTTTTACAAACTTTCCTCGTCTCCTGAAGAATTTCTTGAAATCCCTCACGGCCATGGCATACTCTTCATCATCACTGTTTGAACAAGACTCATCATCATCACTTGACTCGACTTTGGCTTTCAAGGCAATAGACTTAATCTTCTCCTTTTTGCCTTTGACAATTTCCGAGTCTTTTTCCATAATCATTTCGTGAACTTTTAGGTTTCCTATGAGCTCATCCAGTGTCATGCTTGAGAGATCTTTAGATTCTTCAATAGCTGTCACCTTTGCTCTCCATTTCGGATGGAGTGCTCTTAGAAATTTCCTGACAAAATTCTTACTAGAAAAAGATTCATCAAGTGCTTTAAGTGATGTAATAATAGTATTGAACTTAGCAAACGCACTATCAATGGTCTCATCTTCAGAGATAACAAATTGTTCGTATTGTTGGACAAGAAGATCAATTTTGTTATCTTTTACTTGTGAGTTCCCTTGATGTGTGATAATAAGAGATTGCCAAATATCCTTAGCCGTTTTACACATAAAAACTCTTTCATATTCTTTCTTAGGTAAGGCATTATAAAGCATCATTTTGGCTTCATTATTTTTGGCAATTAGTTTCTTTTGCTCATCACTGTGACGAGTAAGAGAAGCTCCTTCATCCCGACCACCCGAAATATTATTACTAATAGGTTTGTAATCACCATCAACTATAATATACCATAGATCTATGTCCTTTGACTTTACATAAGTCTCAAAGCGATTTTTCCAATAAATAAAACAATTTGGTTCAAATAGAGGTGGTCTCTGCATAGATTGCCCTTCTTTAAAGTTTTCAAAATCCATGGATCGTTTTAAGTTTTAAAATACAATATATTTTAAAGATCTTAAGTAACGTAGCTCTTGATGCCAATTGTGGAAAACTAGAAGGGGGGTTGAATAGTTTTTACCATTTTAAAGTTTTATTTGCTTTGTTACTATATGTTAATTTCAAAGGAAACAATCACAAATAAATAATCACACAATGTAAACAAAAGATAAAGAGAGGAAAGATCAAACCACACGACACTGTTGTTTATAGTGGTTCGGCTACAAGGACTCTCTTCCTTGCCATACTCCACTCCCCGAGTTTCCTACTCGAGAGTTTATCTTTCACTAAGAAACAAACTCCTTTTCTAGGCGGAGAAAACCTTTACACGTCGCTTACTTCCTTTTCCGGTACTAAGCTAAACACCGGGTTCTTTCACAAGGTAGAACCAACCTGACGTCGCCTATTTACTTTACCGACACTAAGCTAGATGTCGAGTTCTTTACACGGGTACAACTACTCCCAACACTCTTTGTGCTTTAAGGACTAAAGCACTAACCACACTCACTGATTACAAATGAAAGATATGATGTGTGAAACAAACTACAATATCACACAGTAATGCAACTAAAGGATTACGGTTCTGTAGATCCTTGAATGCTTGATCTCTTTTCTACAAAATGAAAGATCAAAGTGAAATGCAACTATGAATGATGTTAGTAAGATATGTACTGAATGAATATGTGTATTAAAGCTATATGAGTGATGAGAGAGCCAAATGATCAGCTTCCTATTTATAGGCAAGCTGATCTTCAGCTCACGGATCCCACGGATCCCTCACAAGGGATCCGTCCTTCATATGATTTGGATCCGTGGGATGTGACAGCTAAGGTTTAGTTGTCTCTTACCATATCTTAGTTGTATCTTACCAAATCATCCAAGATCCTCAAATGTCAACTATGTATCTTGCAAATCTAACCAAGATATATCAAAGATATTGTATGTGATGCATGCAATGATGTCATGGAATGGTTTTAGAATTAAAGTTTCCTTTTAAGGAAACAAGTTACTAAATAAGCAAACTTGTAATTCTTGGTTAATATGTGAAGTGTAAAATGTGTACTTAAGAGACTTAAGCTAGTATTTATTATTTGCTAAAAGATATTCCTTTTATTTGTCATTAACAAAACTAATGAAAGATCAAAGAATATAAATAACGTTTTTGAGACGCTATTTGTATTAACACTTTGCACAACCAAAACCCTCGTCTCACAAGGATACACATAACAAGAAACATGAACTACATGCCATGCTTATTCAATTCCCTATATTGATTTCCATGTAGCAAAAGGCATGTTTAAAATAAAACTGAAACTTCAAACGAACAACGATGATTTAGGTCTACAAATTGCGCCTCATGTTGGTGAATTTCAGTTTTTTTGCAGCTAATCCTAAACTGATTTTCAAGCACACAATCAAAAATAATTACATTATACACAAATTCTACTATAGGATTGCAAACTAATTATCTAGCTACTTCAAAACCCAACAGTTATTATAATCAATACACCCCTATGAGCCTAATTAACAATTTGGAACAGAAACACAAACAAATAAACAACCTTATTACTACGTTCAAGTTCATCTTCATATTTTCGCAAATACGCCTTAAACTTTTCGCCACCATCACGCAGCTTATAACTCAAGTTTTTCAAACTTTTTGTTCCCAAGCATGTTCATTCATTAAACTTCAATTCCATGTCTAATACATCAAAATTAGTTTAACAACATGCAAAGTGAACTCTAATTCCACTGTAATAGCAATCAAAAGTGTGTACAATTAAATGTAGCAAATAACTAACTAACTAACTATGCTTCACTCTTCTTCTTCTTGGCATATTTAAGGATCAACAGGGTAGCAAGCTGCCCTATTTTCCTTATTAAGCAGGTACATCATCCGACAAGAAAACTGGGTATGGCGTTTGGGAACGAAATCGGCCAACCTTTTTCTCTGCTTAATATCCAATTCAATGTTTACATTCAATTGCAACCTAAGGTTGTCACTTGAATATAACTCATTGAAGAACACGCCATTTCGATGGGTAACAGAGTGGTTACCGGTTCAAAGTAGAGAACCGATGTAACCTTGGTGTTAACCATGAAAGGTCAATGTTTTTGGCGTATGAAAAGGTGCTCACCAGAGGATAGTTTTTAATTGATGAACTCAAGTTGAAAACTGCTCTCACGGGGATTGGGTTGACATTCCCCGTCTTATTCAAAGAATAAGACAGGGTGGTGAGAGCCCCCAATGAAATGGTGGTTTTGTTGATTTGGTGGTATTCGATAGCCATTTTATCGACCACCAGGTGATCAACATTGACTTTACCTTTGTCGTTAAAGAGAAGCCTGGAAGCAAAATAAAGAACTAGAGAAATTAAAACAACAGCCGAACCAACACAACAGATTTCGGGTTTGGACAACCGTCTGCCACTGGGACGCGGCGGCTAAATGGTAGTAGTGAAGGATGGTGGTGATATTGGTAATGATTGGAGAGTATCACTGTCAATAGTGAAAGTGAACTCTACTTATGGTGGCCGTAGGGTAGCCATGGTGGTGAAAGAAGAATAAAAGTGCTTTGGTGCAAGGGAAAACATTTTTTGGCCACCCATACTTATACCCAACACCTTTTCCGGTTAAAGGTATAGCTTGGATGAGATGGCTTTAAAAAATCTCATCCCAAATATAGAAGATGAAGATTGTGCTTACCTTCCTTCCATATCTCTCTTTTAACACACTTTGAAAATTAGTCTATTCTTTTTTGTCTTACGTCTTACTCTGTTACTTGTACTTCACATTTTCACACAGAGGGTTAAAAGCAAGAAAGAAGACGATGAGTTGCAAATTTTCACTTAGCACTTCCATATTTATCATATTACAATTTTCTCCTTTATTTTAAACAAGCAGAATACTTGCGGCTAGCGGCAACGGTGTCTAGTTTTGACCAAATTTTAACGGTGAATATTTTTTTTGACAAATTGTAATTATAGTGTTAGAGAATCCTTTTTAAAGGAATGTTTTTCTCCTTTTTTGGTTGCATTATTTTTTCGAGAGTATCATCTTTGTGTGAGAGTGTCGTTTTCGATATCATTGTTTTAAGTTGCACTTGTCAATAAAGATTGTATTAATAATATATTCAAAATTTGTATCTAATAGCCGTGCACACACACATAGCAAAAACGATATGTTTTTGTGACACATTAGTTCATTGGAAAACAGTGCAATAAGATCTTCTATATTTAATATGTGTTTTGTCATTTCTAAATTTTTTTTTTTTTTTTGAAAGGCGACTTTCAATTTTTTTGGTTAGAGAGTCGTACCTGCCACAAAGGCAGGCCCTCATCCACCACATACCAAACTATGTTGTCTGAACCGGGCCCACGTTGGTGTAGTGGGGATTGAACGGCTTTCGCCCGGAAACCGTACTGCTTCTACACGAGATTGCTCGCTGGAGTAACAGCCGGATAAAAACCGGGGCCTGCTCGGATTCGAGTATGCGACATTAATTGCTCACAGACTCTCCTCTTCATTGCCTGATAACAACAGCGCATGTGGTCTGCTCCCATGTGAGAACTTTCCGGTTGGTCACCCAACCGGGCTGCTCTCACAGGGAACTCCTTAACCCCACATACCACTTACCACTAGACCACATGGTGTTGTTTTGTCATTTCTAAGATACTCCCTCTTCCAAAATAAATATCCATTTTTTTGTTTCAACCAAATAAAATGAAGTTTAATGCTGCCTTTTCAAAAAAATAAATAAAAAATAAAAATAAAGTTTAATGCGCAGGATGAATTTGATTGATTAGTGTAGCTAGTAATTTTTTTTAAAACATTTTGCAATTTGAAGTTAGACATTTATTTTAAAACGGAGAAAATATATGCATTACTTTTACTTTTTATATGTGTATTTTAGATCTCTATTTGGGAATATGATAATAAAATTAAAAAAAAAAAAAAAAAAAAAAAAAAAGAAGAAAGAAGAAAAGGGAAAAAAAGTCACAAACTATGACGTAATCACTTTTAGTAATCCTTTTTTCGTAAGAGTTTTATTTTACATTTGTGTATTTTATGTGCTTTTATGTCGTGGTTATTTTAATTATGTCATGCCTAATGCCTCGTATTGAGTCATATAGTAAAAGAGAATTTATACATTTTCCAAACTTATTTTATGAGGCTCAATGAATATAACCAAATTTCAAATCTGAAATTAAAATTTCTATTCTTGATTTGTCATTTTCAGCAACCATAAACCAAATTAAATTTCAGACTTATAGCTTTCCATTTCTTCCATGTTTTAACTAATTTCAAAAATAATAATATTTTCATTTTATCAATCTGAGACAGCGTTGATGTTTGTTATATGCATTTTTGTGTTCTATCCCATTACTTTCGTTATAGGTGTTCTGGTGTGTTCTTATATTCGCTAAAAATATTAAATATAAAAATAACATAGTTATTTATACCAATCCCAACTCATAAAACCCTTACAACAAACGGATCTTTAAACACTACGGTAGGGGTGTCCATGGTACTGGAACCGGACCCTGAACCGGAAGAACCGAGAACCGAAAATAAGAAAAATGTAGAACCCATAACCGTTCCATGTTCTTCGGTTCGGTTCCGGTACGGGAATATTCGGTAATTCCCGAAGAGAACCATAATATTTAAAAAATTCATTTTCTTCATTGACGATCATTCATAAAGGACATGCTGTATCAATACAAACACACAAAAAATGCCTCCAACAATGCAAATCGTTCAATAATTTTATTTGTTCAAAATAACATAAACAAAAACACAAAATGTCAAAATAAAAGTTTATAATTGTTCAAAAGTATCAAGAACACGCATTTGTGTTCCAAAACTCCAAAAACGCTTAAGGCTCCATCACTTTGTTTTTCTTTATAACTTTTTGATCTCATCATATTGTAACATAGTATCACTATCTAATCAATTATGATCACAATAAAAAAGGAAAAGATATATAGAAAAAACTTACTTTCATGTTGGATGAATGATGGCGATGATGATATTTAAATATTTGAATGATATTAGTAATTAACAATAAAATCTAAAAGTTAAAAACCTTATTATTTTTTCCAAATAACACAAGCTATCAGTTTTAGTAATTTTTTTTTCCAAACAAACCTTGCTAAAGTTTTTTTTTTTTTTCCTTAAAAGTTTGTATGTTCACAATTTCCCAAACAAACCCTATAAAATTTCATATTTTTAAAAGTACCGGAACTGGACAGTTCCGACCCGGACCGACTCAAGAACCAAAAAATTTGAATTTTAGGAACCAAGAACCGGACCATAGTTCTAATCAGTTCTTGTACGGGTACGGATCATCGGTTTTTTTGAACGCCAGCGATTTCATAAAGAAAGACAGAGATCAATTACGACACCATATCATAAAACAAGGGTCCATTCAACACCTACACCATAACCTAAGGGTACCAAACTCCAAAATTCACAAACCAACACCAATCAAAACCCAATTCCCCAAAATCCAATCACACCACTCTCACTAAAACCCCAAAATTCATTCCTTTTATCATCACAAACCCTAAAATAAAAAACACACACAGTATACAAAACAATGTCATCGACATTGTTAGAGCTCACACGGTCAGCTCACGAAGACACCGAACGGTTCGAGAGACTCATCGTGAAGGATTTGCAAAACGAACCGGCGACAAGCAAGGACCGGTTGTCGCAGAGTCACCGTGTTCGTAATCTGATTGAGCAGATCACTTCAACTACTCATAAACTTGTACGTCTTGCTGTTTATTTCGCTTGCCGTTAGTTTTTGTAACATATTGAATGATTTTATGTTTTTTAAGTAATTTTTTGGATTAGTATGACGATGCGGTCATGCGATTACAGTTCGGAAACCAAATGTTTTAAGCTATGTTCGGCAAAACTAGGAGTAGCTGATTGATATATAAAAGCGTTTTTGTAAGGTAGTTGTATGTGTAATTATGGAGTGTAAGATGATTTAAAAGTTAAATACTAATGCTAAAAGCTGATGTTATTAGCGTTTTATATACGAGTTTTTTAAACGCTCGCTGTGAAACAAGTATTGTATTTTAAACGCTAAAAGGTAAATGCTCGTCGGCAAACTTTGCGGATGTTTAGCGTTTTAAAATAGGAGCGTATGAAAAAATACAAATGCTAAACACTCTTTTCCAAACAAGCATTATGTTTATGCGCTAAAATGCTCGTCGCCAAACACAACGGATATTTTGATTGTCGTTAGTGTTTGTAATGTTTAGGGTTAGGGTTTGGTATTCAATGAGGTTCTGTTTATTAAGTGATGTCCGGAGATATGAGATTATGAGTTTGGAAACTGATATTCTAAGAATCTAAGCTAGTGATTAGGCTATGTTTGGCAAAACTAGCTGCAAGTAGTAGTTAGTTTTATAAAAAAGCGTTTGGTAGCGTAGCTCTATGTAAAAGCTAAGCGTCAACACTAAAAGCTTCTTTTTATTATATGAGTGTTCAAACAAAATTTAAAAGCTGAACGCCCGTTGCCAAACAAGCATTATGTTTAAACGCTAAAAGGAAAACGCTCTAAAATTCTTGTCGCCACATACATTGGATGTTTACATTATAACAGAAATTTAGAGATTATGAGCTTGGAAAGCAGATAGCGTAAGCTAGTGATTTTAGCTTAGTTCGTTACTGGTGAAAGAATTTAAAATATAGCTGTTTGGACCGGAATGAACTATAGGACAGTGTGAAATGACTTTATACTATAAGTGAGCTTTATGTTTACCGAGTATGCTCTAACTGATATTGTATGGTTCTGCTCAGGTATTAGGTTTTAGACTGACTTTTGAATCTCTTATTGTGATAGGATATTTGAGATAGAATAGTATGGATTTGTTGTGAACTAGGTCTGACAATTTCGACCCAAGGATCGGACCGTACTGAACAAAAAACCCCCGACCAAACTGGCATGAACCGAGCTGACCAAAGCTTGACTGGTCTGGTTCTTGGTCCTTTGATTTTCCTTTTGTCGGTCTCGGTCTGGTCCAATGACTTCCCAGTTCCCACAACATGTCCAAAAGCGGTCTAAACCTGAAAGTCCGGTGGAACAGGGACCGACCAAAACGGGAGCATTCGGTCCAGTTTGCGGCTCCTAGTTATAGTTTGTTTCGGCTCCAAACCTTTCTGGTCCAGTTTTGGGCCCGAGCACACCCCTCTTGAATTTCTGGAGTAGAACTATGGGATAGTGACTTAAGTGTAATTGTTTATTGGTAAAAGAAATTTAAGTAGCTGTTTGGATTGGACTGAACTATACGATAGCGTAAAATGATTGTTTGCTTTAATTGCTGCTATTGGATAGCGTAAACTGATTGTTTGCTTTAATTGCTGCTATTGAGTGTACTCGAACTGATACTCTACGGGTTTGGTTAGGTTTTAGGGGTTTTTGACTGGCTTGTGCACACTTTTGGTTGCTATAGGATCTTTGAGATAGTATAGCACGGATTATGTCAGTGAACTGTATCGTATAGTACAGATTGTGTTGTGAATGGTATTGTGAACCGCGGGACTTAAGCTGTGAGATTGTGATTCAAGCATAGTTTTTCAGTGTTAAAAGAACCCTTGTACAATAGCATAAAAACACCTGTTTTGTATGACGGTACCGACCTTTGCGCACTTCCAATCGCTTTCGAATCTTTTGTGTTATTTGTTTTGCATTTATGGGTATTATCTTGTTCTTAAAAATGGTATAATGTACTGTAATTTTTTGATCTTTTTGTGGAACGTTTAAGTAAGATTTTGAGCTGTTTTGCTTACTTTATGGTTGTTCTGGTTTAGGTTGATATATATGAAGATAAAGACAATGCGAGGAAGGAAGAGATTGCTGCTCTTGGTGGACAAACTGCTACGGGAACTAATGTTTTTAGCGCGTTTTATGACCGACTGAAAGAGGTAAGCGTTTCAGCTTCCTTTCCGGGTATATATGAAATTATCCCTTTGCTTTTAGGATCTTTATTGAACGTATTGGTTTTGAACTTATCATGCCATTCTCTGTTAAGATCATGCATTAATTATTTTCTGAATTAGTGCTCACTTATGTATGTGATCTATTTGAGTCTTTTGGGGGGATATAGAAAGCATATTGATCAATAGTTTCTTTTAAATAGCATTAAGACCTGGCTACCAACTCAGTGACAGTACGAAGTCTACTTCATTGTCCTTGTTGCAGCTTCAAATGAAATCAAGTTGATAATTCACATAAATTAGGACCTTGTTAGCTTTTCGAGGGAATAAGTGCGGACTAAAATAAATTTGTTATTTAAATGGTCAGTGCATAGCCTATAAACACATGATTTCTTTTGCAGATTCGGGAGTATCATAGGCGTGTTCCATCAGCACGGATTATTGACACGACTGATGAATACGAGCAATTACTCGAAGAAGAACCGGTGGTTGAGTTCAGTGGAGAGGTTAGTCACTCTTTGTGTTTCTCGTAACATCTCTCTCTATGGCCTCATATGTTGTTGTCTGGTTATTATTTGTGGACAACTTTGGTTAACATTTGTAATCAAGTTTTAATTCTTTGTATGGCTTATTCTTTGCAGGAAAGCCATGGACGCTACCTGGATCTGCATGAGTTGTACAATTACTTCATCAATTCTAAGTTTGGCAGTAAAATTGAATACTCTGCTTACCTTGATGCTTTCGCACACCCACAACTCATTCCCCGGAAACTAAAGATGACAAGGTTATAATATATTTGGACTTCTTATATTTTCTTTTCTGTGTTTATCTATATCTTTGGTTATAACTGTCCAATTTATCGCGAACCACGCTGCACTGCGGGTATAAGTGACTAACTCATTAGGCGTTGTTTTAGTTGGTATTCACGTACATCGTCCTTTTTTTTCTTATACATCCTTATAGACTTGTAAAAAATAACTGCGGGGCTAAGTTACTATTAATTATAAAATTGAAAAAATTGTATATTTGATTCATATTAATCGTAATATAAAATATTGTCAATGATAAACTTTAAAAAATTAAATTTCCAAATATCTTTTGAGTAAAAGTTAATTAAATAGGAATATATGATACTTTCACTTCTTTTATTATTAATAAATACTGTAATAGATAGTAAGATGTAAGAACTAAAACTTTTAATACAATATATCAAACAACTCATATTTAAGGGGCTTTTATGAAACTTTGTTATGAATACGGGACGGGGTTAAGTTTTGTAATGAATAGATTTCTCTAATAGTATATATATATATACAATATCATAATTTGTATGTAGAATCTATTATTTATTATAAGTGTAAGCAAAAATCTGTATACCTGATTATATTTAGTTTTTCCAGTCAATACAAGGATTATTTGGACAAAATGCTAGAATACCTGGTGTCTTTCATTATACGCACAGAGCCCCTGCAAGATCTTGACAGATTATTCTCAAAGGTACCTACTCTTAAATGTTTATCTTACCTTTTCATTTTATATATTTTATATGCATTATATGCTCTGTATATGGTATGACCATCTTATAACTATAGTAGTTTGTGGTGAAATACATGCAATGGTCAACGATTTATTGCAGTATTCTTTATATTTCACTCAAGTAATTAGACCCTAGACTAGCTCTAACTCATGGCTTGAATCTTATGAACTTTACATAAGCATGCATTCATGCTCGTGCTGCCATGCCAAGTTTATTACGATAGCATTTATAATTGACCTTGTGCTTGAAAGAATTAGTAGACTATCATTAACATAAGATATATAAGATGTAGATAGGTTGCGAGTAGGTTGACATGCAGCTGCATACTATTTATCATCTCTGGATAGCTCAACCATGAACTACTAGTGTTACTGTGTTGATGTGTTGTAACTTTAAAGCAGATCTAGGCGATTAAGTGATTTTTTAGAGCTTAGTTTTTTACAAGTGATATGACTCAACATTGGTCTTATAGAAGCATTTTCTTGTTATAGTTTCAAATCTGTCCTTGTGCTGATTTGAAAACAAATTTAAAATGCAGAAAGTCTTAGAAAATCAATTAACGAGCTTTTTCTGATTGGTTATTTCAAAACAGGTGGCAGCAGACTTTGACGAACAATGGGCTGAGGGAAAAATAGATGGGTGGAAAGACGAGCCTCAAGAAAATGGACATGTTAATGCGTCTATCGATCTGGACTTCTATGATACAGTTGAAGAATTGGTTGCAATTGGGGGCGACAGATTGAAGGAGGCAAGGGGCATTCTAGACATTTTCTGGGTACCTTATTCTAAATCTCTTTGCCTCCTTTTATTTGCTAATCAACATCTTTTATGGTAGGCATTGGGTGCACTGGGACTAAAGACTGGAGGCACTGTTCAACAACGTGCAGAAAGGCTTTTTCTCACAAAGGTATTTGCATTATGTCTCATTAATCTATGTTTTACTCTTCGTAATGTTGATTAAACTTGATAAATATAAGTAGTTCAAACAATTTTTGGTTTGCAATGGGATTCTCCCTTCGTCCGAAAATAGTCACCACTCCAATATCTAGTGTTTTCTTTAAGTTTTTACCCTTTGATCAATATTTAGTGTTTTCTTTTAAGTTTTGTAATAATAATTGTAATTAGGGTAATATGGAAAACTTAAATCAATTTTTTTATGAAGTTAACAATGATATTGAAACATATAGAAATAGTAAGATGGGCAGTAATATTGGGACGTTGGGGGTATAATTCATGACAAACAAAAAAGGGTGTTGAGATTCATATCTATTTACATTGAGACCTCACTTTCAGGTTTTGTGGCAGATGTAACCTCACTGTGAGTTATTACGTGAAACTTGTATTACTATATTGTCTGCTTGAATCAAATCTCACGGTCGCTTTTATCTACTTGCTATAATTTTGCAGCACACACCTCTCGAAAAGTTGGATAGAAAGCATTTTCTACGAAAGCCCGAACAGAAAGGTGTGGTTGCTTCACATCAAAATGATGATTCAAAAGATATTGCTTTAATGGAGGCAAAGATAGAGAAGTTATGTGAGATATTGTCAGAGGTAAACTGAGCACACCTATATACCTTTTACTTTTCTTTTCATTAAGTTTTTCGGACTAATCAATACAACTCTTTTTTTACAGACAATAGCAGAGACAAAACGAAACACTGATAGGAAACAGGCACTGAATTACGACGAAATGGAAGCTGAAAGGGAGCAGGTTAGATCAGTTTTATAATTTATTTTTATGGTTAGAGTAATTTACATGAATGTTCCTAGTAGTTTTGTAAGAACAATGGGAATTGTCTCTTGTTGATATTATATGCATAATTGGTCCCCAAATTTGCTTTTAGTCTCTAAAGGGTAATGGACAAGGGATCAAAAGTGAAAGAAAACAGTTCAATTAGGATCCATTTATTCGAATAGTATCAGGAAGCCTTGATTTCTGTTATTTCTACCAAACTTCGGGAAATTTTTGTGAATTGACTCGTATAGTTATGTATTTCTATTATCTACTGTGCCTCACTCTTATTAACATAATTTGCAGGAGGATGAACCTGAAGTTGAGAGTGATGATGAGGATCAACAAATATATAATCCTTTGAAGTTGCCAATGGGTTGGGATGGGAAACCGATACCATATTGGCTCTATAAGCTTCATGGCCTTGGGCAGGTCTGTGTTACTTTATTTTTATTATATTTTTTCGTATATTCGTTGACAGTAATGTAAGTTCACTATTTGTTTTATCTTAATGTATCTAATCAGGAGTTCAAATGTGAGATATGTGGAAACTATAGTTATTGGGGAAGAAGAGCCTATGAACGTCATTTCAAGGAATTTCGACATCAGTATGGTATGCGTCGACTTGGTATTCCTAATACCAAGAACTTCAATGAAATCACTTCAATTGAGGTATGCCTTTATGATAAACTTAAATAGTAACCATTTTTATATATGATGTTACATGTGGCTATCGGGGGGATTACCTATTTTCTCGCTCATAAAAAAACTATGAGATACAGTTTCTAACAAAAGGAATTTTTTTTGTCAATATCTAACAATATTCACTCCTTTTTATGGGTTAAAGTAGTTTAACCCTCAAACTTTCACTTAATTTACTGTTAAACCCTTAAAACTTTCTTTTGCCATGTATTTTTATTCTTAAAAACTTCTATTTTATGTTTGATCTAACCGATCCATTTATGCCACATTGGCAACTATGGTACTTTCATGTTATCTTTGGAGGCAATTTTCTCTCTTTTTAGGTAAATGTTGTATAATCTTGTTAACTAATTGGTTCACCATACAGGAAGCACAACAATTATGGGAGAGAATTAAAGAGAAACAAGGTGTCAACAAATGGAGACCTGATCTTGAGGAAGAATATGAAGACAGAGAGGGAAACATTTACAACAAAAAGACATACACTGATCTTCAACGTCAAGGGTTGATATAGTATATGCTGCTCTTAACCACTAGTAAGTTTGTTTATTTTATAGTAACTTAGTTTTAACGACATATCTGATTCATGCTGTTAGTAATAAGTTTCTGCCAATCTAATCCATTTGTTTTGTTTTTCTTTGAACCAGTTTGCCAGAAAGTAAAGCATATGTTACAATGGCGTCTGAAATACATATCATCGGAACTTATTTTTGCGTGAAAATTGTTGTTAAAGTGATGTTGCAATCACGAGCAGAAATCAAGTTATATTTGGCTAATGGTGTTGAATCTTATGGTTTTGTATGAAGATTTTGTAGTATTGTAAACTTTAGAGCATAGATGGTAATCAGTCGAGTTGCTTCACCCTCAATATTTGATCGCTGCATTAGTCGTCGCCAATTGTCTTTTTGAGCAAATGTAACATTCTGTTTCTAGGTTCTAAACAGTTGTGAATGGTAACTTGGATTTTGGAAGCAGGAATTCTTAGTTATTTCTTTGTTTGAGATATTTTAGCTTGATATAAATTTTATCTAGAAGTGTTACTTGGGTGAAAACCATAAAACTGTACCGGAATCGCGTATCGGTTGATAATTTTGATTCCTCGGCTCAAGTTATAGCTACATTTCTCAGCTCTAGTTATAGCAAAACATGAGGGCTCTAGTTATAGCAAAACGTGAGGGCTCTTGATTCCTCGGCTCAAGTTATAGCAACATTTCTCAGCTCTAGTTATAGCAAAACATTTCTCAGCTCTAGCAATGGCAATGTTTAAGCAATAAATAGGCTTAGGTTACTTGACCAAAAGTTTGAGTCTGGCTGATTGTCTTGTTTGGATTCAAACCGCCTTTAAACCGTGACAAGATTAGTGTAAACCAAGACAAGACTGGGCTATCCATGGGTTCAAAGTGACACTTTACAATAACCCAAAGCTCCATTTCCAAACACCCCAAAACAAGAATTTCTTCTGACCCAAGTTCCTAGAGGTGCAAAAAAATCGGTTTTTTTCGGTTTTCGGTTTTTGAAAAACCAGTTTAAAAAAAACCAGTTTTAATCGGTTTTTTGGAAAATCGGTTTTAGTCGGTTTTCGGTTTTCCGAAATCGATTTTTTTCGGTTATAACTATTCGGAATCGGTTTTTTTCGGTTAACAATTTTCGGAATCGGTTTTTTATCGGTTCGGTTCTTTTCGGTTATAAATGTTCGGATTCGTTTTTTTTTTTTTTTATCGGTTATTTACCGGTTAGTTTTTTTTGGGAATTTTACATACATGTTCGAACATTATTTTTTTCGGTTTAATTAAACAACACAATTATACAACTAAAAATACAATCATAACTTTTATTCAAACAACACAATTATACAACTAAGAAAATACAATCATAACTTTTATTTAAACAATACAATTATCCAACTAAAAATATATAAATACTAATACATTTCGAGCTTCGGCATAGCCATCACCCGAAAACATATTAGTGTAATCAAGCATATCGAGCTTCGGCATTGCCATCACCCGTTATACTCAAGTCATTAAATTATCCAAAAAATCTTCTACATCCACGTCTTCAACATCAAATGCTTCGAACTCACCTTCATCTAATTCGGTAATCGGAGGTGATATCCCTAATTCAACTTCTTCTCTTCCTATAGTTTCTTCAACGTCTTGTAATATCGGACCTTCCAACGATGATTCATGTTGTATCCTATCTACCCCGTCCAAATAATCTTTCAAACATACACATACTTCCACGGATTCGGGGGTTAGTCTTGACCTTTTTTCCGATATAATTCGACCGCTAGTAGAAAAGGCCGATTCGGAAGCTACCGATGAAGCTTGTACCGCTAATAAGTCACAAGCCATAGCGGATAAAATTGGAAATTGAATTTCCCTTTCTTTCCACCAAGCCAAGATGTCAAAGTTTGCAAACTCATGGGGACTTAAAGTTATTAAAAAGTTTGTAGCCATATATTGTCCCAATACGCTTGTCGGGGCCGATGTTCGTTGACGCTTTGTAGCGTCTTCACATAAACTATTATAAAGGTTTATATTAATGTCTCTTGCTTGTCGAGACGACCCGGCCCGCATTTGGTCAACAATTGGGTTTTGTTGATGACCATATTTTGTTGCATAAATTCCAAATAATTGTTTAAAACTATCGTTAAATTTCAAAATTTCGTTTCTTATATAGTCGGGGTCGTCTTCGTTTAACTCTAAATTTTCCATTATTCTTGTTATTAAAAGTTCTACGCCTCCAACATTTAAACATGGATTAAGTACGGCGGAACAAGTAAAAACCAAAGGTAAACTAGCCCAATATTTTATAAATTTCTTTTTTATAACTTTAACCATTTTTCTAAACATACCGCAAGGTGAGTTTTTTAATTCGTCTAATTTTTCCGTCATAGCATAAATTTGGTTTAAAACTATTGAGCTAGTTGGGTAATAAACACCCGATAATATAGTTGTTGCCTCTTTAAAAACTTGTAAAAAAATAGTTAAATCATTTAGTCGATCCCAATCTTGGTCGTCTATCGGAACGGACTTATTTCTACTAACAAGTACATCATTAAAAGCGGTTAAAGTTTGACGTTGTCGTAATATATTTTCAAACATCATGCAAGTAGAATTCCACCTAGTATTATTATCAAAGCAAGGTCCTAGGGGTTGTTCACCACATTGTTTACGAAAACGGTGATAGTTCATTTGTCTTTCGTTGCTCGCACTATATATAGTTGTTAATAAACTTCTAAATTGCATTTTTAAACTATCACATATTTTTAATGCCGCTTGCACGGATAAATTTATAACATGAGCAACACAACGAGAATGAAAAAAAGCACCATCTAAAACGGGTTTAATACGCAATTTTAACAAATCCATAGCTCTAGTATTATTAGATGCATTATCTAGTGAAATCGTAAAAACTTTATCATCTAAATTATATTCAATTAAAGTGTCATGCAAAATTTTTCTTAAATTAGATCCCGTATGAGGATAACCAAATAGTTTAAAAGCAATTGTCTGTTTCATTAACAACCAAGATTCGGGATTAAACCAATGAGCCGTAACGGCGAGATAAGAATTTGCCGTACCATGTGGTGCGGTCCAAGTATCCGTAGTTATAGAAACACCATATTTATATTCACGAAAACCATTAATAATATCTTGTTTAGCCGTTTCCCATAATTTAAAAGCATCACTTCTAAGAGTAGTACGACTTACATGTTCATAACGCGGTTGTAGCCTCGTTTTGATGATCTCCGTAAGCTTGACGTTGTTGAAGTGGTTGAATGGAAGCGCTTGTTGAATGACAAACTTCGTAAAATCAAGTCGAAGCGCTTCACTATCATATATAAAAACCCGACCATCCGCACCAATAGTACCATCGGACGAAGCTCGGACCGCATTACATTTTTCTTTATGATTCCTAAGTGTAGTGTTAGACGTTGGAGTATAAAAGTTCTCACATTTCTTGCAACGCGCCTTTTCCGCATTATCGATCATAATACACAAATCGTAATTACACCAAACATCACCTTTCCGGTTCGTTGGCCTAACTTTCACGACATCTTCATTTGTGTAGTGTTTTTTTGCATTGCTAGTAGAAACGAAGGGAGTAGTGGAAGCTTGTTGTGATACGTTTTCCATTATATGTGAGCGTTTTTGAGAGATTTTGAGTGTTTTTTATGTGTTTTCAACCACAACCCATTACATGTATTTATAGTATCATTACATAGCCTAAAATCATCCAAAAAGATAAAAAAAAACGCACAAAAAATCAAACCAAACGGCTAGTGACCGTTTTTTTTTTTTTTTTTTTTTTTTAAACCGGAAAAAACCGGTTTTGTATGCAACGGCTAGTTTGACCCAACTTTGACCGGTTTTTTTAAACCGGTTAAAACCGGTTTTTTTTTTTTTTTTTTTTTTCGAAAATTAACGCGGGCTTTTTTTTAAAAAAAAAAAAAAAAATTTATTTTAAAACCGGATAAAACCGGATTTTTTAAAAAACCGGTTTTAAAACCGAAAAAAACCGGATTTTTCAAAAAAAAAAAAAAAACTGATCCAACCGGTTCGGTTTTTTGAAAACCGGTTCAGTTTTAAAAAAACCGGTTTCGGTTTTATATACCGGTTTTAAAAAAAACCAGTTTCGATTTGCACCTCTACAAGTTCCACTGATTCATCATCATCATCATCATCACCACACGCACACGCACACGCCCACGCCCACAAACACACCCAAAATAAGAAAACCCTTAAACCCCTAACCAAGAAACCACAAAAACCCTTTATTTCCAACCAAATTAAACATAACCCATTATCGCATTTGATGTATAAATCAGTTAAGAAAATACCTTTTGGATTTCAACCTTATAGAACCCTAAAGAAGTGATTTTTATTAAATAAAAATGGTGGAATCATCAGAAGATGAAAGTAATAATAAAAAGCTATATGCTTTACTTCATGTGTCACCAGAAGCTTCTGATGAAGAAATCCGTAAAGCTTATCGCCAATGGGCTCAAGTTTATCATCCTGATAAATATCAAGATTTGCAGGTCTACCTTTTTATTTATTTATTTATTTTTTAAGTTATTCGCTTATTTGATATTGGTTTTTGTAATTAGTCAAATGCTGAATTGTGTTTTTGATGTTGTAACGATATTTGTTGGGTATATTTAGCAAAATTAGGAGTACCCGAGCCGTAAACAGTAGCTGGTTGTTTAAGTTAATAGTAGTATTGTTAGTAGTGGTATTGTTTTTATAAAAGTGTAAAATGAAGTAGCGTTTCTAGAAAAAAAAAAAAAAAAAAAAAAACGGAACACTAAGGGTGCGTTTAGTTGAGGGAAAAAATCCTTGTTTTTCACAAAATGTTTTGAGGAAAACAAAGAAAACAGAGATCGCGTTCAAATTAGTGTTTTCCAATAAAATTCTCTACAAAACACAAAATTCCTATTTCCAACTTTAATACACAAAACAAGAAAACACTTTTTTTTGTTTTCCCCCATTTTCCATTAAAATACCCCCAATCCGCTTTCGTTCATTTTTATACGTTTTTGTCGGTGTTTATCGGTATTAATACGATTTTGTACGTTATTATCCGTTTTTGTCCGTTTTCGTCTCTTTTTTACGTTCTCGTCCGTTTTTTTACGTTTTCTTTCGATTTTTACGTTTTCGTCTGTTTTTTACGTTTTCGTCAGTTTTTTTCGTTTTCGACCATTTTTTACGTTTTGGTCTGTTTTTATACGTTTTCGTCGTTTTTACATTTTCGTCAATTTTACGTTTTCGTCCGTTTTTACGTTTTCGACCGTTTTTTTACGTTTTCGTCGTTTTTACGTTGTCGCCGTTTTTTACGTTTTCGCCGTTTTTTACGATTTCGTCCGTTTTTTAGATTTTGACCTTTTTTACGTTTTCGTCTGTTTTTTATCTGTTCGTCAGATTTTTAATGTTTCGTCACATTTTTTACGTTTTCGTCCGTTTTTTTATGTTTTGTCAGATTTTTTTACGTTTCGTTCGTTTTTTTACGTTTTCGTCGATTTTTAACGTTTTAGTCCTTTTTTTACGTTTTCGTCCTTTTTACAATTTGACCTTTTTTTAACGTTTCGTCCGTTTTTTATCTGTTCGCCAGATTTTTTTATGTTTCGTCAGATTTTTTTACGTTTTCGTCTTTTTAAAGTTTTCGTCAGATTTTTACGTTTTCGTCCGTCTTTTTACGTTTTTTTCAGATTTTTTACGTTTTCGTCCGTTTTTTTATCTGTTCGTCAGATTTTTAATGTTTTCGTCAGATTTTTTTACGTTTTCGTCCGTTTTTTTACGTTTTCGTCAGTTTTTTTTACGTTTTCGTCAGTTTTTTTACGTTTTCGTCAGATTTTTTACGTTTTCGTCCGTTTTTTACGTTTCGCAGATTTTTTACGTTTCTTCCGTTTTTTTACGTTTTCGTCAGCTTTCTACGTTTTCGTCAGTTTTTTTTACGTTTTCGTCAGTTTTTTTACGTTTTCGTCAGTTTTCTAAGTTTTCATCAACTTTTTTACGTTTTCGTCAGTTTTTTTACGTTTTCGTTAGTTTTTTTACATTATCGTCCGTTTTCTTACATTTTGGTAAAAAAACTGATGAAAAGGTAAAAAAACTGATGAAAACGTAAAAAAACTGACAAAAACGTAAAAAACAGATGAATTCATAAAAAACTGACGAAAACGTAAAAAATCTGACGAAAACGTAAAAAAACTGACGAAAACGTAAAAAACGGAAGAAAACGTAAAAAATTTAACAAAAACGTAAAAAAACTTACGAAAACGAAAAAAAACGGACAGAAACGTAAAAAAACTGACGAAAACGTAAAAAAACGGACGAAAACGTAAAAAAATGGACGAAAACGTAAAAGAGCTGACAAAAACGTAAAAGAGCTGACGAAAACGTAAAAAATCTGACGAAAACGTAAAAAAACGGACGAAAACGTAAAAAAACTGACAGAAACGTAAAAAAGCTGACAAAAACGTAAAAAAACGGACAAAACGTAAAAAAACGGACGAAGACGTAAAAAATCTGACGAAAACATAAAAAAACTGACGAAAACGTAAAAAGATTGACGAAAACGTAAAAAAACGGACAAAAACGTAAAAGAGCTGACGAAAACGTAAAAAATCTGACGAAAACGTAAAAAAATAGACAAAAACGTAAAAAACTGACGAATTCGTAAAAAACTGATGAAAACGTATAAAAGCTGACGTAAACGTAAAAAAATAGACAAAAATAGACAAAAACGTAAAAAACTGACGAAAACGTAAAAAACTGATGAAAACGTAAAAAATCTGACGAAAACGTAAAAAAGCTGACGAAGACGTAAAAAGTCGGATGAAGACGTAAAAAATCTGACGAAAACGTAAAAAAAAAACGGACAGAAATGTAAAAGAGCTGATGAAAACGTAAAAAATCTGACGAAAACGTAAAGAAACGAACGAAAGCGTAAAAAAACGTACGAAAACGCAAAAAAACTGACGAAAACGTAAAAAAACGGACGAAACATAAAAAATCTGTCGAAAACGTAAAAAACTGACGAAAACGTATAAATACTGACGAAAACGTAAAAAAACAGACGAAAACGTAAAAAATCGAATGAAGACATAAAAAAACAGACGAAAACGTTATTTGATGTTATATTTTAATTTTTTAATTCTTTATTTTCTCGTATTAGATTTTTTTTAGTTATTTTATAATTTAGTTGGTTGGTTTATAATATTTGTTTTTGTGTTTTGAAGATGTTTGTATAATATTAATAAGGTGAATAGATAATTGAGATAGAAAAACAACAACACTTAAACATGTTTTCTAGTTTTGCAAAATGGAAAATACAAACACATGATTCTTAGACTAAACGCGTTTTCTAAATTTTCCATTGTTTTGTGGAAATATAACTCCCCTCCCTTTTCCTACAAAACAAGAAATAGGAAATAAAAGAAAATGTTTTCCAACTAAACGTCACCTAAATGCTCCTTGGTCCTTGCCAAATGAGCTTTCAAATTTTATGGTGTTTTTGCAAGTAAACATAGGCGGGATTGGGTTTAAGAGTTTCACATTTTTGTAAATTTAGTTCAGAAAGGGTTTTGTTATAATGTGATTTGTTGATTCTTGTTCGTGGTTTTTATGTTTAGGTTGTTGTTTCTAATGTTAGGAGATATAAATCGTTTGTGATTTTGTTTAGTTTTGATGTGTTTTAACGAAATGTTAAATGTATATTTAGAGAGTTTGCGTCTTATTGGAAAAATGTGCTATGCTAATGCGAATCAGGCTGTTCATCTATATGAACGCTTTTACTTCCATTTTCCTTGTTTGGTGAGCATGATTGTGGATCATTGGACGTAATTTTTTTATAACTCAAAGAGGTAGATGTTAATTCAGTGACTTGATAGGAAACGTGAGCGCCTAAAGAAATGTATCCAAGTAATTGAACTACGATTTCTAAGCGTCAAATACCAAGTGTATCTACATTCATTATACTTTATGTAGATAATAGGAAAGAGAGTCTAGTCTTGTGATAAAACTAACTCTTCGTTTTATTAAACATTTTGTAATTTGCTGTTTCAGATGAAGGAGGTTGCTACTGAGAATTTTCAGAGGATATGTGAAGCATATGAGATTTTATGTGACGAGAATAAAAGACAGATATACGATATATATGGTATGGAAGGGTTAACCTCTGGTCTAGAACTTGGTCCAAAGTTAAATAAAGCGGAAGAGATCAAGGAAGAACTTGAAAGGCTGCACATATTCAACCTGCTGGTGTTATTCTTGCACAAGTATCAGTTCCAAGTTTCCTAGCCGGGCATGGTTTAGTGAGAGCGTATGACTCCTGATTCTTGACTTTTTAAGTTAAACCTGCAGAACTAACATAGAATAATCGACCCATCTTTATGTCATTTTGTTTCTTTGACAACAAGACCTGCAAAATGGAAATGTTAAACGATAAAAAAAAGGGTTGGTAAACTCTTTTTGGGATAACAAAATGATGAAATCTTGATAAAATTTGCAGAATGTCAATGACTAGTGAAATCCAGTCTCAAGTATCGAAAAACAATGTGATTGCTTTTGGCGGGACCCTTGCTGTAAAATGAAGTGATGGTGATGCAGCTGCTAATGCTGTTTTTAGGCATCAATTATCTTCTGTATCCTCCATTGAAATTATGGCTTCTGCCTGTTTGCGTGGATTAATAGGCGTACAAACAACTCGGTAAATAAACTGTTTCATTATTATGTTAATTTTTTTTTTGTTTATCAATAAGCTGTTTTTTGATTCATTGGTTTGTTGGTTCAGCCAGCTGTCCCGTAATTCCCGTGCAACAATGGGACTTGCCATGTCACTAAGAGATGGTTCAATAAATCTTTCTAATGCTTGGAATCGCCAGCTATCCACATCAACAAGTGCAAATGTAAGAAGCTCTTACGTTATCCTCCTTTTCAAATTTATGGGTGTGTTTGATTGTGTGTGTTGGAAGTGATTATGTGATATTATATAAGCAGAGTCGGTAATTAGATGTTTAAACCTTTAAATTCTGTTTACTATTCATGGAAACGAATACATATAAAAGTGACCAAAATTGACATTTTTGTGTAAAAGTGTGGGACACCTTATGAAATGGAGCAAAAGTCTCGAGTTAGGCTAAAAGAGGGGGAAGATTGATATTCTGTTTACCCCTGGATAGATAGTTTTGTCACAACTGGTATGAAATTCTGATATGTTAACTAGAAGTAATATTTTATATCATTTTGCCTCTGTTTTTCAGATAGAGCTGAATTTAGGGACAGACTCTTCAATTGCTGTTGGATGGCGAAAAAAGAACCAAAAAATGGCTGCAGCTGGAGAAATAAGGGTAATTGTTTTTATTTTTTTATTTTTGAATTTCAGCTCTCATTGCTAAACACGTTTTTGAAAAGGTTGTTTTACGGGTAGTTTTACATTGTTTAAAATGCTATGGTATAAAGCTATAAAAATTGTAGAAACTTGAGTCTTTCAGTGCTAAAGTTATTGTTGGAAAGTCAGAAATGTAAATTTAATATGTTAATCTTCATGGGTATGGACATGACTTCCTAAAATTACAGATTGGCACCAGTGCAGTCGGTGCAGTTGGTCGTTATACCCACCGGTTCTCCTCAAAGTCTCATGGGCGTATTACTGGAAAAATAGGAAGGTATTTTTTGAACACTTTGTTGTGCTATTGTTTTTCTTTAGTTCCATGTGATACTCTTGTCATCTCGACTACTCTTTCTATCTGAAAATGAGTGAGATTTTTGCAATTTTTTTGTTGCGACTCTGCATATTGTTGGGGGTAACTTAATACTTTATACAGTCATGGTTTCAGTTAAGTTATTAAATAATATTTACATATTAAAGATCCTATTTTTTGTTGATTTGAGTGACTCAACAGGCGTCCTTGCATCTTAGATGATCATGCATAGCCACAACCTTGATTTGTTTTACGTATTCCTATAAAGAAAAGAGAACTAATCTTTTAATTTACCACTAACTTGAAGTAGGCGGAGGAAGAAAAATATCAGAGTTAAGCACCGTCAGAATGTTGTACACAATTGGGATTCAGGTAATTGCCACATAAAAAAAAGTTGTCCTTTTTTTATTACGCCCCCTTTTTATAGATTTTCTTTTATACATGTAGGGTATATACTGGAAACTGGAGTTACATCGTGGTCCCCAAAAGTTGGTTGTTCCGGTAAGTGCAACTATTGCCTTGTAGTCGATCCAAAATCATTTCTTTTGGTTCAACGATTTGCTGTTATCATTACTTTTTGGTAAACATGTTACCAAATTTATCTTTTTTGGTAAAATATCTTGCTTATGATGAGCTATTGCATGCAGATTTTTCTATCGAGGCATATTAGTCTTGGCTTTGCTGCGGGGGCGTTCTTTCTTCCAACCACGCTTTACTTTGCTCTCAAGGTATCTTCTATTTGTGCTCTTTCTGTCCCATAATAACTATTGTCAAATGAGATATTTGACAATTGTCCTACACTTTCTACAAATATTTTTCTAAATTATAAGACGTGCGAAAGGGCATTTGAGACATTTGACAATGTCTTAAACTTTTCTACAGTTATTTGTCAAAACCATAAGACGTTGATAACCTCATGGGACCTAGGAAGTGCGTAGCGATTTATCATCTCTGACTTGTATTGCACATAATGATCCTTTTTATATGCATGCGGACGCTTGCCTTAAAACCTTATTTTCGTAGACGAGAACAGCAGCAGGCACTCGAGAATATGGAACAAACTCGTACTCAGGTACCTGATGTAGATAAAGATACTGTTTTAGTCAGTTTTGGGGGTTTTATGGATTTCTGTAATGAACTGATTTTTAGTTTTTACGTTTGGATAAATTGACTGAACTATTAGTCAATTTTTGTAATGGAACTGATAAAAATAGCTCAGATAATCAATACCAGTTGCAACAAAATGATCATTACATGGGAAAACGAAAAAAAATGTTTCTGCCCTTTTTTTATACACCGATAATACTTTTCACACAGTGAGTTTCAAAACAGGTAACCAAATCCCCCATAAACCGTCAAAAAATGTGGGCCGCCCTTTTACTCTGATGAAAGTTATTACCACCTTTGTTCCTGAGTTGAGTACATGCTTGACTTTTGATGTTGTCCGCCTAATTGAGGCTAAAAATTTCTCTATTTTGACTATACTAAAACTTTTGATGTTTGACTTCACATAGTTGCAGAAGAATTTGGTAACTCTTAGTGTCTTTGAATATCTTTATTAGTTTCATATCCAATAGAAAATGTTTAACCACGCCAGCTTTAACATTATGTGTTATGTAGGTTCAAGAAGCAAAAGCAGCGGCAGAGAAAGCTCAGCAGTTGCTGAAAAATGTGGCTATTCGGAAACAAAATAAACAATCCGAGACCAATGGATTGGTGATTGTCGAAGCTGTTTATGGTAACCCTAAAGCAGTGAAAAACAGCAACAATCCTGAAGAGAATAACAATGAATTAGCTTCGCAAATGATGGATGTCACTTTACCTCTTAATTTTCTAGTCAGCGATGCTGGGCAACTCAAGGTACATTAAGTTACTTACATAATAGAGGGTTGCACTAATATAAGGAATGAAGTTACAAGTAATTGGTAATGTTACTGTTTTTTGAGTCACCAAAACATTTTTTTTAAAGGTTTTAATGTTAATATAAATCTGACTAATTCAGAGAATGTGTCATTGATTCTTTGATGTTGGATCACTAGATTAATCTTTATATCGGAGTCCATTTGCTAGACCTTAAAAATCGAGTGTTAAATTGACTATCTTTCTTTTAAAATTCAAACTTTCTAATAATTAGCCGTTTATTGTTGTAGTTACATGAAGGTGTAAAGAAGTCAGGAATTATGGGCTTTTGTGATCCTTGCCCTGGTGAAACCAAGAAACTATACGTCAAGTACACTTACGGTGGCAACAGATACGAGGTAAGCACGCTGTCAGAGATGGCATGGCACGATGGGCGGGTCTGGTTGATTGGTGGTGGTGGGTCAAAACCGGGTAGTCTTTGTATGGGTTGAAAGGGGTTATTTGATATATATATATAGGGTGAGGTTCTTTTTAGAACCAAATAAATTGCGAGAACTGCGAAAACCAGCATCAACCAATCAGATTTTTTTGGATATTAATTTTTATTATTTAAATTAAAAGGGTATAAAGGTAAAATGACTTTTTTATTTTCTTTTTGATTTTTTTTTTATAAAAAACGTTTTTTAGTTCCTAAGTTTTAGGACTTTTTTTTTTTACATGTTTAAAAATACATTATGTGCACATGTGTTTTGTAAAAAAAAAAGGTTAACAACTATATTATAACAATTGTATTTTTCGTGTATGCGTGTTTTGTATATGCACATGTATCTTTAAGAAATACTATATAAATACAACCAACAAAACTTTAACAATAGATCTATGCAATTTACGATATCATATTCAGCTTCATCACAAACATCATTATGTTTACACTTGTATTCAATTTTATTACAAATATATGAAGCGTGCACATGTGTAAAAATATCTTTTAGGCGTGCACATGTATTCCTCTTTCGGTTCAAGAACTCATGACATCTGCACATGTGTTTTTAATCCTTGTGCACATGTGTTTTTATCGTCTCGCTCATATTAATTGATACAAGTGTCTGCCACTATCCACAACGTCAAGTAACCTGCCACCATCAATTATCATTCGACATGTTACATAAATTATGAAATAGATTAGGAGCAAACTTACATCTCTACATCATTCATCCAATCTTGGATGCGAAAACAAGTAAAACATAGACAATAGGATCAGTTATAAGTTTTGGTTTGTTGAACAAAAGAGTGGAAAAAAGAGATACAAGTAAATTGCTTGTACCAAGTTTATGTTTTAAACTCAAACATGATAATCATTTTGAGAACACAATCGTATACATGATTTTTATCTTAGTTTAGGACCTTCCACATTAATAAAAGTAGAGAAACAAATATTTCAATGACTAAGTGAATCTAAAAATCCCTTTGACATAACCTAGTTAAGACACATATGCACACTTTTTTCATTGATTCTATACCACCCGCAAAACACATATGCACCATTTATTTTTTCTACAATATTAACCCTGAAACACATATGCACATGATAACCCATATCTCAATACTCAACCTGAAACACATATGCACATGATAACCCATATCTCAATACCCATACGTATCGATTTACTAGATCCATATATACGTACTAACCCAATATATAAATTCTCAAATCAATATATACGTACTAACCCAAAGTATAAATCTATCGATCTACAAATTAAAAAAAGTAGTCCACTGTGATATCTTATTTCAAATGAGAATCCTCAAACCAACATGAAAATTCCTACCCTATTATAAAAACATAACTCATAACAGTAGCTTTTTATTTCACAAATTATAAAAATTTCATGGTTGCAAATAAATAAAATATAACATATATTTCGTAATGTGTGTATATTAACGTCACTTTAATTTTAACATTCTAATCAGATAAAGGGTGCATGCATTTTAACATATAATACAATTTTTATAATCATACATATGAAGCTTTACCTGGAATTTAAAACTATCAATTTTTTAAGACTAAAAAACAAATTGCCTAAGAATGAAATATGACACCTCGAGATGATAAAAATACCATCTTTTTCATTTACTGAGTGGTCTCCATCAGATTTATCAACTGTAATATAAATAAAGACAAATGAAAAATGATTATTTTTTGTGGTTCAATCAAGAGAAAGAGAACGAGAAGGGAACCTCATTCGAGCCAATAAATTGATTGATTTATCATCTTTTGGGGGTGAGGAAGAAATCATCTTTTAGTTCCTTTCATCAGATCCGTGCCTTCCATGAGACCAGGGATTTTGGTCCGGTCGTGGTAAGTAGATGGTGGTTAGGGGTTGAGAGGCAGAGATAAGATTGAATTAAAGGGGTGTAAACTACCTATTTTTATGGAAAAGTTACTTTCCCATTTTGCCCTTGATTTAATTTTTTCTTTCAAATTAAATTACATATAATTTCAAAAATGCCATTGTGCATTGTCAAGTTATACATTATTATTATTATTATCAGGAGTAAAAAGGTGATTCTCGCAGTTCTCGCAATTTATTTGGTTCTGAAAAGAACACTATATATATATATATATTGTGAGACTTTCTTGCGAGAACCATTTTATCTGCGAGAACTGAGAGAACCACCAAAAACATACATGCACGCCTTCAATAATTGTATTTTTGCACATATGTTCTAAAAACAACATATATGTTTTTCAAAAAACATAGTTGTTCTAAAGAATTTGATAAGAAATTGGAAATACAACATTTTTCTTTGAAGGTGTGCATGTATGTTCTTATAAAGCGTGCAACGGCAATATTGCGGCCTTGTGTAAGGTTTTTGTGAAAAAAGAGGATGAGTTCATGATGATATTGAAGAACATAGGTGGATACTTACGATTATTGATGATTTGCATGTATTTTTATTTTATTTTAAAAGGCGTGCACGTATGTTTTTTTATTATATATATATAATTTTATTTTATTTTATTTTATTTTATTTTTATTTATTTATTTATTTATTTATTTTTTTTTCGCTTATTTCTGACTTTTTACCCATTTGAGCAGTTTGAAATAAATATAACCCCTAATTGACCATTCCTTAAGTAAACGGGTCAAAATTGTTACATATACCTATTGTTTACAATTTAGTTTCCAGTCTTTCATACTACCACATAATCAACTCTACATATTGGGCTTATGTTAGGCCCATTGGGTATGTGTTGCACATATTGGTTAATTAGGGTAACAAATTTGGCCCAATTGATGCTCATGGTAACCCGATCCTAGGGTTGATTAGTTTAGTTTGGTTTATTCGGACCAATTAGTTCGGTTAAAAACAATTATGGATAAAATGAAATTGAATTTGAATTAGTTTCGGTTTTCGTGTTGATCCGCCGAATTTCATAATTTATATTTTTTCCATTTAGTTGTATAAAATTTTAGCACCAAATAAATTTTCAAGCTTAAAATGTGTTATATTTATACTAGAAAAAAGTTTTAATGGTTATTTTTAATATAAAAATATTTAACAAATGTATATACTTGTGTGAATTAGGTTTTCGGTTCGCTTTAATTTTCATTTTCTCAATACATATGCAACCGAAAATCGAATATCTAATTCGGTTTGGTTGTTGTGGGTGTTACCCAATTTGTGAACACCCCTACCCAAAAACCCAGGGACATAGCCAGTTGGGTGGGGGGCTGGAGGGTACTCGGTCACCCCCAACTGGTCGAGCTAGCCTACCTATCTAGCGAGCTGGGTTGCCCAGATAGGAAAATGAAGGAAGGTAAAGTGAGTAAGTGAACCTTTTTTTATGTCCTTGCTTTTGTCTTTTGTAAGGTTTTATCTTTTTCTTTGTATTTTGCTATTTTTTAAAACTGTTTTCTTGTTTATTTGTATTTTTAGTGTGTGATTTTGTTTTGTAATTGGTGATTGATGTAGAGCAAAAAAAAGAAAAGAAATAAGTATATATTTTCAACGGCATTTTTTTGTTAGATATGCTTATCTTTTAACATAAATACTTTAGCATGCTATTTGAACTTGTATTTTTTTAAGAAAAGTATTATACTTATAATTTGTTTTCCTATTCTTACTAAGGTTTATATATTAACTTATATCTTATGATGGCGAAGAAAGGCTTAGCTTCAACTAGTTCAGTTTGAGTCTTTCTCATGAGTAGTTGCATTGCAAGTAGGCAGAAAATAAGTAGTGCGTTAGCTTATCTATTCATTTTCAAACAACCCTTGTTTGTGCTGTATTGGCGAGATCCAACGGTGAACAGCTGCCCAAAAGAAAAACCGCCTGGAAGTCCGAGGACCTTTAGTAGCATGTGGAATGCCCGAGAGCGGACCTTATTGGATATATAATCCAAGTCGAGAGTAGAGTTAAGGGAACAGCCGTCTGATGGAAAACGACTTTCACGTTCGGTTCAGAGAGCACTTTTTTCGTTCAAGCGCAAACCCATTTCTTAGTCACCGGGCTGAGCGCACCTTTGGTACTTCAGTAGGGCGAGCTCTTTGATAGTGACTTCCTTCGGGGCGACGAAAGGCTACTTCAATCTAGAAAACAGCCGGAAACTCGAGAGGGTTGCCTTTGGGAGCGTTCGCCGGTAACCATCACGACAACATAAAAAGGAAGGAGTGAGGCTGACTGAATCCAATCCATAAACCCGGAAACGAAACTTCATTCTCGCTTTGGGATCATCTCGCCTTCGCGAGTCTCCGCTTTCCAGCTGCGGAAAGCTTCACTCCTTTCACTGAATGAAGACCAAGGAAAGAACTTCAAATGTTTAACCATTTAGCTATGGATGCGGTTGAGAGATCCCTTGTCACCGACAAAGAAAAGAAGGTAGAACCAATGGGCCCTTAGAGCCCTCTGTCCCACGCATTTAACCGGCTCGCGTGGTTCACCGGTTCCACCGAAAACTCTCATTTGTTGAAGCGGAGCATAGTGCGCTTTAGGTACCGAGCGAGAAAGGTCTCTTCTTTCGTTTCGATCTGAAACTTAGCACTTGTTTACATTCCTCGTATCTTTTAGTACTATCTCAAAATCTTAATTCAATATTCATGATCTAATTTGGAATAAGTAAACGAACTAATAAAAATACAAACAGATGAACTTTACAAACATGTAATCACTAAAAATAAAGGGTTAGTCAACTCCAATTCAGATTTAAAAGCAATGTTTTGAAAAACCGGGTTCGAAATCGACCCGGTCGAGTCACTGGGCACCGGATCAACCGGTTCGACCGCCGAGTCGACCCGGTTTTACCCGGTTTTCAATATATTATATTTTTATTTTTTTGACTGGGTCAACCGCTTCGACCGCCGAGTCAACCCGGGTTTTTATTAAAAAATTTGAAAAAAAGAAACTCGGCTGGGTTTCGAGAGCCAGGTTGACCCGGGTCACTCAAAACCCGGCGGGTCTAACCGGTTAACCCGGTTTTAGAAACCCGGGTTTTTTTGACCTGTTTTTTGGCCGGAACCGGTTAACCCGGGCGGTCGACCCGGGTTTCAAAACATTGATTCAAAGTAACCTGATCTAGTAACATAAGAGTTGTGGTTCAACATTGTGATAATATTTAAGATTTTTAATTTATTTATTAACAAGAACTGAGCATGTTATTTGATGCTAGATACTAAGGGCCCGTTTGATTCGCAAAATGCTAATGTAACACCCCCTAATTTGGTTTGTGGCAGCGGAAAAGTAATTAGGGTGTTACGGTGAGGATTGAGGTTTAAATTTCATAAAACGGCCCGGAAGGGGCGTTTTGAAAGTTATATGTCATTTAAAAGAGTATTTTTGATACAAAAGTGAATTATTCGATTTGAAATTCCCATGAGAAAATGTGATAATTTAGAAATAATGACATATTTGATTTTACACCAGTTTATTTATCAGAGTATAAGATGCCCGCTCCGTGTCTTGTCCTGCTCCGTTAATTACCTGAGATAAACATGCTTAAAACGTCAACATAATGGTTGGTGAGTTCGTGGAGTTTGATAGAAAATAACCTTCTTTCAATGACTTTAAAAGGTATATAGTGATTGTCGAAGTAATTAATAATTCTTCATGAAATAAATAATAAGTTGTGTTGTATAAGAATCCACAAGTAAATCATGTATGATCTCCAAAATCATAAGTTTCAGGTTGTAAATGCAGATGAGCTACGTTGTTATACGCTCGATATAGACTGTTGAGTCAGCTTTTAAATGTAACGATATACCAAGCATTTTGGGTTGTCTTGTGTAGAATTCTCATTTAAGTCACATATGATAACAATTAAAGTTTAAGTACAGGATTCACAATCATATCACATAGTGGGAATGATAATCTAGAGTCTGAAATCTATCAGTGTAAAGTGGTGGTTTACTAATACAGCTGTATCCTAGGATATATATATGAAACATTCATATATTCATAAAGTTATATTGCCCTAAGCCTCATGACACGCAAAACGTTAACAGTTCCGTAAAACGGCGGTGCCCCACCAGGGTTACTGATGGGTGATTAAGCCCTCATGTTAATAGGTGACTTGCCAATTCCTATTTTTCTCAAATATAGTGCATCGCGACTAAATACGACTAACCATAAGGCATTCCGTCAAAGTATTTAGTGGGATAGGTTGTCAGCCTCTAACAGGTTTCGAAGCTGTTCACTATATTCGCGCTCACCGCAGTGATTAATGGCTCATGATCGAGGGACTTTATGGCAATAAAGTAAACTTAGGCAATATAGGTTTCAGGGTGCATGAATTATGCGTAATTTTAGTCTTGGCAATTATTTCTAGTGAAATGTAGAAATATCATAATAAAGTAACATTACATTCATTTGTTATATGAATGCATACAATAAGCCTCAGTATCATGTTACATCAAGTAGTTTAAAGTTGTTATCTTTCAAATTCAGTGTTTATGCTAAGCAAGCAATTTGTACATATAACGAACATATATTCCTTTCAAAGGTGATTCAAACATGTAAAGCATAGTGGATGATTTTGAGTAAATCATGAGAGTTTTATATAAATAACTTAAAACAGTTAAAGCATGTATCTCCCCCAAAAGAGTTATTAAAACAAATCTTAAAATAGGAGGGGCCACGACTCACGGTGAGTCATAAGAGTCTTCATAGTGCTTATAGAAGTATTGTATCGCAAAATAAATCATGTAGTTGGTAATTGAGAAAAATATTTCGAAGCATGTATCTCCCCCAAAAATAGTTAGAAAACTGGTAAAAGTAGGGGCCATGAACTCACCTTAGCCACAGCAAAGCAAAGATCACACTGACACGACTGGCATCTAGAGCATATCACAACGGTCTCATATAGCACGACAGTACACAACAATCTAGGATCAGCACAACCTAATACGTATACGATTATCTCAAAACACGTCTCGCAAAATAACAGTCTATAAAAGACAATGTGTCGTCGTTTTCGTGGATTACTCAGTTTTCAAAACTTATCAAAAGCTTAGTTTCAACGTTTCGTGTGGTGTGGTAAGATAACCTAGACTCGACAGACAACTCACGCCAAAAGAAATAGACAATGACATAGTCGAGGGAATACTGACGAGGACTCAAACCAAATAAGACAAACTCTAGAAGTTAACAACAAATAAACACCTTAAGTAATAAGTCAGTTTGTACGTTTCGACATTTACCCCGTTATCCCGAATGGTTTGTAAAAATATAAATGTTTTATAATAGAACTAATAAGTTTAACTAATAAAATTAGTTTTTCTCGAGTCATCGAGACTTGGGTTAAATCAAATATGAAATTTCAATATTTAATAAATTTACGTCTCGCTATTGTTCTTGTAAATATTGGTTTTGGTTTTATTGAGGATTTTGTGTCCGGTCCGAGTTTAATATATTATACCGTCTCAAGTCTCAAAATGTTCAATGAATCCAATGTCTAATAGGTATGTCCGATAACGATTCACATTTGTCCAAACGTCCAAGTAAAATAAACAAAGTCCGTATTCAAATCAATGTCACGATTTCCAAGTTATTATTATTCGTTAAGTTTCCCGTTTCAAAATGTTACTGCCGAAACTGTATCAATGTGGCGCTAACAGATTATAATTAAACTAACTCTTTTTATTTTATACTTGTGGGCTAGTGAGCCCATATAAACCAAACGCACTAGTTTTGGGCTTCGGCCCAAAATGATGTCAAATGCACCCTTATGTGGGCTATTAAGCCCATCACCAACCAAACAATGTATACTAATCATGGGCTGTTAAGCCCGACTGTAACCAAACGCAACTATTTTATATGAAATTTTGTAAGTACTATAACCCATTCGTTAAAAAAAAACCGAAACTTACTATATACCGTTATGAATATACCTTTTCACGACTGGAACGCACTCTACACTCAAACACACCATAAACCAAACCCGAGACCAAGAGCTCACAACCTTATACGGTTTGGAGCCAAACCAAATGGCACCCCCGTGGGTGATTCTACGAACCGAACAACCCCGAATTCACGAACTACGAACATAACTCAGAAGTATAACAAGCTCACAACTCAATATTAGACCAGCAATAAACTACCTAACTTTACCCCAACGTCCCCTTCGCTAATAACAATTGGAGGCAAACCAACGAGACCCTATGGGGGTCGTAAAGCGACGACAACAACCACGGCAATAACAACATACCAACATAATAACAATCTACCACTGCCGAGACCCTAATGGTCTCGGTTTGAACCTACCCTATTCGAACCATCATCAACCAAAGGATCCAAAACCAAAACCCAACCATATTCAATTGACAGCAACAGCTTGACTCGATCCGAGTCAACACAAACAAACACCACAGTTTATCCAAAAATACTGAGATATACGCAAGACCAAAACCATATATCTATGAGTTCAACTCGTATCCACGACTCACTCGGGTCAACTCGACCCGAGAACAACTCGAAGCACAGCCAACTCACACAACAAATTCTTACCACACGAATCTTAGTTACAAACATATTCATATCCTTTTTTTTAAAATGACAAAATAATAGCAAGTTATGTCCTGTTTTTAATCCATTCAATCCACGAAAAACGTGCGACATCAAAATATATATACGCTCGGTTAATAAATAACTAAAACAAAAAGTGGTTTTTACCATACCATACGGACGAGAGCGTGAGGAAGAAGGGATGGGAGACGGTGGAGTCGGATGGCGGCTAAGTAACTGTGGTGATGCACGAATCAAAAATACCCCCAACAACCCCAATATGCTCGATCTAAACACAAACATCTTCGGTGAACAAAAGGACGAAAGAGATGGTGGTCTTGGGTGATGAGTCGCGACCGTGGTGATGTTATCGTGGTGATATAAGGGTTTAGGTGGCGTGTGAAGTATAGGGAAATGATGAGAATGGTGAGGGGATTAAAATGGTGTTGGCGGTGTAGTATGGTGAGTGGCTGTGAGATGGTGGGGGCCGGATTTGATGACCGGAAAATGAGAGGAAGAAGAGATGGAGAGTGAGGTAAGGGAAAGTTAGGATAAGAATAGGAAGTGTGTGGTAGGTTGGGTTAGCTTTATAGAAGAAAGTTTATACACGTTTCTCTTATTGACTAACAAGTCTTCCCTCTATTATTGATATTACTGTATCTTGATGGACAGCAATGCATATTTTACCGACATCCAAAATATCATAGGGAGTTTGGTAGGATTTTGTCCATTGTTGTTGGATTGTATAGATATTCACACGTTTGTATTAATATAAGTTGTAAGTAGGTAGGAAGTATAATAATTAGTGTAAATGGTGATTTTTGTGAACTACTAACTCTTATGTAATAGTTATGTTTCGTAAAGCACGTCGAGTACTAGTGTTGTTATTTGGTAATTGTTGTGATGTCGTGACATGGTGAAAATAATATATCAAAAAAAAAAAAAATTTAAATTTCCTCGTAAAAATGGGTTTTGTTAAATGGTAACTCGATGTTATCTTTAATAAATGAGGATTATCATAATGGATTTTCGTGGGATCCTACAGTATCTACCCCTAAATTTTGAACTTCGTCCCGAAGTTCAGTCTGCGATAGGTGTTGAAAAATGTGGTGTTCAAGGGTGAGGGGTTATGGAAAATGTTGTCGAGAGGTTTCTATCCGAAAATTGAGGAAACGATATCTAGTTAGATTTATTCATGCTAGATGAAATAATTTCGAATGTTTGGTTAATTGATGAACCTAAAGATTGAGAATAATGAGAATAACGGTCAGGAACTGTGGGAATTTAACGGCTAGTAAACAGTGTGTATTATCGGTCGTGAATGGTGCCCTCAACGGCTAGTTTTGGTTCCAACGGCTAGATTTAACCTATAATTACTTCATTTTTAGTTTCTATTCTCCCACAAACTATTTTTCTCTCATTCCACATCTCGAAAATGCCGCACTTCATCACTATGCTAGCGATTGTGTGCGTCATTCTTGTGGTTATCTACTTGAGGTATGCTCCGGACGAAGACTTCCAATATTTGGTCGTGATTTTAGCGTTTTTCATCCCACTGGTGATTGTAGCCCTTATCGTGGATATGGCGTGGGGAAAATAGGTAATAGGAAGGTTGAAATAAATAGTTGTAACTTTAGCATTATCGTTGCTAATTTTGTCATTATGTACTAATTTCTATGGTTTCTAATAAAATTTATGTTATTTGTGCTTCCCAAAAATCCTTGTGAATTCCTAAGTTTCTAACGCTTGTACTTTTGTTGGTTTCTTATCATAAGAAGGGTGGATAATATGTGTAGATATTTGTTTGTGGTTGGTCAAAAGTGACGTTTATGGGCAATTTATTTTGTCTCAAGATTTTTCTTTTGAATGAAGATTGTTATTAGGAAATCTGAAAGATAACTGTTTCATTCATGACATGATTTTTCCTAAATTAGACATAGTTGATCAGGCTATGTATAATTTGAGGACCAAATAATGTAATGCTTGGCTCAGTCACCGTGATATTTAGGCTTTTTCAAGAAGTTTTAAATGGTGTAAAATATGTTGTTTATGTAAAATGACGATATGATTGCTTTTTCAAAAGACAGTAGAAAATTTCTGTTCATACTATGGTGATAAGTCAGGAATTTCTAGGGTGAATATAGGATATCCTCAGTATAAACTTAGGTTTTGGGTCAGAATTTCTTACAAAGTGGTGATAATCTATTGTTTGGTCGAATATAATGCTCAATCAAATTTACAAAATGGTGTCAGGATATTGTTACCTAACGACTATGAATAGAATAGAAATTGAACTAGACGTGGATTAGGATTATTTCGGAAATGTTACAAGGTAGAGTCTTCATACGGTAGAAAGATAGTTGTTATACTTGGGTTACATCCGTCGTACCTAAGGTAAAGTATATAAGGAAATACAACTTAGAAAGTTTTAAGCTAGGATTTACTTTTCCACAACAGGAATTTCTCTTCTTGTTTAAACATTGGTGTCATCCTTTGACGTTGTTAAGGTTCTAAAGAGTTTCCATTTTCTTCCACTGATCTTCTTGTCCTAGTGATATTCTGGGTTGAGCATTGATTCTGGTAGTATTTCGCTTAACTTTTGATCTAGAAACCCTTGGGTAGTGGTCTGGGTAGGTTTAGCTATTTCTTCTGGACCTTTAAGGTGAGTTGGTTTACAATTCGTGAAACTTTCATCGATATGCTTATGAGTCGCGGTCGTTTTCTTTTCTCCGGTTGTCCTATTGTTGTTACTCGGATGAGCTACTGTAGTCGCTTCGAGTGCCACGGCAACGATGTTGGTTATTAAATCTTTTTGGAAAATTTCAGGAGTCAAGGTTGTGGTTGGTGCTAGTGGAGTATTTGTAATGTTTATGTTGGTCATATTCTATCAATATCCCAAGAAACACGGATTTAAATCCACCTAATGGCCATGTCAGTATAATTCGAGTAACAAGATATTTGTATATTAGTCTTAATAATGTGGTCACAATGTGAGACTTTAACCAGTTGTGAACCCTAAGTCACGATGTGTCTGGGTAATATGGTAGATAAATGTTCAATTCTTGGTATGGGATTACTAAGGAACAAACTGTTTCATCTACAAAAGCCGAAGTTCAGCAACTTTCTCTTCATTCATCAAGTTCTCTTCCGAAACTTTGTCTTAAAGAATTCTATGGTCATAGCCTAGTTTGTGTTGGTATGAGGAATCTTAACAATCGTAGGTAATATTAGGGTAGGTCTGGATATATTCATCGTGAATATCATAATATTAATAACTTGATCGATTGTTTTAACAAAAATCAAACGATACAAGGTCTTTTATTAATGTTCCATGCAGCAGGTTAATATACCTCTGTCTTTCTCTTTGTAAGGATTGTCATGTGGGAGTGTTTCTCAATATCTCTGACTGAAACCTCGTCAGTCCGTCCTGAAAGTCCATCTTGTCGGATAAAAGGTCAGGTAGGGTGTCGTTGGTCGTGAGTGGGGTTTTGTCCATGATGTTCTGGAGTGTATCAATTTGTTCTTTATGACGCTCCAGTCGCGTCATACTGGTGGGACGAGTAGGTGTGCGTGTAACTGCTGTCCTAAAGTTCTATCCAGTCTCGAGGATTCGGGTTAGAGGAGTGAAAACAGGTGGAAACAATAATGATGAGGGAGACCTGAGAGGGTAAATTTTCTCTAGGATTCAGCTCCCGTTGGTGAGGTGTAAATGGGTAAGTCTGGGTGAGTAGTTTTAACAAGTAGTCGGGTCCAACCGACGGTGAAGGGGATGATGAAAGTAGTGGTGGTAAGGTATGGTGACGTTATCCTGATCATGTCTAGGGGTGAAGTAAGGTGGAAATGGTGGTATAATTGATACTAAGCGTAGGTGTACATTCTTAATAGGTCTATTGAGGTGGCTCCGAAATGGCGTCATAAACGGTTCGGCCTCATAAAGTGCTAAAATTTTGACTTTTCTGTGTCGGGCTACCGGGACAGGTGGGAGTGGTAGTGTAGTTAAAGAAGAATTTGGCTCAACGTATTCCCAAATTGTTTTCTTGGTGTGAATTTTGTCCAACTTCGAATGTTGCCGGACAACCAATCAACTCTTTATCTGAATAAAGTTCAGCAGTTTTCCTAAGTTTCTGACGTAAAGGCGAGCGAGTAGGTGATGATGGGGGTGGTATCTGAGTAAATTTCGTATTGGGGTTGTGACATTAATACATAAGGATCTTCAGTATTTGGAGCAATTTGATAAGTAGGTGATGTACGAGTAGTATGGAGGGTAAGTTTGGTAATGTCAACTGGTTGGGTAGACATGGTATTGTAGTAGCCGAAAATAATAATTATAAGTAATTCGTACGTTAAGAGCGTAATGGTAAGTGTGAGATAATACAGTGGGTAACGTGTGAAGAGTGAACATCCAGCATGTAAAGATTAGTGCAAAATAATCTTAATAGGTAATGTATTGAGCACGGCAGTCTGCAGACACGGAGGGCGTAAAATGGTATGGTGTAAAATCATTTATTTTGAAAGTGTGGTTATAGTTCGATGTTTGAAAACATTTGATTCTCTATAACCATAGGCTCTGATACCAATCTGTAACACCCCCTAATTTGGTTTGTGGCAGCGGAAAAGTAATTAGGGTGTTACGGTGAGGATCGAGGTTTAAATTTCAGAAAACGGCCCGGAAGGGGCGTTTTGAAAGTTATATGTCATTTAAAAGAGTATTTTTGATACAAAAGTGAATTATTCGATTTGAAATTCCCATGAGAAAATGTGATAATTTAGAAATAATGACATATTTGATTTTACACCAGTTTATTTATCAGAGTATAAGATGCCCGCTCCGTGTCTTGTCCTGCTCCGTTAATTACCTGAGATAAACATGCTTAAAACGTCAACATAATGGTTGGTGAGTTCGTGGAGTTTGATAGAAAATAACCTTCTTTCAATGACTTTAAAAGGTATATAGTGATTGTCGAAGTAATTAATAATTCTTCATGAAATAAATAATAAGTTGTGTTGTATAAGAATCCACAAGTAAATCATGTATGATCTCCAAAATCATAAGTTTCAGGTTGTAAATGCAGATGAGCTACGTTGTTATACGCTCGATATAGACTGTTGAGTCAGCTTTTAAATGTAACGATATACCAAGCATTTTGGGTTGTCTTGTGTAGAATTCTCATTTAAGTCACATATGATAACAATTAAAGTTTAAGTACAGGATTCACAATCATATCACATAGTGGGAATGATAATCTAGAGTCTGAAATCTATCAGTGTAAAGTGGTGGTTTACTAATACAGCTGTATCCTAGGATATATATATGAAACATTCATATATTCATAAAGTTATATTGCCCTAAGCCTCATGACACGCAAAACGTTAACAGTTCCGTAAAACGGCGGTGCCCCACCAGGGTTACTGATGGGTGATTAAGCCCTCATGTTAATAGGTGACTTGCCAATTCCTATTTTTCTCAAATATAGTGCATCGCGACTAAATACGACTAACCATAAGGCATTCCGTCAAAGTATTTAGTGGGATAGGTTGTCAGCCTCTAACAGGTTTCGAAGCTGTTCACTATATTCGCGCTCACCGCAGTGATTAATGGCTCATGATCGAGGGACTTTATGGCAATAAAGTAAACTTAGGCAATATAGGTTTCAGGGTGCATGAATTATGCGTAATTTTAGTCTTGGCAATTATTTCTAGTGAAATGTAGAAATATCATAATAAAGTAACATTACATTCATTTGTTATATGAATGCATACAATAAGCCTCAGTATCATGTTACATCAAGTAGTTTAAAGTTGTTATCTTTCAAATTCAGTGTTTATGCTAAGCAAGCAATTTGTACATATAACGAACATATATTCCTTTCAAAGGTGATTCAAACATGTAAAGCATAGTGGATGATTTTGAGTAAATCATGAGAGTTTTATATAAATAACTTAAAACAGTTAAAGCATGTATCTCCCCCAAAAGAGTTATTAAAACAAATCTTAAAATAGGAGGGGCCACGACTCACGGTGAGTCATAAGAGTCTTCATAGTGCTTATAGAAGTATTGTATCGCAAAATAAATCATGTAGTTGGTAATTGAGAAAAATATTTCGAAGCATGTATCTCCCCCAAAAATAGTTAGAAAACTGGTAAAAGTAGGGGCCATGAACTCACCTTAGCCACAGCAAAGCAAAGATCACACTGACACGACTGGCATCTAGAGCATATCACAACGGTCTCATATAGCACGACAGTACACAACAATCTAGGATCAGCACAACCTAATACGTATACGATTATCTCAAAACACGTCTCGCAAAATAACAGTCTATAAAAGACAATGTGTCGTCGTTTTCGTGGATTACTCAGTTTTCAAAACTTATCAAAAGCTTAGTTTCAACGTTTCGTGTGGTGTGGTAAGATAACCTAGACTCGACAGACAACTCACGCCAAAAGAAATAGACAATGACATAGTCGAGGGAATACTGACGAGGACTCAAACCAAATAAGACAAACTCTAGAAGTTAACAACAAATAAACACCTTAAGTAATAAGTCAGTTTGTACGTTTCGACATTTACCCCGTTATCCCGAATGGTTTGTAAAAATATAAATGTTTTATAATAGAACTAATAAGTTTAACTAATAAAATTAGTTTTTCTCGAGTCATCGAGACTTGGGTTAAATTAAATATGAAATTTCAATATTTAATAAATTTACGTCTCGCTATTGTTCTTGTAAATATTGGTTTTGGTTTTATTGAGGATTTTGTGTCCGGTCCGAGTTTAATATATTATACCGTCTCAAGTCTCAAAATGTTCAATGAATCCAATGTCTAATAGGTATGTCCGATAACGATTCACATTTGTCCAAACGTCCAAGTAAAATAAACAAAGTTCGTATTCAAATCAATGTCACGATTTCCAAGTTATTATTATTCGTTAAGTTTCCCGTTTCAAAATGTTACTGCCGAAACCGTATCAATGTGGCGCTAACAGATTATAATTAAACTAACTCTTTTTATTTTATACTTGTGGGCTAGTGAGCCCATATAAACCAAACGCACTAGTTTTGGGCTTCGGCCCAAAATGATATCAAATGCACCCTTATGTGGGCTATTAAGCCCATCACTAACCAAACAATGTATACTAATCATGGGCTGTTAAGCCCGACTGTAACACAACGCAACTATTTTATATGAAATTTTGTAAGTACCATAACCCATTCGTTAAAAAAAAACCGAAACTTACTATATACCGTTATGAATATACCTTTTCACGACTGGAACGCACTCTACACTCAAACACATCATAAACCAAACCCGAGACCAAGAGCTCACAACCTTATACGGTTTGGAGCCAAACCAAATGGCACCCCCGTGGGTGATTCTACGAACCGAACAACCCCGAATTCACGAACTACAAACATAACTCAGAAGTATAACAAGCTCACAACTCAATATTAGACCAGCAATAAACTATCTAACTTTACCCCAACGTCCCCTTTGCTAATAACAATTGGAGGCAAACCAACGAGACCCTATGGGGGTCGTAAAGCGACGACAACAACCACGGCAATAACAACATACCAACATAATAACAATCGACCACTGCCGAGACCCTAATGGTCTCGGTTTGAACCTACCCTATTCGAACCATCATCAACCAAAGGATCCAAAACCAAAACCCAACCATATTCAATTGACAGCAACAGCTTGACTCGATCCGAGTCAACACAAACAAACACCACAGTTTATCCAAAAATACCGAGATATACGCAAGACCAAAACCATATATCTATGAGTTCAACTCGTATCCACGACTCACTCGGGTCAACTCGACCCGAGAACAACTCGAAGCACAGCCAACTCACACAACAAATTCTTACCACACGAATCTTAGTTACAAACATATTCATATCCTTTTTTTTAAAATGATAAAATAATAGCAAGTTATGTCCGGTTTTTAATCCATTCAATCCACGGAAAACGTGCGACATCAAAATATATATACGCTCGGTTAATAAATAACTAAAACAAAAAGTGGTTTTTACCATACCATACGGACGAGAGCGTGAGGAAGAAGGGATGGGAGACGGTGGAGTCGGATGGCGGCTAAGTAACTGTGGTGATGCACGAATCAAAAATACCCCCAACAACCCCAATATGCTCGATCTAAACACAAACATCTTCGGTGAACAAAAGGACGAAAGAGATGGTGGTCTTGGGTGATAAGTCGCGACCGTGGTGATGTTATCGTGGTGATATAAGGGTTTAGGTGGCGTGTGAAGTATAGGGAAATGATGAGAATGGTGAGGGGATTAAAATGGTGTTGGCAGTGTAGTATGGTGAGTGGCTGTGAGATGGTGGGGGCCGGATTTGATGACCGGAAAATGAGAGGAAGAAGAGATGGAGAGTGAGGTAAGGGAAAGTTAGGATAAGAATAGGAAGTGTGTGGTAGGTTGGGTTAGCTTTATAGAAGAAAGTTTATACACGTTTCTCTTATTGACTAACAAGTCTTCCCTCTATTATTGATATTACTGTATCTTGATGGACAGCAATGCATATTTTACCGACATCCAAAATATCATAGGGAGTTTGGTAGGATTTTGTCCATTGTTGTTGGATTGTATATATATTCACACGTTTGTATTAATATAAGTTGTAAGTAGGTAGGAAGTATAATAATTAGTGTAAATGGTGATTTTTGTGAACTACTAACTCTTATGTAATAGTTATGTTTCGTAAAGCACGTCGAGTACTAGTGTTGTTATTTGGTAATTGTTGTGATGTCGTGACATGGTGAAAATAATATATCAAAAAAAAAAAAAAAAAAAATTAAATTTCCTCGTAAAAATGGGTTTTGTTAAATGGTAACTCGATGTTATCTTTAATAAATGAGGATTATCATAATGGATTTTCGTGGGATCCTAAGGGCCCGTTTGATTCGCAAAATGCTAATGGCTTAATTGGAATGCGAAGAAAGTGAAATGTCATAGAATTGTAATCTTTAGGATTTTGAATATGAGGGACTTGAAATTTGCAAAAACTAACACATTGAAGAAATTGAAAAAGAGAAAACACTAATTATAACAAAATATTTAAAATTTTATTTTACATTAAAATTGATAAATTGAATATTAGTTAATTAAATATACTATTTTATAAAGATTATAATAGTAATAAATTTTTTTAATAATATTATATAAACTAATATATTAAAACAATTGAAAATCTTATTACATTTAACATTATATCAATAAATAGTACTTTTTATAACATTATTAAAGTATAGAATAAAAAGTAGGGTTTAAAAACTAATTTTAATAATAATAATAATAATAAAAAGTTTAAAAATATTTTAAAGTACAAAATAAAATGTAGTGTTTTAAAAATTAATTTTGTAAAACAATAATTATTAAACATAATAATGATACTAATAATGATAATAAAAGTGTTGGTTATAATAAAAAAAAAAAAAAAAAAAAAATGATAATAATGATAATAATAATAATAATAATAATGATAATAATGATACTAATCATTTTTCTAATCATTTTTATAATAATAATAATAATAATAATAATAATAATAAAGTGATGTTTATATAAATAATAATAATAATAATAATAATAATAATAAGAGGAAGAGGAAGAGGAAGAATTGGTTTTTAATCATAAAATTAATGAATTGAATTCCAGGGAATTGTAAATAACGAGGATTTGAGCCCGCGCTTCGCGGCGGCGGGACGTTTGGATACAAAAGTATTATAGGCATCGTTGGTATGTGTCTCGCTAAGATGTCCATTTCATATGTACACGTAACTAATTACAAAGTATTCCAAACAGATGTATTATTTCTTCTTAAAATCAAAACATAATTTCAAAAGTTAACATAACAATTATAACATTGACAGAAATTACATATCGCAAGCATTCGCAGTTTTCCGCTTTCTTCATGCACGATTCTTACCTTCTTTTAGCATAATGGATATACACATGTGACCTAATACTTCCGACATATGTCATCAAGTTTGCTGGAAAGCTGAATTACCAAGATCACCAAGTCTGCAGGCAAGGTGGTGATTAAGCAAACGTGAAAATTTAAGAGAAAAAGTCAATTGCATTAGGAAGCTTATTAATTGTACTCTGTATAAAATACTTTCTCAAAATCTCACTTTCAGTTATGAAGTAAAGTTTAGTAACCCCATATAACTAACTGAATTTTTGCAAACTTACCACGAATTTTTCATAATAGCGAAGCAATAATCGAAAATCAACCTTTCACAGACTTGTCAAAAGTCACCGTGTAGACCAAGCTTGTGTTGATTACAAAGGTTGTAGTCTTCATTCATCTACTATACGGTGGCTGCTTGGTATGGGGTAAAGGGTAAAAGGGGGGGGGGGGGGGGGGGGGGGAATGGGTAAGGAATTGAAAAGGGCCCACATCAATTGTTAAATGGTGCTTGGTTAGGGGTGTGTAAAGGTATTGATTACCCAGTAGTGGATAATCAACAATTATAGAGTAAATTGGGAGGTAAGGTAATGATTACCCACCTCACCCATTCCTTTGCATTCCCTTACCCTTTCCCTTTCCCTTTCCCTTTCCCCTGTACTTACCAGGCACCCCCTTAGTTGTAAGAAAAAAAAAGTGTTTAGGTATAGTTACCCAATCATCCTCAAGTTTCAAGTTACTTATGAGAAACAACATATTTCAGAAGTAACGAATATCATGGCATAACTTATAACGATTTCTTAGTTGTTTGTTATGAAGACGCAACTGGTAAATCTTTTGCAGCCACAACACCTACCGATTTTCTAAGCCATCTAGTTGCTTCATATCTTTTTGTTGTTGAAAGTCGAAAACACCCAAATTTTAACTGTAATATTTAACAAAAGATGTCACAACCTGCTATATTCAAATATTGTAGCAGGTTGTGAAATCTTTTGATAAAAAACATTCGAATTTTATTCCACATACTGAACCGAAATATTGTAGCAGATTGTGGAACTTTAACTGCACGTCCAAACACCCCCTTACCCACATTTATAGACCTAAATAAAAGTACTTACTGATCAAGAATTACCCATCCTACACGCTTTTTTGCTGCTATAGCAACTGCTCCAACTGGAGAATACGCTACGACTTTTACTTCGCCATGAACCTGGATTCATTATAAGCAAAAGTGATATAAAAGTCTAAATATTGATGGTACAATATTTAGTAGCTACGCATTACTATATTTGAGGTTTCTATATAATACTCGCAATCTAAGATTCTACCATATAAAACAAATTTGTCTCGCTACCTAAGATTCTACTAATGTGCAATCTAAGAAAAGTCACAACTTGAACAAATTTGTCTCGCTACCTCAAATATAGTAATGCGTAGCTACTAAATATTGTATCAGATAATCAAATTAAGTGCACAAACAACTCAAATATTAACAAAAGTAAACCATACCTTATTTGTATTTGGTTGTCACGCAACACATTAGTTTGTTTTTTTTTTTTTTTTTTTTTGCAATCGGTTGTCGCGCCTCCAAACCCATATTGCAGAACTAATAAGTTACATGAAAATAGCTGTCAAAGATTCAACAATAAGTAAGTCTTTAGAAAATGTACCATACCTTTTTCATAGCACACGGGTTGGGTATCTACTTTTTGTCGGCTAGTTAAAAGCATAAATAACGAAGTTTCTGCACTCATTGATGTCTGACCTTCAGGATGACACGTGTGTGCACCTGTACAAACAGGTAGCCAGCAGGCGTGGTTAGTGTCTATACGTCCCGTGAAGAAACTTTTGCAACCCAATGCATAGCAACATGAACTGAATATAATGAATGGAAAATGCTATTTTAAATAACAGTAAATGGTATGATGTACCTGATATGTGAGGCTCTTTCCACCGCCAGTTGGCATCAAGACAAAAACATCCTTTCCGCTCATTGTCGCGTTAATTATCTCTCTTTGGTTGGGACGGAAAGAATGATTCCCAAACAATTTCTTGTTATTAGCCTGAGAGCAGGATTATCAGACCAATATCATCACTAAAATCAGCATATGCAAAAGCCAAACAGCACAAATGCCACATACCTCAAGCTTTTTGCTCCATGAAAAATCTCTCTTGCTGCATTTCTTGTCTTGCTTATAAGGTCTACTGCTCAGAACTGCAAGTGAGGAAAATTTTGATTTGCATCCTTCATCATCCATCGACACAGAACGAAGATATTTCTCAAGCTGCTTGACTTGCTTATTCAACTGCAGCCTATCTTTTTGAAGCTTTTCAATTTGATTTGAATTTAATTCAGTAGCATCATCAAGGAGCTCATTTGATATGGAAATGAGCTCATCCTTCATAATTTGCAAATGGCTTGCAGCTTCTGGGTAAATTCCTAGCTGAAACAATTTCAAAAGTTAGTTCCAAAACTATCGATATAATAATGTGAGATTTGTTTAGATATATTTCTGATTACATGCCTTGAAATCATGACTACATTCCACGCATAGCTCTGGAGGTAAAGTTATGTCCACACATGGTGCGACACCATTAGTTGCAGCTGGGGTGAAAGGTTGATTAAATTCTCCTACCATAAGCATAAAAGTACACACTAATATAAATGAGGCTATGGTAAAAAAACTGAGTCACAGAATTCAACAGATAAAATGTTTTTCCTTTCATAAACTTTTCCTTAACTGGAACGTCTATGCAATGGAAGTGATTAAAGTACCGTAGTCATGTGTCGTAAATAAAAGTCCGTCAATCCCGACTGCCAATGACATGGAACTTTTAAAAATGGGTTATGTTTTACTAACAATGGGTCAAACGGTTCAAGAGTGTACGAATGTATATTGAAGTGGTTATCACTCACACAAAATTCAGTCATTATTGGATCAATATTCAGCCAAACATATAAGTAGCATTTTTTTTTTATCAAATTTCAATGAACGCGAGTGTAAAAATGTGGCATGGTCGAACCGAACCTGTCTTGCCCGTCCTACTTTATTCTACGTGTTGATACTAAAGGCTTTACAGAATCAGATCATCTTTGAAAGATTATTGGTTACAGATCCCAAATTCAGCAGGTGTTTGGAATTGCTTATTGAAGTGTTTATTATGTTTTCCTTAAAACTTACAAAAGTTTTTGACTCTTTGGATACCAGCTTATGCAATAAGCAATCCCAAACAACACATAATTTTATTCTTTCTTTTATCAAAGCTTCTCTTCATATACCGTAACTATTAATAGCCCATTAAAATGAAAAACACGAAATTCTTACCTCCATTCTTTTCGCTTCCCGTTAGAATATTTTCCCATACCTTACAGCTTTCAGCCACCTCTTGGCTTCGTCTGCAAATTAAAACAATAAATACACACAATTAACCTTATTAAGCCTCGTATGCAAATCAAAAGAAAACAATAACAAACCTCGATCTTTGAGTCGCTTCTTTTCAATAACACATATTTTCAACCAAAAAACCTAACAAAAATTGGCTAATTCCCTGAAAACCCTATCAAAAAAAAAAAAAACTGGAAAAAATGCCCTAATTTACAAATCAACCAATCAATCATGAATACCTTTAAATTCAACTTGTCCGCCGTTTGAACCAAAGCATCCTGCAAAAGAAATCAACAAAACCCCCAAATTAGCGCAACCCTAATTGAAAAGAAAACAAATACTGAAACAATTTCATGAAAACATACCTTTTCATTTAGGATAACCTTTGTGTGCGTGGTGTGAGAGCAGAGATTTTGTGTGTTTGGTGCGAGATGAGAGACGGATGAGATGAAAAGAGGCGACTGTTTTTTGTGTGTGTGAATGAACGAATGGGAGGTTCTGGAGTGTGGGTGGGAAAGACGATATTTTGTTATTTGTGAGTGAGGGTCCGGTAACAAAACTGAAACCCAACCGACCCAAAATATTTTTTTCCCAAGCGTTACTATTCATTAGATCCTGGTGAATGTTATATGTATATAATATAACGAGCGGGGTAACTCGCGCGTTACTGCGGGAGAGTTTTAGAGATTTTTTTAATTTTTTTTTTATAATTTCAAAAAAAAAAAAGTACTGTTGCAGCGGGTTGTTCAGATAGTTGTTTTTTGTTGGTTTTGTAGGTTCACAATTATTTTGTATTTTTATTTTTTAAATTAATTTTTTTACAAAAATTAATTTTAAATTTTTTTGGATTTTTTTTTTTTTTTGAAAATATTTTTTCAAATTTTTTTTTTCTTTTTTATTTTTTCGAAATTATTTAAAAAAAAAAAAAAAAAAAAAACAATTACTGCAGCATGAACAGTAAACACTGTTCATGCTACTGTTCACTTTTTGCCATCCTACTGTTCTCCTACTGTTCATTTTTTTGTTTTGTGGGGCCCAAGATTTTGGGTTTTAGTATATACGAGCGGGGTAACCCGCGCGTTGCTGCGGGAGAGTTTTAGAGATTTTTTTAATTTTTTTTTTTTTTATAATTTCAAAAAAAAAAAAAAAAAAAAAAAGTACTGTTGCAGCGGGTTGTTCAGATAGTTGTTTTTTGTTGGTTTTGTAGGTTCACAATTATTTTGTATTTTTATTTTTTAAATTAATTTTTTTACAAAAATTAATTTTAAAGTTTTTTGGATTTTTTTTTTTTTTGAAAATATTTTTTCAATTTTTTTTTTTCGAAATTATTTAAAAAAAAAAAAAAAAAAAAAAAAAAAAAAAAAAAAAACCATTTACTGTAAAGTTTTTTGAATTTTTTATTTTTTTTATTTTTTCGAAATTATTTAAAAAAAAAAAAAAAAAACAATTTACTGTAGCATGAACAGTAAACACTGTTCATGTTACTGTTCATTTTTCTTGCCATGCTACTGTTCATTTTTTTGTTTTGTGGGGCCCAAAATTTTGGGTTTTAGTATATATAGATAATTTACTGTTCATTCTACTGTTCATTTTTTTGCCATCCTACTGTTCATTTTTTTGTTTTGTGGGGCCCAAGATTTTAGGTTTTATGTATATAGATATAATTCCTCACATTTTACTATACAATGTTGAATTCAACATATATGGGATTTTGAAAGATTTTTATTTAATTCCATTTCCCACCAAACATATTGAGGAATGTAATTCAGATTCAGATGTCTTTAAATCTACCAACCAAACACATTACGAAATGGAATTAAATTCCAATTTTAACAAAATTCTAAAGATTCTGCCAACTAAACGGGCCCTAAGATTATAACATTTAAGATTTTCAATTGTAATCTTATAAAGTCAAATATGATACATATATACTAAAATCTTGACCTCAACAACATTATTCTATTTTTTTCATTATGAGCGAGTGTGTGTAAGAACATTGCTACTTGCTCATCTATGAGCATGTGTTTGCTATTACGTAGCCCTCCTCTAGTTTCAAGCAATTCACAAAGTCTTGTAAATGCACGCCTATTCATTCTAATAATAACAACACTCGTAACGTCACTTTGATACACCATGCTCCACATATTCGCATGTCTATTACCAAAGTTCATTCTATACTTTTTACGAAGTGTGTTAGACTCGAGAGCATATGGTTTATGATCAAACAACCCAACCTAAACCAACGAATCATAACAGATAGTATGTAAATGTAAAAGGTCTCTGTTGCACCTGTCATAGCTGCCGTCATTCTTCGCTTTCTTTGCTCAACCAACGGTGATCTTGCCATCTATAATCATAAAGATTGAGTGCACATTAAAACCAACAAATCAGTTTATGAAAGAAATAAATTAGCTACTAGAACAATATTTATAAAAGCAAATGACCTTTTACATAAAAGCAAATCATGTAAATATGATTGGCACTGAAAGAGAAAAGAACCAATCAGTTTGCTTATAAAAGCAAATGCCTTTTACATGACTAAAAAGGTCCCATTGATACTACGTCAATTCCATAGATTAATAATTGTTTCATGTTAAATTAGACAGATCTTATATATCCATATAAACATGGCTACATTGAAACCTATAATCAACTCTAATTTAAAGATAAACATAGAATTAAAAAAAAAAAAAAAAAACGTGTATGAGATGGACTAAAAAAAAAAAAAAAAAAAAAAAAAAAAAAAAACAGGTTAGGGACAAAAAACAATCAAAATGCGAAGGGATGAGTCAGACAAGTTTGGGGTTTCACATAGTTAACTTTTTGGGGAAAATGTGAGATGCACGTGACTTTCTATTTATAGCACTTTTTGTTTTAACTTTATCAATTTCCAAGCAAAAAAAGGCGGAGAGTTTAATACCAAATAATTGGTTTACTTCACTTTGTGAGTGGAAATAGAATTGCAAAGGAACCATTTCTTAAGAATTATAATTCTCCGTTTTTTTTTCAATAAGCTACCAAACATGGGAAATGCATTCTTTTCTATTTCTCTCCTCACAATTCACCCTGCCAAACATGCCCTAAACTCTTTAACCCACCTCAGAATTCAACGTTCGCCCTGTTTATCACCTAAAACATTCATTCATAAATAAATAATAGAGTATGGCTTTTACTTCACACATAAATTTTATGTGTAAATACCATTATCCGCACTGCCCCCATCTTCTTTTTGTTTAAAGACCATTTGAGTATTCCAAATTGTTGAACCGTAGAGGAAAGGGGGGGGGGGGGTGAATACGGTTTCTTCGGCTTTTTAGATGTTTAAAAACTTTAAGCTTCGAAGAACACCAAATGGTTTAAGTATGAGAAACCACAAACACAATCACAACCAAGAGTATATAAAGCGAGTAAAGAATACAACGATATATACTGGTTTCGGATGGGGGGTTTATACCATCCGTACGTCCAGTTGCGAATCCACGACACGATACTATTCACTAGTATAATCCTTTCAGTGGACTATAAACCGTTACAACTTCACTCCACCAATACTCAACAATATTGGTGCTCACAAAGAAAGAGCTACTCCCCAAACGGTATTCCACCCTCGGAAACCACCCAAAAGAACCTCGTGACTCGACTTACACTTGGTCACCAAGACCTCTACCAAAACTTCCACCCGGAAGTATCAAACCCCAACTAGATCCCCAATGATCTAGGCTTGGTCACAAAGACACAAGGCTTCCCGTACAAACAAATGAATGAATAAGATTGTTTGTTTTAAAATCAAGCCCTAACCTAACCTAGAGACTCGATTGTAATAGAAAGGGTATAAGAAGAAGACCCTCGACACAATCAAAAGAGTGGATTAAGTTCTTGTGATTCTTCCCTTGCAAGGAGATGTGCTCTTTCAAAGATGTTAGTATGAAAATCAAGAACACAAGATTAGAGATAGAGAGATTTGAGAGTGTTTGAGAGAAAGAATATAGAGAGAAAGAATAATGGCAAGGGGTGAGGAATACAAGAGGCAAGGGTTGGTATTTATAGACAAAAACCCAAACTTGGGAAAATTTACCGAGGCCGGCGCGTCACCCGCGCGTCAACGCGCGGGCAGCGCGCCAGGCTTCTGTAAGATTTTCCCAAAATCTTGGGTTTGGACCTTCTAAATACCTTACCTTGCTAAACCCCCAATTGTACTTCACACTAAACCTTAACATTAATCAATCTAAGGTTTACCAACTCAAATAGCCAATTTGAAAAACATTTTGTGAAGTGTTTAAAGAGAAAACAAATTACCAAGGGTAGAAAGTGTAGATAGGGTAATTTGGAAGGGGTAGAAATGATATTCCTCACATGGCATAAGTGAGAAGAGAATATGCCATGGTATATTCCTCAAGGGAAGGGTTAAGATGTAACCAAGGTTAGGTTAAAGGTTTAGAGGTTAACCATGGTTAGGTGAGAAAGGTTAAGTGTTGAGAAGTAACCATGGTTGGGTTGAGAGTAAACCATGGTTGGGTTAAAGGGTATATCCAAGGGAATATTCCATCCTTGGTGTGGTTAAGGGTTAACCATGGTTAAGTGTAGAGAGGTAACCATAGTTGGGTTAGGGTGTGATGAGAACTAACCATGGTTGGGTGAGGTGAACCATGGTTGGGTTAGAAAGGAATATTCCAAAGGAATATCCTTTGCTTGGAGGGAAAGGGTGGTTGGATGGTTGAGATGGTTTTGATTTGAAATGGATGGTTTAGATTACCCAAGTAACACTACGTCGAGAATCCATAATTCCATATCTCGTGACTTTCCACGACTCGATGTTCTCAACTAACACCTTGGTACAAACAAGTCAAGTGCTTTGCCTTGTTGTAAAGCATAACCCAAGCGGGAAAGGATGCGTTTACGCAAAGAGACCTTGGACTTAGTTTGACCAATAAGGGAGTAAACCTGTTACGTGATTAGAGAAGACGTAAGCACGGGATATGAGCATATGGATGCTTTCACGTGTTGTTACGTGATGAGGCGAAAAGTGTACCGCTTTTAAGGGGTCATTTAAGCCCGAAATCGTATTTATTTGATCAAATATTGCCCTAAATCGTTCCTTTTGTCATTTTAGGTTCTTTGGAGTGAAAATCTGGAAAAGGAAGCATTTTGGACGTTTTTGGAGCGAAAAGTGAATAAAACGAAAAAGTCTCCAAAAATCAAGCTGGGAACAGTGCTTGACAGCGTCAAGGATTGCTCTTGACGGCGTCACGGCTTGGCAAAAGAGGTGGATATGACAAATACACATGACGCGCCAGAAAGTTTTACAAAGGAAGTCTGACGGCGTCACCCTTTAAGGTGATCAAGGCCGTCACGTGTTAAGACAAAGAGAGATGGCCATCAGGATTAAAGAGTGACGGCGTCACGTGTTAATGGAGGTAGGCCATCACGTGTTAACTAGTCACAACTTGCGCGCGCGGTAGCTGTTACTATTTTAGCCATAAAATCTTCGTACGAACTCGGATTTAGGTGATTCAAAAGGCCACGGATTCGGGACGAAGAGATCTACAATTTGGTGAGAAATTGGTCGTGACGGCGTTAGATCCGTCAGATCGGGCTGACAGAAAAATGCCTATAAATATAACCTCACAACTTAATTATTTGTAAGCCCCCAACCCTAAGTCCGATTGTAGGGTTTGGGTAGGTGATTTTCCAGTAGATTAGAAGGTTTATATCATTACTATATCATCTTTTGATCATTGATTGATCATTGTGTTGGAATTTTGGGGAGAACTTTCATAAACCCTAGCACGAATTTTGTTCCTTTTCTAAGGGTTTCAAACCCTTGAATCTTCCATGTTCAATTGAAGATAAGTATTTCATTAATCATTCAATATGTTTATGTGTTGTTTGATTCTATCTTACGCTTGTCTTTTAATTAACATGCTAGGCTAGGTTTTTATTGTGTTTGCTTAGATGTAGCGAAACCTAGTTATTGATTATTAGTTGGTTGTTTGTTATTAATTGTAAATGGATGAATGATATCGATGTTAGGCTTAAGAAAACTGGCAGACTTCCAATTGGTAACATGCTTGAACGTCTTAAGAAACATGAATCGGATGTGCACTACGATTATTAGGTTATATTTAATGCGTGAGCAACTATCCGGGATACCATGTTAGGAGCTTTTAGTCGGCTCGACATAGGATTGAGGTAGAAGCTTATAGAGTTAGGGAAGATCGTGCGCACCCCTACGACTAGTATTAAGGAATATAACACGTCATCCACGCAATTGTAACAAGCTAATAAACTAATAAAAGATAGCTAGGGAGTAGTGAAACCTAAGTAAACACATTTTCTCTCATATAAGGTTTCCACCACATTTACTTTTCGTTTATTTTATTTTCTTTGCAATTGTAGTTAAATTGGGTTAGTTGGCTAGCAACTAATTCCGCCCACTCCTTCAAACCCGAGATTTTACTTTGCTTTCTAAAAAAAATATAAAAATTCAAAAAGAATCATCCCTCACCTCTAGACCTAGTTAGAATTAGTTTCAATCCTAACGACACTATTCCCAAGTAGAACGATCAATCCCCCGGTACTTGCCACTTCACTATACTACAACGGTCAGGTACACTGCCTGGTGGGGATTGCAAGCTTCTCGAGATCCCTCGAGAGGTAAAACCTTTTGCAAGGTTGCAAAACCACGCATCAAGTTTTTGGCGCCGCTGCCGGGGAATAGTTATTGTTTAGGTTGAAATTCTTTTTCATTAGGTCTACTTACTAGATTCCTTTCTAGTAAGATTTTTTATTTTCTTTTTATAGGTCTTCTTTAGTCTATCTTATTTCTTTGTGTTTTTGTTCGTAACCATTACCATCCGACGTCATGGAAGGTGGTAATATCCTTGATCCCAACGCCCCACCACAACAACACCCACTTCCTAGAGCACGCACTTTAGGAGAGTATTCCTGTCCTAGCCACCAAGGCTATCGAAACACCATTGAGCTCGCCAAGGAGCCAATGTAGCCCACCTGCGATCCGACACCATCCGGTTGGTGCAAAACGGATGTGCATTCCATGGACATATGTCCGAAGACCCAATTCAACACCTTAAGGACTTTCTTAAAATCGTAGATTCCATTGACCTTAACGGTGCTACTAGAGACACTACCCGATTGTGTCTCTTCCATTTCTCTCTTCGTGACCAAGCTATCCATTGGATTGATCGTCTACCCACAGGATCTATCTCGACTTGGGATAATCTCACCACTCGTTTCCTCGCTCAATTTTTCCCACCAGCGAGAACTACCAAGCTAAGGAATGACATCTTGATGTTCCAACAACTTCAAGGTGAAACTCTTTACGAAGCGTGGACTCGTTTTAAGGACTTACTCCACAAATTCCCCCATCATGGCATTGGTCTTTGGCTCCAAATCCAAATCTTTTATGATGGTGTCAATCATCAAACTAGAAGGGCCATAGATCACGCTGCCAATGGTAGACTAAGCAAGCTCGGTGTTGATAAGTGCTGGGAGGTCATTGAGGACTTAGCACAATACGAAGAAGAAGAATGGGAGGATCCGATGTTCTTGGAGGAAGGGAGTTTAGATTACATGAATGCTACCCAAGAACAGCTATTTGAGAACATCGAAAGGCAGGTTGAGGAATTGATGAGGGCCGAGATGCCTATGGCTAATGCTAAAATGAATCCCAATGGATGTGTGAATGTAGTCAGTAAACATACGTTTCTTGAATTTTCACGACAAGAGGAGTTCAAAGGGACAATGTTTACTTTTGTGAACAACCAAGAAAGACAGATCCGGCAGTTAGAGGTCCGAATGGAGAACACCCGAAACACCTTTATGGACTTGGCTGAAGGTTTCATATCAAGAATTAAGGAAAAGATTAGGGAAGAAGCTGTACTCAAAAAAATCGAAAAGATTTTTGAATTCCCAGTCCCTAGTGAAACAAGCAGCGGTTGGCACAATGAAACACCTCTCTCTGTGGATTCAACCCAGAATAACTTCTATTCCCATAAGTCTCCTTCTGAGAAAGGGAACTCTCACGCTTATACCATAACCTCTAAATCACTCAAACCAACCTTGATGCATAGGGTCTCGATGATTTCTCAAACCAAACCCATTACCCATAAAACCTATTCCCAACATTCCAACTTCAAAACGCCAACACTCCACTTCTTCGATGAGAGCAAGTTTGAGTATGAAGACGAAGACGACGTTAAAATAAAAAAGATGGGAACCGGAATGGATGAAAAACCGTTAGAGCATAACATTTATGAAAATGGAAAGAGCTCAAATCTTTGCCATAAAACTCTTCTAACTTCAAATCCACCCATCAAACCAAAGGATTCGGGTAACCTAAAAATGAAGGTGGTAGACTCTTTCCCCATTCACGCACCCCCTTCACCTCAAGTGGCATATTTCTACCCTAAGGGTGTGTATCGCTACTTTCACCCACACTTAATCCTAAGTGTAGGGAAAACCTCCCTTATTTCCGTTAAATAAGGGTAGAGTCAGGCTCGTGACTCGAACAAAAACAAGCGCTTCTTGGGAGGCAACCCAAGCTTTATTTGTTTGTTTGTTTGTTTGATTTTATTTGTTTCCGTATGCAAGTTTAATTGTTATTGTTTGTGCTCATGTTTCAAAGTAAATTGTGAAAATGCTTTATTTTGTTTTTAACTTCGTCTTAACTACATATAAAGGTATTTTGCAAAAGATAAGTGTAAGGGAATCCAAATTTGTTTACAAGAACAAGATTGAACATGAATCACAACAATATTAAATGAGCATGCATACTAGTAATTGTTAGAGTCAAATGCTTGTATCGAGTCATAATGAATATTTTGCAGGATTTCCAGGAAGTGAGACATAAGTTTTTCCAGAAATTTTCCGGAAAACTAACCATAAAATTTCTGCAGGTCACTTATGACGGCGTCAAGGTTAACACCTGACGGCGTCAAGGTTAACACCTGACGGCGTCAAGTGTAAAATTCTGGAAATTTTGCAAGTTTTGTTTTTCTACCGGAGTCATAAAGTTTTGTTAAATCTTTAGTTTTATAAACTCCAGGAAATCTGCAAATATTCATTCTACAAGCATTATATCTTTAATTGTTTTGTTTTTATTTCTAAGTCTGGAATTACATCTAGTTGTGAGTTTTCTTTGTTCAGGTTGATGCTTTGGATTTTTTGTGTTTGTTTTCTCAGGTTTAACAGGTTATATTGGACAAGAAGATGATTTATATTTCGGAAGGGAAGCTTTCAACGTTCATTTTCTTGGAGGAGGATTTAACCATGTTACCGGATTATCCACATCGAACGAATCAGGGGAGTATTTGTTTTCATTCTTTTACCTTATTTACTTTTACATCCTTTAAATGAACATTGGGGACAATGTTCAGCTTAAGTGTAAGGGGAGGGTAAATGATGATACCTTAGAGAATACAATTGCACTTGATTTTTGTTTGTTTGATGGTAGATGTGTAATAAAACTGAGATAAATACTTGTTAGGGCAATTTTAGTGCCAAATTTAAAATTTTTTACAACATTTAGGAGTGAAACTTTAGTCCTAATAAGCGTCTCATGGATAGGGAATTGTATGACTAGCACAAAAACCGTACCACTCAAAAATTCCACCCCAAATATGTGAGGTTCGCCCCTAGATTTGTTAGAAAGGAAGCACTCATTATTAGTGCTTGTGAGTGTACCGGTAGTACTTAGATTCTAGAACTTGCGTTAGTGATTCATTCCAAGTCCACAAGTGAGACTACATTCGTGTAGTAAGATCTACTAAATGATAAGAGGCATTAGGATAACCCTTGTGTTAAACCCGTATTATAATTACATTGACTTCATTGGTAAAGTAATTCTCCCACACCTTTGCGTTGTACTCATTTTTAGTACACGATACCCCTAGTACACCCCTCAGAGCCTATCTTTTTCGTTTCGACCTTTAAGCATTTTACTTAAAGGAAGAATTTGTTTACACTCCACCCCCAAATGTACACCCAAATCGCCTTAGCCCACCTTGTATGCACTCATTTTTAGTGCATTATTGTTACAACATATGTGTTAACCCAAGTTAATTATCTAATTGATTACATTGTTGCTAAGTGGAGTCATATCTTGTACATATTGTTTTGGGACGATCGGGACTCATGGATAAAGTACTAGTGTAGTGGAGTAATGGGGAAGATGTAATACCCCCATATGTACGTTAATATTTTAAAAAAGTACTCCAAGTGTTTTGATTATCTTAATTCAAGTCATTAGAATAGTTGATTGTAAAGTGTGTAAAAGTTCAAGTGTAAGGGGGATGCAACCCCCCTATGATTTATTATTTTGGATGGTAGGGTAAGAGTGCATAAAAAATAAAAAATAAAAAATCGAAAAAAAAAAGAGAAAAAGAAAAAAAAAAGAAAAAAAAAAAAAAAACATACGGACTACCATCCCGTTTCATTTTATGTTTATTTTAAGTCTTTGTTATTTTTGTTTCATTAACTTAAGTCGAGTCGAGTCTTGGCTTAGCAACGCCGCATTGTATATGTAATTGACCAAGATGATTAACTCGCCACCAGTAAATTGCCTTTATCCAACAAAACCGTGTTTATCATATCCCTTCACCTAACGTTATAACCCATTTAAAAGCCCTCTTTGATAGTTTATCTTAGGTGCTTACGCCTAGTGGAGGAGGTTTTCGATCCTTCCTCAAGCCTATGGTAATCTATTTGCTATGACAGGTAGTGAGAGATATTTTTTATTTTCATTTGTGATGTATACCTTTATACACCCGAGAGATGTGAGTATCCAAACACTATTTGTGAGGTGCTAGTATATAGTTTCCGTGCTTATTTTGATTAAAGTGGAACGATCACTTGTTGTAATTACTTTTATATTAGTGTTAAATGACCCATAACTTGTATTTTTATTAGAATAAAAGCGCATTTGCTTGAGGACAAGCAAATCTCAAGTGTAAGGGTATTTGATGAGGCGAAAAGTGTACCGCTTTTAAGGGGTCATTTAAGCCCGAAATCGTATTTATTTGATCAAATATTGCCCTAAATCGTTCCTTTTATCATTTTAGGTTCTTTGGAGTGAAAATCTGGAAAAGGAAGCATTTTGGACGTTTTTGGAGCGAAAAGTGAAGAAAACGACAAAGTCTCCAAAAATCAAGCTGAGAACAGTGCTTGACGTCATCAAGGATTGCTCTTGACGGCGTCACGGCTTGGCAAAAGAGGTGGATATGACAAATACACGTGACGCGCCATAAAGTTTTACAAAGGAAGTCTGACGGCGTCACCCTTTAAGGTGATCAAGGCCGTCACGTGTTAAGACAAAGAGAGATGGCCATCAGGATTAAAGAGTGACGGCGTCACGTGTTAATGGAGGTAGGCCATCACGTGTTAACTAGTCACAACTTGCGCGCGCGGTAGCTGTTACTATTTTGGCCATAAAATCTTCATACGAACTCGGATTTAGGTGATTCAAAAGGCCACGGATTCGGGATGAAGAGATCTACAATTTGGTGAAAAATTGGTCGTGACGGCGTCACGTGTTAAGTCTGACGCCGTCAGATCGGGCCGACAGAAAAATGCCTATAAATATAACCTCACAACTTCATTATTTGTAAGCCCCCAACCCTAAGTCCGATTGTAGGGTTTGGGTAGGTGATTTTCCAATAGATTAGAAAGTTTATATCATTACTATATCATCTTTTGATCATTGATTGATCATTGTGTTGGAATTTTGGGGAGAACTTTCATAAACCCTAGCACGAATTTTGTTCCTTTTCTAAGGGTTTCAAACCCTTGAATCTTCCATGTTCAATTGAAGATAAGTATTTCATTAATCATTCAATATGTCTATGTGTTGTTTGATTCTATCTTACGCTTGTCTTTTAATTAACATGATACGCTAGGTTTTTATTGTGTTTGCTTAGATGTAGCGAAACCTAGTTATTGATTATTAGTTGGTTGTTTGTTATTAATTGTAAATGGATGAATGATATCGATGTTAGGCTTAAGAAAACTGGCAGACTTCCAATTGGTAACATGCTTGAACGTCTTAAGAAACATGAATCGGATGTGCACTACGATTATTAGGTTATATTTAACGCGTGAGCAACTATTCGGGACACCATGTTAGGAGCTTTTAGTCGGCTCGACATAGGATTGAGGTAGAAGCTTATAGAGTTAGGGAAGATCGTGCGCACCCCTACGACTAGTATTAAGGAATATAACACGTCATCCACGCAATTGTAACAAGCTAATAAACTAATAAAAGATAGCTAGGGAGTAGTGAAACCTAAGTAAACACATTTTCTCTCATATAAGGTTTCCACCACATTTACTTTTCGTTTATTTTATTTTCTTTGCAATTGTAGTTAAATTGGGTTAGTTGGCTAGCAACTAATTCCGCCCACTCCTTCAAACCCGAGATTTTACTTTGCTTTCTAAAAAAAATATAAAAATACAAAAAGAATCATCCCTCACCTCTAGACCTAGTTAGAATTAGTTTCAATCCTAACGACACTATTCCCAAGTAGAACGATCAATCCCCCGGTACTTGCCACTTCACTATACTACAACGGTCAGGTACACTGCCTGGTGGGGATTGCAAGCTTCTCGAGATCCCTTGAGAGGTAAAACCTTTTGCAAGGTTGCAAAACCACGCATCATTACGTGAAATATATAAGCTCCCTAAGTTTAGAAAAGCCTTGGCTAGAGGCAAGTGTTAGAAAGTATGAGTTGGTGTTTTCCCGTAAGCGGGTGTTTTAAAAGTAGGATCTCTCAAGTCTCAAAACTCATTTCGAGTGTTCTCAATTAAGCACATAACATATACATACCTGAATTGAAAGATCCACATTTTTCGGGTAAGGGGAAAGCCGACTTTGAAAATTCGCCCGGAATCGAACAGACCCCTGGCGCGTCACCTGCGCGTCAGCGCGCCAGGAGCAGCTATTTGCTCCGATGAATTTTGCTACCGTTTGATGTTTTATGTGTTTCGAAGGTTTATTTGTCATTATCAAAACATTAGGAGATCTTGATCATGTTGCCTCAACAATCTCCTCCTTTTTGATGATGACAAATAAAAACCGAAAGCAAATAAAACTACAAAACGTAGCTAAGACAAGCGCGCCTTTGGTGTAGCTTGCGTCTTGACCTTGCCTTGTAATTTGGTGAAGTCTTTGCTTGTTCTTTAGCTTGATCTTCACGCTCTTGCTTTCTTTCTCCCCCTTTTGTCGAATCAAAAAGGCGGGACTTCCATTGGAATGGGTAAGTAGCTTGTAAGTTAGCACCCCGAACGTGCTCCCCCTTGAACATAGCTCCCCCTAGATCGTTGCTCCCCCTTGTTTCAAGGCGGGGATCCATGGGTCAAGAGCCTCACCTTTGCGGTGGCCTAGCTACATGAAAACAACACAACATGCAACAACCAAGAAATTCTCACATGTGAAAGTCCAAGATGAGTTAGTTTACCATTTGGATACTTGCAACATGGGTTAGTTCACAATATAATTATATAAGTGTCCAAGATGACTCCAATATCCAAATGTTGAGCAATATAAAGATAAAATAGGTGTGATTATTATTATAAAGGCCCTGTGGAAAACTAGAAGGGGGGTTGAATAGTTTACCGTTTTTAACTTAATTATCTTTTGAAACTTTCGTGTAATCAAAGATCTAAACTAAAGACAATATGTAACATGCAAAGATAAAGAAAGAAACGATCAAACCACAACACGAGTATTTATCGTGGTTCGGCTACAAGGACTCTTTTTCCTTGCCCTATGTCCACGCCCTGAGTATCCAACTCGAGAGTTTCTTTCACTAGTCAACAAGCTCCTTTCACTGGCGGAGAAAACCTTACACGTCGCTTATACACGATTACCGACACTAAGCTAGATGTCGAGTTCTTTTACAAGGGTACAACCACTCCCGTTAGTTCTTTTACAAGGGTACAACAACTCCCGTCACACTATGTATTTTAAGGCCTAAAATACTAACCGATCACAACTGAATATACACAATCAAATGAAGTGTAAACTACAAGAAGTCTACACAATGCTAAGCTAACAAGTCTTGCAACGTTGTGTTGAATACTTGTTACTTTGTATGAATTTGTGAACTTCTTTGCTACAAAAGAACTTCACAACAATGAAATGTTAATGGGTTAGATGAAAGATATGAGTATGTATGTGTAAAGTGTAATGAGAAGTGATAGGTGAATTCTTGCAAGTGGCTTGGTATTTATAGCCAAACCAACCAGCAGCCTGGCGGATCCGGCGGAACCCAAGAATGGGTTCCGCCCATATACCCTGAGGGTTCCGCCAGGTCTGACAGGAAAACTTGCAAGAAAACTTTCCATAAATGCAATGTCACATCAAGTTACTTCTAGTCAAACACACAATTGTGTAAGAAGCCTTATGGATAGTCAAACACATAATCTTTCCATAAATGCATGATGTGATGTTTATATTTTTCTATTTTAAGAAATATGAAAAGTGTTGTATTTTATATGAAATGTAAATGTAGCAAAAGTCTATATGAAATAAAGTCTAATTATGCAAGACTTAAACCTTAATTATGTTTTACTTAAAAACTAAAGTTTACACTTTGTCGTTAACAAAACTTAGCAAAGATCGTAAAATATAAATAACGTTTTTAGGCGATATTTGTATTAACAATCTCCCCCTTTTTGTTGATGACAAAACATAAACTTTGTTTTTAAGTAAGTCACTAATTTTAGTGTTAAGTCTTAAAAAGTTTTATATTTAAACTTGTTTTACTTAATTGATGAAAATCATTTTAAGTTTATAAGTTTAGATATATTTTCTCCCCCTTTTTGTCGAAACAAAAAAAAGAGTTGCGAAGCGGAATGATGCAAGTGCCTCCCCTTGGATAATACTCCCCCTAAAAGGAGTGCCAAGTTAGGAAACATGGATTTTGAACCTACAAAAAAATGTTAGTTGACGAAAATGACACACGAGAAGTCGTGTTATCACAACATAATATGAAAGTATAAGCAAACACAATCACAACTCATATATGATCAACGAATAATGCAAGCAAAATAGTAGAAAAGATGTCATTTCAAGTAAAATTTGACTTTTCAAAAGTCAAAGACAAGAAATGAAAAATTCCATCCTACTTCTAAAACAAATAAAATCCTACTTCTATAAATGGAAGTTTCCCCACATTTTCCTAAATTGGGCAAAGGCCTCCAAACATGCTCTAGGATTGTTTTGGGTGAGAAAGAGCATCCAAACGCTCAAGAATGTGTTGTAGAGCAAAGCGGGTTTCATCATGGACTTGGTGAAGCAACATTTTGATGCTTTCTCCTATTTTGACCATGTGCTCACATTGTGAGCAACTGATGCGGTGTTTTGTTCTAATTCTTTTATATCCCCGGCAACAGCGCCAAAAATTTGATGCGCGCGTGTGTCGTTGCGGTTTAGCAGTATTAATGCCTACTCAAGTTTTAAATTTATATTTAGCCGACTTATCAATAACACACACACTTAACGAGCAGTGTACCCGGTTAGTATGAATATAATGGTAAGTAGAGTGTCGATCACTAAGAGTGGAACGTATTATCTAGTTATTCTAATCAGTATTTTAATATCCTAAGTTAGCTATACAACCTAATCTAACGCAAGGGGGTTCAGCCTGAGAGACTGGCACGGTTTGGTTATGATTAAATATAAACTAAACTAATGCGCACGAATCAGCGATTAGCACACACGTACACATATAGATACTTGAGACAATAAGAAGACCTGTCCTGATAATTAAGTAGCTTGTCACTTGTTTTATTGCTAGTTTTTATATGAAGTGTATATAATTAAACCTTTCTCGTTGGCTCTAATCTTATCGGCGAGTAAACCCTTAATGATTACTTATGTCTATCCTATTTATTAAGCGTCTCTTAAATAGGCGAGGAAGGGGCATGACGACCCAAGCAATGCTCAGCTAGACACAGAGGTTATCAATGCACTAATAAAAGTCACCAAAGACATCAACATATAAACTTTAATTAATGGGAAAGCAATATTAAGGGGAGTGCATGATTTTCCGTAGTCACATGACACAAGCCCATCAATCCTGATGAATTAAAGTGTACTAATACAATAAAACAAAACTACTTAATGAATTTAATACATTGGTACGTGCTAAAACAGTCTGCTAATATTGACCAAGTAAATGGTCAACAAGAGTCAAACAATCTAGGGCACAATACAATTTACCAAAGGAGTTTAGTGATTCCCCGGGTCGTTAAGTCCCAACGAGGTGTGAACACTGTAATAGAACGGATCTTTGATCGAGTGAAATTGAATAGGAAAAGGGGTGTGAGTGATTAAACTAAGGAATTATAAAAGAAAATAACTTAAACAAGCTATAAGAACGATTACGTAAAAGAAAATGACTTAGAAACGTTTAAAACTTTAAAAACGTACGTTTAAATAAAAATTACGTAAACGTACAAAATAAAACGTGAATTCTGACCAATATAAATCCCACGGATGTGAAAATTATATTTTTAGAATCCAAATGATAAAATAAAATTATTGGAAAAAGAAAATTATTTATTTGACTATTTATTTAATTATTATTAATTAATTACTATTTAAATACTTTTTTAAACTAATAAAAATTCTAATAAATACTAAATGATCTGAGAAAAATCTAAAACTTTTTATAGAAATATTAAATAAGTACAGGAAGCTAGGAAAAATATAAAAATGAAAAGTGCTTAATGAAAAAGCAGAAAAATAAGCCAAATGGCTTAAATAGAAGCTATCACTATTTTTATGTTTTGATTTTCTTGGTTTTTCTTTTACAAATCTATTATACTACTGATAATAACAAACTTTAATAAAGACAAAAACTTTGGAACTTGAAAACAAGCTGATTGTAAGCTTATGAGCTTATCAGTTTGGGCTTTTTGGCTCAAAATGGATAATAAGCTCAAACAAGCTATCAAATAAGCTAAACAAAAGGAAACAAAAGTGAAATAAGATGAAAATAAGTTAAAAGGACTGGGAATGAGTAAAAAGTACAAAAGATAAGCACTGAATAAGCTTAAAGTAGCAAATAAGCAAATCAGTACTTACTAATCACCACAGTCAACCACTCAGGCCTGCAGTCAACTTTAAGGGCAAAATAAGCTTATGGAATAAGCTGATAAGCACAAATAAATGACTAAAGTGGCAAGCTGAGCTGGTGGACTTTCCAAAAAGCCAAAGCTTACACTGTGGGGTCCACAAATGAGCTTATGAAGGGCTTATGAAAAAGGATGAGTAAGGTACTGCTAGTGTAATAAAGGTACTGTTATAACACTAACCTGCTGCTGACTTAAGAGGCAAAATAAGCTTATGAAATTGACTATAAAGCACAAAGTGAAGATTGGAGTAGCAAGATGGGTTGGTAAGCTTTCCAAAAAGTCCAAGCTCACCCTGTGGGAACCACTGGTGAGCTTTTGAGGAGCTTATGAAAAAGCTTGTATATACTGAGGACTCAGTATACACTGAAAAATGGGACAACTTAAAAGCTATGAGCAGGCTTATTAAATAAGCTTGAAAATGAAAAACAAGCTTTAATCCTTTGAGACTGGATGATTAGCTTTAGAAAAAGCCAAAGCACACAAGCTTAAGCTTACTGATGAGCTTTTGATTAGCTTATGAAATTGGCTCACCTATACTGATAACTCAGTATAGTGAGTTGTTTTGAGAAAACAAGATAAGCACAATAAGCAGTTATAACAAGCATGAAATGGAAATATAAGCATGTAATCAGCAAACTAGCCAGAAGGGCTTTCTAAAAACAACAATAATCACAAGCAAAACCTCACTAATGAACAAATCACAAGCTTATGAACCTGCATGCAGACCAGTGCACAGGGGAGGTATTTGACTTTTTAAGGTTTAACTAAAAAGTTGACTTATATTAATTTTAAATCAATCTTACTGATTATATATGATGAGATAAGCTATAATATGAATGATTTAAGCTAGATTAACAACTATTGCAACTGTATGTGTGATTAAACTAACTGATATGCTAACTATTATGCAGAAAAATTAAATTGAAACTAATTTTGACTATCTACTGAATAAGTACTGGATTTTATGCTAGAATTTAGCTAATATGAACTAATATGACATATAACAACAACAAACAACAACTAGCATACATTGGAATACTAATCTATCAGCAAATCCAAACAGTCCTTATTGAAACTGAATTTGTGATTTTCAAATGATTCTACTGATTTAGTTCACAATACTGATTTCTAAAGTTATGATATGATTATGTGAACTAAATTAAGCATAAAACACCACTAATAACATCATTTTAACCATGAATCATTTTGATACTTATTTAACAGTGAAATTGAAGTTCTTAACAACCATGAGTTTTAATGAACAAAGACCAATTAACAAGCAATAATATGACTGAGTAACACCAAATAAGCATGAAATTAGTAAACTAATAGTGTAAAAAGCACAAGCACAGTAAATTGCTAAAAATCAAGAATTTAGCTTACAACTTGCATCCAAGCAACCAACTGAGAACCAAGAACAAGGAACAATCCTATAAGCTTGCCAATAAGCTACTAACCAAAAGGCAATCCAGAATAAACCTTGCTCCAGCTTTCTTTCACCATTAACACTGATTTTTTATTTTCTTTTCTATTTTCTTGATTTCTTTTTGGAGTTTTTGTTTTAATGACTATAACTTGTTTTAAGGTTTCTAAAAGCTAAATAAGCTTTGTCAGGAGCTTAAGTGAGCTAAGAAGTCCAATAAACAACTATAATCAACAATATTGAAATGACTTGAAAATTAAAGTACGAATTAAGCATAAATGAAAACTGTAAAGATAGATTGAAAAGGGTACTGTAAATAGGTTTATTACAATTTGTCAAAGAGTAATAAGATCCTGAAAGCATTTAAATGACAATGTAATTAAGAAAGACAATAAAGACGATTAAGTAAATTGATCATAAAACTATGATTCTATGATTTGGTCTAAAAACATTGACAACCTTCTCTCTGTGTCACTTCTTCTCTTTATAGATATTATTTTGGACTCCCCACTTGTTTCTGAGCATTTCCCACTTGATCTTGGCCATTGGATTCATCAAATTCATCATAAACGTCCATTTGGACTTTTGGCGCCAAAATATCAAAAGCAGGTTTTTAGCAATTAAGGAATTTTGGTTAGATGTGGAGGTGGAGAAGAAGCTTTAAATGCTTCTTGGCAGTTAGGTGAAGTGTAGCAGAGAGGAGGGGGGTTGTGGGTTTGTCAGAGATAAGGCGGTGGAAAAAGGGTGGTTTCTGGTTTGGCGGTAAAGGAAGAAGAAGGTGGGTTTGACCGAAGTCAAACTGTGGTATTAGTTAAGGGAATTGGGTCGGGTTATTTGGGGATGGGCTTGGAATTTTTATTTTTGTTTTTGGGTTGGGTTAGTGATAGGATAGAAATGGGTTTAGGGAATTAAGTTTGATCCGGTTTAATTGTTTTTAGAATTTAAGGGTTTTAAACTTTAGGGACCATTTGTGTAACATTTGGATTTTTGAGGGGGCTGGGTTGACAACTTTCCAAAGTTATCAAAGGGGTATTTCTTGCCAAGTTTCAATAGTACAAGAACCATAATAGATAATTTTTCATTTTTGAAAACCGGGGGACTTGTTTTGCCATTTTTGAAACTTCAGGGACTAAAACTGTCAATTAGGAAAACTTTGTTCGTTTTCACCTGTTTTTTCAATCCTTTTGCACTTGCAACACATAAAAACACAATCAAATGATATTTCCTGTATTTTTAAGCATATCTGCATGTTTTTAAATGTTTTTGCAGTCTAAATGTGACAGAAATGATGAGTATTTAGACACTCATCATACATGCAGGACCTTCTTACAGCTCTTGTATCTTCGTTTAGGTGTGTCTTGTGCTGGTTGGTCGTCTGAATTCGGCTCTAGGGTTTCTGTCTTCACACACTGTTCAACTTTAAAACTCGTCTGACCTTGGGGTATTTGTAGTTTCTGTCTCAGGGATAGATGCGGCGCATAGAATTCTTACCAACTTACTTCGCGTGGGGTCCAAGATTAATATATTCTGGAATATTCGTACACCGTCTTCAGATGCGGCGTATCTTGACTTTGTATGCGGCGCATGTACTTGGATCGTATCTTGTGAAATCTTGATAGTGATACGCCGTATGTAAGAAGTATGTTGCGGCGTATCTGGAGTAGAACGAGCTTGATCTTCTGGATTTCAGTAGGCTTTTGACATCTTGCTTGTTTTGCTCCATAATTAGTCCAAAATCGCCAAGTTTCACATAATGCTTGTTTTTACCTGAGAATTACTAAAGTAAACATTAATGTATCGATTCTCACAGATAATATAATAAAACAAGTCAAATAAATAGGATAAATGATGATAATAAAATGTACTTATTTGAGTTCATCAAATATCCCCCCACTTGAACTTTACTTGTCCCCAAGTAAACCTTAGAATTAATTAAGTGAAAATGTATCCTAAAAGATATTAGGATTTATTTTTATATTTAAGCATGTATTCGTTTTGTCATAATCACACAACCAAACACTTAACGAAGTAGAAACCAAAATAATTTTTAATGTAAAACAATTCTAAATCGTTTAGTTGCTTAGTTGTGACGAATATTCTATCATAGGCTTGGCAAGTATACGCATCTCCCCCACTAAAGCCAAGGAATAACAAGTCTAAAGCGGTAAAAAGGGTTTGTTGGTTAAGGGTTGATCATCCTTTTTAATCTCTATCGATCTCAAATTCCAGAAAAGGCGACAAAATCACAAATACATGATCGAATCCACGACCACGATACTTGCAATTGCTCAAATCCTTAACTCGAATAGGCTAAAGATAGGACCAAGTAATCTTCGCCAATAATATTATATCAAAAAGGGCGACAAAATCATAAATACATAGCCGAATCCACGACTACGATACTTAAGATTGCTCAAATCCCTAATCTCAATAAATCAAAGGTTTGGATGAAGAATGATATAGGGTATGGATAATGTTTGGGATACAAATTGGTATAAAATGAAAAATAAACAAAACAGATAAATTAAAATCCTAAGTGTGGTTAATCACTATCCCAACCATCCCATGAATAAGACTCATATCATTGAATAACTCACGCTTTAACACTTGAAACACACGCTTTAGGTAGACACGAATTATACTCAACAAAATCTCAATCAAAGAATAACCTTAGTTGGCGTTCCCATAACGGCCAACTCCCATTCAATCCATAAATATAATATACAACAAATAGTGGTGATATCTCCCACTTAATACAAAACTTTACATAAGTTGGTTAGAACAAACTTCCAACTTTTCCTTTTTCTTTTCTATTTTTTGATTTTTTTTTTTTTTTTTTTTTTTGAACTTTATATATGTAAAATTTCACAACTTTACTATCACTTTTTTTTTTCGGATAATTTTTCCATACTCTTCATACTTTCAGAAATAACTGTAATTGCGAAAGTAGCAAACACACGAAAAATAAACTCAAAGTTATACAATATTTACTTTCATACCAATTGCATTGTGCAATTTCCCGACCTAACCAAAGATAATGAATTACGCACGCGAACACATGTAATGTAAGGAAACACACTTTGCCTAAAGCAATTAACCAACCACGGATTTTAATCTACAGGGTAGGCTAAGGTGTAAGGGTGTATCGAAACATTATAACAAAGGTGTAAGAAACGAAAGGAATGGCTCTGAGGGTTTTTCTAGGGGTATCTTACTCTAAAAGTGAGAGTAAAAAAGGGTTTATACGGGGGTTAACTAACCAGTGTAGTTAGTTAATATCACATAACATATAAAGGCTATTTGGGTGTAATCCTAGAAATTTACCAAGTTAGACAAGTCATTCCAATTATATAGATAATACTCATTATGGTGGTCTCGAATAGTATACAAGCCAAGTTCTAAAGTTTACAAGTCACCAGCACACTAAAGTTTTAATATTTTTGAAAGAATAGAGTTATGTGTGCGGTTATGTAATTTAGACTTTAAACAAAAACATGCTAAAAATTTTAAATTTTGATATATTAAGCGCATTTTAAGCATATTTTGAAAAAGTTTAGGACAAGTAAGTGTTCTAATTCTCCAATCCCCCCACTTAAGTTAAACAACGTCCTTGTTGTTTGTATCAAAGATTAAAAACTGAAAAATAAAAGAATTAGAACAGAAAAACTCCCCTGATATTTGCTCGGTATGATCCTCCATTATTCGTATAAGAGCAAAAATCAACTTTCTTGTGGATGAGAACGTTTAAGCTTCATAGATAATGTATCCACAGAAATGCAGGAATCTATAATACCATTCAGACTTTAACACACCTGAGTTAAGAAGGTTCAAACTTGCATAATACATTAGTAGTTAGTAAAAATAAAACTTAAAAAAAAAATTAAATTGTAAATCATCAGGTCAGTCGATACGCCGTATCTTATGGAAAAAGATACGCCGTATCGAGCCTGGAATAAATACGAATTAGAATAAAAGATGCGTCGCATCCTTAACCAGGGATGCGCCGCATTAAAATACTGACAGAAAGTTTTAAAGTAAAAAAATAAAAATGCAGAAAACTAAAATAAGATATGACCAGTGCAAGTGATGCGTCGCATCTTATGATGGAGATGCGCCGCATCTTCTGCAGGTCTGACAAACTCGACACAGAACAGAAAAGCAAAAATTTTCTTCCGGGTTGTCTCCCGGTCAGCACTTGTCTTTATTCCAGAGTCTTCAAGTTAGACTCACGTTCAACTCCTTATTCTAATACTTCGGGTTCAAACTCCACAACTTCGTTATCAGCGTTGTCGATGTAATTATCAAGGTATTTCCCTTTAGGTCGTGCCTTTGGAACAAAACTCCTTTAATCACCCTTGACAATTGGTGCACTTCAATCGTCACTTCTCTAATCATATTGTTTTGTTCTTTCAGCAATAGTTCCTTTCCGCTTTCTTGGGCAAACTTTGATATAATCTCGTCGATTGTAATTTTGATCCTTGATCCTCCGAACCAGCTTGGGAAAAGATCAATCATCATTCCTGAAACATAGAACAAATAGGCTTCGAAGTAAAATTTTTCTAAGAGACAGGAAAGTTGATTAGAATTTCTCAGTTCGGGATAAATAAAATTTTGCTGATATCTTTAGACGATGCGCCGTATCCAAAAAGTTGGATACGCCGTATCTTATTTCGTTAAAATTTAATCAGACTTTTATTCAGACAACAGATACGCCGCTTATAATTTTAGAATGCACCGTATCCAATTTAAATTATCAAAAGTCGATTATATTTATTAAAATTAAATGCGTTGTATTAACAAAAGCTAATGCGCCGTATTTTCGTTACGTTTCAAAATACAAGATTTTTGATTTAGTAGATGCGCCGTATCGATAGAGATCGATGCGTCGTATCTGTTTAATAATTCGAAAAACTGTTTTTAATTTAAATAGAAAATACGCCGTATCTGTTAAAACAGATGCGTCGTATGGCGTTAAGGTTTAGAAAAATTTCTTATTAAAAACAGAATACGCCGTATCTTGGGGAAAGATGCGTCGTACTCGAATTTATTAAACGCGTTGTATTTTATAAAAATTAAACGCAATACGCCGTATCTGTGAAAACAGATGCGCCGTATCGTTTGTATCAGCTCAGTACAACGATAGCAGAATGCAGAAAAATAGAAAAACAAAAAACTAAAATAAAAAACAAACAAAAATTAAAGAAAATAAAAACACACAAAACAGAAAATATGCAAATATACAATGAATGCAATTTATCTAATATATAACAGGGTTAGTGGTTAGAATAAAAAAATTAAAAAGAAAACCTAATTAAAATACTAATCAAATTAACAGATAATAACAATTCACTCCCTGGCAACGGCGCCAAAAACTTGATGCGGTGTTTTGTTCTAATTCTTTTATATCCCCGGCAACGGCGCCAAAAACTTGATGCGCGCGTGTGTCGTTGCGGTTTAGCAGTATTAATGCCTACTCAAGTTTTAAATTTATATTTAGCCGACTTATCAATAATACACACACTTAACGAGCAGTGTACCCGGTCAGTATGAATATAATGGTAAGTAGAGTGTCGATCACTAAGAGTGGAACGTATTATCTAGTTATTCTAATCAGTATTTTAATATCCTAAGTTAGCTATACAACCTAATCTAACGCAAGGGGGTTCAGCCTGAGAGACTGGCACGGTTTGGTTATGATTAAATATAAACTAAACTAATGAGCACGAATCAGCGATTAGCACACACGTACACAGATAGATACTTGAGACAATAAGAAGACCTGTCCTGATAATTAAGTAGCTTGTCACTTGTTTTATTGCTAGTTTAATATGAAGTGTATATAATTAAACCGTTTCTCGTTGGCTCTAATCTTATCGGCGAGTAAACCCTTAATGATTACTTATGTCTATCCTATTTATTAAGCGTCTCTTAAATAGGCGAGGAAGGGGCATGGCGACCCAAGCAATGCTCAGCTAGACACAGAGGTTATCAATGCACTAATAAAAGTCACCAAAGACATCAACATATAAACTTTAATTAATGGGAAAACAATATTAAGGGGAGTGCATGATTTTCCGTAGTCACATGACACACGCCCATCAATCCTGATGAATTAAAGTGTACTAATACAATAAAACAAAACTACTTAATGAATTGAATACATGCAGGACCTTCTTACAGCTCTTGTATCTTCGTTTAGGTGTGTCTTGTGCTGCTTGGTCGTCTGAATTCGGCTCTAGGGTTTCTGTCTTCACACACTGTTCAACTTTAAAACTCGTCTGACCTTGGGGTATTTATAGTTTCTGTCTCAGGGATAGATGCGGCGCATAGAATTGTTAGATGCGGCGCATTGACTTAACTTCGCGTGGGGTCCAAGATTAATATATTTTGGAATATTTGTACACCGTCTTCAGATGCGGCGTATCTTGACTTTGTATGCGGCACATGTACTTGTATTGTATCTTGTGAAATCTTGATAGTGATATGCCGTATGTAAGAAGTATGTTGCGGCGTATCTGGAGTAGAACGAGCTTGATCTTCTGGATTTCAGTAGGCTTTTGACATCTTGCTTGTTTTGCTCCATAATTAGTCCAAAATCGCCAAGTTTCACATAATGCTTGTTTTTACCTGAGAATTACTAAAGTAAACATTAATGTATCGATTCTCACAGATAATATAATAAAACAAGTCAAATAAATAGGATAAATGATGATAATAAAATGTACTTATTTGAGTTCATCAACAACCATGGTGAGGATTGGGTGGGAATGGGTCATTTGATGATGGTGGTGGTGGTGGGATGGTGTTGGTTTCTTGAGTGGTGGATGTTTTTGGAAGTGAGTCAAGCAAGGTGGTTTGAAATTCCATTGCTTGATGAAGGTGGTTATCTACCATGTTTTGAAAAGCATGGAGGTTGGTAAGGCGATCATTGATCTCCATGTGGATTTGTTGCGGGTAGTTCCATAGGGATTCTTCTATTTCCTCAAAAGAGGGAAAGAAGGACTCAAAGAATTGGGATTGGGAATTTATTTTAGTTGGTTGATCACCATTGTCAAAGTGTGGTTCTCCATAGAGAGGACCATGAATGTCTTTGAAGAGTGGGTGAAACAACAATGGTTTGGGTTGGTTTGACTCTTGTTGTTGTGGTGGATTTTGATCAAAAGACTCATTTGGATCAAACAATGGCCTTGGTTTTGCATTTGTCGTTTGGTCAATGGAAGCAAACGAGTGCAAAGGAGGTGGATTGGTTGATCTTGGTGGAAGATCATTAAGATCTTTTACAAAAGGATGTGGTGATGTTGGTGGAGACCCAAATAGCTCCATTGGTTCAAGTTTAGGTAATATTGGTGGTGATGGATTTTTGGATGGTTGGGTTGGTGCACTTGGTGGAGTTGGGTCAATGGGTGATTTTGTTGGTGGTGGAGTGATGAGCTCATTGGGTAGCTTGGGTGATGGAGTGGGAGTTGCAAGGTTTAGAAGGTGTTCACTTTTGATGGGTGAGGAGAATTCATCCGAAAATGAAGAACTTATGGTGATTGTGTGGTTGGAACAAATTGGTTTTACACTTATGCGTGCGGTTCTCCTAATGGGTCGAGATGGTTGAGAGGTGATTGCTGACTTTGTCATTGTCAAAATGGTTGTTTAGAAGCTTAAGATCAGAGATTGTGATGGTGATGGTGTGATTTGAAGTGTTATAAGATGGTCAAATTTATAGAGTGGAAGAGATGTTGGAAGGGGTGTTTGGATTGGATGTTCTACCATACAAATTTTAAGGTTTCTAATGATTTGGGTGAGTTATGAATGTTGTAAAATCAATGGAAGTCAATCCAATGAAAAGGGTGGAGTAGGAAGACCAAGATTTGCACTAAATGCTTAGTGGTCATGTCAAATTGGTTGGAGGTATATGTTTCACGGATTGCAAGGAACCTTTGGAAGGGTTCCTTTCCTTATGGGTGAGGGTTCCTTGAGTTTGTTATGGCTAATTTTGAATTTTGGAGGGAAATGATTTCCTATGGATTTTAGAGGCTGAGAGAGACCCTAATGTGCTTAACAACTAATGGGAAATGAGTTTCTATCTAAAAAGGATGGTTTGGTGTTGTGTGGAAGTTGAAATTTCGAAAAGTAAAAGAAAAATCTACAGGTGCACTGGCGGAACCTTCGGGCATCAAAGGCGGAACCCTATTTAGGGTTCCGGCTGATCCGTTGGGCCAAAACTGGGTTGCCCAGATTTTTACACTAGTGAAACCCTATATTTGGTTCCGCCAGTTCCGGAAGGTCAAAAAAATGAGGCAGTCCGCTATTTTGAGTGTCGAGACGATTTTCAAATTTTTCGAAAACTCCTAAAAACAAAAATCTATCCTATATTTGGTTAGAAAAAGAAAAAATTTGACAAGTAAACACTCTTACCATTGGACTTTGACCGGGGGCTAGTGAATTTCACTATACTTAGTGAAATTTTCATAAACATGAAAATTTGACAACATGCCAAATGTTGTCATCCTGCATCATTGTTAGTTCATACGAGTTCCAAACAGTACCAAATATCCCTACAAACACATAAATTCATAAAACACAATGTTTAACAACCAAATAGTTCAAATGACATCTTGTGCCAAACACTCTTTCACACACGCTCTCATTGACGATCAATCTTCTTCTTGAGCTTGCCAAGGAACCTCCCGAGACATTTGAACATCCCCTTAGTTTGCTTGAACTCCGCCGACTCATTTGGAATATCCGAAAGTTGGGAAAGGTATTCTAGAGGTGGGAGCCTAGAGTTGGGTAAACTCTCATCTTCACTCATTGAAGATGATGATGAGGAGGTAGGAGGATGAGGGCGTTTCCCTTGGGTTTTGTAGACTCTCTTATCACTAAGTGGGACAAATGTGTGTGGGATGAGAGAGTAGTCTAGGCGAAGACCTCTAGGAGTTGGAGGAATAGGAGAAATGTGCCTAAAGAGACGGGTCAAGAGCATTCCATATGGCATAGCCGTTGTGCCTTGCACGGGAATGTCGGCCATTCTTTTGGCCATGTAGTAGGCTAGGTTGAAGGGTTGCCTAACGGACAAAGAGTAGAGCATGTAGCAAAGGCAAACATTGATATGATCCCGGTTTCCTATGGTGCTAATGACATTGGCTCTAAAGAGTTCTTCCCATTTCTTGAATTGAGGCTTGAGTTCATTGAGTTCCATACCATATGGGTCCTTGTTGACCTCATTTCCGGTACGGGTTCTCCTAGTGGTGGTGGTCCTAATGAAAAGGTGGTCACGAAGTACATCCTTGGACACAAGAGGAGTATCATAGGGATAGATGCGGTCAATGAGTGTACCAAGAGTCGAGAGGGAATGTTTGTCAGTGTAGATGCAAGTACCACGGTTTGGAACACCCAGGATTTGAGCAAATTCATTGAGAGTGAAGGAGTATTCATGACTACTAGCCATGAAGTTAATAGACATGCGACCATACTCATCCGTGGAGAGAGTGACGGATGCATAGAATTCTAAAATAAACCTAGTACAAATAGGCTCGTCGATTTCTAAGAGACAATCAAAGTTGATGGTTGCAAGTTCCATGGGTAGGTTTGTACTGGCTAGGAAGGATGGGTCAATGGTTCTACCCTCGTGGACATAACGCTTTTCTAAGGATTTGAAAATGTCGATTTGAGCTTGGGTAAGACCTTTGGTTTTGTGGTGTTTGGGTAGGTACTTAATGGTGTCCTTGTGGTCGTAATGAGTTACGGGAGGCATGATGATTCCTAGAAAAATAAAATTTCACATTTTAGTCTATGTTAGCGACTATTGCAATGTGGATGTTCTAGTGTGTGCCTATATGAAAACAATGTAGAGGTGCGGTTATCTTGACTCATTTTGATGCTTAAAACGTTTTATAGTGCAAGTTTTGTTATAAAACAAAAGATAACCCAAAAGCTCCTAGTTTAATGTAGCTTCGTTTGAATGTACCCGAAAAATACATATTGGTTATGTATTCCCTTTAGCATTCAAGAGACATTATGCAAGTGATGTTTTGAACATAACGTTTTTATTTTGTATTCACAATGTGAGACGAAAAAATATTTGTCCTATTTGTGAGAAATTTTTGCAAGAATTTGACATGGGGTGTTTTAGTAAACATGTTAATAGCTTATAAGGATGCAATTCCTAACTATGGGAAACATGATTAGTTTTGTTTAACACCTAAGTTCCTACATTAATTTTTCAAGTTAATGCATAACCCCAAGTTTTTGTTTTTGTGCAAAAATAGAATTCCTAGACTCAGATCAGGAGTGTAATTATGTTTAGAATACTTACAATGATGATTGATGAGCAATGAGAATGAATGAAGGATCAAAATTTCGTGGGTGTGGATGAGTAGAGAAGTGAATAGTAGCAGTTTGGAAGTGGTGGTATGAGATAATGGGTGTTTGGTTTAATATAAACTAATCTAAAGATTCTGCAGGTCGGCGGATACGGCGGAACCAAAAAGGGGGTTCCGCCCGTTGTGGCCGAGGGTTCCGCCGAGTCTACTGAGAAATTTTTTTTATTGATTTGTTTTGATTTTTGTGATTTTTGTCTATCGTACAGAACTACAAAGTAGGTTCCATAAGTCCTAAGCCAAGTCTAAGAAGGTTGAAGGGTTCTCGTTTAAGTGGTTTTGTGAGAATGTCGGCCATGTTTTCTTCGGAAGAAACTTTCTCAATTGAGATGTTTCCTTTTTGAACGTTGTCACGAAGGAAATGATGACGGATTTCAATATGTTTGGTACGAGCATGTTGAACTGGATTTTTGCTAAGATCAATGGCTCCTTTGTTGTCACAAAGAATGGAGATGTCGTTGAGTTGAATTCCGTAGTCGACAAGAGCTTGCTTCATCCAAAGAGCTTGTTGACATGCTTTTCTGGCCGATACGTATTCGGCTTCCGTTGTTGAAATAGCGAGAGCCGTTTGTTTCTTAGAGAACCATGAGGTGAGACAATGTCCAACAAAAGTACAAATACCACTTGTACTTTTTCTATCAACATAGTCACCGGCATGATCCGAGTCTGCATACACTATGGTGTCTACTCCCGTTCCTTTGGGATACCATAATCCTAAGTGTGTAGTACCCTTAATGTATCTAAAAATCCTTTTTACGGCTTCAAGATGAATTATTTTAGGATCTTCTTGAAAACGAGCACATAGACAAACACTAAACATAATGTCGGGTCTACTAGCCGTTAGGTAAAGTAGACTTCCAATCATACCTCTATATTTAGTGCTATCTACGGATTCGCTTTCCTCATCCTTGGTGAGTTTTGTTTCCGTGGACATAGGCGTTTTGATTGGTTTCGAATCTTCTAGACCAAATTTCTTAAGCATGTCCTTAATGTATTTGGATTGGTTAAAGAAGATACCATCTTCTAGTTGTTTGATTTGGAGTCCTAGGAAAAAGTTGAGTTCTCCCATCATACTCATTTCAAACTCATCATGCATGATTTTTGAGAAATCAACACATAGTTCTTGACAAGTTGATCCGAATATAATGTCATCAACATAGATTTGGACTATGATAATATGTGAACCTTTCTTCTTAGTGAAGAGAGTATTATCAACTAAGCCCATGGTATACTTATGGTCAACTAGGAAGGTTTTAAGTCGATCATACCACGCTTTTGGAGCTTGCTTAAGTCCGTATAAAGCCTTTTTAAGTTTGTAGACATGATTAGGTTTTTCAAAATCGATGAAGCCCGGTGGTTGAGCAACATATACTTCTTCATTTATAAACCCGTTTAAGAATGCACTTTTGACGTCCATTTGAAAGAGTTTAAAATTGTGTGCACATGCATATGCAAGTAAAATTCTAATTGACTCGAGCCTAGCAACCGGAGCAAAAGTTTCATCGTAGTCAATGCCTTCTTGTTGATTATATCCTTGTGCTACTAGCCTAGCTTTGTTTCTAGACACAATACCATTTTCATCCATTTTATTACGAAAGACCCATTTTGTTCCAATTATTGTTTGACTCCTTGGTTGAGGAACTAATGTCCAAACATCATTCCTAACAAATTGGTTTAATTCTTCTTGCATGGCTATTACCCATGACTCATCTTTTATGGCTTCATTTATGTTTTTCGGTTCAATGGTTGACACGAAACAAAAGTAGTTACTTTCATTTTGGGCTTTAGATCTTAATGTTCTCTCATTTATATTTCCTATGACATTATTTAATGGATGACTTTTGGATTCTTTAACATTGACAATTTCTTTGTTTAACAGTTTATCTTCCTTGTCATTTTCTAAGATCACTTGATTTTCCATTGCTTGACTTTCAACTAAGTCATCATCTACCAAAGGTGATGTCTTAGAGGGAGGTGGACTCTCGTCGAATGTTACGTTCAACGATTCCTCGACTCTTAAGGTCTCTTTGTTCAAAACAATGTAAGCTTTACTACTTTGTGAATATCCAAGAAATACACCTTCATAAGACTTTGGGTCAAATTTGGTGAGATAATCCTTGGTGTTAAGAATAAAGCATTTACTCCCAAATACTCTAAAGTATCCTAATGTAGGCTTTTTACCTTTATATAGTTCATAAGGAGTTTTGTTCAAAAATGGTCTAATTAAGACTCGATTTAAAATGTAAGTTGATGTGTCAACGGCGTTACACCAAAACTTTTGTGGAATGTTTTGTTCATTAAGCATTGTTCTACTCATCTCTTGTAAAGTCCGGTTTTTACGTTCTACTACACCATTAGATTGAGGAGTACGTGGAGCCGAAAAATTATGAGTAATTCCATTTTTATCACAAAAGTTTCCAAATTGAAATTCATTATCAAATTCACGACCGTGATCCGTTCTAATAGATACAATACAAGTTCCTACTTGATTTTAAATTTTCTTACTTAGAATTTCAAATTGATCAAAAGCTTCGTTTTTACTTTTCAAAAATTTTGTCCAAGTATATCTTGAATAATCATCTACTATGACCAAAGTATAGAAGTTACCTTCATAACTTTGTATAGCGGATAGACCAAACAAATCCATATGCAAAAGTTCTAGACACTTAGATGTGTGATGAGTGTCTAAATACTCATCATTTTTTTCACATTTTGACTGCAAAAACATTTAAAAACATGCAGTTATGCTTCAAAATTCAGAAATTATCATTGGATTGTGTTTTTATATGTTTCAGATGCAAAATGATTGAAAACAAGTGAAAACGAATAAAGTTTGCATAAATGGCAAGTCTAGTCCCTCAAATTTCAAAAGTTGTCAAAATTAGTCCCTGGGGTTTGAAAAATGACATTTATGGTCCCCGGGTGTTTTAAAATGGAAAATTATGTTTTATGGTCCTTGTACTATTGAAACTTGGCATGAATGGTCCTTTTGATAACTTTGGTGAAATTACAACTCAGCCCTTCAAAATTCAGAAAATACAATTTTGGTCCTTGTGCTTATTTAAACAAATCAACCGGACCTTATTTAAATTAACCCAACCCAAACCCTTTATTTAACAAACCCCAGCCCACTATACCTTTGACCCGAGCCCAAACCACCCTTAGTTAATAAAACCGGGGTCAAAACCAAGTCAAACCCACCCTTTATCCCTTACCTCCCAACCCCGCCAAAACCAGAAACCACCCTTCCACCTCCATGGTTTTCACCACCACCTGTCTACCACCTTTCCACCTCAACCCCCAGCTGTTACCTACTCTTACCACCTCCTCCTTCCACCTAAACACAAGCCCACATTGCATTTAATGCTTTCTCACAACTAAACCTTACCCTGTACCACTCACTTCCCCTGTTTTGCCACTAAGTACAAATTTTGGCTACTAACCCTTCCTTTCATGTCCCCTCCACCAATACATCCCTCCAAAATTCTTTAATTGCAAAAATACGGCTGCAAGTTACATAATCCACTTTTGGCGCCAAAAGTGGATTTGAAGGCCAGGATCACTTTGACTCATCCAACGGTTGTTATTCTTGATGGGAAATGTTCAGAAGCATGTGGGGAGTGCAAGAAGTCTATAAAGAAAGAGAAGGATGCAGCATTGTAGAATATCTAGTGTAATTTTATTTTTCTTAGTTCGTATTAGTTAAATTTCAATTTCAGTGTTAAATTAAGCTTTCAAGCACCTTTGTTAGTATTATCAGTGTGTAATAAACCTTTTGTAAGTTTTAATTTCAGTGTTAATTATCAAGTTCAGTTTATGCAAATTTCATGTTCAAATTCCATGGTTTATTGAAATGTTGTTTATAGTGTTGTTATTGGACTCATAAGCTCATATAAGCTCCTTATATAGCTTCTGAGAGCTATTAGAAACCTTAAAATCAGTAGTAGTCATAAAACTCAAAAATACAAAAAAATCACAAAAAATTAGATGAAAAATCAAAAATCAGTGAAGATGATCAAGAAAGCTGGAGCAGGGTAGATTTTGGATGGCCTTGAGTTTAGAAGCTTAGTGGTAAGCTATTAGGATTGATCTTGGTCCTTGTTCTTGGTTCTTTAGCTGAATTGCAAAAAAAAAATTGTAAGCTTTTCACCATTTTTTGCATTTCACTGTGGTTCTGTGTTTCATGTTGTTATTGCTGTTGTTTTATGCTCATATGGTCTTATGTTATCATCTTGTAACTTTTGAAATCAGTTGCATGGTCTTAATCTGTCATTGGCTTTGAAAATCATAAAAATCAGTTGTTAAAGGACTGTTTGGATCATACTGTATCAACTGTGATTAAGGTTGTTTGTGGTGTTGTTTGTTGTTGTTATAAGTCACATTAGTATCTAATAACTCAGAGAAACAATAAAAACCAGTACTTACTTGAATAAAAGTCAAAACAACTTTTGATCTCACCTTTAGTTGTTCACTGTTAGATTTTGGAGTGCTTATTTCATCACACTAGTTCATAATCTGATAATCTAGCTTAATTCAATTTCTTTTCATCATAATATAACATAATCAGTAAGTAGGATCTAGTAGAAGTTCATATAAGTCAACTATTTAGTTTTACTCAAAAAGTCAAACTTGCCCTGTGCACAGTTCAACTAGTGGCTTTTTGAAGCTTGCATAAGCTTCATTAGTGCTTGTTAGCTTGTGTATTTTGGTTCTTTGTGAAGCCCTTCTGGCTAGTTTGCTGTTTGTATGCTCATATTTCCATCTCATGCTTATTATAACTGCTTATTTATGCTTATCATGTTCATCAAAAACCACTCACTGCACTGAGTCATCAGTGCAGTTGAGACCTTTTTCATAAGCCTCTCAAAAGCTCATCAGTAAGCTTGAGCTTGTGATCTTTAGCTTTTTAGGAAGCTTAAGTTCCCATCTCAAAGGTCTAGGGCTTAGTTTGCATTTTCAGGCTTATTTGATAAGCCTGCTCATAGCTTTTAGTTTGTCCCATCTCTCAGCATATACTGAGTAATCAGTATATTTGTGGCTTTTTCATAAGCTCTTCATAAGCTCATTAGTGGACCCCATACTGTGAGCTTTGACTTTTTGGTAAGACCACCAGCCTAACTTGCTAGTTCCAGGCTTATATTTGGCTTTCTAGCTTATTTGATAAGCTTAAATTGGCCTTACATTTGCTTGCAGGCTTGTTTGGTTGACTGTGGGAATTGGGGATTGCTTATAAGCTTATTTCAAGCTCATCAGTGAGATCCTTTGTGTCCTTTAGCTTATTCCTAGTTCCTTTAACTTGTCTTCATCTTATTTTTCCTTTGGTTCCACCCTGTTAGCTTATTTGATAGCTTATTAAGGCTTAAAATCTCATTTAGAGACAAAAAGCTCACTGATAAGCTAATAAGCTTGCATTCTGCTTATTTTTAAGTTTTAAATTTATTGTCTTTGTAAAAGTTACTTACTTTCAGTAGTGTAATAGGTCTGTAAAAGAAAAATCAGAAAAACAACAACATAAAAAAAAGTGATAGCTTCTATTTAAGCCATTTGGCTTATTTTTCTGCTTTTTCATTAAGCACTTTTCAATTTTATATTTTTCTTATCTTCCTGTCACCTTAGAGTATTTATAGAAAAAGTTTCAGATTTTTCTTTGTTCATTTAGTATTTATTAAAAATCAAATTATTTTAAATAATTATTAAATAGTAATTAATTAATAATAATTAGATAAAAAGTGTAATAAATATATTTTCAGTTTTAAAATAAGTTTTATAATATTTTAGATTTATCTAAGTCATAATTTCATTTTTCTAGGTTTATTTCTTATTTTCTTACTTTTTAGGTTATTATTTAATAGTTAAAAATAGTTTTTAATTAATAATAATTAATTAATAAGTCTAATAAATAATTTTCTTTTTCTAATAATTTTATTTTATCATTTGGATTCCAAAAATATAATTTTCACATCCGTGGGAGTTATATTGGACAGAATTCACTTTTTATTTTGTACGTTTACGTTTATTTAAATTTAAACGTACGTTTCTAGGTTTCTAAACGTTTTTAAGTAATTTGGTTTCCTGTATTTATTCTTATAGCTTGTTTAAAGCTATTCTCTTTTATTTCCTTAGTCCAATAATTCAAAACCCCCTTTTCCATTCAATATCACCCGATCACAGATTCGTTTTACTACAGAATTCACATCTCGCTGGGACTTAACGACCCGGGGATACACTAACTCCTTGGATAATTGCATTGTGCCCTAGATTGTTTGACTCTTGTTGACCATTTACTTGGTCAATATTAGCAGACGTTTTAGCACTGATCAAATTTTGGCGCCGCTGCCGGGGAGGTGTGCTGCGTAAAAACGTATTTGAAGAATCAGTGTTGTTGAATATACATCCATTGTATATTAACCATCCTTGTCCATATTCTCTTATTTTCAAATAAAAGCCAAAATTATCGTGAAGTTAATTCGTTTGACGGATCGATAAACCAAAAATATCGTATTTCAAATTTCCATAAACAAATAAAATCCAAAAAGAATCTTCTTCCCCTTTTCTAAGTTTCCCCCACTATAAAGGATTCTTAGACTCGTCTTAGTGCATGCGCACTCGTTCTTCTAGGTCTTCAAGCCCTTTTCGTGAGCTTGTAAACATACCTCGAAGACGTCATAGACGTTCTGCCCCATCAGTCGTATCTGAGGTACGTACTGACCCTGTCATCATGGCAGATTTGCCGATGAATGAGCTTTTCCAAGCACCCATCGAGGGTTATGGAGATGCCATTGTTGTTCCAGCCATCGTGGCTGATAGTTTTGAGCTCAAAACCGGGTTACTGAATCTTGTAACCTCAAGTCAATTCTATGGTTTTGAGAGGGATGATCCTCATGCTCACATTCGATGGTTTAACAAGATTATATCTACCATCAAATACAAGAATATCCCTTCTGAATCAATCAAGCTTCTTCTATTCCCATTTTCTCTCGAGGGACAAGCCCGGATATGGCTTGAAAAACAACCCCCTCGTTCAATTGAGACATGGGAGGATCTAGTTACGAAATTTGTAAACGAATTCTTTCCCCCGTCTAGAACGACAAGTCTTAAAAATGAAATCATCAAATTCACACAAAGATTTGATGAATCATTTAGTGACGCGTGGGATCATTTCAAAGAATTGCTTCGTAAATGTCCTCATCATGGTTTCACCGAGTTGATGCAAATCGACACTTTCTATAATGGTGTGAGCCAATCTGACCAAGATTCTCTCAATGCCTCCGCTGGAGGTAACTTTTTGAGCAAAACCACAAAAGAAGCTTTAGCGATTATTGAAAATAAGTCTAAGGTCCGTACTGCACGAACAAAGCCATATCATTCTCAGGCTAGTGCTGGTCCTTCTACTTCATCTCCCGTGAGTACTTCTAGCACCGATGCTAAGATTGACAAACTCACGGACGCTATTCAAGCTTTGGTTCTCTCAAACCAAAAGAAAGTCACTTTCACACAAAATCCTTCACATGCTAAAGTGAAGAAAGTGGAAGTCTGTGTTACTTGTGGTGGCCCTCACGCATACTACAACTGTACTGCCACCGATGGTAGTCCTTTTGAAGCTAATGCTATAGCCGGTACTTTAAATCAGGGAGGTAATCAATACCGTCCTCAACTGGAACCAAGTTACTGAGCTAACACCTACCAAGGACCACCCGGTTTCAATCATAACCAGAATTTGCAAAACCGAAACCAAAACCAACCTCGAATGAACCAAGGTTATCAACACCAAGGGAATTTCAATTCTGGACATAATCAAGGTTTCCAACACCAAGGAAACTTTAACCGAAACAATTCCAACCAGGGAAATCATTTTCAGGGAAATGGTAATCCAAATCAAGGGAATTTTCAACATCAAGGTTATAATCAAAATAACCGAATCCAAAATTTCCCTAATCAACCTCAAGCCATTCCAGCCCCACAACCATCATCTGATGAGTTATTGAGGCAATTCATGAAAGCTCAAGAGGACACAAAAGGTTGTTGGTCAGCCAGATCTCTGAGATTAAAAAATCTTTAAATGATCAACCTTCGGGCTCAGGAAAACTTTCGAGCAACACGATCGCTAACCCGAAGGGCGATGTTAAGGCGATCACAACCCGAAGTGGTGTTTCATATGATGGACCCACTATTCCTACTACCACTTCTTCTTCTTCCCCCAAGGTAGTGGAAAGTGAGCCTGAGGTGACTAAGGACAAGGTACTTCCTTCTAATAACGGAGGTACCGACAACGTCCAACCTCAAGTTGTCCCGAAACCCAAGACTAAACCTCGAGTTGTCTTTGAACATCCTGAAACCCCGATTGAAAACCCTAAATCCAAACCTTCTATTCCTTACCCATCACGTTTAAATGAGCAAAAGCTCCGCGAAAAAGCTAGTCAACAAATGGATAAATTTTTCCAAATTTTTCAAGAATTACATTTTGACATAAGCTTTGCGGATGCTATCATTCTGATGCCCAAGTTTGCATCCATAATCAAACACTTGTTAAGCAACAAGGAAAAACTGTTTGAAATGGCAAAAACTCCATTAAATGAGAACTGCTCAGCAGTTATCTTGAAAAAGCTTCCCGAGAAGCTTGGAGATCCTGGAAAGTTTCTAATACCTTGTGTATTTCCGGGAATGGTTGAATGCTGTGCCTTGGCCGATCTTGGTGCAAGCATCAACCTGATGCCTCATTCAGTATGGAAGAAACTTTCTCTTCCGGCTCTTACTCCTACATGCATGACTCTTGAGCTTGCAGATCGTTCAATATCTCGTCCTCTTGGCATTGCTGAGGACGTATTTGTGAAAGTAGGAAAGTTCCATTTTCCAGCTGACTTTGTGGTTGTTGATTTCGATGCTGATCCTAGGGTTCCTCTCATTCTTGGAAGAGGATTCCTAAGAACGGGCCGTGCTCTCATAGATGTATTTGAGCATGAAATCACATTACGTGTGGGTAATGAAGCTGTTACCTTTAACCTCGATCAAACTTCGAGGTACTCCTCAAATTATGATTCTGAATCGATTAACCAAATCGATGTCATTGATATTGTTTCAGAGGAGTACTCTCAAGAGTTTCTTGGTTATTCTCATAATTCTGTGAGTGGGGATCCCACCACATCTAATCTACCTATCATTTTCGACTCTTCCCCTTCTCTCACTCCGTTTGAGAGAAGTGATTTCATTTTGGAAGAGATCGAGGCTTTTCTCAAGTGTGATTTATTTCTAGAAGGAATTGATAACGCTGAGATTGATCTGGAGGGAGATATTCTTCTTCTTGAGAAATTGTTGAATCAGGACAATTCTCCTCCACTCCCTCCCGTTGAACTTCATAATGAGGAAATCAAATCAGTTGAGAAAACCGATGAATTTCCTGAGGTCGAACTCAAAGACTTACCGCCTCATCTTGAGTACGCATTTTTGGAGGGTAATGATAAATTACCCGTCATTATTGCTAAAGATTTAAGTGATGAGGAAAAGACTGCTCTAATAAAGGTCTTGAAGTCACACAAGCAAGCCATTGCTTGGAAACTCTCCGACATAAAGGGTATCGACCCTGAATTTTGTACTCACAAGATTTTAATGGAGGATGACTTTAAACCAGCAGTCCAACATCAAAGAAGGGTGAATCCTAAAATCCATGATGTTATCAAACAAGAGGTTCTCAAACTTCTTGATGCAGGATTGATTTATCCCATCTCTGATAGTCCTTGGGTTAGTCCCATTCACTGTGTTCCAAAAAAGGGTGGCATAACTGTTGTCACAAATGAAGAGAATGAGTTGATCCCAACTCGATTGGTTACGGGGTGGCGTGTTTGCATTGACTATCGTAAGTTAAATGATGCCACCCGAAAAGACCACTTTCCTCTACCCTTTATGGATCAGATGCTTGAGAGATTAGCAGGAAACGAGTACTATTGTTTCCTTGATGGTTTCTCGGGTTACTTTCAAATCCCCATTGATCCACAAGATCAAGAAAAGACTACCTTCACGTGCCCTTATGGAACCTTTGCTTATAAACGTATGCCTTTCGGCTTATGTAATGCTCCAGGCACGTTCCAGAGGTGTATGATGGCCATATTTACCGATATGATCGGGAAAACAATGGAGGTCTTTATGGATGACTTCTCGGTCATTGGGGATTCGTTCCAAGCATGTCTCTCCAATTTAGAAAACATGTTGAAACGGTGTAAAGACACCAATCTTTGTCTAAATTGGGAGAAGAGTCATTTTATGGTCAAAGAGGGCATTGTCCTCGGCCATAAGATATCAAAGAATGGGATTGAGGTTGACAGAGCTAAAGTTGATGTCATTGCTAAATTACCTCATCCCACTACCGTCAAAGGTATTAGGAGTTTTCTGGGTCATGCCGGTTTCTATTGTAGATTCATACAAGATTTTTCTAAAATCGCCCGGCCTATGACTCATCTCCTTGAAAAGGATGCTCCTTTTATCTTCTCACCCGAGTGCATCAAAGCTTTTGAAACATTAAAGAAAAAGCTTACTGAGGCACCCATTCTAGTTGCCCCCGACTGGGATTTTCCCTTTGAGCTCATGTGCGATGCAAGTGATTTTGCTATCGGTGCAGTCCTGGGGCAACGAAAAGCCAAACACTTTCAGCCTATTCACTACGCAAGTAAAACCATGACTGAAGCTCAAACTCATTACACCACTACAGAAAAAGAATTATTAGCTGTAGTGTATGCCTTTGAGAAGTTTTGGCCATATTTAATCTTGACGAAATGTGTAGTGTATACGGATCACTCGGCTCTCAAATATCTCTTTGCAAAACAAGATGCAAAGCCGAGTTTGCTCCGTTAGGTTCTCCTCCTGCAAGAATTTGATATCATTATACGTGATAAAAAAGGAGCTGAGAACCTAGCTGCTGATCAACTATCCCGATTAGAGAACCCACACCAAGATGTTTTTGAGAAAAAGGAAATAAATGAAACATTTCCTCTCGAGACACTCAATGCGGTTACTTTTCGTGGAGATTCTACTACCCCATGGTTTGCTGATTTCACAAATTACCATGCGGGTAACTTCATAGTGAAAGGGATGTCGACCCAACAGAAGAATAAATTCTTCAAGGATGTTAAACATTACTTCTGGGACGACCCCTACTTATTCAAAATCTGTGCGGATCAAGTCATCCGACGGTGTGTTTATGGACAGGAAGCTATTGACATTCTCAAAGCTTGCCATGCTGGACCCACTGGGGGCCATCATAGTCCAAACTACACCGCCAAAAAGGTGTTTGATTCCGGGTTTTATTGGCCCACAATCTATAAGGATGCCCATGATCTCATCAAAACTTGTGACGCTTGTCAGCGTCACGGAAATATTTCACAACGAAATGAAATGCCACAAAATGCTATTCAAGTTTATGAAATCTTTTATGTCTGGGGCATTGACTTTATGGGGCCATTTCCATCATCTCGAGGAAATAAATACATTCTCGTGGTTGTTGACTATTTGTCAAAATGGGTTGAAGCGAAAGCTTTACCCACCAATGATGCCCGAGTTGTTGTAAAATTCCTGAAAGCTCTTTTTGCCCATTTTGGAACTCCACGTGCTATAATCAGTGATCGTGGTACACATATTTGCAATGACAAATTTGATAAAGTCATGCAAAAGTATGGTATAACTCACCGTCTTTCTACTGCGTATCACCCACAAACAAGTGGGCAAGTAGAAGTTTCAAATCGGGGTATTAAAAGAATCTTGGAAAGGACTGTAGGAGAAAATCGTGCATCCTGGTCGGATAAATTGGATGATGCACTATGGGCCTTTCGTACAGCTTACAAAACACCCATCGGGTGTACACCTTACAAGCTTGTGTACGGAAAGGCATGTCATCTTTCGATCGAACTAGAGCACAAAGCCTACTGGGCCTTGAAACATGCTAACTTTGACCTCCAAACTGCGGGTGATCATCGTAAAGTTCAAATGAATGAATTAAATGAGCTACGTGATCAAGCTTACGAGAACTCTTTGATCTATAAAGAAAAGACAAAGAAGATTCATGACTCTAAAATCAAGAACCGCGTTTTCAACGTTGGTGATCGAGTCCTTCTTTTCAATTCAAGATTGAAGATTTTCTCGGGAAAACTCAAATCCCGTTGGTCTGGTCCATTCACTATTACAAAGGTTTATCCATATGGTACTGTTGAGTTATCTCAAAATAACGGTCCAAATTTCAAAGTGAATGGCCATCGGTTAAAGCACTACTTTGGAGAGGACATACCACCCATGGTTGTCCCGGATCTTCAAACTTTCCCCATGGACCAATAAATTCGGGGATCGAGTCAAGCTAGTGACTCGGTGATCAAAAATATTAGCACACCATATGGGTTTTCACTCATATTTCTGACTTCTTTCTCTTTTCTAACACCCAAGTGTGGGGGAGATGCCCCACATGTTGTATATATGTACATTTCAGTATTGAAAAAAAAAAATGTGTGTGTGTGTATATAAAATAATGGCTATTAGTATTGCCTTTTCACGTTCTAAGTGTTGGTTTAACAGCCGTTACTTTGAATATTGAGGGCAATATTCAGTTCTAAGTGTGGGGGGGGGGGAATTCTAGCAAATTTTATCAAATGTACCATCTGGTACCCCCATTTTGGCCAAAATTTTAAATTTTTTTTCTCACTTAGAACGCAATAAATGGTTATCAGTCCGCCATGTCTAACCCACATAAGGATTGGCTAATCCAGGAGCAAACGGCTCTTGGTAAAGATAAATCAAATCCGTTTATGGCTTACAATTTACCAAAAATTGTATGGTATTCGACTCACCATATCTTTATAAGTGAAGAGTTGGCTAGCCCGCAAGGTTATGGCTTGTGGTTAAGGCAAGTGGAAAAACCATAATTGGTAATCAGCTCACCAAAGATAATAACTGTATTTTATCTAAGAGTTGGCTAGTCCAGAAGCAAAAGGCTTCTGGTAAAGACATATCAAACCCATTGACAGCTGATGATTTGCTCAAAATCATTTGGTTATCATTGTACCAAAGTATCACATACTAAAACATTGGCTACTCCAGAAGTAATGGCTTTTGGTAAAGAGACATAAAATCCATTAAATTTTCATAAAAGATTGCTAGGGACTAGCAATAGTTTAGTGTGGGGGATTGATGAGTGTCTAAATACTCATCATTTCTTTCACATTTTGACTGCAAAAACATTTAAAAACATGCAGTTATGCTTCAAAATTCAGAAATTATCATTGGATTGTGTTTTTATATGTTTCAGATGAAAAATGATTGAAAACAAGTGAAAATGAACAAAGTTTGCATAAATGGCAAGTCTAGTCCCTCGAATTTCAAAAGTTGTCAAAATTAGTCCCTGGGGTTTGAAAAATGACATTTATGGTCCCCGGGTGTTTTAAAATGGAAAATTATGTTTTATGGTCCTTGTACTATTGAAACTTGGCATGAATGGTCCTTTTGATAACTTTGGTGAAATTACAACTCAGCCCTTCAAAATTCAGAAAATACAATTTTGGTCCTTGTGCTTATTTAAACAAGTCAACCGGACCTTATTTAAATTAACCCAACCCAAACCCTTTATTTAACAAACCCCAGCCCACTATACCTTTGACCCGAGCCCAAACCACCCTTAGTTAATAAAACCGGGGTCAAAACCCAGTCAAACCCACCCTTTATCCCTTACCTCCCAACCCCGCCAAAACCAGAAACCACCCTTCCACCTCCATGGTTTTCACCACCACCTGTCTACCACCTTTCCACCTCAACCCCCAGCTGTTACCTACTCTTACCACCTCCTCCTTCCACCTAAACACAAGCCCACATTGCATTTAATGCTTTCTCACAACTAAACCTTACCCTGTACCACTCACTTCCCCTGTTTTGCCACTAAGTAAAAATTTTGGCTACTAACCCTTCCTTTCATGTCCCCTCCACCAATACATCCCTCCAAAATTCTTTAATTGCAAAAATACGGCTGCAAGTTACATAATCCACTTTTGGCGCCAAAAGTGGATTTGAAGGCCAGGATCACTTTGACTCATCCAACGGTTGTTATTCTTGATGGGAAATGTTCAGAAGCATGTGGGGAGTGCTAGAAGTCTATAAAGAAAGAGAAGGATGCAGCATTGTAGAATATCTAGTGTAATTTTATTTTTCTTAGTTCGTATTAGTCAAATTTCAATTTCAGTGTTAAATTAAGCTTTCAAGCACCTTTGTTAGTATTATCAGTGTGTAATAAACCTTTTGTAAGTTTTAATTTCAATGTTAATTATCAAGTTCAGTTTATGCAAATTTCATGTTCAAATTCCATGGTTTATTGAAATGTTGTTTATAGTGTTGTTATTGGACTCATAAGCTCATATAAGCTCCTTATATAGCTTCTGAGAGCTATTAGAAACCTTAAAATCAGTAGTAGTCATAAAACTCAAAAATACAAAAAAATCACAAAAAATTAGATGAAAAATCAAAAATCAGTGAAGATGATCAAGAAAGCTGGAGCAGGGTAGATTTTGGATGGCCTTGAGTTTAGAAGCTTAGTGGTAAGCTATTAGGATTGATCTTGGTCCTTGTTCTTTGTTCTTTAGCCGAATTGCAAAAAAAAATTGTAAGCTTTTCACCATTTTTTGCATTTCACTGTGGTTCTGTGTTTCATGTTGTTATTGCTGTTGTTTTATACTCATATGGTCTTATGTTATCATCTTGTAACTTTTGAAATCAGTTGCATGGTCTGAATCTGTCATTGGCTTTGAAAATCATAAAAATCAGTTGTTAAAGGACTGTTTGGATCATACTGTATCAACTGTGATTAAGGTTGTTTGTGGTGTTGTTTGTTGTTGTTATAAGTCACATTAGTATCTAATAACTCAGAGAAACAATAAAAACCAGTACTTACTTGAATAAAAGTCAAAACAACTTTTGATCTCACCTTTAGTTGTTCACTGTTAGATTTTGGAGTGCTTATTTCATCACACTAGTTCATAATCTGATAATCTAGCTTAATTCAACTTCTTTTCATCATAATATAACATAATCAGTAAGTAGGATCTAGTAGAAGTTCATATAAGTCAACTATTTAGTTTTACTTAAAAAGTCAAACTTGCCCTGTGCACAGTTCAACTAGTGGCTTTTTGAAGCTTGCATAAGCTTCATTAGTGCTTGTTAGCTTGTGTATTTTGGTTCTTTGTGAAGCCCTTCTGGCTAGTTTACTGTTTGTATGCTCATATTTCCATCTCATGCTTATTATAACTGCTTATTTATGCTTATCATGTTCATCAAAAACCACTCACTGCACTGAGTCATCAGTGCAGTTGAGACCTTTTTCATAAGCCTCTCAAAAGCTCATCAGTAAGCTTGAGCTTGTGATCTTTAGCTTTTTAGGAAGCTTAAGTTCCCATCTCAAAGGTCTAGGGCTTAGTTTGCATTTTCAGGCTTATTTGATAAGCCTGCTCATAGCTTTTAGTTTGTCCCATCTCTCAGCATATACTGAGTAATCAGTATATTTGTGGCTTTTTCATAAACTCTTCATAAGCTCATTAGTGGACCCCATACTGTGAGCTTTGACTTTTTGGTAAGACCACCAGCCTAACTTGCTAGTTCCAGGCTTATATTTGGCTTTCTAGCTTATTTGATAAGCTTAAATTGGCCTTACATTTGCTTGCAGGCTTGTTTGGTTGACTGTGGGAATTGGAATTGCTTATAAGCTTATTTCAAGCTCATCAGTGAGATCCTTTGTGTCCTTTAGCTTATTCCTAGTTCCTTTAACTTGTCTTCATCTTATTTTTCCTTTGGTTCCACCCTGTTAGCTTATTTGATAGCTTATTAAGGCTTAAAATCTCATTTAGAGACAAAAAGCTCACTGATAAGCTAATAAGCTTGCATTCTGCTTATTTTTAAGTTTTAAATTTATTGTCTTTGTAAAAGTTACTTATTTTCAGTAGTGTAATAGGTCTGTAAAAGAAAAATCAGAAAAACAACAACATAAAAAAAAGTGATAGCTTCTAATTAAGCCATTTGGCTTATTTTTCTGCTTTTTCATTAAGCACTTTTCAATTTTATATTTTTCTTATCTTCCTGTCACCTTAGAGTATTTATAGAAAAAGTTTCAGATTTTTCTTTGTTCATTTAGTATTTACTAAAAATCAAATTAGTTTAAATAATTATTAAATAGTAATTAATTAATAATAATTAGATAAAAAGTGTAATAAATATATTTTCAGTTTTAAAATAAGTTTTATAATATTTTAGATTTATCTAAGTCATAATTTCATTTTTCTAGGTTTATTTCTTATTTTCTTACTTTTTAGGTTATTATTTAATAGTTAAAAATAGTTTTTAATTAATAATAATTAATTAATAAGTCTAATAAATAATTTTCTTTTTCTAATAATTTTCTTTTATCATTTGGATTCCAAAAATATAATTTTCACATCCGTGGGAGTTATATTGGACAGAATTCACTTTTTATTTTGTACGTTTACGTTTATTTAAATTTAAACGTACGTTTCTAGGTTTCTAAACGTTTTTAAGTAATTTGGTTTCCTGTATTTATTCTTATAGCTTGTTTAAAGCTATTCTCTTTTATTTCCTTAGTCCAATAATTCAAAACCCCCTTTTCCATTCAATATCACCCGATCACAGATTCGTTTTACTACAAAATTCACATCTCGCTGGGACTTAACGACCCGGGGATACACTAACTCCTTAGATAATTGCATTGTGCCCTAGATTGTTTGAATCTTGTTGACCATTTACTTGGTCAATATTAGCAGACTGTTTAGCACGTATCAATGTGGAAACCATATTTTTAGCCTTATGGCTATTATGAACTTGTTTACCGACTTTGCAAGCATCACAAAAGTGTTGGTCGTATTTCAACTTGGGTAGGTTTCGAACTAAGTCTTTGGAGGAGAGGTTTTGAATAAGTCTCATGTTAGCGTGTCCTAAACGTCTATGCCATAAAGTTGAAGATTCATCTAATGAGGTAAGACAAAGTTTGTCTCTAGATGTTTGATCCATCTTCATGACATACACGTTGTTCTTAAGAACGCCTTTGGCTATGGTTATGCCATCTTTAAGTATTTTACTTCCATTTTCACTAAAAAGGACGTTATACTTATTGCGGCAAAGTTGACTAATACTAAGGAGATTAAAACCTAAGTTATCAACATGAGCTACATCATCTATAAAAAGTGAGTCATGAGAGATTGTACCTTTTTCGATGATTTTGCTCTTAGCTTTGCTACCAAAAGTAACATTACCTCCATCACATTTGTGATATGTTGAAAAGAGACTTTTGTTACCCGTCATATGCCTTGAGCAACCACTATCTTTGATCCATTCATCCGGTTCCAAATTAACCTTGAAGCACACCTATTTTATGAAAAACACTCAAGCGTTTGGTCCCCAATTTCTCATGGGTCCATTTTGGTTAAACATACCATTAACTTGATCCATGTATGAAAATAGAACATATGGGTTCCATGACATGTAATTTAGAGTTTGGTAATGTCCAGGAATGTTTTGGTTCCAAACATGTTGGTAGTTTGGTCGTGTGTTGTAGTTACTCTTTGGAAAGGGGCGTTTGGGAATAGGAGTCTTAGGTCTCGGTTGAGTAGTTTTAGTTCTAAATTCGTTTTTACCAAGTCCTACTCCAACTTTAATGGCAGGTTTTAATTTTGTTTCATTTTTATATGTGACTTAAACAAATTTTGAACGATCCGACGTAGAAATTAATTTTTCTGCTGCAGACCCCGCGGAACCTTTGGGTTCAACGGGCGGAACCCTATTTTGGGTTCCGTCTGGTCCGTGGGTTCCTGTAGCAGTTTTGTTAGTTTCTTGTGCTTTCTTTTCTTGTTTCGTTTGACTCTTCGAAGTTTCTAATTTCATGAAACCTAGTCCTGTTTTATCAAATGGTGACTTTTGAAGTTTCATTATTTCATCCGCACAAGAAATACTTTTATCAAACTTCTTAAACTTTGTGGTTTGTTTTATTAGATCATCTTGAGTAATTCTAAGTTTCTCAATTTCGAGTTTAAGCTCTTTACATGATTTACACAATGTGTCAATACCTTTACCCTTTTCTAACCTCTTAGCTTTTTCTTTTAATTTATAAACTTCATTTTCTAAAAACTCCTTTTTAGTTTTCAAAAATTTATTTTTGTTTATGATTTTTAAGCTTAGTTCACAAAGTTTGTTATATTCCTTTTGTAAGGTGTCATCATCAATAGAAGAATAAGATGAGTCGGAGAGTACCTCATTTGAGTCATGAGCCATGAGAGCAATTTCGTCATTCTTTGGCTCCTCGTCATCTTCTTCATAATCACTCCAAGTACCACTTACAAAAGCTTGTTGAGATTTACTTTTGGGTGGTTTTGGACATTCTCCTATGAGATGACTTGTGTCTCCACACCTAAAGCATTTCCTTTCAACCTTTCCTTTCTTGTCATCACGATCTTTTCGGAAGGTTTTCTTGTCATCTTTAGGTTGCCTTACAAACTTCCCTCGTCTACGAAAGAACTTCTTGAAGTCTCTAACGGCCATGACATATTCTTCATCGTCACTATCCGAACTAGATTCTTCATCATCACTTGATTAGACTCTAGCTTTCAAGGCAATGGACTTAACCCTTTCTTTCTTGCCTTTAACTATTTCCGAATCTTTTTCCATTACCATTTCATGAACTTTGAGGTTTCCAATTAGCTCGTCAAGTGACATGCTTGAAAGATCCTTGGATTCTTCAATTGCCGTCACTTTTGCTCTCCACTTCGGATGGAGTGCTCTAAGGAATTTCCTGACAAAATTCTTGCTACAAAAAGATTCATCAAGTGCTTTAAGTGAAGTAATAATAGTGTTAAACCTAGAAAATGCACAATCAATAATCTCATCTTCGGAAATAACAAATTGTTCATATTGTTGAATAAGAAAATCAATTTTGTTATCCTTAACTTGTGAGTTTCCTTGATGAGTGACTATTAAAGATTGCCAAATTTCTTTGGCGGTTTTACACATAAAGACTCTTTCATACTCTTTCTTAGGTAAAGCATTGTAAAGCATCATTTTAGCTTTATTATTTTTAGCAATCAATTTCTTTTGATCTTCATTATGTTTGGTAAAAGAGCTATCCTCATCTTTACCATTTGTACCATCCTTAAAATTAGCTTCATTATCACCTTCAATGATTATATACCATAGATCTATATCTTTATATTTCACGTAAGTTTCAAATCGGTTTTTCCAATATATAAAACCATTTGCTTCAAAAAGTGGTGGTCTTTGCATAGATTGCCCTTCTTTATAATTTTCAAAATCCATGGATCGTTTCAAGTTTTAAAACACAATATATTTTAAAAGCTTGAATAACGTAGCTCTTGATGCCAATTGTGGAAAACTAGAAGGGGGGTTGAATAGTTTTCCGTTTTTAACTTAATTATCTTTTGAAACTTTCGTGTAATCAAAGATCTAAACTAAAGACAATATGTAACATGCAAAGATAAAGAAAGAAACGATCAAACCACAACACGAGTATTTATCGTGGTTCGGCTACAAGGACTCTTTTTCCTTGCCCTACGTCCACGCCCCGAGTATCCAACTCGAGAGTTTCTTTCACTAGTCAACAAGCTCCTTTCACCGGCGGAGAAAACCTTACAGGTCGCTTATACACGATTACCGACACTAAGCTAGATGTTGAGTTCTTTTACAAGGGTACAACCACTCCCGTTAGTTCTTTTACAAGGGTACAACAACTCCCGTCACACTATGTATTTTAAGGCCTAAAATACTAACCGATCACAACTGAATATACACAATCAAATGAAGTGTAAACTACAAGAAGTCTACACAATGCTAAGCTAACAAGTCTTGCAACGTTGTGTTGAATACTTGTTACTTTGTATGAATTTGTGAACTTCTTTGCTACAAAAGAACTTCACAACAATGAAATGTTAATGGGTTAGATGAAAGATATGAGTATGTATGTGTAAAGTGTAATGAGAAGTGATAGGTGAATTCTTGCAAGTGGCTTGGTATTTATAGCCAAACCAACCAGCAGCCTGGCGGAACCCAAGAATGGGTTTCGCCCATATACCCTGAGGGTTCCGCCAGGTCTGACAGGAAAACTTGCAAGAAAACTTTCCATAAATGCAATGTCACATCAAGTTACTTCTAGTCAAACACACAATTGTGTAAGAAGCCTTATGGATAGTCAAACACATAATCTTTCCATAAATGCATGATGTGATGTTTATATTTTTCTATTTTAAGAAATATGAAAAGTGTTGTGTTTTATATGAAATGTAAATGTAGCAAAAGTCTATATGCAAGACTTAAACCTTAATTATGTTATACTTAAAAACTAAAGTTTACACTTTGTCGTTAACAAAACTTAACAAAGATCGTAAAATATAAATAACGTTTTTAGGCGATATTTGTATTAACAGGCCCGAAGGCAAGTAGTACAATCATTCGAAGATGTTACAAGATGCTTGGAACACAAAAGATACTTAAAGCACATACTACAACACACCTAGATACAATAATTGTGAAAGATATTATTTCTTGTGATTGACAAAGTTGTCATCACAAGTGTCATCTCCCCTATCATTGTGCACAATGCACGTCATGTTCGAAGCCAATGCTTGTAGCATTTTGACTCCGTCATGGAGGGATTTGAACATCTCACGATTTTCTTCGCGATAATCCTTGATAGCATTTAGCATGTCGATTGTATTTTCACAACAAATAGCATGATTCCCTTCATGAAGCTTTGGGCTTAAGGGCTTCCTTATCTTTTCCCAAACCTTTTCATCACCAATTCCCCTAAATGGAGATGTAGTGACTTGTTCATTGTTAGGGTTACCCCAAATCTCATCTTGCATTAGTGTCTCTAGGTTGATTTGTTGTTGATTATTTTGTAAAAACAAGCCTTTTCCCATACCAACTATCATTGTTGGGGCTTGTGGGACAACATTATTGTTGACAATTTCTTGACTTCCATTGTGAGCACTCAATGAGTTAGACTCACTACTTAAGAGGATGAAATTGTCAAGAACATTGTTTGGAGATGTTGGTTGATTACTCATTTTTTGTTGGATTAAGGTTTTTAGGTGTGATTCCTAATGAACAATTTCAATCTTTAAATAGGAATAAGATGAGATTAGGTATGGTTAATAACTTCCTTTGTCCAACGGATATTAATGTAACTAGTACTAAGATCCTTTAATGATGTATATGGTGCAAGGCTCAAGAAGAAGAGTAATCATGAATATGAGGTAGTTAATGGGAAGGGGTAAGAGTTCTAGTTAGGATTTAATTGAGGTTGAGTTAACTAGAAACCCATGCTAAATACCATAATTTCTTGTATCATTATTCAATTCAATTTAAGCATGCATCATGTATTCATCACATAAGGTGAACAAGTAGAGTTAGATACAAGATCTTTAACACAAGTGTGAATTGTGTTTCGATATTTTATCTAATCTTGGAAACTTAACATAGTCAAAATTATCGAGATGAATCAAGATAATTTGTGTCAAGTTTTCTTGTTCAAACACATAGTATAGACATGTAGGATCTAGGATATTATCAATCATTGTTAGAATGATGAGTTGATGCATATCTTTCCTCTCGGAGACAATTAATGTTTCCTTCCATGCCTTCACATGAGTCCTAGTCACAAAAACACATATGCTCTAAGAACATTTAAAGGACTTGCAAGTGACTTCTAGACACTTTGTTAAGCTTCAAAAGATTGTTCTCTTAAGATGCATGTCCACCATGAACATCTAGACCTATCACAAAACAATTTGGATAATTGGAAAATGTCATGCCAAAACCTAATTTTGTTTAGTTTGTGATCTAAGAGTTCTTTTATTTAAGTCACCAATGACTTGTTCAATGGGATGACCCCGCGCTTCTCTCACATCTTTAGGATTGCCGTCATCCGAAACATTAACTTGTAATGTTGGCGACCCTTCATGATTTTGAACTACATGTTCGTTAATCACGTCATCTTCTACCGAAGAAGATAGTTTGGGCTCGGGCATGCTCTCATCAAAGGTAACATTGAGAGATTCCTCAATCCTCATTGTTTCCTTATTAAGCACTATGTATGCTTTACTAGTTTGAGAGTATCCTAAGAAAACACCTTCATACGACTTTGGGTCGAATTTGGTGAGGTATTCTTTGGTGTTGAGTATGAATACTTTACAACCAAAAACTCTAAAATACTCTAAGGATGGTTTTCTATTCCTAAGTATTTCATATGGAGTTTTATTAATGACTTTTCTTATATAGACTCTATTAAAGATATAGCAAGCGGTATCTAGGGCATGACACCAAAACTTTTGTGGAATGGATTGCTCGTCAAGCATTGCTCGACTCATCTTTCTTAACTTACGATGTGTTCTTTCAACAATCTCATGCGATTGAGAAGTGAACGGGGCCGATAAGTTATAAGATATTCCATGTTGTTCACAAAAGCTTCCAAATTGCATTTTATCAAATTCACTACTATGATTTGTTTTAATTGAAACAATTGAACAATCAAGTAGGTTTTCAAGTTTCTTTCTTAAGATATCAAATTTATTTAGGACTCCTTCCTTGTTTTCTAAAAACAAGACCCATGTATAATTTGAATAATCATCTACAATCATCAAAGTGTTGAAGTTTCCTCCGTATCTTTGGATTGGAGATGGACCATACAAATCCAAGTGTACCAACTCTAAAACCCTATTAGTTGACACTTCATTTTTATTTCTATTGTTTGCTTGTCCTTGACTCCCTAGACATGTATCACAATAATGTCTTTCAAAACTCAACTTTGGTAAGTTTCTCACTAGCTCGTTAGAAGCTAAGTTTTGAACCAACCTCATATTGGCGTGACCTAACCTCCTATGCCAAAGCGTTGAGTAATCCACCATGGATGCAAGACATATGTGTTGCTTAAAGTTATCACCTAACTTGCACGTATACAAGTTATTTCTCCTATGACCTTTAGCTAACACAACACCATTTTTACTAATAGTACAATCTACTTTAGTAAATTTAACCTCACAATCATCATCACTTAATTGACTCACACTAATCAAATTAAAGCTTAGACCCCTAACATGCTCAACATTGGAGATTTCTATGGAGTCATGAAGGACATTACCTTTGCCAACAATTTTGCCGTTAAGTTTGCTTCCAAAAATGACTTGATTGCCGTTATACTCCATGTATGAAGTGAACAATCTTCTATTTCCGGTCATTTGTTTAGTGCAACCACTATCCACTCATCTGGTTGTAGATCACTTTTGAGACAAACCTACAACAAACATACAACTCATACTTTTGGTACCCATTGTTTCTTGGGTCCATTTCGGTTAGCATTTAAAGTTTCCAAGTCAAACATCCTTGGGTCTTGAGAAGGTTTGGTTTGAATAGGAGTTGTCTCTCCTTGGGTAGTTATTATGTTGGTATTGAAAAGACCTTTGATTATAATAAGATTTTTGTCTTTGATTATTTTGAAATGAGGGTCTTTGGTTGTATGAAGTAAAAGGTCTCATATTGGGTGTAGGTAAGAGTGGTTTATTATTTACTCGAGGTTGTGTATAACCAAGACCATTTCGAGAACCCAAGTTAAAACTTTGTTTTGGGTTTTCTCTTCTTGTAACGGGAGCTTGGTTCCCTCGAGTGTTTACAAAAGGAGCTTGAGGAATAATTGGTTTGTTATAATTGTTTGACGAATCTCCATTTTTCCTTAGGGGTCTGGCGCGCTGCTGACGCGTTGACGCGTCAGCCAGCGCGTCAGCCTCGGAAATTTTTGGATTTTCGCTTTCCTTGGCCTTTACAAAAGCTATTGGTTTTGATAGACTTATGGAAGTGGTTTGACCATGTTTTGAAAATCCAAGACCTTCCTTATCTTGGGATCTCTTTTGACGACTTATAATTTCTTCTAAATCATTAGTGCTTTTCTTAAATTTTGAAAAACTTAAAGACTCTTTTTGAAGTTTAGATACCTTATCATTCAAAGAGTCAACCTCGAGTGTGAGTGACTCACATTTCATACAAGGTTCAATCACCTCTTTGCCATGATTTAGTTTCTTAACTTCTCTCTTGAGTTCATAAACTCTCTCATTTAGTTTAGCGCGCTCTTGTTCAATGATTTGTTTTTCGTTAAAAATTTTCTCAAAGTTTTTTCTAAAATCTTTGTCAAATTTTACTAGGTTCTCATTCTCCTTTTGCAAATTACCAATATCAAGATTGTTAGTAATAGAAGAGTTTTGAGATACCTCAAGTTTTTCTTGCGCCATGAGACAAGTGACTTCATTTGTTGGTTGATCTTCTTCCTCGCTATCACTCCATGTTCCACCCACGAATGCCTTGTTCACTTTGGGTTTAGGGCATTCATTGATGAAGTGACCTTTTTCGCCACAATTGTAGCATCCTTGAGTGCGCCTTGAGCTTTCACCAACTTTGTTGTCTACACCTCTATTACCACCAAGGTTGTTTCTTCCACCATAACCTCGATTGCCAAACCTATTACTCCTCCTAAAGTTACCACCTCTTCTAAATAATCTTCAAAAGTTCTTAGCCATGAGGTTGTATTCTTCGTCGTCCATATCATCTTCTCCATTGCTATCATCTTGATCATTGCTATCATCACTAGCTTGACTACTAGTGACTTTAGCTTTAAGAGCCAAAGACTTAACCTTCTCCTTCTTGTCTTTGGTACTTGCCTTGTCATTCTCAAGGATCATCTCGTAAACTTTGAGATTGCCAATGAGATCGTCAAGAAGAAGTTCCGCTAAATTCTTAGCTTCTTCAATAGCTGTTACCTTTGGACGCCACTTGACCGGAAGGGCTCGGAGGAACTTTCTCACATGATTCTTGTTACAAAAAGTAGAATCAAGAGCCGTGAGGCTTGTGATTATAGCATTGAATCGTGTGTAGCCATTATCAATTGTTTCATCGTCGGAGATTGAAAATTTCTCATATTGTTGTATGAGTAAGTCAATCTTACAATCTTTGACTTGTGAGTCCCCTTGATGAGTGATGATAAGTGAGTGCCAAATCTCCTTGGCGGTCTTGCATACGTGAACTCTTTCGAACTCCCTTCGAGGTAGAGCGTTGTATATCATCATCTTGGCTTCTTGATTTCTCACGAGCTTTTTCTTTTCATCTTCCTTAAGTTTCGAGTATGGCGTCTCGATCATTAACTTAGTTTCCGGATCAACCATTGTGAAGACAAAATCTCCATTTTGAATGACCTCCCATAAGTCAAGATCTTTGGACCTAACATAGGTCACAAATCGGGTTTTCCAAAAACAAAACCCATCGGTTTCTAGCAAAGGTGGTCTTTGCATAGAGCACCCCTCCGCGTAGTTCTCTTGAGCCATGGATCTATACTCAACTTTACCAAAAATCTTAGTTAGGATTTTAGATTTTTGGAAAAGAAGTTTTTGACTTAAAACGACTTCTCGGGAAGGTTTTAACGCTCAAAAACTTGAGTATACCGCTCTGATACCAATTGTTGAACCGTAGAGGGGGGGTGAATACGGTTTCTTCGGCTTTTTAGATGTTTAAAAACTTTAAGCTTCGAAGAACACCAAGTGGTTTAAGTATGAGAAACCACAAACACAATCACAACCAAGAGTATATAAAGCGAGTAAAGAACACAACGATATATACTGGTTCCGGATGGGGGGTTTATACCATCCGTACGTCCAGTTGCGAATCCACGACACGATACTATTCACTAGTATAATCCTTTCGGTGGACTATAAACCGTTACAACTTCACTCCACCAATACTCAACAATATTGGTGCTCACAAAGAAAGAGCTACTCCCCAAACGGTATTCCGCCCTCGGAAACCACCCAAAAGAACCTCGTGACTCGACTTACACTTGGTCACCAAGACCTCTACCAAAACTTCCACCCGGAAGTATCAAACCCCAACTAGATCCCCAATGATCTAGGCTTGGTCACAAAGACACAAGGCTTCCCGTACAAACAAATGAATGAATAAGATTGTTTGTTTTAAAATCAAGCCCTAACCTAACCTAGAGAATCGATTGTAATAGAAAGGGTATAAGAAGAAGACCCTCGACACAATCACAAGAGTGGATTAAGTTCTTGTGATTCTTCCCTTGCAAGGAGATGTGTTCTTTCAAAGATGTTAGTATGAAAATCAAGAACACAAGATTAGAGATAGAGAGATTTGAGAGTGTTTGAGAGAAAGAATATAGAGAGAAAGAATAATGGCAAGGGGTGAGGAATACAAGAGGCAAGGGTTGATATTTATAGACAAAAACCCAAACTTGGGAAAATTTACCGAGGCCGGCGCGTCACCCGCGCGTCAACGCGCGGGCAGCGCGCCAGGCTTCTGTAAGATTTTCCCAAAATCTTGGGTTTGGACCTTCTAAATACCTTACCTTGCTAAACCCCCAATTGTACTTCACACTAAACCTTAACATTAATCAATCTAAGGTTTACCAACTCAAATAGCCAATTTGAAAAACATTTTGTGAAGTGTTTAAAGAGAAAACAAATTACCAAGGGTAGAAAGTGTAGATAGGGTAATTTGGAAGGGGTAGAAATGATATTCCTCACATGGCATAAGTGAGAAGAGAATATGCCATGGTATATTCCTCAAGGGAAGGGTTAAGATGTAACCAAGGTTAGGTTAAAGGTTTAGAGGTTAACCATGGTTAGGTGAGAAAGGTTAAGTGTTGAGAAGTAACCATGGTTGGGTTGAGAGTAAACCATGGTTGGGTTAAAGGGTATATCCAAGGGAATATTCCATCCTTGTTGTGGTTAAGGGTTAACCATGGTTAAGTGTAGAGAGGTAACCATGGTTGGGTGAGGTGAACCATGGTTGGGTTAGAAAGGAATATTCCAAAGGAATATCCTTTGCTTGGAGGGAAAGGGTGGTTGGATGGTTGAGATGGTTTTGATTTGAAATGGATGGTTTAGATTACCCAAGTAACACTACGTCGAGAATCCATAATTCCATATCTCTTGACTTTCCACGACTCGATGTTCTCAACTAACACCTTGGTACAAACAAGTCAAGTGCTTTGCCTTGTTGTAAAGCATAACCCAAGCGGGAAAGGATGCGTTTACGCAAAGTGACCTTGGACTTAGTTTGACCAATAAGGGAGTAAACCCGTTATGTGATTAGAGAAGACGTAAGCACGGGATATGAGCATATGGATGCTTTCACGTGTTGTTACGTGAAATATATAAGCTCCCTAAGTTTAGAAAAGCCTTGGCAAGAGGCAAGTGTTAGAAAGTATGAGTTGGTGTTTTCCCGTAAGCGGGTGTTTTAAAAGTAGGATCTCTCAAGTCTCAAAGCTCGTTTCGAGTGTTCTCAATTAAGCACATAACATATACATACCTGAATTGAAAGATCCACATTTTTCGGGTAAGGGGAAAGCCGAATTTGAAAATTCGCCCGGAATCAAACAGACCCCTGGCGCGTCACCCGCGCGTCAGCGCGCGGGCAGCGCGCCAGGAGCAGCTATTTGCTCCGGTGAATTTTGCTACTGTTTGATGTTTTATGTGTTTCGAAGGTTTATTTCTCATTATCAAAATATTAGAAGATCTTGATCATGTTGCCTCAACACAAATTAATGAATCTGGCGGTGCCTTAGTTCCACCCTTCATTTGACTTTTTGATGATTTTGAAACTTTAAGAATGTTTTATTGAAAAATAAAATCTACAATGTGAAACATTTGACAGAATTTTGTCGGAACGGAATGTTTGAAGGATTAATATAAGAAGTACCTCGACCGTCGGTTGTACGACTCTTGATAGAATATCCTGCGAACTCGGTTTTCATTGAGATTTAAGAAACAGATTTATGATATACATGTTAAGTAAAACTCAGATTCTAGGTTATTAATTAATAATGGTTCCTAAATTACCATAGTTTCATGAGTCATGACTTTTTTATACAATTTGCCGTAAAACTGTTCTTCTTTATGCATGTGGAATCGGTGTGAGAGAGGAGAATAATTTAACTATTTTAGAGAAAGAATATCAAAGTTGGGATATTATCAGTGAGGGAGTAAGAAATCATTTAGCAGATACAAAAAATCAATAAATGGTCAAAAGATAAAATTAAAAGGAGGTGTAAGGGCATGATTGTCATCACACATTAAACTTCTGTGTAGGAAGTAAAAACTTCCGTGTAAATATCAACTCCCTTACTTATATTCACCCTTGTAAGAGTATAAATGTCAAAACACAAACAATTAGAGTGTGCAAATCACTTCCTTTTATATAAGGATAAGTGACAAACTAAACAGAATACGGGACAACATTTTACACAAGACATAAAGGCATAATAGTAGTTCAACATTTCTCATTTTAAGAGTTTTTAAGAAAAAATATTTATTTTTGATATGTAGTATAGATAACTATTTTATTTTAATCGAGTATCGGTTTTATTTTAGAAAAAGAATAAAGATTTCAATATTAAAAAAGCTATTGTCCTACTTTTAGTTCTGAAATAGTTTGATTGTATATAATTACAAAATAAACAGTAATTAGTTTGAAACTTACATAAATAGTAAAGTATGCATAAAGAGCTCAGAAATTTGATTGCTTGGGATATATGAAAGATGTAACATTTTTAAGTGATCTCCATTACATTTTTGAATGTTTGGAGACTATATGGATGATTAGAATGGATGCTAATGCACTTGACCTCTAGCATATATAATGAATTGATGTGTTAAATATTGAAAGATGTAGCATATATAATGAATTAAAATGAATTGAAGTTTTAAATAATTGGCATGTGAATAATTATGCAATAACGAAAGTGACATCAAAATATTTAAATAGCAACTTGTTTAATTGTTAATGGAAAATTATGCGTTAGTTAACGTATTAATGTTTTAAATTGTCAATTGATTGATACTTTAATAATGTTCCTATTGTTTTTTTTTTTTCGTTCAAAAAAAAAAATGTTCCTATTGTTTTTTCTTAATATGTCACATACTCACATGGATGGTGCCTTGTTAGCACATATTTCATTTTCCAACTCAAATACATGAGAGTGTTTAGATTCTTCAGAATAAACAAATCTAATTTCCAAGCCAGAACCATACCTACTTTTTGTCATTAAATACTAGTATTAATAATTCTTAAACTAAAGTTTATTTTGACTCGTTGCAAACTGAAGATTGATCCGAGCTGATGGGTTGGTATGTTGGTATTTGAAGTTCATTTCTTGTATGCTTGCTAGAAAGGTTGCTTGAATATCCATAGCTTGTGTCTGTTTAAGTTGTGCTTGGTGTTGTAATGTTGTTTTCATCCTATGCACTTTATGTAATTGGCTTATGGCGTATGTTCTTCTTGCAATAGGGTTAATTCCATATTTACCCAATTCAAACCTTAAAATGTCATATTTACCCAACTAAATATGATAATGTCATATATACTCAATTCAAACACTATATTTGTCATTTTTACCCATTTCATTAAAAATTCAAATAAAAGTAAAAGATACATCACAAAGTTCCTATTATACCCTTAATAATACAATAACATAATTAAAATCATTCAGTTTCCTCATTTCATGTGTTTTACCTTTTATTCCAAGAGTTTCTGTGATAGCTGCTAATGTTGTGATTCTTTGATGATTTGTTGGTTGGTACGTGGTTTCATCTAAATGTCTTTGATGAACATATATACAATTTGTTGTCATATTGCTTGATGTTTACTATAATCATGTTTAATATTTATTATCTAGGTACGTATAACAGGTTACCATGAGTTGTGTTTGCAAAACCCTTCTTATTGAAAAAAAAAATAGACCAATCGGAGAGCTCGATTTTGCCACGTAGGCGAAATCGAGCAATATGATTGGTCAATAGAAAGTCAAAATTAAATTGATTTTGGTCAAACTTAATTAAATTTGGTGGAGAAATTTGGTTAGGAAAAAAATGCATAAAAATATAAGTGTCAAATTTATAAAAACAAAAACATGAAAAAAGAGGAAGTAATTAATAAAACTTTAGTGCTTGAATTTTAAATAAATTATATAGAGCTAAGTGTAAAATTACAAGTTTTTATGTTTTTTACTAACTTTAGAAAAAAAATAAATAATAACCCCTTACATTTTATACCCTTATATACTTTATAATATTAACTTTGTTTAAAATTACATGAGTGTTAGTATTAGTTTTTAGACTTTCATCCATTAAAATTACAAAATTTGATAAATATGCGAATTAGTTTTAATATACGTTAAATATTTTTTAAACTAATGTTAGTTTTAGACTCTCATCCATTAGAATGTTTTTTTAAATAATGACTCATGTTATTATATTTAAAAGTTTAATTTATGCGTACACGACGGGTTTGAATATTAAATATGGCTAAATTATTAGTAACAAGAATGTAAATATCAAATGATAAGCACGAGTTACTGTAATATGAAAATAAATACACACGATTATACTTATAACAACGACTCATGAAATTGTTATTTAAAATTTATATATGGATATCTATAAAAACATTTTAAAAACTTTATGGAGCATATTTTAACTTTATCAACGCTCATTATGTGATACTAAATAGCACAAACTTATGAAAATACAGCTTTTCAAACAAAAAGGTACACTAGTAAACATGGTATGATGGTTATTCATAATCAAAGAAATGAATCAATCTTCAAAGTTATCTAAATATGCTACATATTTTAACGAAAATATAAGTAAAAGAAATACCACAATTATAAAACACATCGCAAATTGATAGCACGGGTTTGCAAAACTAAAAGCATATATCACATGCAAGTCAAGTATCATCATGTGATTTTGCTTGAATAATAAAATATAATTTTTAATCCAAAAGCATTCTCCTAAAATAATAGGTAGATTATAACATATATACATATGATTTTTTATTTTTAGTCCACCAAGTAAAACCATTTGAAAAAAGTCAAGTGATTCATTTGTTAATCGATAATAATACATAATCAAAACGAACTTTTAAAAATCTTATGCGTGCACATGTATTATAACTAGTATCATTTTGGTGTACTTAACTCGTGCCCCTAACGCAGAAGTTAGAAAAACCCTTGTTAAAAATGTGTTTAGGTCAAAGGTTAGAGCGACCATGTCACCTCTATCCCACGTACGATGAAAGTGACGATTCCAAAGAACCCGATTCTTTTTGTCACTTTCTCACTTTTTAAGTACGATGTTCTATCAAAAAAATATTAATACTCCTACTTGCTACAAATTATAGGGTGGTTTAAGTGGTTATTTAATTTCAACAAACTTTAACATTTGTTGTTTGTGACATGTGTGCATATATTTATGAGTATCATTATTAACAAGGATGTAATTAATTAATTTAATTTTTTTGTAATTATTTGTTGAACAAAGAATATGCAAACACCATGTTTTTCCTGCTCTTCCTATAAAGCACACAAATTAACACTCAGAAAGAGTTTATCATACTTTCCAAGATATCTTGAAGACTCTGATTAGCATCAACATGGCTGAACGGCTGAACCCAAGGTCACATTTTATTCTGTTTACAATCATAAAAAACTACATGGATATTTGTTTCATAAATGTTCTCCGTTTTTTTCTCCCCATAAACTAGACAACACGGACGGAACATAATAAGGGCCAAAGGGGGCTGTGGCCCCCCCACAAATCTTGCTTCTAACTATAAGTTTCATGCTATTTTAATGTAAAAAAAAATATATTTACATTCTGCCCCCCTGAAAATTTGGAGACAAAAGAGTTGTATGACTTTACGATCATTTCGGCCCCCCCAATAAAAGTTGCATCACTACAAAACACTAGTTAAATTTTCCACACTTTAAAGACCAATTCGCCACGTTTAAAAGTGTGTCAAATTATAAATTCCACATATAAGTGTGGAGATACCCTTTCAATGTCCACACTTAAAAGTGTGGCAAACACTCTTTGAATGTCCACACTTAAAAGTCTGGCAAAATTGCAAAAAAATGCTTACAATCAAAAGTGTGGCAACATTCTTAAATGTTCACACCTAAAAGTGTGGACATATTTTCTGGAAGAAGAAAAAAATAAAAAGAAATTACATACAAATATATATATTAGAAAACCTGATGCAAAATAGAAAATAGACCAAAACTGAAGCAAAGAACAATATATTTCAATGTTTTCAGTAATGTACAAGTAAAAACCAATTAACATCAATCATTTAGCATGTCTGCATACACATTTTCGGTTTTCTACGCTTTTTCTACCCTTTGACATCAACAATCTTCGCGCTTTCTACCCTTGAGACGACGACTGTACAGCCTGGTGATTCTCATTGTTTCTGCCCGAATGAAACCTTTCTCAAAGTCAGAATGGATAACGCCGGCAGCTTGGGGTGGAGTCATTCCTGACATATCAAATGGTGATGAAATTAGCTACTTTACGTGACATGTTACTATAATACCAATATTAACACCAATCTTCTACCGTACAATAAAATATCAATGAAACAGGTAATAAACATGGCTAATAAGATTTCCAAGCCCACTCTCATCTACGCCAAGAGACGTCAAAAATTATGCTCTTTCTTCTGTTGGGAGTTCGGTTAGCTCTTAGAAAACTACTTAATGCATCTAGAAAACACTTTTCAAGACTGGAATTGGATCTATCTAATGAAATCAACTGCTCCATTATAAATGAAAGAAAATGGGGCAGGATCATAATGAAGTTTACATCTCAAAAAACTTCAAAAGTTATGATGAATTTTTAATAAATTTTTAATTTGGCTATATGAAATACCTGTGCAGAGACAGTTACAATGCCCGACTGTAACTGAGAAGCGAGTTCCATGACGTTTTTGACATGAGGATTACTTTCAGGAGTAGCTAAATCAGATTCCGCAACATTTGCCACATAAATCACAAGCTTCATTGTAAGTAGACAGAGATGCTGTATAGACTCCTTTTCAAAAATTTTAAAGCCACTGAACTTGCTGGTTTTCCATCCATTAGTGCTTGCAGTATTTTCTCAAGGGCCGACTTTTCACCTTAGCTGTTGAGGGCTATAAAACAATTTTCACCTTAGCTTTGACTTGTGAATTACTCGCTTTGCTCTTTTTGAGTTTCTCTATCCTTTTCTCAATCTGCATTTCTTGTACAATAGTCAGTTCAGTTCCATCAGTTCATCTTATTATAACTATAAAATATTATAACTACTTAGTGCAAAATGTAATAAAGAGATTTGTGTTGGTATACCTGGTCTGAATCAGAGAATGCTAGCTCTAAGTTGATCACATCAATATCTGATTTGGGATCAACTTGCCCATTCACATGAACAATGTCATTATCCTCAAAACAACCTACAACCTGATATAAGAGCAACCATAAGTTTCAAAACACTGAATGTAATGATTGCAGGGTAAATTTTACATGTCGAAGAACATAACAGATTATGGACGCACAGAATCGACTCATCAGATAATCACTTAAATAGAAAAGAGAAGTGTAGAATGTCTAATAGTAACCAGTAAGAGCACACTGACATATACAATACAACACCATAAAAACTGAACATCTATATAAAGAATCAAGGATCATGCCGTCCTATTGCTTTAAGGACTTTGAGTCCAGTCATTCACAAACTTATTAACACTATTCACTGACATGACGTTGTTCTAAAATTAAACAACTAGACTCAATAATCATAAAACATTGTCGTTTTCACAAAGAATGATCTCCTAGGACAAAGATGAATGGGAACAAGTCGTACATTAGAATTGACTGATCATAGGTGTGACTCAGGGAGTGTTTACCCAAACCATCAAATGTGATTCTCACCTGAAATCAAAATGATGTCTAGTCTAAATCTTCTTGCAACATCAGGGAACTTGAAGCGCATATGACTACATAGGTGAGTCGGAAAAAAAACAAAACTCAATATTTAAATCTATTCTCAATTGAACCTGCGGATCAAGTTTTAACTCCTTATCTTTACTACTTACCAATTTACCAACATCAGTACTAATAAGCCTAATTATGAATCTCAATATTTCAATCTATGCTCATACATAAAGTGCCAACTAGGAGTGACACTCTCCATGCGTACATATTCCCACAATTAAATGATTAACCTCGTATATAGTGTACCAACATCAGTACTAATAAGCCTAATTAAATGTTGCTATACCAGACAAGAATCACAAGATCCAAGCTTACCTATCTAATTTTCTCAATTTCTGTGGCCGCAATAAAATCAGGAAGTTGAAATGGCTGCTTTTCAATACCTCGCTTCCCCTGGCACACAGATTCAAAACCAGATGAGGTGCGAAGTCAACCAGCGTAAATAGAAAAAGAAAATCATCCACTTGAACTAGGACACACCTGTAAAAAATTTCGCAACAACTGCTACCTATTTGATGACACACCTGTAAAAACTTTCACTTCTGACATCAATGCCTAGGTACTGGAACAATATTTGAGGTAGAGCTGAGGTAGCATCCCACACCTGAAACCTCAAATTATTAAATAATTTGCTGGTGATAAACATGCAAATAACATGAATAATATAACAAAAAAAGTACTCAGCGCTAGGAATAGTGCAATACAATAACAAATGACCATATGAGATGCTAGTTGTCCATTTTAGTTTATAAACCTTTAACAGCATAAAATGCACAGAATAAAGGTGTAACCATAGTCTGCCAGATTGACTTCTTGCATATTTTTGTTAAAATCCAATTTAGTCAGCAGAACAGACTGTATGACAGCATAAATAAGCATAAGTAACAAGCTTTACTCCAATAACTTCAAAAGGAATGTAGTGTAGAATGAATTTTAAAAGCTAATATAAACTAATGAAGTAGGAAAGAAGCAGTGGTTAAGGCTAGCAGTATCAACCACCAAAACCTAAAGATGAGTAGATTGTCAGATCAACAGCTAATCTAAAGGCTTATACGGGTAGGGTAAGAGTTGACACCAGTCCTAATTCTTCTATAAGATGTACAGAATCACAAGTTAAGCCATGGCTGATGGTAAATGGTATTAATAAATAATAACTAAAAAAAACTAACTCGTTCATGTGATTTGTTATTGCTATTTCTGACTGTGTTCGAAACAGATGATAGAACTACACTAACGAGCCGATATGAAATCACCTCTAAACCTAACGAGCTATATAACTGAAATGATCATACGTTCACTACTGCTCATACAGTTTTAGCCAGCGAAGGCAGAAACTTATTGTCAAGGGGGCAAAGTTTAATAATTTTTTAAAACTACACTACAAATCTTGTCGCTAGGGAGCAAATCACAAAAATAGCTACAAATTTAATGATATATGATTTGTGGATAACATATATCATACGTAAGATCACCAGAACTTGATACTCTTATAATTGATCAAATGTGACAAAGTAGCAATAAGTGTTCATGAACCTCATCTACCTCGAATAATTCATCATTACAACATCTAAGGCATGGACATATAATTGATCCTCTTATATCTCTAGCACGAGCGAAATTAATAAAAGATTCGACTCCTTTTCTAAAAGTAATGCTTGTTATGTGTGCGTTGATCCAACTTTTGTCCATTATATTGATTTACCTAAACAAGTAATAACTGTTTATAACATACCATAAATTAACCTGTGATTCAACCAACCCAACAAAATATTACTAAGCATACGTACACGATCTAAGGAAGCAACTATTAGGTTTGCATTCAAGGGGTGTTTGGGATTGCTTAGCAGATCTGCTTATACATTTTTTTTAAGATAAGATGGTAATCCAGTGTAGCAAAAGGCAAGGCAGTACTCTAAGGGGTGTTTGGGATTGCTTCGCAACTATAAGATTCACCGTTCACTTCCAAGGGTGTTTGGTACTACTTACGGAGTATTAAAACTGCTGATACTTTTAAATATAAGCAAACACGGAAAACAGTTTGATGCATCATAACACAATTATAAGACAATCAGTTGTTTGAGTACTTAACAGCTTCACTTATTTAAACGTTCAAAACATCAAATAAGTTAAATCAGTTTTAAAAACCAACTCGCAAACTCTACCAACGCAATCAATTAATAAAACTCTACCAACGCAATCCGAACCGAATAGTTATATCTCTACCAACGCAATCAATTAATAAAACTCTACCAACTCGCAAACTCTACCAACGCAATCAATTAATAGTGATTACATTGTGATTAAAAGTTAGGGTTTGATGTTCACGGCAACGATTATCTGTTTTTTTTGGAATGTGGTGAAGTGATGGAACAGTAATGGTTATTTTGATTTTGTAGTGAAACGTAGATATTTTGTAGTGATGGAACAGTAATGCTTAAGTGATAAATAGCACTGGTTTTTTTTTTTGTAGCTTTTTTATATAGGGTTTTGCTGTTATTAACAACTACTTTTCGAAATTTTTGGTAAGACAATACACAATGTTCAAACAAAACCATTCAAAATTACTAACCATCTCCTAAACTTTCTCACACAGAAATTCAATTCACTCTTCTTATCGGCCATTTTAGCGAAAAATACGGAGCATGTTTCTCACCTATGTTGTTATCTCGGTCAAAAATCTCGTATCGTTCAAGGTCCGATATTTGAAATAGCGGTTTTCGCGGTGAGATATCGGTGAGATATCGGTTTTTAGATATCGGAATATATATATATATATATATATATATATATATATATATATATATATATCTCCCAAACATGTCATCTCATTTGTGCTATTAGTGTGCAAGACATAGTTGGAGGGCTGAAGTTGCTCATTCTATTTCTTGCTTATAAAGTCCAGGGGTTGCTTAGTCATTGAATAAAAGTTGAAGGGGGTCGGTGCATCTTCTCAGCCTATATATTGGAGCCATAGCTGCTAGGGTTAGGTCATCTCATAATATTGCAGCCGCTCAATAGCTAGCTGCTTGTCTTACTTATTTCTTGCAGCCTCTTCTTGCTGCTGTATCACTAATAAACAGCAGCCTCTGCTGTATCACTAATAAACAGCAGCCTCTTCTTGCTGCTGTATCTTACACATCATTTCTAGTATTAATAGCATCCCTCCCACACACAAACACAAAAAAAACCATCCCTATTTACTTAAATCACCTCAAACACAAAAAAAAACACACACACCAAACAGTGTGCGGATGTATATAGATAGGGTTTTAATTGTATTAAAGTTGGGTTGTAATTGGGCTATTATAATGTTAATTGGGCTGAAAAAAGAGACAGAAAAATTCTTAGTTTTCAAAATATCGCCGATCTCGAATATATCGCCGATTTCAAAATATCGCGATATCTCGCCGATATTATCGAAACCGATATTTTTTGGTCCGATATCCGAGATCTCGCCGAGATATCGGCGAGATTGATAACACAGCTTCTCACTATGTCTTAATATTAGCGAATTTCATGAATAGTTTGTTGTTATCAACAACCCTAATGGTTGTCGTTAGCATTTCCCTTTTATACAAGGCTAGGCACAGTGGTGACCTATATTGCATCATCTTTCCGGCTGTCAACTCAGCTTTCTCTCTCTTCAACCCACAACAAAGAAGTGACGTCATCCTGCTTTCCCATTTACGTCATTCACTCACCGACGTCAACTTGTTTTCACAATGGATCTACCCTGGTAATGATTTTTTTTGATGCTCTTCATCTAATTAGTGACGTCATTTTTACATCTTTTTTGATGCTCTTCATCTAATTAGTGACGTCATTTTTAAACTCATCTTTTTACATTGATTCATTTTATCTACATCTGATTTTTAATACATTTGATGCTCTTCATCTGATTTTTATCTACATCTAATTAGTGACATCGCATGCAGTCAGTTCTATCTAATTAGTGACGTCAGTTCTATCTACATCTGATTTTTATGTTTTGTTATAAATGTATTAATAATGGCTAATAAGGGGCTTTTTCCCATTGATGATATATAACTCTTGAAAAGAGTAAAATAGGACCTTGAAGCAAAAAACGTGTTTGTTTATGTTTACAATAAAGAAAATGGAAAGAGATATAGTAGTTTCCAGGCAAAACCAAGCTAAGTTTATTACATACATTAGCAGATTGAACTTGCTGTCACTTGTCTGCAAGCGAAAATAAAATCCTGTTGTAAACGCGTTCTTCATTTCTGCCTGCGCATATGTTATGAGATAGAACTGACCAGTTATTATACCGAGTTATTTAACATTTCATTGAAAATTAGGATTGTTATCAAGGACGCACCTGTTCTCGAAATTGATACTAATGGCGAGGGATTTGTCGAGGATGATCCAATTGTTGTTATGTGGGATTTAGAGAATTGTGGGACTTCTGAACCTGCCAAGTTTATCTCGTGGTTAAAAGCACAACTCTTAAAGGTATACCCTGGCAGAAAAATAGAAGTCCACGCATTCGGAGTCAAAGGAGTACTGCCAACCGATGAGATAAGAATGTACTGTGAACGTGAAAAAAGTATAAAGACTCACTTTTTGCCCAACGGCGTCGGTAAAGATAGAGCCGATCACAAGCTGACAAGCGAGTTGTTTATGTATGCAATGCAACATAGAGGTACACCACTGATTGTGCTTCTAGCTGGCGACGATGACTTCGCAGCAGCTGTGAAGGCGCTAACAACACTAGGTTATGTTTTCAGTACATTCTTATCCAGTCTTACCTTCTTAAATCGTCTGAAGTCAATGCCAAGTTTTAGCTTGATTTCACTCTGCAATTCACCACCCGTGGAACCACTTGAGGCGGAAATGAAAACATAACCTAGTGTTGTTAGCGCCTTCACAGCTGCTGCGAAGTCATCGTCGCCAGCTAGAAGCACAATCAGTGGTGTACCTCTATGTAGCATTGCATACATAAACAACTCGCTTATCAGCTTGTGATCGGCTCTATCTTTACCGACGCCGTTGGGCAAAAAGTGAGTCTTTATACTTTTTTCACGTTCACAGTACATTCTTATCTCATCGGTTGGCGGTACTCCTTTGACTCCGAATGCGTGGACTTCTATTTTTCTGCCAGGGTATACCTTTAAGAGTTGTGCTTTTAACCACGAGATAAACTTGGCAGGTTTAGAAGTCCCACAATTCTCTAAATCCCACATAACAACAATTGAATCATCCTCGACAAATCCCTCGCCATTAGTATCAATTTCGAGAACAGGTGCGTCCTTGATAACAATCCTAATTTTCAATGAAATGTTAAATAACTCGGTATAATAACTGGTCAGTTCTATCTCATAACATATGCGCAGGCAGAAATGAAGAACGCGTTTACAACAGGATTTTATTTTCGCATGCAGACAAGTGACAGCAAGTTCAATCTGCTAATGTATGTAATAAACTTAGCTTGGTTTTGCCTGGAAACTACTATATCTCTTTCCATTTTCTTTATTGTAAACATAAACAAACACGTTTTTTGCTTCAAGGTCCTATTTTACTCTTTTCAAGAGTTATATATCATCAATGGGAAAAAGCCCCTTGTTAGCCATTATTAATACATTTATAACAAAACATAAAAATCAGATGTAGATAGAACTGACGTCACTAATTAGATAGAACTGACTGCATGTGATGTCACTAATTAGATGTAGATAAAAATCAGATGAAGAGCATCAAATGTATTAAAAATCAGATGTCGATAAAATGAATCAATGTAAAAAGATGAGTTTAAAAATGACGTCACTAATTAGATGAAGAGCATAAAAAAAAACCATTACCAGGGTAGATCCATTGTGAAAACAAGTTGACGTCGGTGAGTGAATGACGTAAATGGGAAAGCAGGATGACGTCACTTCTTTGTTGCGGCGAGTGAATTGTATAACCCTAAATTTGGTGAAGATGTTGTTAACTCTATGAATTGAGTAACGAGCCAAGGTTGGTATGAACCTTTGTGACATAATTGAGCCCAGAATACCCAAAACAATATTTGGGCTTTTACCACAATTATACTCGAGCTAAGGCCCAAAAGAAAACGAAAAAAGAAAAAGGCATGCGAAATGTGATCAAAATCTGAATATGGATGGAGTGTTTTTGGGTATGATGTAGATAATCACACATTTACCTAAGGTAAATGAACTGTTCCGAGACTAAGGTGGTGTTTGTTTTCATGTAAAATGTCTGAATACCTCTGATATTTTGTTTTTTTTTCAGATTTAGATCTGAAAATCTCTGAAAAACCTCTAATTCGGTCAGATATTTGCAATCGTCTGAAAATCTCTGAAAAACTCATCTTCGCCAGCCACCAGCCACCACCACCCATCTTCGCCAACCGCCACCCACCACCCATCTTGTGTCGTCAACCGCCACCCACCAGCCACCACCTACCAGCTATCACCCTCGTCTTCAGACCCCATGAAGAACCCTCGTCTTCAGACCCCATCAAAGATAAAAGAAAGTGCGAGTTGAAGATAAAAGAAACCTTAGCATGACCTTCCTTGTACTCCCTTGGCTTCAAAACGTGGCGGCGTGTGGAGGTGGTGATGATCGTGATATGGTGATGAAGATGGTGATTGTGTAGCGTGTTGATGGATGAAATTCGTTGCTTGATTGTGTATGGTATAATGTGATCATCACTGGATTTGTTTGGGCTGGAAAAGTGATGGATGAAATTGTTACAGAGAAAGAAGATAAGAAAAGTGAAGTGGGTGGCTGATATTTAGTATCTATTAGAACGGTTGTTTTATTATTACCCGTGTACCCTGTGTCTCGTTTAGCTAAACCTTTAAATTTAAATGATAATACGGTAAATTAAAGATATTCAGACGTTTTTGAAAAACAAACAGTCTAAAATAATTAAGATTCAGACACTTGGATCAGGTATTCAGATTCAGAAGTGGTATTCAGATTCAGACATAAAATGTCTAAATAAACAAACGGCAAGTAAGTCTCTTGTAAACATCTTTCTTGATTACTAATATTGATCTCACTTCGTCTTTGTATATTTCACCTTTATGTTTGTCACCAAACATCGGCTTGACAAGCCACAAGTAAATAGGAGTGTGTAAACCTCGGTCCAAAATGTTGAAAATGGCAAAGCAAGTCTTACCAAACCAAATCAGGACCTTTTTGTATGGTAAACTTCGGTCCATTTTATGACCTCGGTTAGAAAAATTATTACGTGCCCAAAAAACATATTTTTTAAGCATGTGAATCGTTGCTTCTTTCGTTATTATCAGTTCAGCTTTAATATGTTTCATATTCGATACCAGTCGATAACTATATTTTCGTAGATTAGATAGTAATTAAAGTCTGAATCGAGACAAAATAAGTTTTTCTGATTCGTAGTCTAATTTTGAACATAACAATTTCCAAACAAATACTACACCGATACTACACATTCCAAACGAAATATCTCTAATTGCTTAATTCTGAATCCTATAAACCCTTATCAGTCTAGCATGGGTCATGCTCATTCTTTCTGGAAGTAAATGTCCACTTATAAAATTACAAAGTTTTAGGAAATTATAATTATATTGCTTATTAGTCTGGTCACAGTAAGGCAACTTTATCCCCCCCATTTTCCCTGTCATGTATGCTTTCTCTCTCCAGCGACTTGCAGGCGATTGAGTGCCCCAGTAAGGGCGACCAAGTTCATTTTTTTTTTTTACTTAAAACCGTTTAACAATTTAAATACACAAGTAAATAACTCGATCGCCCAAGCGACCAAGTTGGGGAAACAAGCACCTGCCGATCGAATCCCCACAGTAAGGGGATCAAGTGGGGATCGACATACTCGATCGATCATCACCCATTATTGTGAGCAGCCTTAATGAAATGTTATGTTTATATTTCAAATTATATTGGTAATAATTTAAAATTGAAAAATTAAAGTAGCAAGACTGAACATTATACCCAATCTCGCCAAAGACAAAATGGATGACGGTTCCTTATTCAAATGGTAAAATGACAGCTTCCACAAAACCCCCCAATGTATCACGAGTAAAAAGTCGGGGTGAGCATGGTTCGTTTTGGTTAAGTTATAAGCTAAAACCAAACCTTTATTGGTCGGTTATTGAAAGTTAGAACCAGTCGGTTACGTTAATAACGGTTTGGGTAATCAGGTAGGACGGTTAATTCGGTTAACCAACATTTCTTGGGCTCATGTAAATTTTGCCCAACAAATTTGATGAAACCATTTTAATTATGGGTGTGTTTGGCAAGAGTAGCAGTAACAGTGAAAAGTAGCAGTTTTTTTGCTATAAAGATGTTTGGTAACTTAATCATAGTGTGTAAAGCAGCTTCTAAATGCTCACGCTCCTAAATACTACTTCATGGAGCGTTGAAAAATGAGCATTCCGAAAAAATAGATAAAGCTACTTGCTACTTGTCAAACGAGTATTAAATATCACACCGCTCTTAAATGCTATGCACCAACACAATACACACCCTATGTCAAACTGATAAAAGACACATAATTACTCAAAAAAACGCAATACATTCATTACATTATACGTCGTAGTTCATTAAATATTTCACATACAAAATAAAACTCTATATGATCAAATTTAATAACATTCTTATCTTTTAATTTTTGAGTCTAAGATTCAATAAAAGTCAAAACAAACAGCGATATGAATAAAAATAATGAACATGCAAAACGGTTTGGTTATGGATAGAAATCAAACCGAGCCAATTAGAGTCGGTTAATAATGGTTTGATTATTAACGGTTTGATTTTTTGTCTGATTCGGTTAATTCTGTTTGGTTAAATTGGGTTTTAGGTCCAAATATCACATTTACCTACTAAAGCTTATTTTCATTAGTTGAAATATAAAATGGATATTTATGATGGGACATCTCAAAATAGCAATGTGAACATTTAATATGAGATGGACTCACGGAAGGATTAGTACTTATTTCTAAATGAAGAAAGTATAATGTGTTCTTTTGTAGTTTGTACATCCATGTAGGGATGAGCATCGGTCTAAGACCGGACCAGACCCAAAAGAATCAGAGCGGACCGAGACCGAATTAGACCAAAAACACTGACCGAGGACCGGACCGAATGTAATCGGCCCGGTCCAGTCCGGTCCTTCGGTCGGTCCGGTCCAAAGAGGCATTATTGATCGGTTTGTACGTAAGACCGGATCGGATCAGACCGGACCGAGACCGAAATAAGAAAAAAGTTGGGACCGACACCGGACCGCTGGTCCTTCGGTTCGATCGGTCCGGTCGGTTTTGAGGTTTGCGATGCTCAGCCCTGCATATGATTTCTGAACGCAAGATATATGTAAACCAAAACTTATCACGTTTTCTTACGTTTTCAGATACATCTTTTTTTGACAAAATAAACTAATTTTCAACGTCAAAGAGCGGCCTGCAGTCAAATGTTGGCTCGATGTTCAACTTTAAGTTAGAAAAAAGGCGGTTCGAGCTTTGGTTAGGTTTCTAGCCCATTTTGAATCAAAACATTTACTAATTATAATCTAGTTCACATCATTTTATCCTGTTTGTCAATTCAAACAGGTTTTTGCCTAACATTATACCCCTCATTAATTGCATTCTGAAATATAAATTATCTGTTTTATTTTAACATTTTTCTCTTTGAAATTTGTAAAACCAAAAAACAAAACACCATAACTAAGGGTGTAAACGAGTCGAGCCTTTGTCGAGTAACTCGACTCAAGCTCGTTCGGGCCAAGCTTTATTGAGCCCCAAACTCAAGCCCAGAAAATGAGCTTGAAATGTTTAACGAGCCAAGCTCGAGCTTATATACGCTCGTCTCGAGTTATTATTGAGTTTTTCGAGCTTTTAAGTAATATATTATATATTTATACTTTTAACAGTTTATATGTAAATTTATGAATGTATCAAGTTTTTTGAGCCGAGCTCGAGCCGAACAAAATATTGTCTAGTCGAGCTCTGCCAAAGTTCGAATCAATTTGACTCGTTTTCACCCCTGACAATAACTACTATTTGAGAAATAAATGAGTCTTATAAATGTACTTTCCAAACTTCCCTAAAACCCTGCTACAACTAGCCTTTCTTCTATATCTAAAAATCCTTATTAGTTATTACCAAAAAACAAAAAAATTACAAGTTAGCCGAAGAGCTTCTTCGTTAGAGACACCATTTCTATACGCTTTTTCTTCGCTATCTCTATCACTCTAATTCATAAACTTTCTGCAATTTGGGGCTTTACACAAACACGGGACTTTGCAATCATCACTCTCGTCTGGATCAAACAAGTAATCATACCTACAACCACCAAAACATCAATAATAGTTAAAAAAAAAAAAAAGGTATTATATACACCGATGGTCAATTTGGTTATTGCTTTAGTTAATGAAATAACTTACGTTAGTTCGTCACCAATGGCCACATTAGTCCTTGCAATAAGTACTATTCGGCTTTCGTCACCACCAACACTCATGATCCTTGCATAGCAGTTTGGATTACACTACACAAACAGCATATATTATTACTTGAAAATCTAATTTTTGAATATAGGAACTGTTGCATTAAAATACACTTTGGGAGCGGTTAGACATGATTTACTAATTCTCTTTAGCTACATATATTTTTATTTTACCCATTTGACCCGTTAAAGATAAACATAACCTAAATTAACCCATTCCTAAGAAAATGCTCGAGATTGCAACCTCTAGAAAAAAAGATGAAAAAAGCAGAAAAAGGGTAGTCAGGGACATACGGAATGGTTGATTAGCCGTGCTACGTTTCCTTTATCTGTTGCATCTACAACAACTTCTTCACTGATTTTAAACAGCTGCAAACGAAACAAGAGTTACATTGAGTAAATCAGTTTTAGTTCATTATTAAGATTTGCGGACTAAACGAAAAGAGTAAATAAAAACTCACATAACAGTCTTTGCCTTCTCTGCGATATCGTGCTTCCCTTAAATCAGCAACACTCCCTCTCACTTGTTCACCACGATATTCCAATACCTAGTATAAATACAAGAGTAAATTACATAACTGACATGGTCCTTAATTAAAATGTATGTTTTATATTGGGTAATAAAAATAAGATCACTAACAAATTTTCGCAAATAATACAAATTAAGTATCCAAAGTTACCATTTCACCCTCCATGATATTACGGCGTGCAAATAGACCCCATCCATGAATTCCTGATTTCCCGAAGCAAACACGATCATTTTCAGTTCTCTGCATTTGCAACAAAAAGCCAAAATTTTATTTACTCAGCTTTCAAAATATACATAATTTTTAGATAGATGTGTTTGTGTCAAGAAAATTGAAGCTTTGCCTGTAAATGACGCAATCTTTCTCTAAAAGTTTCAAAGCTTCGAGGTTCTTGGACCTCCTGCAGAGAAAAAGATATCAATTGTGTGATCTACAAGAAATACAGAAAATTCTAAAAATAATATGAAAAGAAGTAGTACTCTGAGGCTGTTCAAGCGGTGTATTGTGGTTAAAGAGTGATGACATGGTCTGGTAACTCTGTGCATTATTAATCCATCTACCATTTTCTGACATAAAAACAAAATAGAAAACCAAAATTAGGATGTATATCATCAACAGGAACAACTTGAAATGTACATATCTGTAACTTGGACTACCTTATAATGTGATTTATGGTGGACTCTACACCTCGCTGCAGAAAACGGCTCAGGCTCGGTGGAAGTCTCGGGTATTGGAGCTTCTTGAATTTGTAATCTTCTTGATGTAATCAATCTCGAACCAGTCTTGTTATTACTACTCTGGTTATTATTACTTAGTAGGCTTTTAGCAGAAATCACCCCTCCTGGTGTCTGTATTATTAAGACAGTATCTGGATTCGGAGCCCTAATAAACACAGATACATCAAACTTTGAATTGTTGTAGTAATTGTAACATTATAAAACATAAGATAAGACATTGTTACGAACCTGTGATAAGCACAATATGACACCATCCGCGTGATCTGCTTTCCGTTCTTTTGCAGGGAATGCAACTTTATAAAAAGATAAGATTAGATCTTAGTATTGTTGTCTTTCAGGTAACACCAGACTGGTATATAAAACAATGAAAAATATTAGACTAACCTCCATTCGATAGCCTGCTCTTGATGCACATGTTGCATGGTAATAAGTAGAACACTTGGAGCATTGTGTACAAGATCCATGAATTTGCTTACAAACGACACAAATCTACAGCAAGAAACAAGCTCAAGTCAATGTTTGTGCATTAAAAGACATTTTTGACCAAAGATAGAAGTATCTGGTATATTTGTCCAATATATAAAATACCCACAAAACAAGGCGCCATATTTATCAAGGTCGATAGCATCACATGATAAAGGGCAGTTAAATAGTACGCAAATATATATATATATATATATATATATGACAAAATCCGTAGCATCGAATGATGACCGAAAAGGTTGTGCACCAAATCAATAATCAACACATAACCTTTTTGTAACGATAAATAATAACAAATAGGTAAATTTTGGTCCTTGGTATTCCATTTTCGCCTTTTCGGTCAATATTCTTAGGTCGTTTCAGCCATCTGACCAACAGATAATTTCCTAAGACTATATAGTACAAAAATATGGAAGCACCTTTACGAAAGTGTTTGATGGGATAGTTAATATTCCAACTGCAGGCTCCATCTTCTCGTCATTTGCGAAACAGACTTCAGGCCGAAACCAAGCACACGTTACATGCACCCATAATGGCTCAACATCAGTAGGCTTTAAAGCACCTCCTGAAACCGCAATCAGAAAACGAAAAATCGATTTTAATACTCACAACCAAAACCTAACTAAAGAACACAAATGATAACAGCTAAAATGTGAATTTCATGCCTTTTACAGGACAGAGGCAGCACTCTCGCTCAATCTCTGGTGTCTCACAAGACCGGCAGACCCATGAAGTAAAATCTTGAACATTTCTTGCACCATAGCATTCTTGGTGAACAGCTATTTGACATCTGTCATCAACAATTTGATCATATTATATATAACTAGACCCACAAAGAAATGTTAATTGACCAAAAATTTGGATGTTGACTAGACCTGATGCAAATAATAATTTTGTTGTAGTCCCAATCTTCAATCCATCGGCACACAGCACAACGTTCAGTTGTCCACTTGGCATATACCGGCTCATATTTTTCTGTAAATAAAAACATATAGGTAAATATGCTGAAAATTAAAGGTAGCAAAACGGGCGAGTCAGGAAACGGCTCAGAATACGTTCGGGTCAAAAAAGTGGTAATCCTCAAACAGACGGTCTGATTGGCACATGTTTTGTCCAAAAATTTTCAATTGTTTTGAATGGGGATATCTTGGCTACAATTATTGTAGCTAATTGGCTACAATTCTCACCAAAATTACATAGAAAATGATTCAGGACCCACAAAAATGATTCAGGGACCCACCAAAGAATTCAAGGACACACAAACTGTAACATAAAATTGTAGGGAGTTGGCTACATAAAATTGTAGCTAATATATAATTTAGTAAGTTTTATGCATAAAAATGAAATTTGGGGGACATTCAACATGTTTGACAGGACTTGACCATTTTATTTATAATCCAATTCATTTAATTGGACCTGTTTGAGCCGTAAGAGGTCAAAACAACTCGAATTGACCCATTCATAACTGATGGATCAAAATGGCATCTCTAACTATTATCCCAAGTGGACGTACCTTGCAGAAAGCTAAGCAATTTCTGTTTCCGTGCTTTTAACGAAGGGCGCTTTACAGGATTGACAGAAACAACACTACGAGCATGATACTCGGCGACCTGAAGCATCTGCAAAGTAACATATTTTTGCAATATCGTATCAGCAAATGATTCCAACATAAGTTGTCACCCAATTGTAAACAATCTAATGAAATATAATACAGATATTATAAATTAAAAAAAATCAGATAAAGGAAATAACCGGTTCTGTGTACAGACCCATTGTTCTAGTGGCAGCATGGAACCCTTCACCTTGACGCTCTGTTTCCAATTTTTAAATTTTGACCCTGTATGTCTTTCCCATTCACTAAGTGCCAGCTTTTGGGTCCCGCAAGATCCGCACTTGCACACAACCCTTCAACACACAAAATCAATTAGGAAATGAATTTTAGTATATAAACTTTATTTAGTCTTAATAAAATTACAATATAAATTCAAAATCCAGATAGGTTAGATGTTTCAAGCTTTTACCTAATGAATCCAATCAGTATAAAAACTATGAAGTTGACATTTGAACATAAGCTAAGTGAATTTCAATGAAATGGAATATAACTTTATCAAATACAAGTCTATAATGTGCACGGGCAAGTTTATAACATAAGTATGGCACACTCTAGTCAGTTAACGAGTCACCCATATAAAGATACGTTACATCGACAATAATAGAAGTATTTTTTTAGACTTGCATTATTTAAGCTTTTCGGATGGAGGCATCCCAAACTAACACAAATAACAACAGTTTTTCCGACTTTTTCATACTTCCTTTATATGTGAGCATTCCTATGCCTTAATGACCGTATTACATGTAGAATTCCACATGGATGGCTGATCATGAAGAAAGAGCACTACTTTGCCAGAACGACCCAGCTAACACTATAAAGTTGATGAGGTTTAAAACTTTGAATTAAACCAATGAACTACAGAATACAATACTACACAAAAATGCAAAGAGTATGCAAATGTGTGACCCGTATCTACAGGGATCTACAATAATTTCAATGAGTTCAGTTTATCTATTTGAAGTACTAAAGTTGCCGCATGTACCTCTAGCCAATGAACCAGTAAAAAAAACTTAACTAATCAAGGTACAAGTTTCATTTATTAATATCTTGAGACTTGAGCTATATAGGCTAATTAGTAACCTATATGCACATATGATATTTGCACAATCAAAGTAGACATTGATCATACTTCCATACATGAAATATGTAATCATATTATTTCCATACCGAAATCCACTTAATAAATTGGTATTATGAAAATTCAATTATTCAAGTATTATGCTTAGTTTCATTGATAGCACACATTCATTTGGGGTTAAGTAAAGCATCATGGTTGTCCTAGATTTGCCCGATACATAAATGGAAAAAAACTAAAGTTAGTAAATTATGGAATCACTGAAAGATGGATAGATAATTATATGCTTACAAATGCAGGCTCGGAAAATATATGCCTTCAATGCCAGTGCAAACAACCGTGACCTTATCAGGCAACACCATTTCCTCTTGCTTTTTATTATATCTGAAAAAATAAAATCTGTCATTATTAGTAACATGTTTCATTTTCTAACAAATAGTCCAAAAAAGCATACTTACCTAGATCCAGGCTGATAATTTTCAGAATCTGATAACTCAAAATTAAACTTCACTTTACAACCCGGGCAATAGTAATCACTCGTCCCAAGATCCTAGGAAATAAAGGTTTATAAAAATACAAAAACAAAACAAAATAAAAATATCTTACTGACAAAAAAAGCACACGAAGATAAAGATTAATATAGAAACCTTGAAACGGTGACAGGATATTTTATCACATTCAGCATGCACCCACACTTTACAACCGTCACAACGTACCTGATTTAATCACAACAATCAAAACTTAGTTTATGAATGAATACGTTTTCAAAAAGAAGTACTAGGTTCCTAATTTCTTACCCATTTTTGAGTATCTGCACGATTCCATATTTTCTTGCATATGCCACAAACATGTTTTAATTTTGTCAACTGAAACAAAATAAATATATAGTTATCACCAGTGCATATTTACAGGGAATAAAGTGAACAACTTGATAACTAAACAGATAAGACATGTTATACGAACCCTAGCACACGTATTACAAAGAAGACCGTTATTAGGGGTTGTGTCATTCATCCTCTGCAACATTTTAGGTGTAATAGTTGTCCCACAGCCTTCACATGACTGCATACGCCGTCTGTTCAACATTTCCTGCAAAAACGAAAAACCAAATAGTATTACTACGCGTCTAAACTTTATAGAAAGAATTCGAATCATTTACACCAACTCACCTTCCTTTGAGAGACCCGTTCATGTTCCTGACTTGATCCCCTGATCTCATGAAGCCCTTTAGGGATAGAATCGAGGTAATCCAAGTTACCAGCTGCTGCATTGATTTCAACCATTAGCATTTCTGTAAACCCATGTTCTGCTAAAAACGCTTCTTCTATTGCTGAACGAAGCACACTTGGTTCACTATCTTTCAAATCCGTCTGGCCCTGAAATCTAAACGCAACAAATTTCCATCATTTGAAACTATCAATCGTTATTTACAAAACTTCAAATTTAAAAAATGAAACCAATAACAACGAACCTATCAACATTTTCCACGAACGGATATATCATTCCCCTTTTAATCCACGCATAATCCTGTTTATTTTCACAACTATCAGCATATCATAACTCTCATCATATGATGACAAATACAAACTAGAATTTCCGAATTAATCTTACCCTCTGTGTTCCGTTTCCCGAGTACCCAAAAAACATGACACAAAAAGCATCATCAACCCGAAAACTAAGAACTTGTTGAGGAGCGTGCATAACCGGGTCAAGAACAATCGCGGGCCACGCTGGATAGTGCTTCCCTGATTTTGCCCACACAATATCACCCGGCAAAAACTCATCCGGCATTTTAAAAACCTCCTCCTTCTTCAACGTCCCATTAAACCCATTATCCTCCTCACTCTTATACCCCTCGTCATCAAACTCAACTAACGATTTCCTATACCCATTATTATTATTATTACCCTTCTTAACCATAACCTGATCACGTGTTTTCGCCTTCTCTTTAGTACTATTACTTACAACAAATTCAGGGTCAACACTTGATACATCCTGATCATCATCATCATCATCATCATCATCATCATCATCATCATCGTCATCATCAGCCTCTACTTTACTTTTCTCCTTAACTTTCCAATTATCCAAAATAAACGAATCATTAAACCGAGACGGAAGTACCTGAACTCGCCCACGAGACGTCCTAACCAACGCCGGCTTCGCCTTCACTTCCGTCTTCGCCTTCACATCCGTTTTCGCCTCCGTCTTCGGTTTCTTAACCACTCGACCAACAACCACCCCATCATCATCATCCTCATTCTCCTCAACCACCTCAGTTTTCGAAACATTCGGACTCGACTCAACAATCACCACATTTCCACTATCATTACAAAAACTCGGAATCACCCCAGTAGCAAAATGAAACCCCATATCACTTAAAGATATCATCCCAGCAGCCACTTCACCAAGAAGATGCAAAGGATAAAACCCACCACCACCACCACCACCGTCACCACCGCCGTAACCACCACCGGAGCCACCGCCGGAATCTTTATTTTTGCGTTTTTTAACAGACCAAACTTCGCTATCACCACCATAAGACTCAGTAACACGACACCGTTTCAAATTCGGCATTGCCGTTTTCAATTTCTTCTTAATTATCATCTTTATAAAGACAAAACCCTAATTTCAATTCAGCAAATTTGTTGATGGAAATTCAAAATTGAAGATGGATTTGTTCTAAAGATCCAAAAGGGTGTCTGAATCATTAATCAGAATTTAATTTTGTGGATCTTAGCGATTTTTTATATTTTTTTTTATGAAAATATATCATTAACATATAAAAATATAATAAGAAGAAGATGATGATGAAGTGTTTTGTTGTCTATGTTTTAGATTAACGTTAAATAAAAGAAACCCAATTAAAAAAACAAGGAATTTTTTTAATCTTAATCTTTTTTTGGGATGTATATATAGATACAATGTGGTGTATGTATAGGTAAGACTGAAAGAAATGAGAGTTGGTGATATATGCTAACGTGCGCTTAATTGGGTACTCATACAAACTGATTTCTGTGTTATGAGTTTAATTTAATAAAACAGTTGTTTCTTTTGTTGGTATGAATTTAAAAAAAAAAGTGATTTTTTTCCTTTTTGGGTATATATGATTAGGATTTTAAGTTTTTGTTTTGATGGTTATAAAGATTTATGAAAGAAATTTTTGTTTAGGTACATGCACTAGTCCCGCCAAGTTTGTTGTTACAGTGAGATTGTCTTTGATTTAAAAAATGACCAATGGTATAAAAGTTATAAAAAATGTTGTTATGGGTATTTTGGGATTATATAGTTTTTTTTGTTACAAAAGTGACCAACTTGATATATATGAAGCAGAAGACAATGATCGATCATGGTTGATGAAGAAAGAATATGGAAGCCGGCAGGGGTGGAACTTTAATCAATCGAGTACCGGAAAAGCTTTAGAAAGTGTCGCGTGTAGGTTCCTTCATCTTTAGAATCGAAGGCAAAGTTTGGGTTTGGTTAAGTTGTTGCATTAAAAATGGTGTCTCTTAGCTTTTTTTGTTGGATGGAAATGGTTACAATGTTAAATGGTTAGATATTGTCAACAAGACCACTTTCTCATCAACTTTTAGTACACATTCTTTTTGAATTTTCCAGTGGGAAAATGACATTGGTTGACCGGAAGCTCGCCTGAATGAAGTACTTCTGATCCTATGGTAAGTAATATGCACCACGAAGATGTTGGTTGTGGTTATGTTCTATGGTGCTTTAATATGTACTTCCATGAAGTGGAGTCATGTGTACTTGATTCGTATAGATGGGGTCTCATTGGCGTAAATATGTAATGGTGTATATATATATATATATATATATTATATATATATATATGGAATTTAAGGTATAGCTCATAAAATCTTAACGAGGTTTTCTTCGTTTTAACTTTATGGTGGTCAGTCGGAGATACATTTAAAGATGAAGGTTTAATTTATTTTATTCTATAGAATTTGGATATCAAGTGAGTCACTTTGTATTTTGGTAGGTAATGAAGGTGCAGGTGGTTCATTAGTGTCGTTGAGCTGTTTAATAACTTTGAACTTTATAGGAAAATTTGTTACTAAAGTGACGAAGTTGAGAAATGAAACAGAAGTGAGTGATCATGGTTCATGGGAAATCATGTTTTGTGTTAGTTTTTTGTTGGTATGAATCTATAAAAAGTGTATGTATGATTTATGATATGGGTTTGTTAGGAATTAGAGTGGTTGTTTATAAAGATTTATGATATGCTATCTTAGCTTTTTCGGGTGGATGAAAATGGTCGTGTACAATGATAAATGGTTAGATTTTGTCACCAAAACGGCAATACCACTTCAATCATTAACTTTTTCATATTATTTTTCGAACTTTCCGGTGGGAAGGCAACATCGCTCGGCCGGAAGCTCGCCGGATTGAAGTACTTCTGATCATATGTAGATTGTTTGAAAAAGAGAGTGTATGTGCACGAAGATGTTGTAGTGGTACCATAATGTTTGTACTTCTGGTAAGCGACTTATGAAATCAATTGTGTACTTTTTTTAATAGATGATTATCATTGGTGTAAATGTGTACTGGATAATGGTGTATGTTTCTTTTTTCTTTTTTATTTTTAATTCACATGGTTTTCTCTGTTCTGCTTTATGGTGGTCGTTTGGTAAGTAATGAAGGCCACTTGGGTTGTTTAATTTAATGATAATCGATGTACCGTCTACGATTTGCAACGATAGACTTTTAGTTTTTGACACAATAGTGCTTAAAAGGAAAAAAAAAAAAAAAGGAATATTATTTAATAACGACAACAAAAGATCAATGTTTCTGAAAAATGATCTTTGGTGGTACAAAAAGTGACTTTTTTGGGTGTACATGATATGGGTTCTATAGGATTCTTAAAGTTATTGGTGTAAAGATTTATTATAGTGTGAAGTTTCAAGTTAGGTACAGGAATAGCTCGTTCTGTTTGATATAGAAGATAATCTATCATGTAAAAAAGTTCTTAATTGGTTTTTTTTTGAAAACCAACATAATATAGTTTTGTTACAAAAATGATGAGCTTGAGAAATGACCCCGAATACAAGTGATCTAGTTCATGGTGAATCATGGCTGCCGGTGCAGATCTTTAACTAATCGATCTTCAGAAAAGGTCGAGAAAGTGCCGGGTTTAGGTTCATCTTTAGGATCATCGAAGGTAAAGTTTCTTGGTTTTTCCATATAAAATGGTGTCTTGACTTTTTTTAGTGGATGATATAATATAAGTGGTTGTGCAAGATAAAACGATTTGATATTGTACAACATACCAAGATTACATTTCTATAAAGTTTTTGAGATCTTATTGAAACTTTCCTGGAAGAACGCGACATCGCTTGGCCGGAACCTCACCGGAGTCAAGTATCATTTCTGAGTAGCTTTCATAAAAAGATAATATATGCACGATCATGTTGTGGTCGTTCGATGGTGTTTTATAAAGTGTGTACTTTTCATACATGGGTCATGCCATGAACGTCATGGTGTAATGGTGTACTTTTTAGTTAAATGTGCACCACTGCATATAGTATAGATATGGAATTTAAGATATACATAGTCGTAAACTTAATGAGGTTTTCTTTGTTTTGCTCTATGGTATTCGGATGTATTTAAGGATGATTTTCGATAGAAATTTATGTAGCACCAGTGAAGATCTTGACTGGTTTTGATGAAATTAATTGACGAGCGAAGCGATTAGGTTCTCACTGATAGATCATCCATTACAAGTCGATAAGTATTAGCTTTTGTTTATGCAAATGCTGGTAGGATGAACTATCCGTATCAAAGAGCTAAGAAAAGTCAACGAGTTGTGGAGACTATTTTAGACGATAGTGTTAATAATTACAAATAAATTCTGGTGGTACATATTTTTTGACAAATTTTTTCTTTGTTTGTTGGTATATATGATATATGGGTTCTATAGGAATTTTAGTTGTTGGAAATAAAGATTTATAAAAGTATGAAATTTCAAGAAAGAAATTTAATTCAGATGCATGAATAGTTCTGTCTGTCACAATGATCGAGTTTGTGTCTGATTTAAAAAATTAATCAATCATGTTAAAGAGGTACGGAGTATATTTTTAATAAATGTTAAGATGGGCAAATTTGGGTATGTTAAAAAGATTTGAAGTTGAGAAGTGAAGCAGAAGGTTCAGATTGTTTTGTAGTGTCGTTGAATTGTTTACTACTAAGTAATAAGTTTGAGCTTTACCAATTGTTTGCCAATAGACATTAGCCAAAGCATTGAGTTTATTCTTTTTCATTTCAAAACCGATGAATCCTTTACGTTTGTGAACGATGTACTTTATGAAACTTGCGGTGTTGATTAAGTTATAGTCAAGTTGAAAGATCTAGAAAAGTCAATGAGCTGTCAAGATTTTGAAGCTTCTTAGACAATTATATATTTCATTTATAGTAAATGGAATATTACTAGTAATTGATAACGCTAACATAAGATCTTATGAAGAAACAACATTAAAGCATCAATACTTCTCAATGATGAATTTTTAACGCTAACCTGATCATCACCCTCATCTCGGCTTTTCAACACCACTCTACCATCACCGTTAAAGGTGTAGTGGTAACCGCCAAACAAAACACATAAAAATACCTCACAATATACCCACACATATTCACAAACAAAATATTAATAATAAAAGGGTGCGTTTCAGTTAGGTGGTGTGCACCACCAGGGACGGACCTGTGATTGTTAAGAGGGTGTTGCACAAAATAGTTGTTTGCCTAATTAAAGTTACAATGTAAGAAACAAAAGTAGCAAAAAATTTATTGGAGGTTGCACATACCATAAAACGACACTTTTGAAAAATTTTTACACTTCATGACTTAAAATCGGGTGTAACCCGTGCCACACCCGGCACCCATGTAGGTCCGTCCCTGTGCACCACAAAACCAACACCAAATCCACATCTTCTCGCGACAAGAAATGAGGGGTGTAGTGGTCACGACACGCGAAAGAAAGCATGAAGGATAGTGTTTTAGGTTGATTATTGTGAATCGAGAGGTCGGGAATGATGGAAGAAGATAACCTCCATAGTTAGTGAAAGAAAGTAGAGAGAGAAAGTAAAGTGTGTGTTTTATTGATAATGTAAATAAAAGGTTACACACTATTGCATCACTCCTCCATGGAAGTATGGAGGGGTATATATAGCCTAACATACACACCACTTTACAATATTGACGCTTTTAGTACCTGCGTATGTGGCTTACAATATAACTAATGTAATCCTGTAAATGTCGTTCTATTTACGTGTTAGGAGTGATCCCAACAATCTTCCCCCAATGGGGCGACATAAGGGATTACTTACAACATTTCCCACAAGTACAAATATAAGTAAAATAAAGTCTTCATAAGCTCTTCAAATGTTGAGGATGACTACAATTGACGCTCTTTGTCTTTATCTTGTACCTCGGCTTGAGAACTTTTCTTCACTTGTAGGCAAATGATGTAATATGCATGAACTGGATTAACTTCCCCCCAATTCATGCTACATGTCTTTAGCAGCTTCTCCACATACTTCTTTTTGGCGATGTTTTTGAATTAGCTTCCCCCCAAACTGACAACCATCTTCAGCAGATTTGAAACTTTGATGTAGTTAACAAGTCTTCTAACTTTTGAAGTTTTAAGTACGCAGCAGAATTTGTAGATAACACCGTAAACCACACCAAGCAAAATCTGACTAGTCACTTAATCACAATTATACTCAATGCGAAAACTCCGTTCGGGGGTAACATGCAAGAAGTCAGCAAGATTTTCTCACATATGTAGGCTACTTCATACTTCACAACCCGCGAAAGTTGAAATGATTACACCAAAATCACAAAACTGAACCACTAATCATCTCTGCAGATGTCTCTCCGGTAGTCATAAAATTGTAAGCTCGATCGCGTAAACCTATTACGCGTCCCCGATGTGCACATTTTTCCCCCTGATTGCAGATACTCATGGAGAAAAAGTGCTTTCGCAAAAAAGTCGAAAAAAGTACAAAGAAAATCTACTCTCTTCCCCCACGATGTATTCGCGGAATCGGAAGCATACACACTATCTTTACGATGAAAAACGGAGGCAGCGTAACCCCGTATGTCCAATTAATCGAACAAGAGTGAAGTACCATAAATCTCTGTTAAGCTTAAAAATATCCCGTGAGAATCAACTGCTGATAACATTTTTACTCTTTTATACTTCTCTGCTAACTCTTTACCGACCCCATTATCATTCTGACGGCTCTTTGTAGTGACTACTGATGGAGAAAACCCAATATGACGAACTTGAGACTGAAGTAAAATAACCCGAGCTTGTGACTTAAACTTGCACTATTATCTGACTAAGAACCAATACTGAGAATTTCAATAAAGGTAGAATCATATACCCATCCAACTATCCTTAATTGTATATGAACTTCTCTTGAATTATCCACAGCTTTTTGTGACACTTGAGCACTACAACGTAACTCCTTAAAAGTGATAGCTATACACTGTGAGCACAACAACGTAACTCCTTACACCAGGTATAACTAGATAAATCAAATCTTAATCATTCTAACGGTTAAAAGCTCGAACAAGGATCTTGAAGAATCATGCATCCAACCAACCCCGATATCTTCAGATACTAAGTACACGCGCCCGTGAAATTCCACTTCAACCTCAAATAAATAATAATGAATAAACCTCGTAGTCATCTCTTGCGGTTTAATACCCATGAACTAGCCTTTTGACGGTGTAAGTGAACTTTGATAATGGTTTTTTCTTACCAATCTTGTCAAAAACGTATCTGATAACGCTCCTTTTATACATATTTTTATGTGCGTTATCGATGCTTTTATGCTTATATATTGATGATTTATATGAACTTTCGATACTTAATAGATTAAATATGCTATTATAGGTTCATGGTACGTGTCGTGGAAGAAACGGAAGTAAAGATAAAGATTTGAAGCTTAAACGAAGAATGAAACTCAAGTTCAATGCTTCCCGACACCTGTCAACTATTTTGGTGATATCTTGAGCATACGGACTCCGTTTGACCCCCCGTTTGTGGCCACGGAAATCTTAGAGAATTATCTACAACTTTGATTTTTGGGTAAATAGCTGAAAACGCCCTGAAACTGACGTACTTTGTATAAAGAGCGGTGCACTTTTCACCAGCGGGAAAATTCTTCAAAGCCAAGAAGTACGGCGGTTTTGCATAAATGTTGGGAGTACTTTTGGGTCTGATACTCAAATTTAAGTTAGAATTAACTCCCAAACCGATCATATACTCCAAGACTCCGTCCCCAAGTGTTCTCTAGCGTATAAATACAACCATTTGGCTCAGGAAACATATCTCTCAAATACAATAACATATACTATCAAATAGCACATCAATCGGAGAGGAGGAGAACTAGGTGAGGATCCTTGGATCCTATGATCCAAACACTCCTCTAATTCGTAGCATACTACCACCACCATAGCCACGAATTTACCATTGCTCCACCACCATTTCTAGACCTCAAACATCCTATTTACCGAATCTAAACATATCATATATCGAGGGTTAGACGATTCACACCAAATCGCTTTAATTCCTTTATCATAAACTCCGTTACCAAACACACCATTTGGTGACATGTTGCTGAATTTCCAAGGGACACACGACATGTTTCGGGGTTATCTCAGTAACTTTGGGTACCGGTTCATAGAGGAATGATTGGGTGATTGGATTTGTGCTCGGATTTTGGTAGAAATACTCGTTTTCGTTCATTGTTCTCGTATTACTTACATAAAGGATTTGGTACTTTTCTTTACTCATTATAATGAACAAGTTTCTGAATTTATAATGTTTGTGATGTTGGAATCTTGTTCGATTATGATACAGTCATTTGTTACTTGTTTCGGTTATGTGGATCATGCCATGTTTGTTACTCTGCTTTACACACGTTTCGGCCATTTGATATGTGACAATCATTTGGCTTTTGTTATTGATAAACAATCTGTTAATTGCTACAAATCACGTGGAACGACCTGGACTTACCCAAGGCTATATTACATACGAAAGGGTACACTGCCCGTGTTGTGTTTTATATTCGTTCATTTGGTAAAATCTAGTATTATAAATTTAAAGCTTTAGAAACAGATCAAAGTTTTTGGCGTTGCTGCAGGGGATTTGTCTTAGTTGTTTTCAGATTGTTTGCTAGTCTTGTGCATCTTATGTGTGTTCGTGTGTTTGAAATTCATTGAAATATGTGAAAATCTGTCTTCTGTTGCTTCAAGTACGCCGCACTTCCCCTATTCTCGTTTGTCATATTGCAGATAAATCTTGAAAAGTACGACGGTTTTACACCCAAAACCGCCGTACTGCACTGTTTCCTGTAAGTACGCCGGTTCTAACACCAAGGCCGGCGCACTTTTGTCCACTGATCAAAAGGTACTCTTAGCTGATTAATTTCAGTGGTAACAAAAACCCCAAAATGCTAGACTCGGGTATGTAATCAATTTGAATCAAGTTTTATTGATTATATGCCCTATAAATATGTAAGTATTTAGTTTGTCATTAAAATGAAAAAAACCAAAAAGATTTTTATTTCTAAATTATTTTTGCTTTTATATGTTTGTTTTGTTTATGGCATGTTCTGGTTAATATAATAAGCCATGTGTTTTGTTTGATATTGTTATTGCATTGCATCTGTGTGAATGTTTATAAAAAAATATATAAAAAAAAAATCTGGTCAGCATAATAAAACTGCCGCACTCATGTTTGTGCGTGGCACACTTTTGGCAACTTTTGTCGCGATCCTCTTTATGAATATTTAAAAAATAATAAAAAAATAGACTCGATGTACGCCGCACTTTCTTTTAACTGCAACGCACTTTTTGGTCTGCAAAAATATTTTTGTTCAAATTCATTTTCTTTGATCGTTTGGGAACTATGCTATATTGAAATAATATCTTAAATGAATCTGTGCCCGAAACTTTCAGTTTTTTTTTTTTTTTTTGCCTAAAGAAATATTTGAAAACCCAAAAATATTTTATTTTCTTTTCGTGTTAGATTTTCTTTGTTATTTATTTTCTCATGATTAGTTAATATGTTTTTGCTTCTTATCAATCTTGTTTTGTGTGCTGGATTAAGTGTGTTTAAATATTTGTGTTTTATTATAAAATATAAACCGAAAAATGGAATTTTGCTAGAAGTGCGCCGCTTTGACCCTCAAGCACGGCGTACTTTCTTCATCAGTCCACAAAAAAAGTTTTGTAAATACCTTATATAATTATTATGTGTTTGATTTGTGTTTGTCTTAAAATTTTGAAAACCCAAAAAGATTTTCTTTTCGCCTTTATTTTTGCTTTCGTATGTGTTATGAATCTTTGAGTAATACTTATTATATTTTCCTTTTTATATTATTTTTCATTTCATAGTGTTTTGAGTATGCTTGTTTTTAGTAAATTGTGAATAAATACAATTTTAAAAGAGGAAAAATCAAAAATACATTTTACGAACTTTGTGGGTATGTTCGCTGTAAACCCTTATGAGACTATAACTCGTCCACTCGGGACACCGAGGGGTTTAAAAGCTTGTTGCATACGTTAAATGCAACCGTGGTGCCTACGAAAGTATGCTTTATGATTTTACGCTTTTTGTAGTTTGTTTATTTCGCAGATTTAATAAATAAGTGGAGGTTGTTCAGATGGTATCTTACACTTGGGGATATTATATATGTGGAGGATTATTTTATATATGGTTGAATTCGCATGCTTATGTTGGCATCCTGCTCAACATTATACCTTTCTAGGATTCAACCAAGCACTAATGAGCCCCGGGAAGTCTCGTTTCTCTTATATTTATCTTTCCCGTTTATCCCGCTTTTAAGTTATTTTCTAATTACGCATATTGCTCAAGTGTGGGGGAAAATGAATTTGAAAAATAAGACTCACTTTTGAATAATTGAACTTTTGTTTACCCTTATAGCTTATCTATTTTAATTTTTGTCACTTAGGGTAATATATTAGAATAAAACGTAGTAAATGAATAAAGTTTTTGAAATCAGAGATGTGTCCCGATTGATAGAGTAGATCCGAATCGGGATCGATGACATTACTTGCGCATTTATAACCATTACCACTGAAAATGTGAGGATTTCGAGCCTATATCGGCATATGTCTTTTATGCTTGATTTCTTTGTTTATGAGTGTGCCGGTGATCTATTCGATTCTAGAACTTGTGGTTGAAATCATTACGAGACCGCAGTGAGATCACATTCGTGTGATATAAGTATTTATATGTGATAAAGAGGCAACTTAGGATTTAACCCAAATAGCCTTTCCATTTAACATATTATTTATTCTTTTAGCTAATTACACTGATTAGCTAACCACTCAATAAAACCCTTCTGTAGCACTCATCTTTAGTGCTAGATACCCCTAGTTTGACCTGCAAAGTCATCCCATTCATTTCTTACATCCACTATAGAAATACAAAAATATATAACTATTAGCCTATCCTTACCCCTTGTCGAAATCTATATGGTTGGTTGCTAGTTGCTTGGTTGTTCGGATGATTTTTGATTAATAGTTTGTTCACACTTGTTATGAGTGTTGTGTCGTTTTAACGAAGATGAAGGTTCGAAACTTTATGTTTCGTGTTTTTTGTGGTGAATGCTTATATTAAGTGTCGGGGAATTGTTGATTGTGTGAATGTGGAATGGATTGTGTTAGGAATTAAATTAAGCAGTTGGTACGGTTCTGTATATGTTAGTACGGTTGAAGTGTTGCTGAAGAATACATCAACAGTTGGTACTGTTGATAAGAAGAGTTAGTACTGCTTATAAGATTAAGATGAAACCGTGTGAAGATATATATAGAAAAGATTTAATGTATATCTTATAAAGTTAGGTTTATATGGTAGATTGTTTACTTGTAAAGGACTCCTTGTCCTATAAAAGGAGATCCTAGGTTAAGTTTTATATATCATCATTATTAATATAGCTTTTACGATTTCATTGTAATACTCGTAATATATCAAAGCTATTTGTTTGGTTAAACTGTGTGCGATTATCTTTATTGTTACATTCATACAATCACATACAATTATCAAACAAGAATTCTTCTAAGTACTTGATAGTAAATTCCGCGTGCTGTCAAGTATATACTCAAAGTATCTCCAACACAACTTGTGTGTTTAGATCCGGTCAAGTGGTATCAGAGACAGGTTCTGATACTTTGATTTAGAAGATCCAGAAGTATTCATTAACTTGCTACCAAGAAGATGGACATGGAGACACCACAAACCTCAATCCTTGCTAAACTCCCCATGCTGAAACAGAATGAATACAATTTATGGCGGCTCAGAATAGAGCAATATTTCATGGTGCAAGACTATGCATTATGGGATATAATTATCAATGGTGATTCATTCAAACCAATTCCAACTGAGGAAACACATGCTGATGGCTCAAAGACAACAAAGCTCAACACTGAGCCTGTTACTAATGAGGAGAGAATCAAAAAGAAGAATGATCAGAAGGCTAGGAATTTGTTACTAATGGCAATTCCTAATGATCAAGTGCTGAACTTTAGCCAATATGAGACTGCTAAGACCCTTTTTGAAGCAGTGGTGGAAAGATTTGGTGGCAATGAAGCTACCAAAAAGGCACTGAGAACTCTACTTAAACAAAGTTATGAGAACTTCACTGCAACAAGCAATGAAACTTTGGACCATATCTTTAATAGGCTTCAAAAGATCATCAGTCAACTTACTGTGTTGAAGATTGTGATTCCACAGGAAGACCTCAACATGAAGTTTCTAAATATTTTACCTGCTGAATGGAACACTTATGTTGTGGTTTGGAGCAATAAACCAGAAATGGAGAAAATGACATTGAATGAGCTTTACAACAATCTTAAGATTGTTGAGCAGAAGGTGAAGAAGAGTGGTAGCACCAGTTCTAGTTCAAGGAATATGGCTTTCTTATCTTCTTCAAACAGTTCGAATCATGAAGATGAATAAGTAGTTGGTACTGCTAAACCAACAGTTAGCACTGCTAGTGTAAAAACTAGTACTGCTGGCTTGACTGAAGAGACCATATATGCATTTGTGTCAGAACAATCTGGTGGGTCTCAGATCTTTAATGAAGATCTTCTTCAAATTGCTGAAGATGATTTGGAAGCTATGGATTTAAAGTGGCAGTTGGCTTTGATAAGCATCAGGGCTAAGAAGTATTACCAAAGGACTGGGAATAAGATTACCTTTAATGGAAGAGATGTTGCTGGGTATGATAAGTCTAAGGTGGAGTGCTATAATTGTCACAAGATGGGGCACTTTGCCAGGGAATGTAGAGGTCCAAGACAACAAAGCAACCAGAGTCAAGGGTTTAAGAATCAGCAAGGAACAAGGAGAACAGTTAATGTTGAAGAGCCTTCTTCCAAGGCTATGGTAGTTGTAGATGGAGCTGGATTTGATTGGAGCTTCATGGAGGAAGAAGAGGAACCAGCTAACTTGGGTTTGATGGCTTTCTCAGACTCTGAGGTACATATTGTTCAAAAATGTTCAAATACTTGTTCTGCTTTAAAAGATTATGAGTGTCTTAAGAAACAGTATGATGATCTTAGAGTAGAATTTAATCAAGTAAATTTCAGTCTGGCAAATCATAAAAGAGGACTAACTGTTTTGGAAGAACAAATTGTGTTTTATAGACAGAATGAGTCAAACTTCTCTGATGAGATAGGTGTTTTAAAGAGGGATTTGCAACTAAAAGATGATAAAATGAGTGGACTTGTATATGAACTAGAGAAGCTTAAAAAGGAAAAAGAAAATATTCATTTAAGTGTAGATACTCTTGAACATACTTCAAAGGGAGTTCAGAAAATAGTAGAGAATCAAATACTTAACAAAGCTAAGTCTGGTTTAGGGTATAAGTCAGTTGCACCCCCTCTTAGAGGAATGTTTGTTCCACCAGGAATTGATTTAGCTCATACAGGTTTAGAAGAGTTTAAGGATATGGATTTTCCTGGATATGGTGCTAAAGTGAGTGAGAATCCTGTTAAATTTGTTAAGGTAGAAGATTCTTTTGTGAGTGCTAGTGATAAATCTCTTTCTGAGGAAAAGATGTCCTCTGATAGGAACTCAGATGCACCAACTATTGAGGATTGGACATCTGATGATGAGGATGCAAAGGTTAAGGTCAAACCTAATGTTGTTAAGGAAGAAGTTAAAAATGCTCCTAAAGTGGTTAAGACTGAAAACATAAAACCAGTTAGGAAAAGTGTTCAATATGCTGAGATATATAGGACTAAGAACAGATCACCAGTTTCTGAGGGTAGTCATAGGAACTGGAATCACTCAAAATCTAAGCAAATGGATGATAAGTTTGCTATGATTAGAAAAGTGTGCTTTGTTTGTGGAAGTTTTGATCATATGGCTGCTTATTGTGATTCTAACCCATGGAAAAAGAGGGTTTCTGGGAATACAAGGGTGAATAGGAATAACAATGCTAGGGTAACTCAAAACAGTCCAACTAGATTGACAAGCCCTAATGCAAATCATAAGATGTCACCCAAAGCTGTTATGTTAAAGACTGGCATCAAAACAGTTTCAACTGCTAGTCAAAATAAGTGGTTTAATAACAAGCAAACTGTTTCAAGTGCAAAACAATTTTCAAATCATGCACAAGCAGTTAAAAGGCATTTTTATAAGAAACAGCAATGACCAATCAGAAATGGGTGCCAAAATTAAAACAAGCAGTTCCAACTGCTAGGTCAGCAGTTCCAACTGCTAGACCAGCAAATCCTACTGCTAGGCACTCAAATGTTAAGGGAAAAAAGGGCCAATGCTGTCAAGGCCTCAGCAAATTGGGTTAGAAAATCTACCAAACCCAATGGTGAATCAAAGACCTCCAACAAATTTTCTCATCTTGATGCACAAGGCAGATCCAAACCAGTGATGGTTTGGATCCTCAAAAGAAACTAACACCTTTATTTTGTGTGCAGGAACATCCTTCAAATGGTGAAGAAGTTAGAGGATACTCAGACAGTGGATGTTCTAGGCACATGACTGGCAACATGTCCTATCTTTCAGATTTCATAGCATTGGATGGTGGATCAGTTGTCTTTGGTGGTGGTGTTGGTGGACGGATTACTGGTAAAGGTGTGATAAAAACTGGTAATCTTGATTTTGATAATGTGTATTTTGTACCAGAGTTAAAGTACAACCTCTTTAGTGTGTCACAGATATGTGATAAAAAGAATAAGGTTCTTTTTACTGATACTGACTGCCTTATTCTTTCTCCTGATTTCAAGCTTCCTGATGAAAATCAAGTATTGCTTAAAATCCCCAGAAAGGGTAATACATACAGTATTGAGATGAACAACCTTGTTCCTAAAGCAGGTCTTACTTGTCTTGTTGCAAAAGCCACATTGGAAGAATCAATGTTGTGGCACAGAAGGCTTGGTCATGTTAATTTTAAAACTATTAACAAAATTGCTAAAAATGGGTTGGTAAGAGGTTTACCAAATAAAACTTTTCTCAATGACCAAACCTGTGTTTCTTGCCTTAAAGGTAAGCAACACAGAGCCTCATGTAAGCCAAAGACCCAGAACTCTATTTCTCAAGCTTTATATATGTTGCATATGGACTTATTTGGTCCTACTTCTGTGAATAGCTTGAATTTTAAAAGATATTGCCTTGTTGTTACTGATGATTACAGTAGGTTTTCTTGGGTATTCTTTATGAAATCTAAGGATGAGACAAGTGAAATCCTTAAGACCTTTATTGTTGAAGTAGAAAACCTAGTTGATAAGAAAGTTAAAGTAATCAGATGTGACAATGGGACTGAATTTAAGAATAGAGTGATGGATGACTTTTGTAGAGAAAAAGGTATTAAGAGGGAGTTTAGTGTGGCTAGAACCCCACAGCAAAATGGGGTAGCTTAGAGAAAGAATAGGACTCTTATAGAGGCTGCTAGGACAATATTAGCTGACTCTATGCTACCAGTTTCATTTTGGGCTGAAGCAGTTAGCACTGCTTGTTATGTATTGAATATGGTTTTAGTTGTACAACCTCACAATAAGACTGCTTATGAGCTTCTTAGAGGTAGAACCCCTGCTTTAAGCTTCATGAGACCTTTTGGTTGTCATGTTACTATCCTTAATACCAAAGACCAACTAGGAAAGTTTGATGGGAAATCTGAGGAAGGTTTCTTTGTTGGTTATTCTCTGCACAGTAAGGCTTTTAGGGTGTACTATAAAAGCACCAAGCATGTAGAAGAAAATCTGCACATAGAATTTTTGGAGAATAAACCAAATGTTGTAGGTGTTGGTCCAGATTGGATCTTTGATATTGACAGTCTTTCAGATTCCATGAATTATGTGCCTGTTACAGGTACAAATACTAACCATGGTGCAGGTTCAGAGGAGGAAGATGAAGATTGCATTTTGTTGCCAATCATGGAGGACAGTCCATTGTATGAGTCTTCTACAAAGAATGATGATATTCCTTCATCAAGTGGTGTAGACAAAGAGAAAGATGTTGCTGAAACCAGTGGACAGAATGGTAAAGAAACTGAAAATCCAACGAGCAGTACAAATGGAGTTAGTACTGCTCAGCCACAAGTTCCTACTGCTGAGCAAAATAGTGATGCTGCTGGACCAAGTCAACCTCATCTTGATCCACCAGTTCATACTGCTCCTCAAGTTGATGAGTTTGATTTCTTTGGAGATGGTCTGCAAAATATGCCTATCAACTATGCAGCTCCTTCTACTCCCCATACAATTGTACATAGGAATCATCCACTTTCCAATGTCATAGGAGATGTACAATCTGGAGTCAAGACCAGAAGGCAAATTCAAGACCTAGATCATCATGGATTTCTCAGTGTGGTATATGAGGAGAAACATCATGATGATGAGCATGAGTGTATGTTTGTATGTTTTCTATCTCAGGTAGAACCCAAGAATGTGCTAAAGGCTTTAGAAGAATCAAATTGGGTTGAGGCTATGCAAGAAGAACTGCTTCAATTCAAAATTCAGAAGGTTTGGGTTCTGGTTGATCTGCCAAAGGGAATGAGAGTGATTGGTACTAAGTGGGTATTCAGGAACAAGAAGGATGAGAGAGGCATTGTGATAAAGAACAAAGCAAGACTGGTTGCTCAAGGCTATACACAGGAAGAAGGGATTGATTATGAGGAGGTTTTTGCTCCTGTTGCTAGACTTGAAGCAATAAGGTTATTTCTTGCTTATGCTTCCTATATGGGTTTTCTAGTCTATTAAATGGATGTGAAGAGTGCCTTTTTGTATGGTACTATTGATGAGGAGGTATATGTATCTCAACCTCTTGGTTTCATAGACCCAGACCATCCTGACAAAGTTTATAAGGTGGTTAAAGCTCTTTATGGATTGCATTAAGCTCCAAGAGCTTGGTATGGGACTCTTGCTACTTATTTATTGAAGAATGGGTTCAATAGGGGTAAAATTGATTAAACACTGTTTATCAAGAAGAAAAAGGGTGATATTCTACTGGTTCAAGTTTATGTAGATGATATCATCTTTGGTTCTACAAACAAAGAAATGTGCAGAGAGTTTGAGAAATTAATGAAAGATCAGTTTGATATGAGCTCTATGGGTGAGCTTACTTTCTTTCTTGGGCTTCAAGTACAGCAGAAGTCTGATGGAATATTTATCTCTCAGGATAAATATGTTGGTGAAATATTGAGGAAATTCCAATTCATAGATGCCAAGGTTGTTAGCACACCAGTTGATAAGGAGACACATTTGCTATTAAAGGATCACAGTGGTGAAGATGTGGATGTGCACATGTATAGATCTATGATTGGGTCTTTTATGTATCTCACATCATCCAGGCCTGGCATTATGTTTTCAGTTTGTGCTTGTGCAAGATTCCAAGTAAATCCTAAGGTGTCTCATCTCACAGCAGTAAAGAGAATCTTCAGATACCTTAAAGGTCAACCTAACTTGGGGCTATGGTATCCTAAAGTGTCTGCATTTGATCTAGTGGCATTCTCTGATTCTGATTATGCTGGTGCTAGCATGGATAGAAAATCTACAACAGGTGGTTGTCAGTTCTTGGGTTGTAGATTAATTTCTTGGCAGTGTAAGAAGCAGACTATGGTGGCCACTTCTATTACTGAAGCAGAATATGTGGCAGCAGCAAGTTGTTGTGCTCAAGTTCTTTGGATTCAAAACCAGATGCTTGATTATGGGTACAATTTCTTAAACACAATTATACATATAGACAATAGCAGTACAATGTGTATCATTAAGAATCCAGTTCAACATTCAAAAACTAAACACATTGAGATTAGACATCATTTTATAAGAGACTGTGCTGAAAAGAAGTTAATACAAGTTGTTAAAATACATACTGATGACAACTTTTCTGATCTCTTAACAAAAGGTTTTGATGTAGGAAGATTTCAGTACTTGGTAACAGGTATTGGAATGCTTAATCCTTCAAAAGATTAATGTCTAAGTGTTTTTGGTTTTTGTACTGCTAGTTGTGCTATTTGTATAGTTAGTACTGCTTGGTAATTTTTAGTACTGCTTGTGAATTTGTTAGTCAATTGTGATAAATGTTAAAAGAAAATATTGTGTATTGTGTTTTCTTTGGTTTTGGACTAACATTTCAGGTTAAGAAAAGCTTTTTGCTTTGGATTGTGCTTTGGGAAGTATGGTAGTTTGGACTATCAAGTGTGCATGCTTGTCACACAACAAATGGTAATTGGTTCACCATGTCTAATTCACATAAGAACCAACTAGTCCAGATCAAACGGTCTCTGGTAAAGACTTCTCAAATCCGTTTATGGTTGACAGTTTACCAAAAACTGGATGGTTATCAACTCACCATATCTAAGTGTGAAGAGTTGGCTAGTCCATAGCAAACGGCTATTGGTAAAGACATAACAAATCCGTTGATAGCTGATAGTTTGCTAAAAACTATACGTGGACAAAAGTGTTTTCAAATCCACATTACAATTAACTTTGATTTTATCTCAGAAATTTTTTAAACAGTTAGTATTGCTAGTTTCAACTAGTTTGTACTGCTTTTTCAAACTTGGTTCATTCTAAGTTTATGCTCTATGATTCACCTCTCTCAGAAGGTTACACATCTGGAAGTGTTGAGAGCAGTTTGAAACTACAAAACTGAATTGATGGTAACTTGTACAAATTGTCATATTGGATGCTGAGCTCGAATGTCCTATGTTCTAGTTCATCTGATGGTGAAGATTCTTCCAAACAGGGGAGGAATTAAAAGTTTGTTCAGTTGTTGTTAAAGATGGTTATGTAATTCAGGGGAGGATATAAATTCAGAATCTGAGATAAGTGTGAAGTTTATGCTGAAGTACTTACTGTTAAAGTTTATTCAAAGGATTATAGAATGTTTAAGTACACAAGGAGATAAAGTTTATTCATTAAAGTGGTGCATTCATTACATAAGCAGAAGTTTTGTTACAATCCTGGACTCAAAGTCAACATAACCAACATACAAGCTTACTCTCAACACACAAACCTAACACCTTCATCACTACTCAAGCTTCCTCTTTCCTTTATCCTTAAAGTCAGGCATGGACTTGTGAACTCCTTTGTCTTTGATTGAGTTCCACACCTTCGGAATTGGGAGCCCCATCACTTGTTTATCTGGCTTTGGTCGTGGTTGATTTCTTACAGGCACCGAGATCCTACTCATACCTGACACAGCTTTTTCAATCTCCCTTGTTAGTAAAACTGATAGTGGAGGTGGCTGTGTTTGCTGATCATCATCATCAGAGGAAGTTGGAAGGTCATCAGAAGATACTTCTTCAGCTTGTGGATTTGGGTTCCTGATAGTCAGATTAGTGTAGTTTGGTGGAAAGTAATTTTTCCATCCTTCACTTCCTGAATCCGAAGACGAATCCGATGAAATCTCAATCATGTTTGGATTGGATGAACTCATTGTGTTTGATAGTTGTGTTTTGAAGAATGTGATGGGTTAGTGTTGATAATTCAAGATCTTTTATAGAACCAATGGAGATTTAATGCCATTGAATGCTGGGTTGGTATTAGGAATTAATTCCTTGCAGGAATAAGTTTAATTATGGAGACTTTTGAGGAGTTGATTGAATTTGATGTATTATTATGAATATTGGTCAAAAGGTAGATATGTGAAGAAAATTCCCAAGTGTTTCAAGATTGAAGATAAGTGTTTGAAAGAATCCAACCCATCATATAACGTTGGAGTTTAATTCAAGAAACTTGTTGATTTACACAGAAATTATAAGTTTAGGGGAGGATTGTTGGGAATTAAATTAAGCAGTTGGTACGGTTCCTGTATAAGTTAGTACGGTTGAAGTGTTGCTGAAGAATACATCAACAGTTGGTACTGTTGATAAGAAGAGTTAGTACTACTTATAAGATTAAGATGAAACCGTGTGAAGATATATATAGAAAAGATTTAATGTATATCTTATAAAGTTAGGTTTATACGGTAGATTATTTACTTGTAAAGGACTCCTTGTCCTATAAAAGGAGATCCTAGGTTAAGTTTTATATATCATCATTATTAATATAGCTTTTACGATTTCATTGTAATACTCGTAATATATCAAAGCTATTTGTTTGGTTAAACTGTGTGCGATTATCTTTATTGTTACATTCATACAATCACATACAATTATCAAACAAGAATTCTTCTAAGTAATTGATAGTAAATTCCGCATGCTGTCAAGTATATACTCAAAGTATCTCCAACACAACTTGTGTGTTTAGATCCGGTCAGATTGGAAAAGAAAATATATGTGAAAAAGAAAATTGAAAAAAAAAGAGAAGAAGAAAAAAAAAAATGAATCGAAAAAAAAAAGGAAAACAAAAAAATGATGAAGTATGAATAAGAGTGGGCGTGTTGTTTATTTTCCAACTAGAGTGATTATAGAGGTTGAGATATTCGATAACCTCCTGGGTTTGTGGTATGTCGTGAATATCAACATGGGTTTCTTGGACTTTTAGACACTTTTATTTTTTCTTTTTAAACCTTTCCAGTAAATATTTCCCATGCCTTATCCATACCTTGTTAACCCTTAGCCTAACGTTATAACCCGAATAAAAGCCCTCTTTTGATATTTATACCTGGTGCTTACGCCATGTCAGTGCAATTTTGTTTCTTGTACAAGCATATGTTAATTTAATGAATCATGTCTGAGTAATTGAGTGTGATTTCCTTATGTTCTCCATCATATAAATAATGAGTGTGAGTGAATTATACTTTTCGTTATTCGTGAGGTGCTTGGTCATGTTAATTACAGCTCGAGAATCATTGGGTATTGTCAAACATCTCTGTATTACATATTAAAAAATCCAAAAATATTTTTCAAAATGTTCTTTTTGTAAAGCTTATTTTTATATTTGCTTGAGGACAAGCAAACCTTTAAGTGTTGTTGGGAGGGGGGGGGGGGGAGGGGGTGCTTGCGCTTCTTGCGACTTTCTTATAAAAGTCAAAAATATTTTTCGATAATTTCATAGCATTTAATTTTTTTCCTTTTGTCATTTAGGAACTTCTGTTTAATTTTTCTTTTCTTAGACTTTGCTTGAGAGCAAGCAAAAAGTTAAGTGTGGGGGGATTTGATAACACTCCTTTTATATATATTTCTATGGGCGTTATTGATGCTTTTATGCTTATATATTGATGATTTATATGAACTTTCGATACTTAATAGATTAAATATGCTATTATAGGTTCATGGTACGTGTCGTGGAAGAAACGGAAGTAAAGATAAAGATCTGAAGCTTAAACGAAGAATGAAACTCAAGTTCAATGCTTCCCGACACCTGTCCACTATTTTGGTGATATCTTGAGCATACTGACTCCGTTTGAACCCCCGTTTGCGGCCACGAAAAGCTAAGCGAGTTATCTACAACTTTTATTTTTGGGTCAACAGCTGAAAATGCTCCGAAATTGGTGTACTTTGTAAAAAGAGCGGCACACTTTTCACCAGCGGGAAAATTCTTCAAAGCCAAGAAGTACGGCGGTTTTGCATAAATGTTGGGCGTACTTTTGGGTCTGATACTCACATTTAAGTTAGAATTAACTCCCAAACTGATCATATACCCCAAGACTTCATCCCCAAGTGTTCTCTAGCCTATAAATACCCCCATTTGGCTCCAGGAAACATATCTCTCAAATACAATAACATATACTATCAAATAACATATCAATCGGAGAGGAGGAGAACTAGGTAAGGATCCTTGGATCTTATGATCCAAACACTCCTCTAATTCGTAGCATACTACCACCACCATAGCCACAAATTTACCATTGCTCCACCACCATTTCTAGACCTCAAACATCCTATTTACCGAATCTAAACATATCATATATCGAGGGTTAGACGATTCACACCAAATAACTTTAATTCCTTTATCATAAACTCCGTTACCAAACACACCATTTGGTGACAGTTGCTGAATTTATAGGGAACACACGACTTGTTTCGGGGTTATCTCAGTAACTTTGGGTACCGGTTCATAGAGGGATGATTGGATTTGTGCTCGGGATTTGGTAGAAATAATGGTTTTCGTTCAATGTTCTCATATTACTTACATAAAGGATTTGGTACTTTTCTTTACTCATTATAATGAATAAGTTTCTGAATTTATAATGTTTTTGATGTTGGAATCTCGTTCAATTATGATATAGTCATTTGTTACTTGTTTTGGTTATGTGGATCATGCCATGTGATAACGCTCATTTTGAACATGTTTTTATAGCATTATTCTTATGATTATGCATGTTATTTGGTTGTATTTATGAACATATTACACTTAAAAGGTGCAAAAGATGTGTTTAGGGTCAGGTACAACTATGTCGAAGGAAATATAGGAAAAGATGAAGAAAAGTCGATAAAATCAAGTAAATATGCGCGAAGTAAAGTTTTTCGTTCAAGACAAAGATTCATGCTATGATTATGTTCAAGTTCAAGAGAAAGATGTGGAAATGAAGTCAAGAATTAGTGCCAAGAAGTGTGGCACAAGTGGGAATTATATGCTAGCTTTGAGTTGAAAGTTATGTGCAAGACTTGGTCAATACCCAAGGTTTCAGTTTCTATACCCGAGGTTTCAAGAAGGGGAGCTCATACCTGAGGTATTAGAATTCCTGCCTGAGGTATAGCCATCCATACCCAGGGTCTACATTTTCATACCTGAGGTATGCAGAAAAAATGATATGAAGAGTTGCATTTATTCTTCATTTTAAGCATCATTAACACCAAGGCCAATCATTAACTTCTAATCACTAAAGTTCCTGCATCATTATGACACTTGGAGCCCAAGTTGTTTTCTTGTTGGCTAAGGGGAAGTCTCCATATATACTTGAAGAAAGAAACAAGAGAAAAAAAACAATCAAGATACAACAAACTACCACAAAAAAATCTGTCACATTTCTCTCTTACAAGTGGCGACAAGAGGAGGAAAACACAGGAACAAGGAGACTAAAATCTCATCAATCATTACTTCAATTACTTACGGATCGTTGTTGATTATTTCACAAGTGTTCTTCATTATTTGTAATCATCATTACAACATTTTGTAAGACTATTCAATCATGTTTACTAGTGATCAATTTCTTATGATTATTACTTTGTTTACCATGAGTGGCTAAGTGCCTTATGCACTTGCCTAGATGATGTTTGATTTATTATTCATTTGATTGATTATGACTTATTGGTTCTAACACAAAAGAAAAGTTAACACTAAGAACGAGTTGTGCTATCTTAAGTTTTCTCCACCAAAGAGTTATTAAGTTTGGGTAATTTCTAATGATGTATTGGGTTGAAAAAGACATTGTCTATGAGGGTTTTACCTTATGTATTGACCATTTCATAAGAAACTTAATTTAACTTGGAAAGCTAAATAGTGTGGTTGTTAATTATTTGTGAAACGAAAGTGAATCGGGTAATTGAGTTGTGTTAATCTTGGATTGATCAATTCTTAAATATTGTTTTTATAATCCCTAAATCTTGACGAGGATTGAAAGTATTTGAAACAATATAGTTAGTACACCACTAATCGAATTAGAACACCATCTAATTTGTTGATCATAATCAAATGGAACCAATGTCATAATCATGTCAAAGGAATTGTGCAAACTAGTCTAGGCAAGTGTAGTCTTTTAATTATTGAATTTACATCATCTTTATTTGCTTGCTAATTAGTATTGCTAGTTGGATTGCTATTTATTTGCAAAAATTCACATCACACAAACAAAACAAATCCTAGTGAACGACCTCGGCTTACCTCAATTATCTCTTACTACATACGGACGAGTATACTTGCTCGTATGTGTTTCGTTTGAATCTTTGGTAAATCGTGTTATAAATTTTAAAACTTGGATATGATGAAAGATTTTACCTCTAAAATTGATTCCAAATTCGAAAGTATCCAAATATTTGTAATTCTTAATACTTAATCTTCAGAACATTTAATTCTCAACAAAAACTATTAAACCTAAATATTTGTAAAAGACAGTTAAAGACATTAGTATAACAGCTCTAAATACGACGTTTTTGACAAGAGCAAATCCACAAAATCAACCAATAACTAAAACCTTGGCTCTGATGCCACTTGAAGTATCATGTTTTAGGTTGATTATTGTGAATCGGGAAGTTAGGGATGATGGAAGAAGATAACCTCCATAGTTAGTGAGAGAAAGTAGGGAGAGAAAGTAAAGTGTGTGTTTTATTGATAATGTAAATGAAAGGTTGCACACTATTGCATCACTCCTCCATGAAAGTATGGAGGGGGTATATATAGCCTAACATACGCACCATTTTACAATATTGACGCTTTTAGTACCTGCGTATGTGGCTTACAATATAACTAATGTAATCCTGTAAATGTCATTCCATTTACGTGTTAGGAGCGATCCCAACAATCTTCCCCCAATGGGGCGACATAAGGGATTACTTACAACATTTCCTACAAGTACAAATATAAGTAAAATAAAGTCTTCATAAGCTTTTCAAATGTTGAGGATGACTACAATTGACGCTCTTTGTCTTTATCTTGTACCTCGGCTTGAGAACTTTTCTTCACTTGTAGGCAAGGGTCTGTAACTTAATCGTGATTGCGGACACAGATCATCTTCTGTGGCTATGGGCCGATCCGTGAGCGTATTACAGAAGCATTTCTCGGATGATCTGCGTGCGTCTTTTGTAAATCTGGGCCGCGCCTCGCTCGTAGTTGGGCTTTGTTGGCGTCCAGTGTACTTTTTTGTCTATTCTGTTGCGTTGGGCCGGGGCCCAATTGTGTATAATACAGTCCAGGCCCAATAGGCCTGCTATCTGTATTATACGTCATCAAGTTTCAAATGCTCTGATACCAATTTTTGGGATCCCTTCTAATATCATTTCACACGTGTGAGTTATGTTTATAGAGAGGAAGGTGATATGTTTAGAGAGAGAGAGAACAAGAGAGGAAATAATCATTCCATTTCAACCAACCACCTCTCAAATGA